>CM041526.1:12925000-13525000 GCA_023091065.1 Dianthus caryophyllus | reverse complement strand
CGTAACTCTTTTCTGCAACCTCAAATCAACGCCTCAAGCATAACCCAACATACCAAAAATCAAATGCAACTGTCCCGAATAGGGTAGGTAAAATGAAAAGGTAAGTGGTTAGATAAAATGTAGTATAAAAACAAGCTTTAAGGCTAAGACGGGGTGCAAAAAGTGGCAAACCTATAATCTAAAGGGCAAGAAAAATAGGCCATTTGGCTAATGTGGAGCTCATAAAACAAGTATAAGTGCTGCCTTTCCTCATGTAATGCCGCTAGCCACCAACCCGACACGACTCAGTATTAAGCAGATTGAGTTCACATTTATGCATGTTAATATTACGCCCTGCACGAGGAGAAACTACACACAACCTAACAACAAGGAGACCAGTCGTAGATGTCACTGGCCTTGGAGGCTCTAATCATCTCCATATATGTAGCTCACTAATTACCGGTCGAGTCTATGGTTCAACAAAACAAACTAGCAACTGACTCGTAAGATCAACTCTGTAACGCATGAAGCACATGCTCAATCATGTTAAGTGTAAGAAAAAGACAAACATAGGCAATTAAATCATCGTCGTTTTGCATGTTTCAACATCTAACTGACTCTATTTTTGAAATTTTTGACATTTTTCAATTTTTTTGGATTTTTGGTTTTTTTGAAAATGAAAGAAAAAACAAAAGCAATAAGAAAAACTGACTAACACACAAAAGCAATCAAAACTAGCTAACACACAAAAGCAAAAAATGAAAAAATAATAAAGCAACCTAATTCCTCCCCCAAGCCTAGACATCACAATGTCCTCAGTGTGATCAGCAGCAAGCAATAATCAACAATCAAAACCAGAAAACACCACTGGAGGACCTAAAAATATAATGGGGAAGGAATAAAACGAGAGTAGAGAGCAGAAAACATCTTGTCTGGAGGATTCCCCGAGCCGCCAGATGCTCAGGGGTTAGTGGCCAGCGTGCCACTAAGAATCGTCGGGCTCGTACTCATCGATGGCCCTAATATCCTCATCATCGTCGCCAATCGGCATCCCGAGGCCGCAAAGACGACCCAGACGCGCGCGTCACCAAAACCAAGAAAGGTCAGCTGCGAGCCGCGATATCCATATCCACCCTCGGCCAAGTGTAAGGGTGGAGTAATAATCGGATGAAGATGAAGTCCGCCATGAGCGTTCGGTCAGTATACCCGTAGTCAGCCATGTGTAGAAGGACGGGTGTGGTCCCTCTGGTGGAACAGTGCCCTGCCTCGCATAGGCATCATAGCTCGGGAACTGGCTCAACGCCATGTCAGTATAAACCCGGTCGATACGCGCGTGCGTCGCGCGCAAATCATCTCCGTATTGATGACGGAAGCCATCAAAATCAGACCGGAGCCCAGTGAGCCCTAAATCCATACGCCCCATCATCGCAACAACGTCGGGGTGGAGGTCGTAGTACTGCGGGGTACTCGACGCGGCGGAGACCTGTGGAGGGACCTGTGTAGGTTCCTCAATACCAGCAGAAGAGGTCTCAGCTGGATGTCGCTCACGACGTAAGTTAGTTCGGACGGGAACAGTAGGAGCAGGAGCTCCCTGAAGCGGTAAAGTGTACGAGGGCTGGTCGGGCACTAGCTGCACCTGAGAGAGAGGCGCAGGAAGCTCGATACTCGGGGCCTTGTTGATCATCCAAACACGCTTACCCACCGAATTATGGGTGAGCCAAAGCAAAGGAGAATGGAAGTAATTCGTATCAAGAAGATAATTTCCCGCGACAGCGTCTTGCGGGCGCTCAACAAAATCAACTGTCCTCATAGCAATCTGGGTGATAAGGCCACCCACATACACCGGCACGTTAGCCGCGTAAGCAATGCATAACCGCTTCAAGTGATGAGCGAGATGGTATGCGATGTTAATATGAAATTTCTCGGGTTGCTGCCGAAGGTACTGTCCCAAAATCTGCATCTCCTCAGTGCGGACATTATGGGGTTCGTTCCTGCTGAAGATCGTCAAACCCATGAACCTCTGCCAAATGCGAATGGCGGTGATGAATCAACCGAGCTCATATGACGGCGTGCGGTGGCGCCTTCGAAATAGCACGCCAAAGCTCCGTATAATCAAAAGTTTCAGGAGCTTCAATCGCCCTCCTGTGAGCGAACCCGAATATCTCACCAAGTTCTTTCGTCGTCAATGTGATGTCGTTATTCATAAGGCGAAAGTGCAAAATGGGAAACCCATTAGTGTCTTTCGTAAGCTCCAACGAGCTCAAGAACTCCCAAGTAAGGCGAGGGTATGTCATTCGAATTAACCCAAACATAAATTCCATCCCGACGCCCTTAAAAAGTTTCATGGTCACAACGTCTAACCCTAGGGCTCGCAAAGAGTTCCGACAAATAAATCTAGTAGGAACAAGGGATCGATTCTTCAAGGTTGTAAATTTGTCCTTTTGAGTAGTAGATGTAAAAATTACCTCTTTGAAATCGGGATCCGGTGCGATGTCGGGTTGAGCCGCTTGAAACCGGGTGTTAGGGCGACCGCGTTTCCGAGCTCCTTGAGTTGAATCCGCCATTGAAATGAAGTAGAGTGGAGTGAAATGGAGTGTTAGGGTTTGGGTGAAAAGGGGAAAGGAATTTCGTGGGTGTTAGAGAGGGAGTAGTGAGAGAGAGTGAAAATGATAAAGTGAGGAGAGATTAGGCGGATCCCGTGTATTTTAAGGCATTTTTGTGAACCAGCCGGTCGGGACCGGCTGCCGGTCGCCCGGCCTGACCCGACACGTCATCCTGACATCAGCATTTTCGTCGAATTTCTCTATAGACCTCATCCGGTCCCAGACCGGCTGCCGGTCGGCCGGCTTAGAGGACCTGTAGCTTTTTTCGTTTCTTTTCTCAAGAATTCAAGGCCCTTTAAAATTTGGCCTGCGGTTCCGGGCCCGGACCGGCGTCCGGTCGGCCGGCTCTTGAGCCCCGTTTTCTCTGCTCAAAAATTTCCAAGTATGGAATTATAAACTCAACCTGCACGACTCAAGAAAGTTATTAATACCCTCACTCTCGTCTCACCTAAAAAGTAATGAAAATGCGAAAAATCAACAGTACAATGAATACAAGAACTCACGGGTTGCCTCCCGGAAGCGCTGGTTTTAAGTCCCGCTCGACTGTGTTACCTCATCAGCAAGAGGATTCAAGTGGCGCGAGGTAGAGTACCTCGACCAAACCAACAGCAGCACCATCGTGATATAGCTTCAAACGATGTCTGTTAGCCTGAAAACGCTCTCCCGCGCTAGTTGCAAGCTCAAAGTAACCATACTTACTTGCCATGGTAATAGTGTAGGGTCCCGACCACCGGGACTTCAGCTTGCCCGGAAATAAACGAAGTCGAGAATTATAGAGGAGCACCTTATCACCTACTTTGAATTCACGAGGTAGAATCATTGATCGTGCCTCTTCTTCGTGCGCTCCTTATAAACCCGCGAGCTTTCATAAGCACTCATACGAAATTCATCGAGCTCATTCAGCTGCAACAATCGCTTCTCCCCACACAGAGTCGAGTCAAAATTAAGCTCCTTAACTGCCCACCAAGCTTTATATTCCAACTCAACGGGGAGATGACATGCCTTCCCGTACACCAACCTGTAGGGTGAAGTTCCAATCGGCGTTTTGAATGCCGTCCTGTAAGCCCATAAGGTGTCATCAAGCTTTGAACTCCAATCTTTGCGTGATTTAGTGACCACCTTCTCAAGAATAGACTTGAGCTCTCTATTTGAAACTTCCACCTGCCCGCTCGTCTGCGGGTGATAAGCAAGCGATGCGGTGTTGAACACCATACTTCCGTAAAAGAGTGTCGAGATGCTTCTCGTGGAAATGACTTCCCCCATCGCTTATGATTGCACGAGGGACTCCAAATCGAGGAAAGATCATCTTGCGAAATAAGTTGATTACCACCTTAGCATCATTAGTAGGAGATGCGACAGCTTCGACCCACTTAGAGACGTAGTCGACAGCAACAAGTATAAAACGGTTCCCATTAGAAGACGGGAACGGGCCTTGGTAATCGATTCCCCAAACATCAAACAACTCGACCTCTAATATACCCGTTTGAGGCATTTCATGCCTCCTTGAAATATTCCCGGTCCTTTGGCATGCGTCACAAGATAGAACAAAAGCTGCTGCATCTTTAAACAAAGTAGGCCAATAAAACCCGGACTGCAATATCTTCGCCGTGGTCTTGGTGGGACCATGATGCCCACCGTAAGGAGAGGAATGACATCCCTCTAACACTCCGCGAATCTCCCAATCGGGTACACATTTACGGAATAATCCGTCGCTACACTCACGAAACAAATGCGGATCGTCCCAAAAGAACTTCTTCGCATCATGCCGAAACTTCTTCTTCTGTTGGGAAGTAGCATGCTCGGGAAATGTACCTGCAACCACAAAGTTAGCATAATCGGCGAACCAAGGCTCACCATGTAGAACGGCCATCAATGAGTCATCCGGAAAAGAGTCGTCAATAGGAACAACAACTCCACCCTCATCGAAACGTAGCCGAGATAAATGATCAGCTACCACATTCTCAGCACCCTTCTTGTCGCGGATTTCAAGGTCGAATTCACGGAGTAGCGTAATCCGGTAATTAACCTAGGCTTGGCTTCCTTCTTCGCGAGGAGATACTTTAACGCCGCATGGTCCGTATAAACAATCACTTTGGACCCAATCAAGTATGATCGAAACTTGTCTAACGCGTAGACAATGGCTAAAAGTTCCTTCTCCGTCGTCGCGTAGTTCACTTGCGCTTCATCCAAGGTTTTACTAGCATAGTAGATAGCATGTAAGACCTTGTCGCGCCTCTGTCCCAACACCGCGCCTATCGCATAATCACTAGCATCGCACATAATCTCGAACGGCAAATTCCAATCTGGAGACTGGATAATCGGTGCTGAAATCAAAGCCTGTTGAATCCTGCGAAAAGCTTCAACGCACTCATCAGTAAACAAAAAAGGGCATCGCCGGGAGGAGGCTGGGTAAGAGGTTTAGCAATCTTTGAGAAGTCCTTGATAAAGCGGCGATAAAACCCCGCATGACCAAGGAAACTTCGAACCCCTTTCACGATAACGGGAAGAGGTAGTTGCTCAATCACTGGGATTTTAGCTCTGACAACCTGGATGCCCCTAACAGAACCAACATGACCAAGGACGACACCCTCCTTCACCATAAAATGACATTTTTCCCAATTTAAAACCAAGTCGACCTCTTCACAACGCTTTAGGACTTTAGACAAATTAAGCAAACAAGACTCAAAATCGGTCCCGTATACACTAAAATCATCCATAAAGACTTCCATGATAGACTCGATAAACTCAGAAAAAATGCTAATCATACAACGCTGAAAAGTAGCAGGTGCATTACATAAACCAAACGGCATTCGACGATAAGCGAAAGTCCCGTAGGGACACGTAAAAGTGGTCTTTTCCTGATCCTCAGGATGAATGGGGATCTGAAAGAAACCTGAATAGCCGTCTAAATAGCAAAAATACCTGTGGCACGCTAACCTTTCCAACATTTGATCAATAAACGGAAGTGGGTAGTGATCCTTCTTCGTGGCGGCATTCAACCGTCGATAGTCGATGCACATCCGCCAACCAGTCACGACTCTAGTGGGAATCAGCTCATTCTTCTCATTCTTGACCACCGTAGTCCCGCCCTTCTTAGGAACAACCTGGACAGGACTAACCCATCTAGAATCTGAAATCGCGTAGATAATTCCAGCATCAAGGAGTTTCATCACCTCCTTCTTAACAACCTCTTGCATGTTCGGGTTCAACCGCCGTTGACCCTGAATCACCGGTTTGTGATCATCCTCGAGGTGAATCCTGTGCATGCAGAAATCAGGACTAATACCTCTCAAATCACTAAGACTATAGCCCAGAGCCTTCTTGTGGGCTCTCAAAACCTTCAAAGAAAGCGATAAGCTGGGACTCAGTAAGATCCCATCGGCGATCACCGGATTCATCTCTTCTTCATCCAAGAACGCATACTTCAAATGCGTAGGCAATGGCTTCAATTCGGGTTTCTGGACCTCAGCAGCATAAGAGGTCTCAACTGTCTCAGTGGTGTCGAAGTCTCTCCGTTCATCAGCATAAAGGAGAGCTTCAAGTTCAGCTACTTCCGCATTCCACGGACCTGTCTCATCATCTGCACATTCACCACACATTAAAACTTCCAAAGGATCCTTGGACAAGGATCCCTCGGAGACAAAAGACACCGACTCATCAACAATATCAATAATATCAAGATAGTAGCAAGACTCCTCCAACATCGGGCTCTTAAGGGCATGGTTAAGGTTAAATGTGACCTTATCCCCTCCTACCTCTAGAGTCAACCTACCATTCTTAACATCTATGACCGCCCCGGCTGTGTGTAGGAATGGTCGTCCTAGGATAATAGGTATCTGGGTATCCTCAGCCATATCCAAAACAATAAAGTCAACAGGGAAAAAGAACTTCCCTACCTTCACGGGGACATCCTCAAGCACTCCTAAAGGTCGCTTGACCGAACGATCGGCCATCTGTAAGGTGACACTAGTACACTTCAACCCTCCCATGTTTAGTTTCTCACAAACTGAATAAGGCATAACGCTCACGCTCGCCCCCAAATCACACAAGGCTTTGTCAATAACATGGGTGCCTATGGTGCAAGGAATGGAGAAACTACCTGGGTCCTTCAACTTAGGGGGCGCACTGCTCTGTAAAAGGGCACTACACTCACCTGTAAACGCTATGGTCTCAACCTCGTTAAAAGAACGTTTCTTAGTAAGAATGTCCTTCATAAATTTAGCGTAAGAAGGTACCTGGGTGATAAGCTCAGTAAATGGAACGGTTACCTGCAGATTCTTCACGACCTCCATAAACTTACCGAACTGCGTCTCGGCTTTAGCATTTCGTTGACGTCCCGGAAACGGGAGTTGAATTTTTATCGGAGGTGTAACTGGAGTAGTAACATCCTTTGAAGCATCTTGGACCTTAGCTTGAGCGTCCTTAGCTTCCTCATCAATTTTCTTCTCCAAATCCGCGTCACCCGTAAGGTCAGACGTGCCAGCCGGTTGGACGACCGGCTGGTTCGTCTTTTCAGCTCGTTTCGTTAAATTTTCGGCCTCAATCTCATCCGGATGCTTCGGACCTGCATAATATGTGCCGCTACGCAATGTGATCGCATTTGCGGTGTCATGAGGCGGGTTTCCTTGCGGTGGAAGTGTCCCGTGTTGCCTCGTAGCCTGTGAACTCGCTAACTGCGCAACCTGTGTTTCCAACATCTTAATAGCTGCGTCCTTAGCCTGATCGCTTTTCTGCATCTGCGTCATCATCGTTTCCTGTGTCTTGGCCATCTGCATCATCATAGCCTTCAATTCACCCACACCATGATCACTAGCAGGAGTAGGAGCGGATTGAACTGGTGGTTGTTGTTGATAATGTTGTTGTTGGTGGAATTGGGGCCTTTGACTTTGGAAACCCGGCGGTTGGTAGTTCCGTTGTGGCGGAACGTACGTTGGCTGTTCTTTATTCGCGGCCGCGGAGTAGGATTGAGAACGCTCGTTCCGATAAGATAAAGCGAGGCCGATCGTAGCCTGGCCGATTACGATCTGACAAGTTAGAACGATAAGAAGTAAAAGCATGAACCTGCTCCTGCGAACTCATGCACTCATGTGCGTGATGACCAACAATCCCGCAATTATTGCATCCTGCATCGTGCCCTATAACCGCGTTAACCTGCTGCGCATTTGACGAACCTGCACCACTCAACTTGTCGACCTTCATTGTTAGAACCGAAATTTGGCTCGTTAAAGCATTCAAAGAGTCTTTCTCGCGATCACTATGAGCTGCGCGAGAATTTCCTCTAGGTCGATCGTACTGTGCGGTATGGATCGCCATTTTCTCGATCAGTGCCCAAGCCTCGTTGTCATCGACGTTGTCGGCAAACCGCCCATTTGCAGCTGAATCCAAGATAGCCCGACTTTCCGAATACAACCCGTTGTAAAACGTCATGATCACGAGCCAATCGTTCAACCCGTGGTGAGGACAATCACGGATGAGTTTCTTATAACGTTCCCAAGCTTCAGAAAGAGATTCGTCGTAAGTTTGCTTAAAGCTCTGGATTTGGCTTCGCATTTGATTCGTCCGTTCTGGAGGGTAATACTTTTTGTAAAATGCAAGAGCCAACCCATCCCAATCTGTAATACCCGCGGCTTCCTTATTTAAATCGGTGATCCACTCACGAGCGATCACGTGGTGAGAAAGGAACGACATTTCCTAATCTGGTTTTGAGTGATACCGCTCGCTTTTTATCGTGAGAACGATGTCCGTGAAAACTCGCATATGACGACCAGGATCCTCAGTAGGATTGCCGTAAACCCGATTACGCTCGACCAAGGTAAGGAAGGCGGGTTTAATCTCGAAGTTGCCTCGCAAAGTGTCGGGCATCTGGAATCCATTAGGAATGGACTCAGTCTTGGGCAAGGAGTGACTTGAAAGTCTCGGCATAGTCACAAGCGCCGTAAACAACACCGGAAGTAGAAGGTGGAGTAGTGTCCTCTTCGTGGGGCGATGCTTCGAACTAGATTCCGCCGTAAACTTCCACAACCTCTTTGCGTAGGTTTCAGAATCTCCTTAAAGAAGTTCCGCGTTCGGCGAAAAGTCCGCGCAGGTCCGGGACCGAATGGAACTAAACCTGAAGGTGACCTGCGCATAAACAAAAACTACAAGGAGAAGTGAGAAACGGTCTCAAGGAACTGGAGTTCCCTGAGACAAGAGAAATAACCTACTAAGTAAAAGCGAAATAAAACCGTTTCCCCGGCCACGGCGCCAAAATTTGACACAGCTAAGTCGTATCATTTGAAATCAAAGATAAACCCTACGGACTACTAACAATAGCTAGCGGTAGAAGGGTCGAACCACAGAGAAACGTATACTCACAAGACACTTAGTCGATAGGCTATTCCTAGGTATGACAATGTTTGGTTTGGAAAACTATAAACTACTAGCAAAAATGATAAAGAGAGGTTTAAACTAGGGAGAGAAGACTAGGGTCTCGGGTTCCTTATGTCAATAATCCGGATAATATAAGTTTCACCGAAATAGCAATCAATCGGACTGTGCAAGGCGATTAGGGTAGAACACGTTCTCTCGAATCAATGTTCCCTTAAGTTCAATTTAGCGGGCTCTCGCGACTTACTAATTCAACTTATCAATTACGCGAAGTGGTCTAATACTGATTAGGCTTTCGATCTTAAATCAATATTACCCTAGGTTCAATTCAATTAAGGCGTCCCTAAATTCAATTGATAATTAATCGCGCAGGAAGAAATCGCACAAGCACAAACCAATCAATTGCAACAATTTAATCAAAGCACCGGTTTAAAGGCATAATTCCCCCTCAACCCTAGTTGGGGAATTAGCTACTCATAACTAAGGCAAAAGACATATTAATAATTAAAGAGAAGAAATTAAGAACAATAAACATGAAATTACCAATTGGAAATAAACTTGAGATTGATCCTGAGTACCGACGGTTACAAAGCTTGAAAGATGAACTTAAAAGAGAACTTGAAGTTTTTCTAAGAGAGTAATTCTAAAAAGCAGTAGAAAGCAGTAATGAAAGATAAACTAAACCTAACTCACGAGTTTCTATTATATAGTGTTTCCTAAAAATATTAAAAATAATTAAATTACAAAATAACTCCGTCGAATAAAAATCCAAAGTAGTGCGTGTTCTTGTCGGCGCCCGAATGCGTAGCCCAAATTTTGGGGCTCAAAATCTCGCGAAAAGTCAACAAAAACCCCTTAGCCGACCGACCGGCCGCCGGTCAGGTTTGACCGGCCGGCACTAATAAATGGACCGGACCTTCTTTCTCTGGGCTTGACTTCTAATCCTTGGGCCTTGACTCTAATCCTTTGCCCAAATCACTCGTATTACTTCACTCCCGAGCTCGTCTTCGCCTCGGCTTTCGGGTTTCCGTCATAACTCCAATATTCAGCTCAAATACACAAAAATGCAACAAATTCCTGCAAACCACGGAAAAACACCAAAAACGCTACTCGAGCGAAATGTGAGAACAAAATGGCCCTAAAGGGCGCATTTTGACAATAAAACGCAGCTCGGGACGGGGGTAAAAACATATAAAAATAACGTATATCAGGGACTACGGTGGTGATGAAAACCGAGGAGAAGGAGAGAGAGAGGATAGCAGAGCACGGTGATGGAGCTCGAGCTTGCCATTAATGGCGGCTCCGATGGTGGCTGCCATGGTGGTTGTGACGGTGGCAGGCGTGAAAGTGGTGGTGGTTGATGATGGTGTTCATGTCGTCGTTGATGTTATTGTTGTTGTTGTAGGTTGTCGTTGTTTTTTTGTTTGTTGTTGTGGTGTGTTGTTTTTATTTTTTTATTTTTTTTAATGAGTAATAAAGAGGAAGAAGGAGATGATGGAGATGGAGTATAAGTCAGAAAAGTAAGGAAAAAATGAATGGATGGGGTGAAATGCAACGTGGACTCATGAGAGCCTAATGGTTCGATTTACGATTTGCTCTGTTTTATTTACTCTTATTTATAAACTTAAATATTTTATAAAATTTACTATACTTTAAATTATTTGTTTTAAATTTTAGTTTCATTATTCGTATTATAAGATTTATAGTTCGAAAATATAAATGTATAAAAGTCGTCAGTTACAAATTTTGTTACGGTCTCACAGATTTTCAAACGGTCTGTTTATTTGCAAGATATATTTTGATAAAATTATATTTTATTCAAGAAATAATAATTTTTAAAATAGAATGCAAATTATTAAGTTTTATAAAAGTAACTGAAGTAAAGTTTTAGTTCGACAAGTATTTTAGACTTAAAACTTATAATACAAATTAGTATAAAATTGAGAAGGCTTAAATAGAAATAGTTCGAGAAGGTTTATTCGATCGAAATTTTTCAGCCACATTTTCAAAACAAAGGATTAAAAGTTAAATTATATAAATTTTAATTAAATAAATTAGTTAAAATAAATAATTGGTGTAAAATTAACACGGGGTGTTACAATCCTACCCCCTTAAGAAAAGTTTCGTCCCCGAAACTTGAATATGGAAGGTAACTGCTCAAGAAAACGAGACAGTCGGAGGGAACATCAAGGTTTTTGGACTTGAAATAGTAATATTGCTCTTGATTGGGTATGAATTTTCTAAAAAGGAATGATTGATGAATTTAATAATTTTAAAATATAAATAATTCTTTTTCAAATTAATATCTAAATGTTGCTGCATTGTCATTTTCAAAATCAGCGAGAAAGAGGTTTTCAAAAAGGTAGGGCCTAGAAGTTTTGTATGGAATTAAATTAAATAAAAATAATAAGCGTTTTAAGAATAAAAACGATTTATTTAAATTTGAAAATAAATGTTAACCTTAAAATAGGTTGAAATAAGATGTTTTAAGATTCAATTAAGATTTTAATATAATCGAATTATTGTCCTACCCCCTTAAGAAGTTTTAAGCGTATCTATATAATATTATTGTTACTTTTAATGATCACATACATAAGATATATTGCCTTAGGAAAAACGGCATTTAGGGAAAATATGTAAAAATCGTAGTGATCATAAGGAAAATATGAGCCTTAATGAATTTAAGGAAATACTGGTTATCGTTGAATGATTAAATAAAATTTTAGAGAATTATGGATAACCTCGTTGATATAGCTCATTTTCTTAAAATTATTATTATAATGTTATTAGGTGAAATGGAAATGTTATAAATCATATTTAGGATAAGATTTGAAATTTATAATAAGGGGCTATATAAAAAGAAAAAGGAAATAATATATGTATATAAACATCGAAAAGAGGTAATTGTAATAGATAGGACAAGTTCAAAAGGTATTTAATAAAAAGATAAAGAGTTCACAAAAATGAAGAAATCGGACAAAATTTAATCGTATGAGATTAATACGTATTTCGTAGAAATCAAAATTTGAGAGTTCAAAATTTTAGACAAGGTAAAAAGTTTCAGAGATTGAATAAAAAGTTAACGAAATTATAAAGGAAAGGTAAAAATCTTTTTTTTCGAGATTAAATAGAACAAATGATAATTTTCTTTACGAAATCAATTAGTAGGTATTATAGATTTCGAGATTAGGAATTTTAGAAGTTGATAACAAGTAAGGATGATATAATTTACGAGATTGAAGAGAAGGGATGAGAATTTATTGAGAAGACAATTATTAAGAACTATTGATTTAGGAAGTTAGAAGTTTTAAAAGGAGTCAATAAGTTTAGAAGGTTGGAAAATGTTCGAATCCACAAATTTTTAAAAAGGCAAGGGTTAACGATTAAAAAGTAAACTAAAATTCATTTTTAAATGAATAGATATTAGGATTTTTAAGATTAGGAGATTTATAATTCGAGGTTAGTTGAAAAGCTAACGCTAACCAAAGATTGATTTGTTAATATAGTTGTAGAGGTCTTCAATTCAACAAAATTTTTCAAATCTTGAATGTCTTCTCACGTTGTAAAGTTTTTGTTGCGTCCATTTGTTGCGCTTGACTTCTTGTCGTCTAGTCTTCGATTTATACGTCTCGATTTTTGGTAATGTTAGCATATGAGACTTGTTAGTCAAAAAGATTAGTCATAGAGCACTTAGCAGGCAAGAAAAGAGAAATCAAAATCTATCGAGGTTGAATGACGGTCGAAAAACCTTAAGTCTAGGTCGGTCGGTCAATCCTTAATATTTCTACCCATTCTCACTTTTAAAGCGTTCTAAGATTATTATTTTAGCGATCTAAGATTTCTAATTCATTATTTGATCCTATAAGTCTATGCCTGACATACGATATGAATGTCTGGCCCAGGTGTCGTCTCGCTAGATGAGATAACTTTAAGTTATTCACGGTCGCAAAGAGCGACTCTCGATACCAACCTAATAACAGGTTTTAGTGACTTAATTAAACTAAAGCGGAAAAATTAATTAAGTCTAATACATGACAGATGTTAATTAAAATATATTCGAATGGCATAGAATACAAATATATTACAGTCTCTCAAGGAAAACAAACGAAACATCCTAATCGTCCCGATAATCCTGAGTCTCGAGAATTGCCTGCAACAGAGACAAAACACAAAATAGGAGGATCTCCCGCTCAGAGGCGGGAAGTGACTGTTCTACCCAACAACCTCTAAACCAAAGTGTTGGTTTTATTTAACCTATGATTAAAAGTAACTTGGCAGCACTACACGCGTATAACTCCAGCAACACCATATTTCAATAAAATTGGACAATTAGCATATAATATCAGTTCTCACATATAGATATTTAAATCTCATACAACATGATGAACAAAACTTAAAACATTTCAATCTATAGAACACGATATATAGCGTAAATACCAACTCAATCCATATAACATCGTAGTATGTATATAAAACATAAATCATAGCAATCAAGATATATGCATAAGTCGTAATCAATTCCATAAACACATAGTCGTGAACAATCATGCAATATCTCACGTAGCACGAGGGATAGTCGACCCTTTTCAAATCACAATATCAATAAAACTCACGAGTCTTGACTATAGAGCGGCTCGTGTACTCTCATAGTAAATTACCCATATAATTTTCCTATCAAAGTGCACTAGTTACTCAAGCTCGTAGATCAGATCAAACACTAAGTAGCAAATATTATAACTACCTAATATCCAACGCAAAATGGATAATCTAAGATGAAACCCACTATAAGCCAACAAACCAGTAAGGATGGAAACATGCAGACCTAATAAGCGTCCGCGCAATAGCGTGCCGGTCACATCAACGGACTTTAAATGCTAAAGATATCAAGCAGGTAATAAGGAGGATCAGTCCCTTGTCTTTTGTATGCATACACCACCCTATTGGTGCGACTATTACACTACGACAGATTCCCCGGATGGGAATGGTCATTTTCCAATTACCTCATATGGGCCCGTGAACGAATCGATACCCAGGGCGAAAATCACGTTAAATAACGACTAGGAGAGTCATTAGATTACCACTAGCACCAAATAGCGATGATAGTGTCCCCATATGCGGCTACCTTACCAACCTTGACCCTATAGCGTTTAACATCGCAGTCACTAGTACTAATCATACAACGTTATAATCGAGGGGTATAATCTCATGTCAGGCCGTGCCTTTGAACTCAAATCCTAAGTTGTCGAAGGAATATCGAGTATGAGGAATAACTCGCTCATTATCGGATTCAACCCAAACAACCTGAGAGAGTCTAAGGGATCCCAAGTTAGAGCGGACGGGCAAAGTGAAGTCAATAATAGGTCAATTCAGAAGGGTGGCGCGACAATTATTCTAAATATGTGACGAGTTTACTCTAAGTATTTAACTCTTAATTCATTATTTCTTTTATCGTTCAAAACTTAGGTGACAATTCTTACTAATTATATCATCGTCGAACTTGTATAATGAAAATTTAATTCTAATGATTCTTCGTAAACTAAGCACATAGAAAACTTAAATACTTATTTTGAGTCCGGTGGTATAGTTTAAATATTTTAATATTCATCATTTTCTTTTAAATATTAATTCTCGTTACTTAGTTTACTTTAAAATTCTTTATTTCGAATAACTTAAATAGGTTTAAGTAACTAATTTATTTTATTCAAGTGTAAGTATTTTATTTAATTAAGTTAAGTGATTTAGTTTCGTTTTAAAATTAAGTAAGGTATTGATTTTAAATTTTCTAAACTTCATTTTCAATTTATAATCATTACCTAACTAATTTAATTAGTGAGGTTGGTTAGTTATATGAATCTTATAATATTCATTTTCATTTATAAATATTATTTAACGATACTTGACACGTTTTAGTATTCTTGATAAAATATAATTAAGTGACATTTAGTTAAATTCCTTTTAGGTGATTTAATTCCTTAATACAACTTTGTATTTTAATATTAACTTATTCGATTAAAGTGAAAGTATAATTTGATCGTAGAATTTTATTTAAGTTTGTATAACTTAGAACCCTTTTCTACATTATTTTTATGAAACCATTCGTATCATTTTATATTGTCTTACGTTTTATATGTTTGATTTTTTTATTATACGATTTACATTGATTTAGTGAGTTGTCGACTTTAAGACAAATTCCTAATGTTAAAGATACTAGTTAAATTTGTAAGCTTTGCTTTAAGTCATTCTTTTCATATAAAATGTTATACTTACTAAATTATTTATATGATTCGATAATCTTTTTAATCCTTACATTTTTATACTTAGCAAATTTCTTGACACTTTATTTGTGTCCTAATTTATATTTGTGACGTTAGTTCTTAAATTTCTTTTTACGCGACTTCGCCTAACTTCATTTTATTTTCAAAAATCTTGTTAGTGATACTAATTCTTAACTTATTCAAATTAGCTTTACTTAGGTTTATTTTAAATTTCAAGTTCTTTATTTCATTTTTTGATATTTTATCTAAATACTTATTAAGTATATTTTCGGTTCATCGTAAACTTTAGAGTTTTAGTAAACTAATTGTTATATTAAAAGTGATATGACATTTTATATAACTATTTATCCTAGAAATTTTATACGAGTAACTTTTAATTTATATTTTTACTTTTAAATTGATTAAATACTAATTTAAACTTAATACTCTTTTTATTTTAACTCTTCATTTTTAGTTGTGTTTTATTTAAACCTTTTTAAGTGACTATAATTATTTTTACGACGATAAATATTTTATATTTATTTAGTTTATTTCCTTAAGTCGGCTAATAATATTTTTAGTTTGATTTTATACTTGTGATACGTAAACTTTATATATTTTAATTTACACATAACAAATAATTTTAACATGATAATATTACAATTAAATTCAACATTAATTCAACAACACATTTTTCACTCAAAACATATTATCACAAAATCAAATAAATATCATATTTCACAATTCAATTCAACATTATATTATAACTAAAATTAACACCCAATTTCATACTATAGCTAATCATACAAAGTTATCAAATTAAACTGAAACGGGAATCATACGTGTCTAATGCATACTAGCTCACTTTTAATAACAAATTAATTATAATAAAACCAAAACGTTAATGTTAGAGATTTTGAGGAAGAAATCGAGTCACCTAAATTTTGGCACACGAACTGAGGCCTCCAATTAAAACCCGAATACTCTTGTGGACCCAAGGTTAATAGTAATAAACCAAACTAAGAATAGCAGTACATCCATGTGTAATGGCTTTTCAAAACATCGAAAGTGAAAGAAACATATCCCAAGGGCGTCAAATAACGTTGCAACACCGAGGAGGTTAGTGAACCGAGCACAAGCTTTCCAGGTTCGTCTCCAAATTCGTTCCCGGCAAGTAACAGAACAAGCAAGGGAGGTAACGTGGATTAGAGTCGGCGAAATCAAATGACGATAAAATTTATGGATAAATATGGTTTAATCGACGACACTTACCGACGATTAAATACGACGGCAAGCAGAGCAAGACCACGGTGAGCACGGCCCAGGTGGTTCACGGTGGACAGCCGTGGTGGTGGTCTACGGTGGGTCGAAAACAGGGGCGTCGAGGAAGGAGCAGAGCACGGTGGTCGTGGGTGATGTGGCTCACGGTTATGACAAAGCACGGTGGCGGTGGTGGCCACTGACGGTGCTCCGGTGGTGGTGATGTACGGTGAGGATGAATAGCAGGGGAGACGAAAAGAATAGGGGAAAGCGGGGGCTAAAAGAGGAGCTCGAGTTCGCCATCGATGGCGGCCGATGGCGGTGGTCGAGGGTGGCTCCGGTGAGCACGGCGATTTCCGGCGTCGCAAAAATTAAGATGGAAAAGAGGAGATGCAGGGGACTACGGTGGTGATGAAAACCAAGGAGAAGGAGAGAGAGAGGATAGCAGAGCACGGTGACGGAGCTCGAGCTTGCCATTAATGGCGGCTCCGATGGTGGCTGCCCTGGTGGTTGTGACGGTGGCAGGCGTGAAAGTGGTGGTGGTTGATGATGGTGTTCATGTCGTCGTTGATGTTATTGTTGTTGTTGTAGGTTGTCGTTGTTTTTTTGTTTGTTGTTGTGGTGTGTTGTTTTTATTTTTTTTTATTTTTTTTAATGAGTAATAAAGAGGAAGAAGGAGATGATGGAGATGGAGTATAAGTCAGAAAAGTAAGGAAAAAATGAATGGATGGGGTGAAATGCAACGTGGACTCATGAGAGCCTAATGGTTCGATTTACGATTTGCTCTATTTTATTTACTCTTATTTATAAACTTAAATATTTTATAAAATTTACTATACTTTAAATTATTTGTTTTAAATTTTAGTTTCATTATTCGTATTATAAGATTTATAGTTCGAAAATATAAATGTATAAAAGTAAATCGATTACAAATTTTGTTCACAGTCTCATGATTTTCAAGCAGTGCATTTATTTGCAAGATATATTTTGATAAAATTATATTTTATTCAAGAAATAATAAATTTTAAAATAGAATGCAAATTATTAAGTTTTATAAAAGTAACTGAAGTAAAGTTTTAGTTCGACAAGTATTTTAGACTTAAAACTTATAATACAAATTAGTATAAAATTGAGAAGGCTTAAATAGAAATAGTTCGAGATGGTTTATTCGATCGAAATTTTTCAGCCACGTTTTCAAAACAAAGGATTAAAAGTTAAATTATATAAATTTTAATTAAATAAATTAGTTAAAATAAATAATTGGTGTAAAATTAACACGGGGTGTTACAATCCTACCCCCTTAAGAAAAGTTTCGTCCCCGAAACTTGAATATGGAAATAGCTTGCTCAAGAAAAGCGAGACAGTCGGAGGGAACATCAAGGTTTTTGGACTTGAAATAGTAATATTGCTCTTGATTGGGTATGAATTTTCTAAAAAGGAATGATTGATGAATTTAATAATTTTAAAATATAAATAATTCTTTTTCAAATTAATATCTAAATGTTGCTGCATTGTCATTTTCAAAATCAGCGAGAAAGAGGTTTTCAAAAAGGTAGGGCCTAGAAGTTTTGTATGGAATTAAATTAAATAAAAATAATAAGCGTTTTAAGAATAAAAACGATTTATTTAAATTTGAAAATAAATGTTAACCTTAAAATAGGTTGAAATAAGATGTTTTAAGATTCAATTAAGATTTTAATATAATCGAATTATTGTCCTACCCCCTTAAGAAGTTTTAAGCGTATCTATATAATATTATTGTTACTTTTAATGATCACATACATAAGATATATTGCCTTAGGAAAAACGGCATTTAGGGAAAATATGTAAAAATCGTAGTGATCATACGGAAAATATGAGCCTTAATGAATTTAAGGAAATACAGGTTATCGTTGAATGATTAAATAAAATTTTAGAGAATTATGGATAACCTCGTTGATATAGCTCATTTTCTTAAAATTATTATTATAATGTTATTAGGTGAAATGGAAATGTTATAAATCATATTTAGGATAAGATTTGAAATTTATAATAAGGGGTTATATAAAAAGAAAAAGGAAATAATATATGTATATAAACATCGAAAAGAGGAAATTGTAATAGATAGGACAAGTTCAAAAGGTATTTAATAAAAAGATAAAGAGTTCACAAAAATGAAGAAATCGGACAAAATTTAATCGTATGAGATTAATACGTATTTCGTAGAAATCAAAATTTGAGAGTTCAAAATTTTAGACAAGGTAAAAAGTTTCAGAGATTGAATAAAAAGTTAACGAAATTATAAAGGAAAGGTAAAAATCTTTTTTTTCGAGATTAAATAGAACAAATGATAATTTTCTTTACGAAATCAATTAGTAGGTATTATAGATTTCGAGATTAGGAATTTTAGAAGTTGATAACAAGTAAGGATGATATAATTTACGAGATTGAAGAGAAGGGATGAGAATTTATTGAGAAGACAATTATTAAGAACTATTGATTTAGGAAGTTAGAAGTTTTAAAAGGAGTCAATAAGTTTAGAAGGTTGGAAAATGTTCGAATCCACAAATTTTTAAAAAGGCAAGGGTTAACGATTAAAAAGTAAACTAAAATTCATTTTTAAATGAATAGATATTAGGATTTTTAAGATTAGGAGATTTATAATTGAGGTTAGTTGAAAAGCTAACGCTAACCAAAGATTGATTTGTTAATATAGTTGTAGAGGTCTTCAATTCAACAAAATTTTTCAAATCTTGAATGTCTTCTCACGTTGTAAAGTTTTTGTTGCGTCCATTTGTTGCGCTTGACTTCTTGTCGTCTAGTCTTCGATTTATACGTCTCGATTTTTGGTAATGTTAGCATATGAGACTTGTTAGTCAAAAAGATTAGTCATAGAGCACTTAGCAGGCAAGAAAAGAGAAATAAAAATCTATCGAGGTTGAATGACGGTCGAAAAACCTTAAGTCTAGGTCGGTCGGTCAATCCTTAATATTTCTACCCATTCTCACTTTTAAAGCGTTCTAAGCTTATTATTTTAGCGATCTAAGATTTCTAATTCATTATTTGATCCTATAAGTCTATGCCTGACATACGATATGAATGTCTGGCCCAGGTGTCGTCTCGCTAGATGAGATAACTTTAAGTTATTCACGGTCGCAAGACAGCTCTGATACCAACTGTAACAACCCGGTTTTTCGTGACTTAATTAAACTAAGGCGGAAAAATTAATTAAGTCTAATACATGCCAGATGTTAATTAAAATACATTCGAATGGCAAAGAATACAAATATATTACAGTCTCTCAAGGAAAACAAACGAAACATCCTAATCGTCCCGATAATCCTGAGTCTCGAGAATTGCCTGCAACAGAGACAAAACACAAAATAGGAGGATCTCCCGCTCAGAGGCGGGAAGTGACTGTTCTAACCAACAACCTCTAAACCAATGTGTTGGTTTTATTTAACCTATGATTAAAAGTAACTTGGCAGCACTACACGCGTATAACTCCAGCAACACCATATTTCAATAAAATTGGACAATTAGCATATAATATCAGTTCTCACATATAGATATTTAAATCTCATACAACATGATGAACAAAACTTAAAACATTTCAATCTATAGAACACGATATATAAACGTAAATACCAACTCAATCCATATAACATCGTAGTATGTATATAAAACATAAATCATAGCAATCAAGATATATGCATAAGTCGTAATCAATTCCATAAACACATAGTCGTGAACAATCATGCAATATCTCACGTAGCACGAGGGATAGTCGACCCTTTTCAAATCACAATATCAATAAAACTCACGAGTCTTGACTATAGAGCGGCTCGTGTACTCTCATAGTAAATTACCCATATAATTTTCCTATCAAAGTGCACTAGTTACTCAAGCTCGTAGATCAGATCAAACACTAAGTAGCAAATATTATAACTACCTAATATCCAACGCAAAATGGATAATCTAAGATGAAACCCACTATAAGCCAACAAACCAGTAAGGATGGAAACATGCAGACCTAATAAGCGTCCGCGCAATAGCGTGCCGGTCACATCAACGGACTTTAAATGCTAAAGATATCAAGCAGGTAATAAGGAGGATCAGTCCCTTGTCTTTTGTATGCATACACCACCCTATTGGTGCGACTATTACACTACGACAGATTCCCCGGATGGGAATGGTCATTTTCCAATTACCTCATATGGGCCCGTGAACGAATCGATACCCAGGGCGAAAATCACGTTAAATAACGACTAGGAGAGTCATTAGATTACCACTAGCACCAAATAGCGATGATAGTGTCCCCATATGCGGCTACCTTACCAACCTTGACCCTATAGCGTTTAACATCGCAGACACCCGAGTACTAATCATACAACGTTATAATCGAGGGGTATAATCTCATGTCAGGCCGTGCCTTTGAACTCAAATCCTAAGTTGTCGAAGGAATATCGAGTATGAGGAATAACTCGCTCATTATCGGATTCAACCCAAACAACCGCAGAGAGTCTAAGGGTTCCCAAGTTAGAGCGGACGGTCAAAGTGAAGTCAATAATAGGTCAATTCACAAGGGTGGCGCGACAATTATTCTAAATATGTGACGAGAGTTTACTCTAAGTATTTAACTCTTAATTCATTATTTCTTTTATCGTTCAAAACTTAGGTGACAATTCTTACTAATTATATCATCGTCGAACTTGTATAATGAAAATTTAATTCTAACAGTTCTTCAGGTAAACGGAAGCACATAGAAAACTTAAATATTTATTTTGAGTCCGTTCGTATACTTTAAATATTTTAATATTCATCATTTTCTTTTAAATATTAATTCTCGTTACTTAGTTTACTTTAAAATTCTTTATTTCGAATAACTTAAATAGGTTTAAGTAACTAATTTATTTTATTCAAGTGTAAGTATTTTATTTAATTAAGTTAAGTGATTTAGTTTCGTTTTAAAATTAAGTAAGGTATTGATTTTAAATTTTCTAAACTTCATTTTCAATTTATAATCATTACCTAACTAATTTAATTAGTGAGGTTGGTTAGTTATATGAATCTTATAATATTCATTTTCATTTATAAATATTATTTAACGATACTTGACACGTTTTAGTATTCTTGATAAAATATAATTAAGTGACATTTAGTTAAATTCCTTTTAGGTGATTTAATTCCTTAATACAACTTTGTATTTTAATATTAACTTATTCGATTAAAGTGAAAGTATAATTTGATCGTAGAATTTTATTTAAGTTTGTATAACTTAGAACCCTTTTCTACATTATTTTTATGAAACCATTCGTATCTTTTTATATTGTCTTACGTTTTATATGTTTGATTTTTTTATTATACGATTTACATTGATTTAGTGAGTTGTCGACTTTAAGACAAATTCCTAATGTTAAAGATACTAGTTAAATTTGTAAGCTTTGCTTTAAGTCATTCTTTTCATATAAAATGTTATACTTACTAAATTATTTATATGATTCGATAATCTTTTTAATCCTTACATTTTTATACTTAGCAAATTTCTTGACACTTTATTTGTGTCCTAATTTATATTTGTGACGTTAGTTCTTAAATTTCTTTTTACGCGACTTCGCCTAACTTCATTTTATTTTCAAAAATCTTGTTAGTGATACTAATTCTTAACTTATTCAAAATTAGCTTTACTTAGGTTTATTTAAAATTTCAAGTTCTTTATTTCATTTTTGATATTTTATCTAAATACTTATTAAGTATATTTTCGTTTCATCGTAAACTTTAGAGTTTTAGTAAACTAATTGTTATATTAAAAGTGATATGACATTTTATATAACTATTTATCCTATAAATTTTATACGAGTAACTTTTAATTTATATTTTTACTTTTAAATTTATTTAATACTAATTTAAACTTAATACTCTTTTTATTTTAACTCTTCATTTTTAGTTGTGTTTTATTTAAACCTTTTTAAGTGACTATAATTATTTTTACGACGATTTATAAATATTTTATATTTATTTAGTTTATTTCCTTAAGTCGGCTAATAATATTTTTAGTTTGATTTTATACTTGTGATACGTAAACTTTATATATTTTAATTTACACATAACAAATAATTTTAACATGATAATATTACAATTAAATTCAACATTAATTCAACAACACATTTTTCACTCAAAACATATTATCACAAAATCAAATAAATATCATATTTCACAATTCAATTCAACATTATATTATAACTAAAATTAACACCCAATTTCATACTATAGCTAATCATACAAAGTTATCAAATTAAACTGAAACGGGAATCATACGTGTCTAATGCATACTAGCTCACTTTTAATAACAAATTAATTATAATAAAACCAAAACGTTAATGTTAGAGATTTTGAGGAAGAAATCGAGTCACCTAAATTTTGGCACACCTAACCGAGGCCTCCAATTAAAACCGAATACTCTTGTGGACCCAAGGTTAATAGTAATAAACCAAACTAAGAATAGCAGTACATCCATGTGTAATGGCTTTTCAAAACATCGAAAGTGAAAGAAACATATCCCAAGGGCGTCAAATAACGTTGCAACACCGAGGAGGTTAGTGAACCGAGCACAAGCTTTCCAGGTTCGTCTCCAAATTCGTTCCCGGCAAGTAACAGAACAAGCAAGGGAGGTAACGTGGATTAGAGTCGGCGAAATCAAATGACGATAAAATTTATGGATAAATATGGTTTAATCGACGACACTTACCGACGATTAAATACGACGGCAAGCAGAGCAAGACCACGGTGAGCACGGCCCAGGTGGTTCACGGTGGACAGCCGTGGTGGTGGTCTACGGTGGGTCGAAAACAGGGGCGTCGAGGAAGGAGCAGAGCACGGTGGTCGTGGGTGATGTGGCTCACGGTTATGACAAAGCACGGTGGCGGTGGTGGCCACTGACGGTGCTCCGGTGGTGGTGATGTACGGTGAGGATGAATAGCAGGGGAGACGAAAAGAATAGGGGGAAAACAGGGGCTAAATGAGGGAGCTCGAGTTCGCCATCGATGGCGGCTTCAGTGACGGTGGTCAGGGGTGGCTCCGGTGAGCACGGCGATTTCCGGCGTCGCAAAAATTAAGATGGAAAAGAGGAGATGCAGGGGACTACGGTGGTGATGAAAACCGAGGAGAAGGAGAGAGATAGGATAGCAGAGCACGGTGACGGAGCTCGAGCTTGCCATTAATGGCGGCTCCGATGGTGGCTGCCATGGTGGTTGTGACGGTGGCAGGCGTGAAAGTGGTGGTGGTTGATGATGGTGTTCATGTCGTCGTTGATGTTATTGTTGTTGTTGTAGGTTGTCGTTGTTTTTTTGTTTGTTGTTGTGGTGTGTTGTTTTTATTTTTTTTATTTTTTTTAATGAGTAATAAAGAGGAAGAAGGAGATGATGGAGATGGAGTATAAGTCAGAAAATTAAGGAAAAAATGAATGGATGGGGTGAAATGCAACGTGGACTCATGAGAGCCTAATGGTTCGATTTACGATTTGCTCTATTTTATTTACTCTTATTTATAAACTTAAATATTTTATAAAATTTACTATACTTTAAATTATTTGTTTTAAATTTTAGTTTCATTATTCGTATTATAAGATTTATAGTTCGAAAATATAAATGTATAAAAGTCGTCAGTTACAAATTTTGTTACGGTCTCATGATTTTCAAGCAGTACATTTATTTGCAAGATATATTTTGATAAAATTATATTTTATTCAAGAAATAATAATTTTTAAAATAGAATGCAAATTATTATGTTTTATAAAAGTAACTGAAGTAAAGTTTTAGTTCGACAAGTATTTTAGACTTAAAACTTATAATACAAATTAGTATAAAATTGAGAAGGCTTAAATAGAAATAGTTCGAGAAGGTTTATTCGATCGAAATTTTTCAGCCACGTTTTCAAAACAAAGGATTAAAAGTTAAATTATATAAATTTTAATTAAATAAATTAGTTAAAATAAATAATTGGTGTAAAATTAACACGGGGTGTTACAATCCTACCCCCTTAAGAAAAGTTTCGTCCCCGAAACTTGAATATGGAAGGTAACTGCTCAAGAAAACGAGACAGTCGGAGGGAACATCAAGGTTTTTGGACTTGAAATAGTAATATTGCTCTTGATTGGGTATGAATTTTCTAAAAAGGAATGATTGATGAATTTAATAATTTTAAAATATAAATAATTCTTTTTCAAATTAATATCTAAATGTTGCTGCATTGTCATTTTCAAAATCAGCGAGAAAGAGGTTTTCAAAAAGGTAGGGCCTAGAAGTTTTGTATGGAATTAAATTAAATAAAAATAATAAAGCGTTTTAAGAATAAAAACGATTTATTTAAATTTGAAAATAAATGTTAACCTTAAAATAGGTTGAAATAAGATGTTTTAAGATTCAATTAAGATTTTAATATAATCGAATTATTGTCCTACCCCCTTAAGAAGTTTTAAGCGTATCTATATAATATTATTGTTACTTTTAATGATCACATACATAAGATATATTGCCTTAGGAAAAACGGCATTTAGGGAAAATATGTAAAAATCGTAGTGATCATACGGAAAATATGAGCCTTAATGAATTTAAGGAAATACAGGTTATCGTTGAATGATTAAATAAAATTTTAGAGAATTATGGATAACCTCGTTGATATAGCTCATTTTCTTAAAATTATTATTATAATGTTATTAGGTGAAATGGAAATGTTATAAATCATATTTAGGATAAGATTTGAAATTTATAATAAGGGGTTATATAAAAAGAAAAAGGAAATAATATATGTATATAAACATCGAAAAGAGGTAATTGTAATAGATAGGACAAGTTCAAAAGGTATTTAATAAAAAGATAAAGAGTTCACAAAAATGAAGAAATCGGACAAAATTTAATCGTATGAGATTAATACGTATTTCGTAGAAATCAAAATTTGAGAGTTCAAAATTTTAGACAAGGTAAAAAGTTTCAGAGATTGAATAAAAAGTTAACGAAATTATAAAGGAAAGGTAAAAATCTTTTTTTTCGAGATTAAATAGAACAAATGATAATTTTCTTTACGAAATCAATTAGTAGGTATTATAGATTTCGAGATTAGGAATTTTAGAAGTTGATAACAAGTAAGGATGATATAATTTACGAGATTGAAGAGAAGGGATGAGAATTTATTGAGAAGACAATTATTAAGAACTATTGATTTAGGAAGTTAGAAGTTTTAAAAGGAGTCAATAAGTTTAGAAGGTTGAAAATGTTCGAATCCACAAATTTTTAAAAAGGCAAGGGTTAACGATTAAAAAGTAAACTAAAATTCATTTTTAAATGAATAGATATTAGGATTTTTAAGATTAGGAGATTTATAATTCGAGGTTAGTTGAAAAGCTAACGCTAACCAAAGATTGATTTGTTAATATAGTTGTAGAGGTCTTCAATTCAACAAAATTTTTCAAATCTTGAATGTCTTCTCACGTTGTAAAGTTTTTGTTGCGTCCATTTGTTGCGCTTGACTTCTTGTCGTCTAGTCTTCGATTTATACGTCTCGATTTTTGGTAATGTTAGCATATGAGACTTGTTAGTCAAAAAGATTAGTCATAGAGCACTTAGCAGGCAAGAAAAGAGAAATAAAAATCTATCGAGGTTGAATGACGGTCGAAAAACCTTAAGTCTAGGTCGGTCGGTCAATCCTTAATATTTCTACCCATTCTCACTTTTAAAGCGTTCTAAGATTATTATTTTAGCGATCTAAGATTTCTAATTCATTATTTGATCCTATAAGTCTATGCCTGACATACGATATGAATGTCTGGCCCAGGTGTCGTCTCGCTAGATGAGATAACTTTAAGTTATTCACGGTCGCAAGACAGCTCTGATACCAACTGTAACAACCCGGTTTTTCGTGACTTAATTAAACTAAGGCGGAAAAATTAATTAAGTCTAATACATGCCAGATGTTAATTAAAATACATTCGAATGGCAAAGAATACAAATATATTACAGTCTCTTAAGGGAAACAAACGAAACATCCTAATCGTCCCGATAATCCTGAGTCTCGAGAATTGCCTGCAACAGAGACAAAACACAAAATAGGAGGATCTCCCGCTCAGAGGCGGGAAGTGACTGTTCTAACCAACAACCTCTAAACCAAAGTGTTGGTTTTATTTAACCTATGATTAAAAGTAACTTGGCAGCACTACACGCGTATAACTCCAGCAACACCATATTTCAATAAAATTGGACAATTAGCATATAATATCAGTTCTCACATATAGATATTTAAATCTCATACAACATGATGAACAAAACTTAAAACATTTCAATCTATAGAACACGATATATAAACGTAAATACCAACTCAATCCATATAACATCGTAGTATGTATATAAAACATAAATCATAGCAATCAAGATATATGCATAAGTCGTAATCAATTCCATAAACACATAGTCGTGAACAATCATGCAATATCTCACGAGTACGAGGGATAGTCGACCCTTTTCAAATCACAATATCAATAAAACTCACGAGTCTTGACTATAGAAGCGGCTCGTGTACTCTCATAGTAAATTACCCATATAATTTTCCTATCAAAGTGCACTAGTTACTCAAGCTCGTAGATCGGATCAAACACTAAGTAGCAAATATTATAACTACCTAATATCCAACGCCAAAATGGATAATCTAAGATGAAACCCACTATAAGCCAACAAACCAAGAAGGATGGAAACATGCGGACCTAATAAGCGTCGCGCAATAGCGTCTTGGTCCACATCAACGGACTTTAAATGCTAAAGATATCAAGCAGGTAATAAGGAGGATCAGTCCCTTGTCTTTTGTATGCATACACCACCCTATTGGTGCGACTATTACACTACGACAGATTCCCCGGATGGGAATGGTCATTTTCCAATTACCTCATATGGGCCCGTGAACGAATCGATACTCAGGGCGAAAATCACGTTAAATAACGACTAGGAGAGTCATTAGATTACCACTAGCACCAAATAGCGATGATAGTGTCCCCATATGCGGCTACCTTACCAACCTTGACCCTATAGCGTTTAACATCGCAGACACCCGAGTACTAATCATACAACGTTATAATCGAGGGGTATAATCTCATGTCAGGCCGTGCCTTTGAACTCAAATCCTAAGTTGTCGAAGGAATATCGAGTATGAGGAATAACTCGCTCATTATCGGATTCAACCCAAACAACCGCAGAGAGTCTAAGGGTTCCCAAGTTAGAGCGGACGATCAAAGTGAAGTCAATAATAGGTCAATTCACAAGGGTGGCGCGACAATTATTCTAAATATGTGACGAGAGTTTACTCTAAGTATTTAACTCTTAATTCATTATTTATTTTATCGTTCAAAACTTAGGTGACAATTCTTACTAATTATATCATCGTCGAACTTGTATAATGAAAATTTAATTCTATGATTCTTGAGTAAACTAAGCACATAGAAAACTTAAATATTTATTTTGAGTCCGTTCGTATACTTTAAATATTTTCACTATTCAATATTTTACTATTCATCATTTTCTTTTAAATATTAATTCTCGTTACTTAGTTTACTTTAAAATTCTTTATTTCGAATAACTTAAATAGGTTTAAGTAACTAATTTATTTTATTCAAGTGTAAGTATTTTATTTAATTAAGTTAAGTGATTTAGTTTCGTTTTAAAATTAAGTAAGGTATTGATTTTAAATTTTCTAAACTTCATTTTCAATTTATAATCATTACCTAACTAATTTAATTAGTGAGGTTGGTTAGTTATATGAATCTTATAATATTCATTTTCATTTATAAATATTATTTAACGATACTTGACACGTTTTAGTATTCTTGATAAAATATAATTAAGTGACATTTAGTTAAATTCCTTTTAGGTGATTTAATTCCTTAATACAACTTTGTATTTTAATATTAACTTATTCGATTAAAGTGAAAGTATAATTTGATCGTAGAATTTTATTTAAGTTTGTATAACTTAGAACCCTTTTCTACATTATTTTTATGAAACCATTCGTATCTTTTTATATTGTCTTACGTTTTATATGTTTGATTTTTTTATTATACGATTTACATTGATTTAGTGAGTTGTCGACTTTAAGACAAATTTCTAATGTTAAAGATACTAGTTAAATTTGTAAGCTTTGCTTTAAGTCATTCTTTTCATATAAAATGTTATACTTACTAAGTTATTTATATGATTCGATAATTTTTTTAATCCTTACATTTTTATACTTAGCAAATTTCTTGACACTTTATTTGTGTCCTAATTTATATTTGTGACGTTAGTTCTTAAATTTCTTTTTACGCGACTTCGCCTAACTTCATTTTATTTTCAAAAATCTTGTTAGTGATACTAATTCTTAACTTATTCAAATTAGCTTTACTTAGGTTTATTTTAAATTTCAAGTTCTTTATTTCATTTTTTGATATTTTATCTAAATACTTATTAAGTATATTTTCGGTTCATCGTAAACTTTAGAGTTTTAGTAAACTAATTGTTATATTAAAAGTGATATGACATTTTATATAACTATTTATCCTAGAAATTTTATACGAGTAACTTTTAATTTATATTTTTACTTTTAAATTGATTAAATACTAATTTAAACTTAATATTCTTTTTATTTTAACTCTTCATTTTTAGTTGTGTTTTACTATAATTATTTTTACGACGATAAATATTTTAAATTGACTATAATTATTTTTACGACGATAAATATTTTATATTTATTTAGTTTATTTCCTTAAGTCGGCTAATAATATTTTTAGTTTGATTTTATACTTGTGATACGTAAACTTTATATATTTTAATTTACACATAACAAATAATTTTAACATGATAATATTACAATTAAATTCAACATTAATTCAACAACACATTTTTCACTCAAAACATATTATCACAAAATCAGATAAATATCATATTTCACAATTCAATTCAACATTATATTATAACTAAAATTAACACCCAATTTCATACTATAGCTAATCATACAAAGTTATCAAATTAAACTGAAACGGGAATCATACGTGTCTAATGCATACTAGCTCACTTTTAATAACAAATTAATTATAATAAAACCAAAACGTTAATGTTAGAGATTTTGAGGAAGAAATCGAGTCACCTAAATTTTGGCACACGAACTGAGGCCTCCAATTAAAACCCGAATACTCTTGTGGACCCAAGGTTAATAGTAATAAACCAAACTAAGAATAGCAGTACATCCATGTGTAATGGCTTTTCAAAACATCGAAAGTGAAAGAAACATATCCCAAGGGCGTCAAATAACGTTGCAACACCGAGGAGGTTAGTGAACCGAGCACAAGCTTTCCAGGTTCGTCTCCAAATTCGTTCCCGGCAAGTAACAGAACAAGCAAGGGAGGTAACGTGGATTAGAGTCGGCGAAATCAAATGACGATAAAATTTATGGATAAATATGGTTTAATCGACGACACTTACCGACGATTAAATACGACGGCAAGCAGAGCAAGACCACGGTGAGCACGGCCCAGGTGGTTCACGGTGGACAGCCGTGGTGGTGGTCTACGGTGGGTCGAAAACAGGGGCGTCGAGGAAGGAGCAGAGCACGGTGGTCGTGGGTGATGTGGCTCACGGTTATGACAAAGCACGGTGGCGGTGGTGGCCACTGACGGTGCTCCGGTGGTGGTGATGTACGGTGAGGATGAATAGCAGGGGAGACGAAAAGAATAGGGGGAAAACAGGGGCTAAATGAGGGAGCTCGAGTTCGCCATCGATGGCGGCTTCAGTGACGGTGGTCAGGGGTGGCTCCGGTGAGCACGGCGATTTCCGGCGTCGCAAAAATTAAGATGGAAAAGAGGAGATGCAGGGGACTACGGTGGTGATGAAAACCGAGGAGAAGGAGAGAGAGAGGATAGCAGAGCACGGTGACGGAGCTCGAGCTTGCCATTAATGGCGGCTCCGATGGTGGCTGCCATGGTGGTTGTGACGGTGGCAGGCGTGAAAGTTGTGACACGGCTAAGTCGTATCGCCAATATCAAAATAAACCTAACAAACAACTAACAGCAGCTAGTGGCAAGCAGGATCGTATCCACAGGGAAACGTAGCAGTAATAAGTTAAAGTCGGTAAAACAGGTCTAACTCTAGGGTGTGAAAATGGGTTTGTAGATAGCTATAAACTAAAGCAGAAATAGAGCATATCAACAAAAATCAATAAAGAGGAAGATTAGGGCATCAGGATCATTATGACAGTGATTCAGGAACTCAACTCAAAAGTAAATAACATTCAATTGAAGCTATGCAAGTGGCTAGGTTTAGGAATACGCTCTCTCGAGTCAATATTAACCTTAAGCAAATTTAGCGGGCTCTCGCAACTTACTAAATTCAACTTATCAAATACGCGTGAGTCTAGTTTCAATTAGGCTTTCGATCTTAAACTGAAACAACCTAAATTCAATTCAATAAAGGCGTCCCTAAATTCAATTGATAGTAAAACACGTAGGAAGAAACCAACTTGCACAATTTCAATCAAACTAGCAATTAAAACATTGTCCTGAATCAACTATCACAAATCACCTTCAAACCCTAATTATAATTTAGCTACTCATATTAAAAGTTAAAGCAATAAAAACAATAAGAGAAGACATAATAATAGGAATAATTGCAATTGAAATAAAACCTGAAATCTTACGGAGTACCGACGGTTACAAAGCGATGAATCTTGAAATTAAACTAAGGTCTTTAGAGTTTTGAGAGGAAAATAAAAGAAGCAGTAACTGAAACTAAGAAATTAAAGCATAAACTAAAAGTGAGTCATAAATCTCGACCTAAGCTCTATTTATATGTTCCACAAACTAATGTTTTCATCCGACAACGTTAAGCAATTCACATTTCTCGTTATCAGCATCTGAACATCACCTTGGGTCCACCCAAAGCTCTTAAACACTTGAAATTTCGACTCAATATTCTCCTCGCTAAATCCCGAAAAAATGTAGACCCCGTACATGAACATGGGCGAAGACGGGGTAACTCCTGTTTTCTTCTCGACCCCAATCACGATATCCTTAAATTTGACAGGATCTACCGTAAAAGTTCTCGGTTGCCTGATTAAGTGTTTCATGATCAACTCAATGGGGACTCCATGACTTGTCAAAAAATCAACATTTGGCGACAAATTTTTAATCAAATCATTAAGACAACGATAAGGCGTTTTCTTAAAAACAACAAGAGCATCATCGACATCCAAAAATTGCGTCAATACTTGAATTGCAGACAAAATTAGAGATTCAACCTTACGAGCCAAAATGTGAGGATTCTTAGTAACTAACTCAATCAAGTCAAACCCAGAAAATCCATGATCAATTAGAAACCTGAAATCTTACGGAGTACCGACGGTTACAAAGCGATAAAAACAATAAGAGAAGACATAATAATAGGAATAATTGCAATTGAAATAAAACCTGAAATCTTACGGAGTACCGACGGTTACAAAGCGATGAATCTTGAAATTAAACTAAGGTCTTTAGAGTTTTGAGAGGAAAATAAAAGAAGCAGTAACTGAAACTAAGAAATTAAAGCATAAACTAAAAGTGAGTCATAAATCTCGACCTAAGCTCTATTTATATGTTCCACAAACTTAATCCCCAAATTAAACTAGCAATAATCACGAGTAAATAAAAGCTAAATGCGACTGAACCGGGGGCATAAAACGTATATAAATAACATGTATCAAACTCCCCCAAACCAAACCTTTGCTTGTCCTCAAGCAAACAGCGTCGGAGAAAATCAAAGTGACACGAACTAATCACGCTAGTATCTCGAAGTGGACGACCTATGCACATAAACATTACAACCAAAGTCTATTTCACCGAGAATAGAGCACAGGTCTCAACCGTTCACATCACATCGTATCACTAGCCTCTAATGCTTACGCAAAAGTAAAACTAACGACAAATCAATTCAAGCAAGGCCAACCGTACGAACCACTTTCCAAACAACCACTCTTACCACATCATTTCCTTTTTTCTCTTTTCTTTTGTTTCTTTTTTTTCTTTTTCCGCAAATGTGGAGCATCCCTCGTATGTAGTACCGTTTAGCTTGACGTTCACTCGGTAAAAATCGCGCTCGGGTACACATATTTCCTTAAGGGTTACCTTATTGCTCATACTCTCGGTCGCAACCAAATTCATGGCCACTGTGGTTACTCAACTCAATGAGTCCCCTCCGAGAGCATCGAAGCATTGCTCCAACATAAAATGAAACATTCCAACCATAGCTCCAAACAACAAACCAACATTCCACAAACCATTGCCAAGCTCGAATGTCAAAGTCGAAAGTAAATAAGCGAAAAGCGATAAGAATTAAGCAGATACAAGTGGGTTAGTGTTGAGGCTCGCAATCTATTAATAGGAAACAAACCAATCGTGCAAGCTAAGGCGATAGAAAGTCGACTCAGAGATACTAAAGATCAAAGTAAGTGTACAAATCAATTCCCCAAACTAGATAAAGCAGGACAAGGCAGACCAAAAAGACTCGTATTTTTGTAATTTTTTTTGAATTTTTCGATTTTTTTCTTTTTTTTTTTGTTTTTTTTTGTTTTTGTTTTTTTATATAAACGCACACAAAAATTAAATGCAAATGAACTAATGAACGCGAAAGTGTTTCCCTCCCCCAAAGCAAATCACACATTGTCCTCAATGTGGAAAACAGCGTAACCAAAAAAGCAGAGGAGGACACATAACAAACGGGGAAGGAAAAGTAAAGCGAAAAGGAGGGTAAAGTGGGGTAAAGAATGCTCACTTGATAAAGTCGGAGCTCCCCCAAACCGAAGTAAAGCGTGGAGTGCGGCTAAAATCCACGTATATGCGTCCAATTCAGTCCAACATCGAGGTACGTCGGCATAGCACGCAAGAAGAAGCAAAACGGAGCAGCAGAGCGTGGGGGCCGGTCCAGACCGGCGGCCGGCCGGCCGGCTCCCATGCAATTTTTCAAATTTTGAGCTCTTTTTCTTCTACTTCAAATTTCAGCTACGGTGCCGGTCTGAGCCCGGCTGCCGGTCGACCGGCTGGCATGCATACTCGTAGCGTTTGCTTCAAAAATACTAAGGACAAAGTCCAAAAGTACCTGCGCGCTAAAAACATTCGTAAAACCCTCATCCTCACGCGCTCGAAAATAAAACCAAATGTCATGAAAATCAAACCAAACAAAGTACAAGTGCTAAATAATAATACAACGTCATCGGGTTGCCTCCCGGAAGCGCTGGTTTATAGTCCCGCACGACTCTTCACAGCTTTAGAAATCAAGTATACGGAGGCCAAGGACATTGGCCATTTGCAATCACCTCGCTTGTCATAACGTGGTCAGAACGCAAAGAATCACGCCTCCTCGAGGCGACTCATCGTCAACATCAAGACGCACGGATTCCTCCTCGAATCACCACCATATCTCCCCGTGCTCGAGCGACTAATCGTGGGGCTCGCATTCCCATTACTAGCAAAGATAAAGGTCGACCTTCAACACTTTCCTCTCCCCAAACGTCGATGCGGTACCGCTTCGGCGACGTACCTGCACAAGGAGAGACAACAGAAAGGACCTCCAAAGTGTCTCCAATAGAGTGAGACGGAGGTATAGCATCAATAGTACAAACCGATTCTAACTGCATCAGCGATCTCGGGACACTCGACTGAGTGAAAACCAACTTCTCCCCCTCGCGTGAAGGTCAAAGTCCCATTACCCACATCAATGAGCGCTCCCGCGATATGTAAGAAGGGTCGTCCTAAGATAACCGGGATATGGGAATCCTCGGGTATGTCGAGCACAACGAAGTCTACGGGGATAAAGAACTTTCCAACCCGTACTGGGACGTCTTCTAAAATACCTAGAGGTCGCAGAATCGAATCCGGTCGGCCATCTGTATAGACATGGAGGTACACTTAAAAGATGTCATGTTAAGCTTCTTACAGATGGAGTAAGGGATCACACTCACACTAGCGCCTAAATCGCAAAGGGCATTATCAATCGTGTGGGTGCCTATAGCGCAGGGGATAGAAAAACTACCCGGATCCTTCAGCTTAGGGGGAGGGTTACCCTGCAGAAAACGACTACATTCCCCCATAAAAGCGACTGACTCTACCGCACCCAAAGACCGTTTCCTAAGCAAGACTTCCTTCATGAACTTAGCATAAGCAGGCATTTCACGAATTAAATCAATAAAAGGAACGTTTACCTGCAAGCTCTTGATGATCGCAAAGAACTTACTGAACTGGGAGTCCTCTTTGGATCGTGCACTCCGTGGGAAGGGTAACCTAATTTGAATCTCCGGACCCTTAACATCACCCGTAGCTTGCTGTTGCTGCTACGTCGGCGATCCGGCCGGCCGATCGGCAAGGCTTATTTGCCTGTGTCGTCTTTTCAGCTGCAATCGATGTACTAACCGCTCCCCCATTACCACCAGCAGCTCCTCCACTCAGCTCTGCAGACCCCGGCACCTTAGGACCATCATAAGCTCGCCCACTCCGCAACTGAATCGCATTAACATGCTCAATATTCGTCGGTTGATCGCCCTGCGGAGGTAATTGACCGCACGGCCGGGTCGCCTGCGACGTAGCAAGTTGAGCCACCTGCGTCTCGAGATGCTTAACGGCCTGATTTGTCTCCATTTGCATCTTTTGAGTGTCCATCTGCATCTTCTGCATGGCAATCATCATGGAGCGCATTTCAGCTAATGGGTCGGGGACAGGTGTATGTTGTGATGGAGGGACATAGGGTGGCTTTGGGTAGGTGGGTGGTGGTTGTTGGAAGTTTTTGTGAGGGGGTTGGTTGGGAGTGTTTTGGGTGGTTGGGTAGTCGGGTTCTGCACATTCTGGCTACGATGAGATAGCAGCGAGCGATCATAACCAGGTTGGTTTTGGTAGGGCAGGTTTTGATTATAAGGTTGGTACGCATAAACTTGCTCCTGGGGCGCAGCATGCCCATGAGTAACCGAATCGTGCCTGCAAGCGTTGGCGTGAGCACTAGAAGAACCACCTCCGCTCATTTGGCTAATCTGCGCGATTAAGCGCAAAGAACTTGACTCGTGAGCGCGCTGACGCTCCCCTTATCACGGTCATCATGTGCGGACCGCGAATTCCCCCTAGGCTTCCCGAACTGAGATGAGTGAATAGCCATATCTTCAATCAACCCCAAGCCTTATCGTCGTCGACGTTATTAGCAAAACGTCCCTCCGCAGCAGAATCAAGAATGGCTCTACTCTCCGCATAAAGACCATTGTAAAAAGTCATAATCACGAGCCAATCGTTCAGCCCATGATGAGGACAATCCCGTATCAGCTTCTTATACCTTTCCCAAGCTTCAGCAAAAGACTCATCGTATGTCTGCTTGAAGCCCTGAATCTGACTGCGCATTTGATTAGTGCGCTCGAGAGGATAAAACTTCGAGTAGAACGCGAGGGCCAAACTCCTCGAATCAGTAATACCGGCGGCCTCCTTGTTTAGATCAGTAATCCACTCGCGGGCTCGATCTTTCAACGAAAAAGGGAACAGCATCTCCCTTATTTGCTCCTGCGTGATCCCGGCCTGCTTGATAGTCGAACAATAGTCCGTAAAAACCTGCATATGTCGACCAGGATCCTCCGTAGGATAGCCTCCGAACTGATTCGGCTCCACCAAAGTGAGAAAGGCGGGGCGGATCTCAAAGTTGCCCTGCAGAGTAGCGGGCATCGTGAATCCATTAGGTATGGATTAGTCTTTGGGAAGCAGTGACTAGCTAGTTTAGGCATAGTCACCAACCGTTGAAAAACCGAGTAATGGCGGAGGTGTGTCCTCTTCGTAGGGCGATTGCGTTGCTTTGGACTCATGCAGCGATTCCTCAATCTCACGTTCGTAGGTCTCAGGGATCTCTTTGAAGAAATTTCGCGTCCGGTGGAAACTACGCTCAGGTTCAGGATCAAATGGGACTAAACCTGTAGGTGACCTGCGCATAAATAACTCAAGAAAACGATGAGAACGGTCTCAAGGAACGAGGTTCCTTGAGACAAAAGAGAAAAACCTGTGACAACTAACAATAACTAAAACTAACAAAGCCGTTTCCCCGGAAAGTCGTTGTAGTATAGTGGTAAGTATTCCCGCCTGTCACGCGGGTGACCCGGGTTCGATCCCCGGCAACGGCGCCAAAATTGACACGGCCAAGTCGTATCGCCAATATCAAAATAAACCTAACAAACAACTAACAGCAGCTAGTGGCAAGCAGGATCGTATCCACAGGGAAACGTAGCAGTAATAAGTTAAAGTCGGTAAAACAGGTCTAACTCTAGGGTGTGAAAATGGGTTTGTAGATAGCTATAAACTAAAGCAGAAATAGAGCAGATCAACAAAAATCAATAAAGAGGAAGATTAGGGCATCAGGATCATTATGACAGTGATTCAGGAACTCAACTCAAAAGTAAATAACATTCAATTGAAGCTATGCAAGTGGCTAGGTTTAGGAATACGCTCTCTCGAGTCAATATTAACCTTAAGCAAATTTAGCGGGCTCTGGCAACTTACTAAATTCAACTTATCAAATACGCGTGAGTCTAGTTTCAATTAGGCTTTCGATCTTAAACTGAAACAACCTAAATTCAATTCAATAAAGGCGTCCCTAAATTCAATTGATAGTAAAACACGTAGGAAGAAACCAACTTGCACAATTTCAATCAAACTAGCAATTAAAACATTGTCCTGAATCAACTATCACAAATCACCTTCAAACCCTAATTATAATTTAGCTACTCATATTAAAAGTTAAAGCAATAAAAACAATAAGAGAAGACATAATAATAGGAATAATTGCAATTGAAATAAAACACGAAATCTTACGAATGCAAGCGATTACAAAGCGATGAATCTTGAAATTAAACTAAGGTCTTTAGAGTTTTGAGAGGAAAATAAAAGAAGCAGTAACTGAAACTAAGAAATTAAAGCATAAACTAAAAGTGAGTCATAAATCTCGACCTAAGCTCTATTTATATGTTCCACAAACTAATGTTTTCATCCGACAACGTTAAGCAATTCACATTTCTCGTTATCAGCATCTGAACATCACCTTGGGTCCACCCAAAGCTCTTAAACACTTGAAATTTCGACTCAATATTCTCCTCGCTAAATCCCGAAAAAATGTAGACCCCGTACATGAACATGGGCGAAGACGGGGTAACTCCTGTTTTCTTCTCGACCCCAATCACGATATCCTTAAATTTGACAGGATCTACCGTAAAAGTTCTCGGTTGCCTGATTAAGTGTTTCATGATCAACTCAATGGGGACTCCATGACTTGTCAAAAAATCAACATTTGGCGACAAATTTTTAATCAAATCATTAAGACAACGATAAGGCGTTTTCTTAAAAACAACAAGAGCATCATCGACATCCAAAAATTGCGTCAATACTTGAATTGCAGACAAAATTAGAGATTCAACCTTACGAGCCAAAATGTGAGGATTCTTAGTAACTAACTCAATCAAGTCAAACCCAGAAAATCCATGATCAATTAGAAACCTGAAATCTTACGGAGTACCGACGGTTACAAAGCGATAAAAACAATAAGAGAAGACATAATAATAGGAATAATTGCAATTGAAATAAAACCTGAAATCTTACGAATGCAAGCTGATTTACAAAGCGATGAATCTTGAAATTAAACTAAGGTCTTTAGAGTTTTGAGAGGAAAATAAAAGAAGCAGTAACTGAAACTAAGAAATTAAAGCATAAACTAAAAGTGAGTCATAAATTTCGACCTAAGCTCTATTTATATGTTCCACAAACTTAATCCCCAAATTAAACTAGCAATAATCACGAGTAAATAAAAGCTAAATGCGACTGAACCGGGGGCATAAAACGTATATAAATAACATGTATCAAACTCCCCCAAACCAAACCTTTGCTTGTCCTCAAGCAAACAGCGTCGGAGAAAATCAAAGTGACACGAACTAATCACGCTAGTATCTCGAAGTGGACGACCTATGCACATAAACATTACAACCAAAGTCTATTTCACCGAGAATAGAGCACAGGTCTCAACCGTTCACATCACATCGTATCACTAGCCTCTAATGCTTACGCAAAAGTAAAACTAACGACAAATCAATTCAAGCAAGGCCAACCGTACGAACCACTTTCCAAACAACCACTCTTACCACATCATTTCCTTTTTTCTCTTTTCTTTTGTTTCTTTTTTTTTCTTTTTCCGCAAATGTGGAGCATCCCTCGTATGTAGTACCGTTTAGCTTGACGTTCACTCGGTAAAAATCGCGCTCGGGTACACATATTTCCTTAAGGGTTACCTTATTGCTCATACTCTCGGTCGCAACCAAATTCATGGCCACTGTGGTTACTCAACTCAATGAGTCCCCTCCGAGAGCATCGAAGCATTGCTCCAACATAAAATGAAACATTCCAACCATAGCTCCAAACAACAAACCAACATTCCACAAACCATTGCCAAGCTCGAATGTCAAAGTCGAAAGTAAATAAGCGAAAAGCGATAAGAATTAAGCAGATACAAGTGGGTTAGTGTTGAGGCTCGCAATCTATTAATAGGAAACAAACCAATCGTGCAAGCTAAGGCGATAGAAAGTCGACTCAGAGATACTAAAGATCAAAGTAAGTGTACAAATCAATTCCCCAAACTAGATAAAGCAGGACAAGGCAGACCAAAAAGACTCGTATTTTTGTAATTTTTTTTGAATTTTTCGATTTTTTTCTTTTTTTTTTTGTTTTTGTTTTTTTTTATATAAACGCACACAAAAATTAAATGCAAATGAACTAATGAACGCGAAAGTGTTTCCCTCCCCCAAAGCAAATCACACATTGTCCTCAATGTGGAAAACAGCGTAACCAAAAAAGCAGAGGAGGACACATAACAAACGGGGAAGGAAAAGTAAAGCGAAAAGGAGGGTAAAGTGGGGTAAAGAATGCTCACTTGATAAAGTCGGAGCTCCCCCAAACCGAAGTAAAGCGTGGAGTGCGGCTAAAATCCACGTATATCGTCGGCCCAATTCACCCAACATCGAGGTATCGGCAAGATAGCACGCAAGAAGAAGCAAAACGGAGCAGCAGAGCGTGGGGGCCGGTCCAGACCGGCGGCCGGCCGGCCGGCTCCCATGCAATTTTTCAAATTTTGAGCTCTTTTTCTTCTACTTCAAATTTCAGCTACGGTGCCGGTCTGAGCCCGGCTGCCGGTCGACCGGCTGGCATGCATACTCGTAGCGTTTGCTTCAAAAATACTAAGGACAAAGTCCAAAAGTACCTGCGCGCTAAAAACATTCGTAAAACCCTCATCCTCACGCGCTCGAAAATAAAACCAAATGTCATGAAAATCAAACCAAACAAAGTACAAGTGCTAAATAATAATACAACGTCATCGGGTTGCCTCCCGGAAGCGCTGGTTTATAGTCCCGCACGACTCTTCACAGCTTTAGAAATCAAGTATACGGAGGCCAAGGACATTGGCCATTTGCAATCACCTCGCTTGTCATAACGTGGTCAGAACGCAGCAGAATCCTGCCTCCTCGAGGCAGCTCATCGTCAAATATCAGCACGCACGGGATTCCTCCTCGAATCAGCTCACCATATCTCCCCTGTGCTCCGAGCGACTCAATCGTGGGGCTCGCATTCCCATTACTAGCAGCATAAAGGTCAGCCTTCAACACTTTCCTCTCCCCCAAACCAGTCGTGCAGCTGCTCGGCGACGTACCTGCACAAGGAGAGACAACAGAAAGGACCTCCAAAGTGTCTCCAATAGAGTGAGACGGAGGTATAGCATCAATAGTACAAACCGATTCTAACTGCATCGGCGATCTCGGGACACTCGACTGAGTGAAAACCAACTTCTCCCCCCCTACTGTGAAGGTCAAAGTCCCATTACCCACATCAATGAGCGCTCCCGCGGTATGTAAGAAGGGTCGTCCTAAGATAACCGGGATATGGGAATCCTCGGGTATGTCGAGCACAACGAAGTCTACGGGGATAAAGAACTTTCCAACCCGTACTGGGACGTCTTCTAAAATACCTAGAGGTCGCCAGAATCGAACGATCGGCCTACCATCTGTATAGACATGGAGGTACACTTAAAAGATGTCATGTTAAGCTTCTTACAGATGGAGTAAGGGATCACACTCACACTAGCGCCTAAATCGCAAAGGGCATTATCAATCGTGTGGGTGCCTATAGCGCAGGGGATAGAAAAACTACCCGGATCCTTCAGCTTAGGGGGAGGGTTACCCTGCAGAAAACGACTACATTCCCCCATAAAAGCGACTGACTCTACCGCACCCAAAGACCGTTTCCTAAGCAAGACTTCCTTCATGAACTTAGCATAAGCAGGCATTTCACGAATTAAATCAATAAAAGGAACGTTTACCTGCAAGCTCTTGATGATCGCAAAGAACTTACTGAACTGGGAGTCCTCTTTGGATCGTGCACTCCGTGGGAAGGGTAACCTAATTTGAATCTCCGGACTTTAACATCACCCGTAGCTTGCCGTTGCCGTTTGGCCCGATCGGTCACGGCCGACCGGCTGCCGGTCGACCGGCTGCGCCGTCTGTGTCGTCTTTTCAGCTGCAATCGACGTACTAACCGCTCCCCCATTACCACCAGCAGCTCCTCCACTCAGCTCTGCAGACCCCGGCACCTTAGGACCATCATAAGCTCGCCCACTCCGCAACTGAATCGCATTAACATGCTCAATATTCGTCGGTTGATCGCCCTGCGGAGGTAATTGACCCTTTTGACGGGTCGCCTGCGACGTAGCAAGTTGAGCCACCTGCGTCTCGAGATGCTTAACGGCCTGATTTGTCTCCATTTGCATCTTTTGAGTGTCCATCTGCATCTTCTGCATGGCAATCATCATGGAGCGCATTTCAGCTAATGGGTCGGGGACAGGTGTATGTTGTGATGGAGGGACATAGGGTGGCTTTGGGTAGGTGGGTGGTGGTTGTTGGAAGTTTTTGTGAGGGGGTTGGTTGGGAGTGTTTTGGGTGGTTGGGTAGTCGGGTTCTGCACATTCTGGCTACGATGAGATAGCAGCGAGCGATCATAACCAGGTTGGTTTTGGTAGGGCAGGTTTTGATTATAAGGTTGGTACGCATAAACCTGCTCCTGGGGCGCAGCATGCCCCGCGGAGTAACCCGAATCGTGCCCTGCAACAGCGTTGTCGTGAGCACTAGAAGAACCACCTCCGTTCATTTGGCTAATCTGCGCGATTAAGCGCAAAGAACTTGACTTCGTGAGTGGCACGACGCTCCCCTTATCACGGTCATCATGTGCGGACCGCGAATTCCCCCTAGGCTTCCCGAACTGAGATGAGTGAATAGCCATATCTTCAATCAACCCCCAAGCCTTATCGTCGTCGACGTTATTAGCAAAACGTCCCTCCGCAGCAGAATCAAGAATGGCTCTACTCTCCGCATAAAGACCATTGTAAAAAGTCATAATCACGAGCCAATCGTTCAGCCCATGATGAGGACAATCCCGTATCAGCTTCTTATACCTTTCCCAAGCTTCAGCAAAAGTCTCATCGTATGTCTGCTTGAAGCCCTGAATCTGACTGCGCATTTGATTAGTGCGCTCGGGAGGATAAAACTTCGAGTAGAACGCGAGGGCCAAACTCCTCCAATCAGTAATACCGGCGGCCTCCTTGTTTAGATCAGTAATCCACTCGCGGGCTCGATCTTTCAACGAAAAAGGGAACAGCATCTCCCTTATTTGCTCCTGCGTGATCCCGGCCTGCTTGATAGTCGAACAATAGTCCGTAAAAACCTGCATATGTCGACCAGGATCCTCCGTAGGATAGCCTCCGAACTGATTCCGCTCCACCAAAGTGAGAAAGGCGGGGCGGATCTCAAAGTTGCCCTGCAGAGTAGCGGGCATCGTGAATCCATTAGGTATGGATTCCGTCTTTGGGAGCGAGTGACTAGCTAGTTTAGGCATAGTCACCAACTGTTGAAAAACCGGAGTAACTGGAGGTGTGTCCTCTTCGTAGGACGATTGCGTTGCACTGGACTCCGCAGCAGACGATTCCTCAATCTCACGTTCGTAGGTCTCAGCGATCTCTTTGAAGAAATTACGCGTCCGGTGGAAAGTACGCTCAGGTTCAGGATCAAATGGGACTAAACCTGTAGGTGACCTGCGCATAAATAACTCAAGAAAACGATGAGAACGGTCTCAAGGAACGAGGTTCCTTGAGACAAAAGAGAAAAACCTGTGACAACTAACAATAACTAAAACTAACAAAGCCGTTTCCCCGGAAAGTCGTTGTAGTATAGTGGTAAGTATTCCCGCCTGTCACGCGGGTGACCCGGGTTCGATCCCCGGCAACGGCGCCAAAATTGACACGGCCAAGTCGTATCGCCAATATCAAAATAAACCTAACAAACAACTAACAGCAGCTAGTGGCAAGCAGGATCGTATCCACAGGGAAACGTAGCAGTAATAAGTTAAAGTCGGTAAAACAGGTCTAACTCTAGGGTGTGAAAATGGGTTTGTAGATAGCTATAAACTAAAGAAGAAATAGAGCAGATCAACAAAAATCAATAAAGAGGAAGATTAGGGCATCAGGATCATTATGACAGTGATTCAGGAACTCAACTCAAAAGTAAATAACATTCAATTGAAGTTATGCAAGTGGCTAGGTTTAGGAATACGCTCTCTCGAGTCAATATTAACCTTAAGCAAATTTAGCGGGCTCTCGCAACTTACTAAATTCAACTTATCAAATACGCGTGAGTCTAGTTTCAATTAGGCTTTCGATCTTAAACTGAAACAACCTAAATTCAATTCAATAAAGGCGTCCCTAAATTCAATTGATAGTAAAACACGTAGGAAGAAACCAACTTGCACAATTTCAATCAAACTAGCAATTAAAACATTGTCCTGAATCAACTATCACAAATCACCTTCAAACCCTAATTATAATTTAGCTACTCATATTAAAAGTTAAAGCAATAAAAACAATAAGAGAAGACATAATAATAGGAATAATTGCAATTGAAATAAAACACGAAATCTTACGAATGCAAGCGGTTACAAAGCGATGAATCTTGAAATTAAACTAAGGTCTTTAGAGTTTTGAGAGGAAAATAAAAGAAGCAGTAACTGAAACTAAGAAATTAAAGCATAAACTAAAAGTGAGTCATAAATCTCGACCTAAGCTCTATTTATATGTTCCACAAACTTAATCCCCAAATTAAAGTAAAAACCGTCAAAATATACGTCAGAGCCGGCCGGCCTGACTCAACTGGGCTGACTTGCTTCCTCTTGATCTTAGGCCAATTCTCTTTATTCTTGCTTTTGGGCCTTTAGTTTACTCGTAGGCCTTGGTCCTTTGGCCTTTTTGCTCGTGTCCTCGAGCTCATGTGCGCGCTCGGCTTGGTCTTCTCGGTTCGGTTCTCGTAATGCTCCAATGTCTCCGGTTTTGGCTCAAAACCACCAAAACCTGCAAAATGTAAATAAAAGGCAGCAGTATCGAGAAATATAACAAATAGCTCGTAAACTAGCAATAATCACGAGTAAATAAAAGCTAAATGCGACTGAACCGGGGGCATAAAACGTATATAAATAACATGTATCAAACTCCCCCAAACCAAACCTTTGCTTGTCCTCAAGCAAACAGCGTCGGAGAAAATCAAAGTGACACGAACTAATCACGCTAGTATCTCGAAGTGGACGACCTATGCACATAAACATTACAACCAAAGTCTATTTCACCGAGAATAGAGCACAGGTCTCAACCGTTCACATCACATCGTATCACTAGCCTCTAATGCTTACGCAAAAGTAAAACTAACGACAAATCAATTCAAGTAAGGCCAACCGTACGAACCACTTTCGAAACAACCACTTTTACCACATCATTTCCTTTTTTCTCTTTTCTTTTGTTTCTTTTTTTTTTCTTTTTCCGCAAATGTGGAGCATCCCTCGTATGTAGTACCGTTTAGCTTGACGTTCACTCGGTGAAAATCGCGCTCGGGTACACATATTTCCTTAAGGGTTACCTTATTGCTCATACTCTCGGTCGCAACCAAATTCATGGCCACTGTGGTTACTCAACTCAATGAGTCCCCTCCGAGAGCATCGAAGCATTGCTCCAACATAAAATGAAACATTCCAACCATAGCTCCAAACAACAAACCAACATTCCACAAACCATTGCCAAGCTCGAATGTCAAAGTCGAAAGTAAATAAGCGAAAAGCGATAAGAATTAAGCAGATACAAGTGGGTTAGTGTTGAGGCTCGCAATCTATTAATAGGAAACAAACCAATCGTGCAAGGTAAGGCGATAGAAAGTCGACTCAGAGATACTAAAGATCAAAGTAAGTGTACAAATCAATTCCCCAAACTAGATAAAGCAGGACAAGGCAGACCAAAAAGACTCGTATTTTTGTAATTTTTTTTGAATTTTTCGATTTTTTTCTTTTTTTTTTTGTTTTTTTTTGTTTTTGTTTTTTTATATAAACGCACACAAAAATTAAATGCAAATGAACTAATGAACGCGAAAGTGTTTCCTCCCCAAAGCAAATCACACATTGTCCTCAATGTGGAAAACAGCGTAACCAAAAAGCGAGGAGGACACATAACAAGCGGGAAGGAAAAGTAAAGCGAAAAGGAGGGTAAAGTGGGGTAAAGAATGCTCACTTGATAAAGCCTGAGCTCCCCAAACCGGTAAAGCGTGGAGTGCGGCTAAAATCCACGTATATGCGTCCAATTCACCCAACATCGAGTGCGTCGGCAAGATAGCACGCAAGAAGAAGCAAAAGCGGAGCGAGCGTGGGGGCTGGTCCAGGCCGTGGCGACGGCCGCCGGCTCCCATGCAATTTTTCAAATTTTGAGCTCTTTTTCTTCTACTTCAAATTTCAGCTACGGTGCCGGTCTGAGCCCGGCTGCCGGTCGACCGGCTGGCATGCATACTCGTAGCGTTTTCTTCAAAAATACTAAGGACAAAGTCCAAAAGTACCTGCGCGCTAAAAACATTCGTAAAACCCTCATCCTCACGCGCTCGAAAATAAAACCAAATGTCATGAAAATCAAACCAAACAAAGTACAAGTGCTAAATAATAATACAACGTCATCGGGTTGCCTCCCGAAAGCGCTGGTTTATAGTCCCGCACGACTCTTCACAGCTTTAGAAATCAAGTATACGGAGGCCAAGGACATTGGCCATTTGCAACCACCTCGCTTGTCGTAACGTGGTCAGAACGCAGCAGAATCCTGCCTCCTCGAGGCAGCTCATCGTCAAATATCAAGACGCGACGGATTCCTCCTCGAATCACTCACCATATCTCCCCTGCGGTTCGAGCGACTAATCGTGGGGCTCGCATTCCCATTACTAGCAAAGATAAAGGTCGACCTTCAACACTTTCCTCTCCCCAAACCGCCAGGTACCGCTCGGCGGCGACGTACTGCACAAGGAGAGACAACGAAAGGACCTCCAAAGTGTCTCCAATAGAGTGAGGCGGAGGTATAGCATCAATAGTACAAACCGATTCTAAGCGCATCGGACGATCTCGGGACACTCGACCGAGTGAAAACCAACTTCTCCCCCTGCGTGAAGGTCAAAGTCCCTTTACCCACATCAATGAGCGCTCCCGCGATATGTAAGAGGGGTCGCCCTAAGATAACCGGGATATGGGAATCCTCGGGTATGTCGAGCACAACGAAGTCTACGGGGATAAAGAACTTTCCAACCCGTCTTGGGGCGTCTTCTAAAATACCTAGAGGTCGCAGAATCGAATCCGGCCTACCATCTGTGTAGACATGGAGGTACACTTAAAAGATGTCATGTTAAGCTTCTTACAGATGGAGTAAGGGATCATACTCACACTAGCGCCTAAATCGCAAAGGGCATTATCAATCGTGTGGGTGCCTATAGCGCAGGGGATAGAAAAACTACCCGGATCCTTCACAGGGGAGGGTTACCCTGCAGAAGACGACTACATTCCCCCATAAAAGCGACTGACTCTACCGCACCCAAAGACCGTTTCCTAAGCAAGACTTCCTTCATGAACTTAGCATAAGCAGGCATTTCACGAATTAAATCAATAAAAGGAACGTTTACCTGCAAGCTCTTGATGATCGCAAAGAACTTACTGAACTGGGAGACCTCTTTGGAACGTGAACTCCGTGGGAAGGGTAACCTAATTTGAATCTCCGGACCCTTAACATCACCCGTAGCTTCTTTGTTCTTTGCTTATTTGGCGAGTCCGGACGTGCCCGATCGGCAAGGCTGCCGTCTGTATCGTCTTTTCATTTGCGATCGACGTCTAACCGGCTCCCCCATTACCACCGGCTGACTCCTCGCTCACTTTCTGCGGTTCCGGCACCTTAGGACCATCATAAGCTCGCCCACTCAGAATCAATCGCATTAACATGCTCAATATTCGTCGGTTGATCGCCTGCGGAGGTAATTGACCGCACGGCCGGGTCGCTGCGACGTAGCAAGTTGAGCCACTGCGTTTGAGATGCTTAACTACCGATTTGTCTCCATTTGCATCTTTTGAGTGTCCATCTGCATCTTCTGCATGGCCATCATCATGGAGCGCATTTCAGCTAATGGGTCGGGGACAGGTGTATGTTGTGATGGAGGGACATAGGGTGGCTTTGGGTAGGTGGGTGGTGGTTGTTGGAAGTTTTTGTGAGGGGGTTGGTAGGGAGTGTTTTGGGTGGTTGGGTAGTCGGGTTCTGCACATTCTGGCTACGATGAGATAGCAGCGAGCGATCATAACCAGGTTGGTTTTGGTAGGGCAGGTTTTGATTATAAGGTTGGTACGCATAAACCTGCTCCTGGGGCGCAGCATGCCCCGCGGAGTAACCCGAATCGTGCCCTGCAACAGCGTTGACGTGAGCACTAGAAGAACCACCTCCGTTCATTTGGCTAATCTGCGCAGTTAGCGCAGCAACTTGACTCGTGAGCGCGCTGACGCTCCCCTTATCACGGTCATCATGTGTGGACCGCGAATTCCCCCTAGGCTTCCCGAACTGAGATGAGTGAATAGCCATATCTTCAATCAACCCCCAAGCCTTATCGTCGTCGACGTTATTAGCAAAACGTCCCTCCGCAGCAGAATCAAGAATGGCTCTACTCTCCGCATAAAGACCATTGTAAAAAGTCATAATCACGAGCCAATCGTTCAGCCCATGATGAGGACAATCCCGTATCAGCTTCTTATACCTTTCCCAAGCTTCAGCAAAAGTCTCATCGTATGTCTGCTTGAAGCCCTGAATCTGACTGCGCATTTGATTAGTGCGCTCGGGAGGATAAAACTTCGAGTAGAACGCGAGGGCCAAACTCCTCGAATCAGTAATACCGGCGGCCTCCTTGTTTAGATCAGTAATCCACTCGCAGGCTCGATCTTTCAACGAAAAAGGGAACAGCATCTCCCTTATTTGCTCCTGCGTGATCCCGGCCTGCTTGATAGTCGAACAATAGTCCGTAAAAACCTGTATATGTCGACTAGGATCCTCCGTAGGATAGCCTCCGAACTGATTCCGCTCCACCAAAGTGAGAAAGGCGGGGCGGATCTCAAAGTTGCCCTGCAGAGTAGCGGGCATCGTGAATCCATTAGGTATGGATTCCGTCTTTGGGAGCGAGTGACTAGCTAGTTTAGGCATAGTCACCAACTGTTGAAAAACCGGAGTAACTGGAGGTGTGTCCTCTTCGTAGGACGATTGCGTTGCACTGGACTCCGCAGCAGACGCTTCCTCAATCTCACGTTCGTAGGTCTCAGCGATCTCTTTGAAGAAATTGCAGCGTCAGGTGGAATGTGCGCTCAGGTTCGAGGATGAAATGGGACTAAACACGTAGGTGACTCGCGCATAAATAACTCAAGAAAACGATGAGAAGCGGTCTCAAGGAACGAGGTTCCCTGACAAGAAAGAGAAAACCCTGTCACTACTAACAATAACTAAAACTATCAAAGCCGTTTCCCCGGAAAGTCGTTGTAGTATAGTGGTAAGTATTCCCGCCTGTCACGCGGGTGACCCGGGTTCGATCCCCGGCAACGGCGCCAAAATTGACACGGCTAAGTCGTATCGCCAATATCAAAATAAACCTAACAAACAACTAACAGCAGCTAGTGGCAAGCAGGATCGTATCCACAGGAAGCGTAGCGATAATAAGTTATAGCTCGGTAAACAGGTCTAACTCTAGGGTGTGAAAATGGGTTTGTAGATAGCTATAAACTAAAGCAGAAATAGAGCAGATCAACAAAAATCAATAAAGAGGAAGATTAGGGCATCAGGATCATTATGACAGTGATTCAGGAACTCAACTCAAAAGTAAATAACATTCAATTGAAGCTATGCAAGTGGCTAGGTTTAGGAATACGCTCTCTCGAGTCAATATTAACCTTAAGCAAATTTAGCGGGCTCTCGCAACTTACTAAATTCAACTTATTAAATACGCGTGAGTCTAGTTTCAATTAGGCTTTCGATCTTAAACTGAAACAACCTAAATTCAATTCAATAAAGGCGTCCCTAAATTCAATTGATAGTAAAACACGTAGGAAGAAACCAACTTGCACAATTTCAATCAAACTAGCAATTAAAACATTGTCCTGAATCAACTATCACAAATCACCTTCAAACCCTAATTATAATTTAGCTACTCATATTAAAAGTTAAAGCAATAAAAACAATAAGAGAAGACATAATAATAGGAATAATTGCAATTGAAATAAAACCTGAAATCTTACGGAGTACCGACGGTTACAAAGCGATGAATCTTGAAATTAAACTAAGGTCTTTAGAGTTTTGAGAGGAAAATAAAAGAAGCAGTAACTGAAACTAAGAAATTAAAGCATAAACTAAAAGTGAGTCATAAATCTCGACCTAAGCTCTATTTATATGTTCCACAAACTTAATCCCCAAATTAAAGTAAAAACCGTCAAAATATACGTCAGAGCCGGCCGGCCTGACTCAACTGGGCTGACTTGCTTCCTCTTGATCTTAGGCCCAATTCTCTTTATTCTTGCTTTTGGGCCTTTAGTTTACTCGTAGGCCTTGGTCCTTTGGCCTTTTTGCTCGTGTCCTCGAGCTCATGTGCGCGCTCGGCTTGGTCTTCTCGGTTCGGTTCTCGTAATGCTCCAATGTCTCGGGTTTTGGCTCAAAACCACCAAAACCTGCAAAATGTAAATAAAAGGCAGCAGTATCGAGAAATATAACAAATAGCTCGTAAACTAGCAATAATCACGAGTAAATAAAAGCTAAATGCGACTGAACCGGGGGCATAAAACGTATATAAATAACATGTATCACTTATAGTTCAACCAAACCCTTTTTCACACTTGAGTTAGACCTGTTTACTCCGACTTTAGCTTCTAACTGCGCTGTTTCTCTGTGGATACGATCCTGCTTACCGCTAGCTTCTGTTAGTTGTTTGATTAGGTTTATTTTGATTAACGCGTGACGATTTAGCCTTATCAATTTTGGCGCCGTTGCCGGGGAAACGGCTTTGCTAGTTATAGTTTTTGTTTGTTACGGGTTTTTCTCTTTTGTCTCAAGGAACCTAGTTCCTTGAGACCGTTTTTCATAGTTTGCTTGTAGTTTCGTTTATGCGCAGGTCTCCTACAGGTTTAGTTCCATTTGAGCCCGAAGCTGAACGAGCGTTACATAGACTACGCAAACAAGCTAATAAAATCGTTGATCTTGACATCGAGGAAGCGTCGCATTCGGAGTCTAGTGCAGCGCAATCGTCCTACGAAGAGGACACACCTCCAGTTACTCCAACTTCTTCTCCACCACGCGTGACTATGCCAAAACTATATAGTCACTCGCTACCCAAGACCGAGTCGATCCCGCAAGGGTTCACGATACCAAATACGGTCCAAGGGAATTTCGAGATTCGCCCCGCATTTCTTTCTTTGGTGGAGCGTAATCAGTTCGGCGGCAATCCTACGGAGGATCCCGGGAAACACATGCAAGTTTTTACGGATTACTGCTCGACGATTAAGCAGAATGGGATCACTCAAAACCAGATTAGGGAGATGCTATTCCCTTTTTCTCTACGTGATCGAGCGCGGGATTGGATCACGGATCTTGACAAAATTGCTGCGGGAATTACGGATTGGCCAAGTCTCGCTCTTGCTTTCTATCGCAAGTACTATCCTCCGGAGCGGACTAATCAACTCCGTAGTCAAATTCAAGGGTTCTAGCAAAGCTTTGATGAAACGTTGGCTGAAGCATGGGACCGTTACAAACGGTTAATCCGTGAATGTCCGCATCACGGACTGGGCGATTGGTTGGTTATTATGACCTTTTGCAATGGGTTGTATGCTGAAAGTCGCGCTACTCTTGACTCGGCCGCGGGAGGTCGATTTGCTAATAATACCGACGACGACAAAGCATGGGCGTTGATCGAGGAAATGGCCATCCATTCATCTCTGTTTGGTAAGCGTAGGGGTAATTCACGGTCCGCGCACAACGACCGTGGAAATGAGAATATAAGTGCAGTTATGAGTCAACTTTCTGAGTTAAATAGGAAGTTTGATGCTATGCAGGGGAATGGTTCGTCAAGTGCCCATGTTAATGCTATTGCGGGGCACGATTCAGGTTATTCTACGGGGTATGTTGCACCCCATGAGCAGGTTCACGCGTATCAGTCTTACTCTCAGAACTTGCCTTACCAGAATCAACCAGGTTATGATCGGTCGCTCTTATCCTATCGTAACCAGATTGTACTTAACCCAACCCCACAACCTCCACAAAATGCCCCTTATCAACCCCCTTACAAAAATTTCCAACCACCCCCACCTAACTACCAAAAACCATCCTACACACCACCACAACCCACACAGGTTCCCGATCCTATGGCTGAGATGAAGGCCATGATGATGCAGATGCAGCAGGTGACGTTGGCAGTGCAGAAGTCGCAAGAAATGATGCTGCAGCAGATGCAAAAGGATGGGCAAGCCAAGGACGCAGCAATAAAGTTGTTGGAGAATCAAGTGGCTCAACTTGCCACTTCGCAAGCTTCACGTCAACCGGGTTTCTTACCATCGCAGGGTAATCCTCCTAACCCTCCTCCCGATACCGCATGTGCTATTACATTGAGGAGCGGTATGTCTTACGATGAACCGAGGAAAAAGGCAGCGCAGCCGGTCGTCCAACCGGCTGGACCTGCTGCTACAGGAAAGGATGATTCGGATGTTGTTTCTGATGCTCCTGTTGCTACTCCAACGCCCCCGATTGAGATCAAGTTACCATTTCCGGGTCGACAACGAGGTGCAGAGCCCGAGGCTAAGTTTAAAAAGTTCGTGGATGTCATCAAAGCTCTTCAGGTAAATGTCCCCTTCATTGACCTTGTTACTCAAATTCTCGCGTACGCTATGTTTTTAAAGGAAGTCTTAGCCAGGAAGCGTACGCTTGATGATGTCTCGACTGTTGCTTTTGTAGGGGAGGCAAGTACTAGGTTGCAGGGTAGTAAACCCCCTAAACTTAGTGACCCTGGGACTTTTTCTATCCCGTGCTCCATAGGTAGGTTTGAGGTTAAGAACGCTTTATGTGACCTAGGAGCGAGTGTTAGTGTCATCCCATATTCGATGTGTCAAAAGATGAATATGACAAATTTGGGAGCCACTAGTCTTACCTTACAGATGGCTGACCGTTCTGTTAAGCGTCCCTTAGGTATCCTACAAGATGTCCCTGTACAGGTTGGAAAGTTCTTTATCCCTGTCGATTTTGTAGTCCTAGATATGCCTGAGGATGTCCACATCCCAATTATTTTGGGGAGACCTTTTCTGCACACTGCTGGTGCAGTTATTGACGTGGGTAATAAGACCTTAGCATTCACGGTAGGGGGTGAGAAGCTTACTTTTACGCAGTCCAATACTCCACGGTCCCCTATGCATTTAGAGTCGGTTTGCTCTATTGATTCTGTACCTCCGTCTCACTCTACTGGAGACACTTTGGAGGTTTTGCATGTCTCTTCTCCGTGTGCAGGTTCTTTTCAGGATGGCTGTAAGGATGGTTTGGGGGAGAGGAAGCTGCTGAAAGCCGACTTGTTCGATGCTAGCGACGGAGGAGTCCACCCTACGGTTCAGTCGCCGGGAGCACGCGGGAGATATGGAGAGCCATTTCGTGATGGGGTCCCGTGTGTGCTGGACTATGCTGCTTTGCCTCGAGAGGGGAGAGTTTTATGGCGATCGGATGCTGTTTCGCCAAGTGAAGCTGTTGCGAATGGCCAACGTCCTTGGCCTAATCTGACGTGATTTCTGAAGCTCTGAAGAGTCGTGCGGGACTATAAACAAGCGCTCCCGGGAGGCAACCCGATGACGTTGTAATTCATTGTACTTTGTTTGGTTTGTTTTGGATGACATTTGGTTTTTATTGAGCGCGCGAGGGCGAGGGAATTATTTTGTAATTTCAGCGCGCAGGTACTTCAGGACTTTTGTCCTTCGTATTTTTGAGAAAACGCTACGAGGCGGCATGCCAGCCGGCCTACCGGCTGCCGGGCCTGGACCGGGGCCTTAGCTCAAATTTGAAACAGAGGAAAAAACGCAAAAAATCAGAAAAAGGGGTGCCAGCCGGCCGGCCGGCCGGCTGCCGGTCTGGAACGGCCCCCAGGTTCTGCTGCTCTGTTTTGTTCCTTCTCGCGTGCTACTCCGAAGTACTACATAGCTGGACTGATTTGGACGCATATTTGTGGATTTTTAGCCGCACTCCATGCTTCGCTTCGGTTTGGGGGAGCTCCGTCTTGATAATGTGAGCCTTCATTACCCTCTTTTCTCGTTTTATTTTCCTACCCCCGTATATTATTTGTCCTTTTCTGCTACGTGTGGTTGTGCTGTTTTCCACATTGAGGACAATGTGCGATTCTGGTTTGGGGGAGGGAAGCACTTTCGCGCTTTTCGTTTACTTTTCATTTGCATTTTTCATTTTATGTGCATTTTAAAAAATTAAAAAACACAAAAATACGAGTCTTTTTGTTCTTTTTGTCGTCTTAGTAACCTTTTGTGCAGGATTTAGCTTTAGTGTCTTTTGAGATACGCTCTTAGTCGCTATGTTGAGTCTCTTGATTGTGTTGATTTGATATGCTTTGCTTACCCTTTCCTTTCATCCTTGAGGTGATTTGAGTAGACTTGCTTATAATTTGACATAGGACGTGTGACGTAGACGGGACGCGTTTCTTAGACTACCCATCCACTTGACATTGTACATGCTCGTACTAGTGAAATGAAAACATGAATTTATGTCATTGTTTGAGCTTATTTGTTCTTAATTGATCGAGCATTGCACGAAGAGGTACTTGTTTTTGGTTACTATGTTATATTAACTCCACATTAGCCAAATGGCCTACTTTTCTACCCTTTAGACTTAGGTCCCGCATTTGTAGCCCGTCTTAGCCTTTGTTGCCTGTTTTTATTGAGCCACATTATATATATATTGAGCTACATTCCAGAATTATCTTACCCAGGCTGATCAGTTGCATTAGGGATTTTGAGTTATCACGGAGTATTCGGTTGGGAAGGAAGTGGGTTAAGTCCGTGATTTATTATCTTGTGAGTTGGATGTAGGGATCTCATCCCATTCACTAATCAAATATTAGTGTAAATCAAATTACTCTAATTTGATTTAGCAAGATCTATGTGGTAACAAACATACTTTGTTACAAGTTTATAGAAATTTATACCTTTCTCAAAGGGAAATATGGGCACAAAACTAGAACTCCTTTCTAGTTTTGTTTCTTGAGCTTAAGTTTAGGATGATCCTCCAAAAACCCGAGTGTGGACAAGGGATTTTGATCAACGCGATGTTTTATTTCAAAAACATTTTTAATTTGAAAAGAGTCGCCACTAAATTTTTAGGTGGAATTTAGAAACCAAATTTAGAGAAAATGTGTTCGTGTGAGTTTACGTGTTAGGAAGTTTAAAAGAATTTCATTAATTTAACGCCTAACCCCGCCCGTTACAGTAACGGTCTCTACTAAGTAAAATCATGGCTATTATGAGTACACATGCAGATATGCAGACAACGTTTTAATCCTAAATAAAATACATTCTTTCTATGTCGTTTTAATGCACATATAATTTCGTCAAAGTTATTCAACATATGGGTTCATTTACTATTCTAGCAAACAAAGAAAAGAAGCAGCAACACTTACCGACAGCATAAGATGGATTAACAAACGTTAGCGGCAGATAAATAAAATAAATAATAAATAACCAAACATGACTAATACATGAACCCTGAACGACTAACATAACCAAGCTCTGTATACAAAAATAATGAAGCAACAGACAATCACAACCAAACGTAAAGAAAACTAAAAAAACAAACCAAGTACACATAATGGACATGCTGTCACACGTGAATTGCAACAAATAAACACAAATAGACGAGCAAACCACTTAATTAATTAAATATGACTCAAGCAAGCAGGTGTAAAATAAATAAAAGAATAAACGAGCAGAACTAGCCTAACATGCAAGCAGATGTACGAAAAGAAAACAATTAATATAATGTAGTCAAATACCAACAAGGACTTAAAAGATCAAAATCTAACTAATACACTCCTAAATGCAAACAAACTAACACGATCAAAGTAATCAAAAGCGACTAACAAATATGAACAGACATGAACGCATAACGTAACTAATTAAGCACGACACATGAAATCCGAAGCTATGCAAATCCACACATCAAAGAACTACACAATTGAGGATTGTGAAACCAATACTAAGCAACAGAACAAAATCATCGAAGGCTAACCTAAAGTAAAAAACGTGAATTACAAAACTAAAACAAACGTGAAAGACCAGTATTCAGACAACTAACATGAACAACATGAATAGGACCAGTCTACGCAGAAAACCAACGAGCCAAAACTGAACCAATCTAACGAAGAGTTTTCAATTCATACTACGCAACGAAATTGAACACGCATTCTAGGTGAACAAGAGGCATGACATATTCACATATTTACATCGAAAACATGCTAAAAACATAAGCCTAAAACGAATGATAAAATACAATAACTACGATGATAAACAAATGAGCGACAGAGAGTAATAAAAACGACAGAGGGCTACAAAAACAATAAAAAAACAATAATTTAACAACGTAAAAAGGAATTTTTGCACCCTCAACTTACATGTATCGTTGACCAAATATCCGAGTCGTAATCGGTCGTAAGATTTTATCCCGAGGGGCCGTCGTCGACGAAAACTAATAATAAATCCGTGATTGCACCAAAAGCGACAAAGAATTTTCAAAAGCTTGTATCTCCTTCGTTTCTCAACGAAATTTCGAACCAAAAGATGTTTTAGAATCGTGGAAACGTGAAATTTAAGATTAGGTAAACAAATCAGAGAGATTGAGAAGTTTACGACACAAAAAACGAGGAAGAACAGGGATAGCTGCACGAAAATCAGAAAAAGATACTCTGTTTTTCGTGTGTCTATCTCGTCTTCTCTGGGGGCTGTTTCGAGGCTTTTTGTGACTTGAAGTTATGTGTGTGAGCTGTGTATTTCGTATCCCCTGAATGCTTGGGGATGGTATGTATATATAGTGTTGATAAGTAGGGTTTTTAGAGGGAAAAGAGCAGCTTTTCCCTCCCTCTTTGAGAGCTGCTGTTTCAAGCTCGTCTTAGGGTTTTGGAGAGGGTTTTCTTGAGGGTTAAGCAAGGGTAAATGGAGTATGTGGATCAGGTATAGGTTTTTGGTTGTGGGTATGGGTTTGGTGGCCAGAAAAACGGGTTTTGGGCTACTCAAAAACAGAGTACGGTGTGGGGGAGTTGGGTTGTCTTTGACGAGCTATTTGGGCTGATTCGTGGCTGTCTTTGGTCAGGTAGGGAGGGAGCATGGCTGGGTAGAAAAGAGTCGGGTTTTTGGGTCGCTTTTTGGGTTGTCAAAACAGGGTACGAAAGGGGGGTTTGGGACGTGTTTGGACAGGTTTTTTGGGCTGTATTTTGGCCGTGGTTTGAGGCTGGGTTTTGGCCTGGATACGAGCTTTGGTACGTGGGGTAGGAAGTGGGAGAAAAGGCCTTGAAATTCGTGTTGAAACGGGCTCAAAATCATTCTTAAAATCGAGCTTAAAACGAGCTTAAAAACTTGCTGTTGAGAAAACGAATTCATCGAATACGATTTAATAAACTGTTTTAAAAGCATGAGAAACGACTTTTCAAGTCAAAAAAAGAATTTGTAAAAGCGACTTTTCAAATCGAAATACTTAAAATGATTTTTCAAATCAAAATATTTTATTTTCAATAAAATACATACTTGCGACAAAAATATTATTTGACAGGGCCAAATAAATCAAATATCCTTTAAATTAGAAAGCACTGCGTCGACAGCGTCCGGCTTACATCGTAAAACGAACTCAAATAAATGACACGATATACACGTCGTCCTATCATCATTGGGTATTTGTCGGGTTTTCTATAAATTTCCATATCGACAGATACGGGTATCTACAGAGCCCCCACTTTGACTAAGGCTTGGACAGGCGAAAGTCAAAGTAGACTCTCGAGTCGATCGTAAATCACAACTTGAGAGCCTTACGGGTCGTTTATGGTCCCTTAGACCTGTGTATATAAGCTCACCAGCCATAAGAAGAAATCATACCTGAAACTTGATTATGGATGCCTTTATTTTCATCAGGGCGTGGGTTGAGCCTTATTCTGAGGCGCCTACGTATCTGTTGTAACATAATCAAACCCGTATCGTAGTTCGAGCTCGCTGGCCTGTAGCTTTCTGCTGCTTCGGCCCAAAACAAATGATATTTGTTTACTCGATTGAGTAAAGCCTATATCTGCATTCTTTTGGAAATGTCACCTGTTTTAGCTTCTGCTAGTACTTCTTCATTTCGAGGATGTCATCCTGTCGTTGGGGTCTAAGGTTGATGACTTTAGAGCCCCTGGTTGGAGTGTCCCTGTTCAAACTTAACAACAAATCATAGCACACGACTCACATAGTGAACTCTGCGACTTTTGAAACAAAAAGGATGGATCATCGATCCGAGCTGCGAATTTTATTTGAAAATGGGTCATCGACCTATTTTTTGCACAAAAGGGATGGATCATCGATCCGAACTTGGAATTTTAATTTGGAAACGGGTCTTCGACCTGATTTTTTTACACAAAAGGGATGGATCATCGATCCGAACTGCGAATTTTAATTCGAAAAAGGGTCTTCGACCTGCTCTTTAAACAAAAGGGATGGATCATCGATCCGAACTGCGAATTTTAATTTTAGGTATTGCTTGAAAATGGATAGTGCGCTGGAAATGGATCATCGACCCGAGCGGCGAATATCATTCCAGAATGGGGTCCTCGACCCGTGTTTTGAAATAAGGTGGACGGGTCATCGACCGGAAACCGTAAACATCTTTTAAAAATGAGTCGTCGACCAGAAACATTTTTTGAAAATGGGTCGTCGACCCGCATCTTGAAAAGTGGTTAAGTCATCGACTCGAACTATAAACATCTTCTGAAAATGGGTCTTCAACCCGCATCTTGAAAAGTGGATGAGTCATTGACTCGAACGACTAAAAACATCTTTTGAAAATGGGTCTTCAACCCGCATCTTGAAAAGTAGATGAGTCATCGACTCGAGCTATAAACATCATTTGAAAATGGGTCTTCAACCCGTATCTTGAAAAGTGGATGAGTCATCGACTCGAGCTATAAACATCATTTGAAAATGGGTCTTCAACCCGCATTTTGAAAAGTGGATGAGTCGTCGACTCGAACTATAAACATCTTTTGAAAATGGGCCTTCAACCCGTATCTTGAAAAGTGGATGAGTCATCGACTCGAACTAATGTTCATCATTTGAAAATTGGGGCTATCGACCCGTATTTTGAAGGAAAAGGTGAATGGGTCATCGACCCGAGCGCAAGACATCATCTGAAAATAGGTCATCGACCCCTATTTTGGAAAATGGATAGGTCATTGACCCGCATAGCAAATTTCATTTGAAAATCGAAAGAGGTCATCGACATGAACTTTGGATTTTGAGCACTTCAAATAATTTGGCCATTAACCTAGTTTAAAAACATCGTTTTTAAAGTGGGATTGCGGGTCCAACCTAGACTACAAAAGTTACTTGAAAATTGACGCGGGGTATTGGTTAGCATGCATCAAATCGAATTGGGTCCTCGACCCGCATTGTAAACATCATTTTAAAAAATCAAGAAGAGTCGTCGACTCTGAATGTAGACATCATTTAGAAATTGAAATGGGCCATCGGCCCGCAGGCATCATTTTCGAAATTGAAGGGGGTCATCTGCCCGAAATTAAAATTTGACCTCAGATCATCGACCCAGACTTTGCAAAAAGGTTCTTGAAATGTCTGATATTTTGAAATTGAAGCATGGCCAAGTCAGCATGAAATACGACACGAATGTGACATGAATGCGACAACACCATGACACGAGCAACTGTTATTTGAACGTTCGACCATGACCGACTCGACCTAAGACAACGTTTCACTGACGGGTAGACTAGTAACTATGCAAGATCTTTTAAGATGATTTACACGTGGTTTGAAATAGACGTGGGTTAATAGTATCATGTTCTCCCCCTAGGCAAATTCTTTGTCGAGATGCGAACTAACTGTCAAAGTAAACATCTTTGCCAATTCTCGTTAAGAAAAAGATCATTCGAAGACTGGACAATTACTTATCAGAACATTGATTCTCATCTCAATCTGAATCGAGCACTAAGACAGACTCAACAAAAGTTGCTTCATTTGGACTTTGTAAAGACCCGTAAAAAATTGACAAGATGACAAATTAGATGATGGGCGGAGGTGGATTGTACCCCTTATTCTAAAGGATTGCCTACATATTCGCGTGGGGCGAAATCAAATCCGATGTAGTTCGATCAAGGTGCATAAACATGGCATTTTTTGTGTGTGTAGCACTCGAAGGTTTCACCTTACCGTTTTGGGAACGACTTAAAAAGAATTGATGGTACTTTCTGACCTTTTGGCTTTGCCTTTGACTTTGATCTTCGATCTCCGACGTGTTGCCACTCAATTTATTGTATTTTTGTATTCTTGTTTGCGTTTTTGAGAATATGTCGCGCCCTTTGTGGCTTGGGCTTGTTCCAACTTAGCTAGATCTTGCAGTGGGCGGTCGCATGTGGTAATATGTATATCACGCCGGACTCCTCTGACAAGTTCGTTTGCTTATTAGGCACGCGATCGAGTACACGGAGGGCGATCCATGACTATTCGTACTTTTGGTCGCAATCAAATTCATGACCACTGTAGAGCTCCAAATTAATGGATCCTCCTCCAAAGGCAGAGGAGTAGTATACCACAAGTTGACTACCAGACCTTAGGTTTTTAGTTGTCGGAAACCCTTTTGTCTTTGTTTTTGTCTTGAGTTCGTGTTGCACCTCACCATTTAGAATTGAGTAAGTATTTCTACCCCAGGGACACCTTTCGAGTGCGTTGTGCATTTTTATCAGTTGGATTATGGAAGCAAATTAGAGACAAGATCAATTTCATTGATTTTGAGAAGGAGTTAGAAATAAATGTGGAAAAACGAATCTTAGACTCAACTCAGACATAAGACTTGAATACGAGTTCTGACTTATAATCACCAACCTCGACTTTGAACTTTTCTCCTTTCAGGAGTTGATTCAGATGCTTGGTTTGAAAGTTACCCCACTTTTGCAACTTGATTTTGACTTAAGAAGGAGAATATGGGACTCGAGTTCAGAAATCGATACGGTTTCGACACTATTTGTAAATTGGTAGAGGTGTCATTCTATTTAACAACTCGGGATGCAAATGGACTGGACCAGACTAATCATGAAAAGACTCAGAGCTTAACGACATGGTCTACGACCTAACTATGCAAATGCATGCGACATATGGACTTGAAGACAGACTCACAGTATGGGACTTAGACCCAACTAGATATGGACTTGAAGTAATTAGCTCGTGTTTGGACCAATAGGTTTCTAAGGCTTATACAAAACTTTCGAAAATAGCTCGGCTGCTACGTTGTTGTGCCCTGACTCAAAGCTAAAAAAATGACATGCATGACTTGTGCCCAAGAGTAGGCCTAGGTGACCCAACTAGGTAAATCCTCTAAGACTTTTAGATGGACTAGGCTTACTATACACGACTTAGACTCCAACTAGATTCGACTCGGTGTATTTCATGCTTACTCACGACTTGAGAAAGAAATTTTTTTTTTTTTTTTTTTTTGAAGTCGACGTTTGAAATGGGCAGCACTTCGACTACCAAAAGGCTTATTTGGTTCGAAAATTCTAGTCCAACTAGGCTAGACTTTTACCTTTGAGAAATTTCGTTTTGGTTGGAAAAAATTCTATTCCCAAATGGGTAGCATTTCAAAAGCGTTCGAGATTATTCTAATCCTAAACGTATAGCATTTCAGCTTAAAAACTATTCTTTTTCAAAAGACGTAGTGTTAAAAATCGTTTGGGATTAATCTAATCCTAAACGGGTAGCATTTGAAAGGATTTTTTTTCAAAAGAGTTAGTGTTGGGAAATTGTTCGAGATTATTCTAATCTTAAACGGATAGCATTTCAGCTATAAAAAAGGATCTTTTTTCAAAAGAGTTACTGTTAAGAACTGTTCGAGATTATTCTAATCTTAAACGGATAGCATTTCAGCTATAAAAGGATCTTTTTTCAAAAGAGTTAGTGTTGGGAACTGTTCGAGATTATTCTAATCTTAAATGGATAGCATTTCGACTTATAAAAGGATCTTTTTTTTTTCAGAAGATATTTTTTAAGGGAGAAAAAGTTTTAGGATTTTCTAATCCTAACGAGGAGCATTTCAGCTTAGAAAAGATCTTTTTTCAAAAGAGCTAATATCGGAAATTATTTAAGATTATTCTAATCCTAAATGAAAGGCATTTCAGCATGGAAGAGATCTTTTTTCAAAAGAGCTAACATCGAAAAAAATGTTTAAGATTATTCTAACCCTATACGGATAGCGTTTCAGCTAGGAAGAGATCTTTTTTCCAAAAGAGCTAAACTCGGAAATTATTTAAGATTATTCTAATCCTAAGAGGAAAATTATTTAAGATTGTTCTAATCCTAAACGAATAGCATTTCAACTTGAAAAAGATCTTTTTTTTCAAAAGAGCTAATATCAAAAATTGTCTAAGATTATTCTAATCCTAAACGAATAGCGTTTCAGCTAGGAAGAGGTCTTTTTTTTTTTTTAAAAAAAAAAAAGAGCTAATATCGGAAATTTGATCATTCTAATCCTAAATGAATAGCATTTCAGCTAGGAATGGATCTTTTTTCAAAAGAGTTAATATCAAAAATTATTTAAGATTATTCTAAACTTAAACGAATAGCATTTCAGCTAGGAATGGATCTTTTTTCAAAAGAGTTAATATCAAAAATTATTTAAGATTATTCTAAACTTAAACGAATAGCATTTCAGCTAGGAAGAGATCTTTTTCAAAAGAGTTAATATCAAAAATTGTTTAAGATTATTCTAACCCTAAACGAATAGCATTTCAGCTCAGAAAATATCTTTTTTCAAAAGAGGCAATATCGAAAATTGTTTAAGATTATTCTAACTTTAAACGAATAGCATTTCAGCTTAGGAAGAGATTTTTTTCAAAAGAGCTAGAATCGGAAATTATTTAAGATTATTCTAATCCTAAACGAATAACTTTTAGCTTGGAGGAGATCTTTTTTCAAAAGAGCTAACATTGGAAAGAAAAATGTTTAAGATCATTCTAAACCTAAACGAATAACCTTTTTAGCTTGGAGGAGATCTTTATTCAAAAGAGCTAAAATTCAGAAAATTATTTAAGACTAATCTAATCCTAAGAGGATGGCATTTCAGCCAAGAAAAGATCTTTTTTCCAAAAGAGTTAATATTTAGAAAATATCTAAGATTATTCTAATTTTAGCAGGAAAGCGTTTCAGCTTAAAAAAAACTTTGTTTTTCGAAAGAGATAGTGTAGGAAAATATTTAAGATTATTCTAATCCTAAAAAGACAGCATTTCAGCTAGAAAAAACTTTTGGAAAAAAATATTCGATTGAAAAGAGATCTTTTTTCAAAAGAGCTAAAGTTGGAAAATATTTAAAATTATTCTAATCCTAGAAGGAAAGCATTTCAGCTTGGACAAAAATCTTTGTTTTTCGGAAAAGATAGTGTTGAAAAATATTTAAGATTATTCTAATCCTAAAAAGACAGCATTTCAGCTTAAGGAATGATTTTTTTTTAGAAAGAAAGCATTTCAGCTTAAGTCAAAAATCGTTTCAAAAGAGATATTTAAGATTATTCTAATCCTAAAAAGACAGCGTTTCAGCTAAGAAAAGATTTTTGGAAAATATTCGATTGTAAAGATGACAGTTTTGACTGAAAAGGATTGAAAACGCGGCTTTAGAAATCACAGAGCATTTAGTCATACGCAGTTCAAGGATGCAATGCATGACCTAGACTATTCTAAGTCTCGAAAAGGGTCCATGCCAATGATTCCACGTTGTTAGGGAACTTACACCCCCACCATAAGTCAGGAACGAAATGGTGAGCAGCAGTTGCTAACCTCGGCAAAACCACCTTGGTATTTAAACCAGACACAGTGAACGTCATTTCCCTACTTTGAGATCGACCCAAAGGGAGAAATGGTTCGAATCCTAACATGACATGATGCATAAATAACATAAAAAGGGTACTCTAAATAGCCATCGTTTTACTTTTCAAGCTTCACGTCCCCAGCGGAGTCGCCAAATTGTGGACAGGGGATTTTGATCAACGCGATGTTTTATTTCAAAAACATTTTTAATTTGAAAAGAGTCGCCACTAAATTTTTAGGTGGAATTTACAAACCAAATTTAGAGAAAATGAGTTCGTGTGAGTTTACGTGTTAGGAAGTTTAAAAGAATTTCATTAATTTAACGCCTAACCCCGCCCGTTACAGTAACGGTCTCTACTAAGTAAAATCATGGCTATTATGAGTACACATGCAGATATGCAGACAACGTTTTAATCCTAAATAAAATACATTCTTTCTATGTCGTTTTAATGCACATATAATTTCGTCAAAGTTATTCAACATATGGGTTCATTTACTATTCTAGCAAACAAAGAAAAGAAGCAGCAACACTTACCGACAGCATAAGATGGATTAACAAACGTTAGCGGCAGATAAATAAAATAAATAATAAATAACCAAACATGACTAATACATGAACCCTGAACGACTAACATAACCAAGCTCTGTATACAAAAATAATGAAGCAACAGACAATCACAACCAAACGTAAAGAAAACTAAAAAAACAAACCAAGTACACATAATGGACACTCTGTCACACGTGAATTGCAACAAATAAACACAAATAGACGAGCAAACCACTTAATTAATTAAATATGACTCAAGCAAACAGGTGTGAAATAAATAAAAGAATAAACGAGCAGAACTAGCCTAACATGCAAGCAGATGTACGAAAAGAAAACAATTAATATAATGTAGTCAAATACCAACAAGGACTTAAAAGATCAAAATCTAACTAATACACTCCTAAATGCAAACAAACTAACACGATCAAAGTAATCAAAAGCGACTAACAAATATGAACAGACATGAACGCATAACGTAACTAATTTAAGCACGACACATGAAATCCGAAGCTATGCAAATCCACACATCAAAGAACTACACAATTGAGGATTTGAACAAGCAAAACAGAAAAAGAAACATCAGGCGGAAACGAGATGAATTGCACGACTATTACGTGATTAACGAGGCGGATTGTGAAACCAATACTAAGCAACAGAACAAAATCATCGAAGGCTAACCTAAAGTAAAAAACGTGAATTACAAAACTAAAACAAACGTGAAAGACTAGTATTCAGACAACTAACATGAACAACGTGAATGGGACCAGTCTACGCAGAAAACCAACGAGCCAAAACTGAACCAATCTAACGAAGAGTTTTCAATTCATACTACGCAACGAAATTGAACACGCATTCTAGGTGAACAAGAGGCATGACATATTCACATATTTACATCGAAATCATGCTAAAAACATAAGCCTAAAACGAATGATAAAATACAATAACTACGATGATAAACAAATAAGTGACAGAGAGTAATAAAAACGACAGAGGGCTACAAAAACAATAAAAAAAACAATAATTTAACAACGTAAAAAGGAATTTTTGCACCCTCAACTTACATGTATCGTTGACCAAATATCCGAGTCGTAATCGATCGTAAGATTTTATCCCGAGGGGCCGTCGTCGACGAAAACCAATAATAAATCCGTACTTCGTACCAAAACTGACAGCAATTTTCAAAAGCTTGTATCTCCTTCGTTTCTCAACGAAATTTCGAACCAAAAGATGTTTTAGAATCGTGGCAACGTGAACTTTAAGATTAGGTAAACAAATCAGAGAGATTGAGAAGTTTACGACACAAAAAACGAGGAAGAACAGGGATAGCTGCACGAAAAATCGTAAAAGATACTGCTTTTCGTGTGTCTATCTCTGCCTTCTCTGGAAAGCTTTGAGGCTTTTTGTGACTTGAAGTTATGTGTGTGAGCTGTGTATTTCGTATCCCCTGAATGCTTGGGGATGGTATGTATATATAGTGTTGATAAGTAGGGTTTTTAGAGGGAAAAGAGCAGCTTTTCCCTCCCTTTTTGAGAGCTGCTGTTTCAAGCTCGTCTTAGGGTTTTGGAGAGGGTTTTCTTGAGGGTTAAGCAAGGGTAAATGGAGTATGTGGATCAGGTATAGGTTTTTGGTTGTGGGTATGGGTTTGGTGGCCAGAAAAACGGGTTTTGGGCTACTCAAAAACATAGTACGGTGTGGGGGAGTTGGGTTGTCTTTGACGAGCTATTTGGGCTGATTCGTGGCTGTCTTTGGTCAGGTAGGGAGGGAGCATGGCTGGGTAGAAAAGAGTCGGGTTTTTGGGTCGCGTTTTGGGTTGTCAAAACAGGGTACGAAAGGGGGAGGGGGGGGGGGGTTTGGGACGTGTTTGGACAGGTTTTTTTTGGGCTGTATTTTGGCCGTGGTTTGAGGCTGGGTTTTGGCCTGGATATGAGCTTTGGTACGTGGGGTAGGAGGTGGGAGAAAAGGCCTTGAAATTCGTGTTGAAACGGGCTCAAAATCATTCTTAAAATCGAGCTTAAAAACTTGCTGTTGAGAAAACGAATTCATCGAATACGATTTAATAAACTGTTTTAAAAGCATGAGAAACGACTTTTCAAGTCAAAAAAAGAATTTGTAAAAGCGACTTTTCAAATCGAAATACTTAAAATGATTTTTCAAATCAAAATATTTTATTTTCAATAAAATACATACTTGCGACAAAAATATTATTTGACAGGGCCAAATAAATCAAATATCCTTTAAATTAGAAAGCACTGCGTCGACAGCGTCCGGCTTACATCGTAAAACGAACTCAAATAAATGACACGATATACACGTCGTCCTATCATCATTGGGTATTTGTCGGGTTTTCTATAAATTTCCATATCGACAGATACGGGTATCTACACCGGGTTTCCAAAATAGGAAACCTCCTTAAAGATGCACCCAAGAACACACTCCAAAAATACTAGAGATTTTGAACTAGAAATCTCTTAGTAACCTCTTGATAATATGTGATATTTTTATTACTAACACTTAGTAATATTAAGAATAATATTAGTATATCATTTAGAGAGAAAAGTATGTAGAGTGAAGATGAGGAAAATTCATGAATGAATTTCACTCAAGGCCTTCTACTTATATAAAGAAAAATTGGACAAAACAATAGTGTGTAGAACACACCATATTTTCGGCCAACATGCATGAGGAGAAGGGAAGAGATTGTTTCTTGTTTAGAGCATTATCTTGCATGTTAATCATTATGCATGTGGCATGCTTTAACAAAAACAAGAGAACAAAACAAATAAGACAAAGGGAAGCTTCCTCCCCTTTGTTTTGGACGGTCCAAAGAGCCCACACATGGGTCTTATTTGTTCTTCAATATTTGTCTCACAAATAGTTATAATTTATCACTTAATTATCTAATATAATAAAGTGTAAATCAATTAAACTCTTCCTTAATATACATGTACACTTACACATATATTAAAATTATACTTTGACTAATCTCATTAGTAAAATATACATAATTAGTGAATTAACGTTTAATCACTAATTCTCATCTCCTCTAATAATTTTATCAATATAAAATTCAATCGTCCGAGTTCACAACTCGATTTCTCTCTAAATTAATTCACCGACTAACCGTTAGTCAAATTATCAAGTCACTAATCTAATCGTATCTCATACAATTAATTAGCTTTAATATTTGGAGTACGTTCCTATAGGTGTGACTTAAAGGGATCAATTGATTACAGCCGTTCTCACGACAATAACGTCAAACTCTAGTCAGCCAACCGTTATTGATTTACGTTAATCAATTGACAATAACTCAGGATTATCCCCATGTATTCCTTAATTGAGATTTATTAAGTAGTCGCACTATTGTGGAGGACACATACTCCAACAATCTCCCACTTGTCCGAGACAAGTTGTGCATTACCAATTCTCATGTCCGTTTCACATCTCCCACTCGATGCAAGGTGTCTTACAGGTCGTACTTGCATCCTGAGATATATATCGTGAGTGGTTTCCTCGATAAGGAGAGTAGGTCTGACCGGGAATCTACCAGATTCTTACCGAGCGTACCACGCATTTTCAAATGACTACTCCTCGAGTGGCCCAAAGATGTTTTACCCGACAAGGGTGGACATTTCCTTCCACTCGACAGATCAGTATAATGCAGATCACCATGACCCCAAAGATGCCCTTATAACCCCCTTTCACGGCATGGTTTAGGACAAAAATGAAAGCCACTCGGAAGTCGCCTGACTGCATAATCGGCCCACCAAAGAATCGACTCAAAGGAATACTATAGAAATTTCCACCACGACCAGGTTTCAATCTCATTTAAAAAGGAATTCTATAAGCGTCACTGCCCGACAGAGTGTCTCACAGTCTGTCTATGCAAACGATCAGTCATCACATATGACCCTATGGTGTTGAACCCACCATCGATCGTCTTGCAATCTAGTCTCTCCGAGACGTCACCTCATATGAGAGTGATGAGGCTAAAGTCGCGTCAACTCAGTCAAAATAAACCTAAAGACTACTAACTAGGTAGCTAGCGGCAGTAGGGTCGAGATCCTCAGAGAGATGGTGTAGTCAAGGGTTGCTTAGTCGAACAAGATCGGTCTCAAGGGTAGCAAAAGTCGGTGTTTTAAGAGCTAAACTAAGAACAAAGAGTAAAAAGGTATGAAAAGGTATAAGAGAGGGAGATTAGGGCATCGGGGTCATATGACTTTGGTTTAGGAACTAACTCAAAGGAATAATCAATCAACTGAAATCATGCAAGTGATTAGGTTTTAGGAAAACGCTCTCTCGAGTCAATTTTAACCTTAAGTAAATTTAGCGGGCTCTCGCTACGTACTAAATTCAACTTATCAATTACGCGTGAGTCTAGTTTCAATTCGGCTTTCGATCTTAAACTGAAACAACCTAAATTCAATTCAATAAAGGCGTCCCTAAATTCAATTGATTATAAAACGCGCAGGAAGAAATCAACTTGCATAAATTCAATCGATAAAAGCAATTAAAACATGTCCTGAATCAATATCACAATCACCCTAAACCCTAATTGAGAAATTAGCTAGACATGATTGAAATTAAAGCAAAACAATTATAATAAGAAAGCATGATAAATGAAATAACAATGAAATTAAACCTGAAATCAATGTTGAATCGAAGTAAAGATCAAGTTTTGCAAGGGGAATTAAATCTAGGCTAAGAGTTTTTAGAGAGTTTGAGAGGGAGAACTACTTCTAATTGTAAAACTGAAAAGTATAATCAAAAGCATAACTAGCAAACCCTAACTCGAGCCTATTTATAGGCCACGAAAATCCGCAGTTTAAGTGAAGCTGATGATACGAGAATATACACATGAAATAACGAGATCCATTAGAGAATCAACATCCAACATCTTTCTTAGAATAACATTATATTTTAGAGTAATTTTGAGTTATTTTATATTATATTTCGTATAATTAGGAAATTAGTTTATTTATTTACCTTGATTTTATAGGATTTTTATTTTATTCCCTAGATAAGTTTTTCCAAGTAGTTTATTATATATAGAGTTTTATGTATTGATTTAAAACACAAGTTGAATAATAAATTTGAGAATTGAAATTGATTTTTGAAGTTCGAGTTGAACTTTAATTTTCTTTGAAGTTGAGTTTTCGATTGCGATCGAGATTCAAAGATTAAACTTGAGCGAGGTAGTTCGAGGGTTAATCACAGTTCAATCTAATTCATGCTTTGGGTTTGATTGTTCATATCCCGTCTAAGGCTAAATAGGTCTTTAGTCAAAGACACCATTTATTGGTTCGAAATTTCACAAGATTTCGGGACAAATATCACTTATTATGTTCGCTAATTCGCTTCCGCATAATTTTCGTATCATAAGCAGAACCGAGCGGTTCGAGGTCGAACCGATCGGTTCAGGGGGTCAAACCGATCGGTTCACCTATAAACCGATCGGTTCTAAGGCCATCAGCAAGTTCCAGCGAGTTTTAGCCTTGATTCAACTATCCAGAACCTATAGGTTTGCTCTGAACCTATAGGTTCTAAGGATTTCCAGCAACTTAGGCCTAATTTACTCATCTTGAACCTATAGGTTTGCTCTGAACCTATAGGTTTGACGTCCCATATTGTCGTATGACTTCCGTACTCGCTCTCGAGCCTCGTCTTGACGTCACGATACTTATAAATGCTCCATTTGACTCAGGTTTTAGCTCAGGACCGCCAAAACCTGCAAAATACACACGAGGAACGACAGTATCGCAATATAGAGCAAATAGCTACTAAAACAATAGTGAAATCGAGCAAATGCGAGCTAAATGCAACTATATCGGGGGCATAAAAGCTATATAAAAGACATGTATCAAACTCCCCCAAACCAAACCTTTGCTTGTCCTCAAGCAAACTGTGTCGGAGAAAATCAAAGTATCCAAATTAATCACGTCGGCATCTCAAAGTTGACGACCCATACACATGAACGTACAAACCATAGTCTATTTCACCGAAAATAGAGCACAAGTCTCAACCATTCACACCAACATCGTATTACTAGCCTCTAACGCTTTCGCAAAAATAAAGCTTACGACAATTGGATTCAAGCAAGGCCAACCACGCATACCACTTTCCAATCCATCTTTCTTTCCACATCATTCCATTTTGTATCTTTCCTTTTCTCTTTTCTGTTTTTTTTCTTTCTTTCAAATGTGGAGCATCCCTCGTATGTTATACCGTTTAGCTTGACGTTCACTCGGTAAAAATCGAGCTCGGGTACACATATTTTCTTAAGGGTTACATCATTGCTCATACTCTCGGTCACAGCCAAATTCATGGCCATTGTGGTTACTCAAATCAATGAGTCCCCTCCGAGAGCATCGAAGCATTGCTCCAAACATTATTAGCGTCCATCCAAATCATACCACAAGCCAACATTCCAACTTTCCAAAAACCGAATGCCTCGCAAGAATACCAATATCGAAAGTAAAAGAACGAAAAGCGATAAGAATTAAGCAAATACAAGCGGGCTAGCGTTCGAGGCTCGCAATCTAGTAATAGGAAACAAACATATAGTGCAAGCTACGACGATGGATTTTCAACTCGGAGATGCCAAAGATCAAAATAACGACACTAATCGATTCACCAAACTTGGCCATTCAAGCCGAAAAAGGTTTGGAAATTGGTTGAATTTTAATTTTTAGGGATTTTTTAATATAAAAAGCACACAAAATGGAAAAAGCAATAAGCGCGAAAGAGCTTTCCTCCCCCAAACCAGAATCACACATTGTCCTCAATGTGGATAACAGCACAACCACAAGCAGAGAAGGACAAATAAAAGACGGGGGAAGGAAAATGAAAGCGAGGAAACGAGGGAAAAGGAGTAAAGAAAGCTCACATTATCAAATCGGAGCTCCCCCAAACCGAAGTGAAGCGTGGAGTGCGGCTACTAATCCACAAATTTGCATCCAATTCAGTCCAGCTATGAGGTACTTCGGAGTAGCATGCGAGAAAAAGGTCAGGCCCTTCAGCAGAGGGGGCCGAGCAAGGCCGTGTCGAGGCCTGTTCTCAAAAATACTAAGGACAAAAAGTCCTTGAATACCTGCATGCTAAAGCAATTATAAATCCCTCATCCTCACGCGCTCAAAAGAAAATTCTAAAATGTCATCTAAAACAAACAAACCAAAGCAAAGTAAAACAAATTACAAAAAGTCAACGGGTTGCCTCCCGGAAAGCGCTGGTTTATAATGGTCCCGCACGACCGTCGTCAAACGCGTCAAATCATGTCCAATTAGGCCAAGGACGTTGGCCACTAGCAAAACCTTCATTTGGCGAAATGGCATCCATTCGCCATAAAACTCGACCGTCTCGAGGAAGAGCAGCATAATCCATCACGCAAGGTATGCCGTCGCGAAATGGCTCTCCATAACAACTCTGTGCGCCACGCATCGCAGACCGTGGGTCTCCTCCGCCATCGCCAGGATCATAGACATCCGCCCTCGTGACCTTCCATTCCCCCAATCCAAGATCGTAGCCAACCTGCGTAGGACCTGCACATGAAAAAACAGAAGAAACAACCTCCAAAGTGTCTCCAGTAGAGTGAGACGGAGGGGCAAGGTCAATAGCAGCCACAGACTCAGGCTGCATAGGAGAGCGAGGGAGACTAGACTTCGTATACGTAAGCTTCTCACCTCCCACCGAGAACGTCAGCGTCTTATTCCCCACATCGATTACAGCTCCCGCAGTATGCAGGAAAGGTCTCCCTAGAATGATCGGGATGTGGGGGTCCTCGGGAATGTCTAGGACCACAAAGTCTACGGGTATTGTGGAACCCGGGATCGGACCCAACTCGGCGTCTTGCTTAAGGGCGGATTTTAAAGTTAAAAAAGATTAAGTTGGAAAAACCTTTAAGAACTGTTATGGAGTCGCCACCTATTTATCGCGGAAAATAGGAACCTGCTACCATGTTCTAAGTTAAAAACATGTCCTAGATTTTGGAGCACGCCGACACCCCTAGATCTAAGGCTTGTGAAACCAGATTGGATTCGGGGTGAGGGTACTTTAGAAAAAGAGTTAATTCAAATAATGATTTATGAAAACCTTTTAGAAAAGCCTATGTAAAAATAGCCTCATCGACCTAGAACAATCATTGTAAGATGATATTTGAGCTAATGTTATCGCTACGCATACAAGTGCGATAAGGATGTAAAAGAATGCAGATGCAGATGCAAAAAGATTGATTAAAACTCTCGCTTTAGCATGTTTAACTTGTTAACGAATACAGTTGATTAAAGGTCGAATTCATTGTTTAAGTTGATTTTAATGCAGAATAAGAAGGTGCAAGATGCATGCAAATAAAATAAAGTTCAATTGTCCATTGGTTTATTTTATAAGGGTCGGTTGCTTATGCGACTTTGGCGTGTCATCGGATATGGAGTGTACCCGAAGTAAATAGAACACTTGGAGTGCAAGCGCGCTGGGTGCCAAAGCCGGGGGGGGGGGGGGGGCGCTAAAGTGTAGACCCCTTTGTTAGTCCATAGAAAATAAGAAAAAGCTTTGATCCAAGTGGATCGGTACCTACCTTGTCCTGACGCTTCAGATCTGGGCAGAGCTTCGCTTCTTGAACTTAAAAGGAGGATGAATTCAACACGGGATGGTGTGTTGAACTCAAGGATTTGAGTGCTTGAGGCTTTTGTGGATTGTGAGGAGAAATTGTGATCTGCAAGTGTGAGAAGATGTGAATTGTATGTGTAAAAGATGTATTCTGGTTGTGAATTGTGTTCTCGAGGTCAGGGTATAGGGCTGTATATATACTAAAAACCTCGGAGAAATTAGGAAATCGGGGATAAAAACAGGCCTGGGAACCGCATAGCCTTATGCGGTTGCCTGGACAAACCGCATAGGCTTATGCGGTTGTCCCACCAAACCGCATAAGCTTATGCGGTTCGAAGGTTGGGTTTTTTGTGTAGTTTCCTAGTTTCGGTTGAATTATATCTTGGAAAGATTTCGTGATAATCTCGAACGTGTAGCTCAAGAAAAGTGCTAGGATATTTCTGAGATATTTTGTGATGCTTAGGGCTTTGGAGTGCGGGCCAAAGGCTAGGTTTGGGCTCGGTTTCGGGCCCGAGACCCGGAAAAATGAAAAGGGTGCATTTGCATAGTTTTTGTGAAATAAGGTAAGACGTGAAGCCGTATTTTGTGTAAGAGGGGGCTAAATAGCGGTTTTAGCTACCGGGCCTAAATTTGGGAATTTAGGAATGCTGAATCAGACCTTGTTAAAGTAAAAGGGCCAATTGTAGTGCAAATGCGAAGCTCATGCCAAATGAAGCAGGACAAGGACCTAGCTAGACTCCAAATGGACAAAATGAACGTTTATTTAAGTGTGATGTGAAGCGACCTAGACATTTTAACATTTAAAACGACTCAAAATGAATTCGACATTAGTTAGAATCGTATAAGTCAACGTTAAAGCATGCGTAATAAAAGTCCGTGATACATCACAGGGTTTTGTTTGGGAGGGTACGGATATGGGTATCCATAGAGCCCCCAGTTTGACTGAGCTCGGACTAGAGCGCTAGTCAAACTCCTACGACCATATCCGGACCATTACAGTCTCGATATAGTCAGCGAAACGAAGCATGTGTCCATGGGTGAGACGAGGACTTCGAACCGGGCTAATCGGGGAGGGGCGTGCGCATTTTAAGGACTTGGCGGTCCGTGCATGCTATAAGGGCCTGCCGGCCTGCTGGATGTCTTCGTCGTGCTTGTTGTCGTTTGTTGGTGCCTTTGCGTGTGCTTGTAATGTCAAATGTTGATGCTGGTGCTTGTGCTTGTAATGTCTTCGTATTGCATGTGTATAAGGGACTAAAGTGCAGGGGTGCAGGGGCTTGTAAGATGTTTGGGTGCTTATGTAGATGTACAATTGAGTAGGGGTGTTTATGTAAGTGTAGGTGCAGGTCTCGTTGAAAGAGCGTCCGTGTAATGCTTGTGCTTGAACTCGCCGAGGAGCGTCTATGTAGAGTGAACTGCTTGGAGTTAGGTGTATATTGCAGGGTGCTTGTGCTTGGGCGCGCCGAGAAGTGTTTATGTAGTTGTGGTTGCATATGATTGCCTTCCGTTGAGGAGAAAATGATGTAATGCTCGTGAAGAGCGTTCGTGCTTCTGCTTCTGTACCGTGTATTAAATGCTTAGTATACGCGTATGGCGGACTGTAGGTGATGCCTTAACCCAAGCATAGGACGTACTTGGAGTTGCATTAGAGCTAGGATGAGTTAGGAATCGAAAAGTAGGCATAAAACGAGGACAATCCGAGAAAAGCCACAGGACCAAACCGCATAAGCTTATGCGGTTGGGTGGGCAAACCGCATAAGGCTATGCGGTTTGACCTGCTGGCTGTAGGGGCTATATATAGCGCGAGTACAACCGTGAGCATGCTTCATTTGCTTATTTCGGTTTCTTATCTCTAAAAACGTCATTTTTCGATTTCTCAACCGATTTTGCTCATTTTTCTTGCGTTGCCTTGCTATGGAACGAGGTAATGCTCCATTTTAACTTGCTTTTACGTTATTTGTTGTTGTAATTAGCTAGTTTTGCCTTGAAATGTTGAAAAGACGGGTTTTGAATGAAAACCCGAGTTTTGCTTGAAATTTGCCGTTTGAATGCTTGAAATTGACGTCATTGTGTTGTATCATGCCATGTGAACGTGTATGTGTGAATTGGTTGTGATTTAGACCGTCTTTGTGTGAAAAACGTCCAAATTAGGTTTCGGGCCCGAAAACGAACCCGGATTTTCCGACCCGGAATTTCAATTAAACTTCGGTGTAGGATGCCCATAGTGAGTATAGCATGCCTATAACGTTAGTTTTGCGAAAAAGTCGAGTTAAGGCTTTCAAATCGCCGTCTTAAGTCGTACTTATACGGAGTAATTTAGGCGAATTGGGGGTTTTTGATCGGGATGACCAAAATGCAATTGCTTGTAATGGGTTGTTGTTGGGGATTATTATGGCGCGTAGAAACCATAAAGTTGTGATTTTGAAGCGTAGAGAACGGTTTTCGGCTTAATTATGAATTAGGCCTAAAAATGCTCTGTGAAGTGTATAGTGCAATGTGTTAAAAGGAATGTATATATATTATGTGCGTATTATTTGTGTATATTTGTGTATGTGTATGCCAAGTTGTATACTTGCATGTATTATAGCTGTATGTATTGGTTGTGTTTGGTTGCAGGGGAAGGTTCTAGTCGTGTTACGAGGTCGAAATCCCGCAGGAGTGCTAGCTCGAGGACCGAGGGAGCCTCTAGCTCGAGTGGCTTAAGGCGTACTCGTAGTGAGAGGGATGCTGACCCTCGTGATCTACCCACGAGGGGTGGTCAGTCACGAGGTAGGGGTCGTGGGAGAAATGTTTCTGTGCGCGATCCTGAGGAGGAGGAGGCGGATGCGTTTGCTCAGGAGTTCGTGGATGAGCTGGAGGCTGAGATGGATGTTGCCGAGGAGCAGGCTGAGGAGGTCGAGGAGGTTGCGCCTAGGGCGAGTAGCTCTAGGCCGCGAAAATCACGCGCGAACAGGGCTTTCGCGAAGGGTTGGGATGGCCACAACCTTCTGCTTGCTCCGGAGAGACATGTTTCCTATCGAGCGACGATGGGTTGGGATAAGGGCTCGATGAGGACTTTCTCGAGCGTCTCGTCCGCAATGTGTGCTTTTGAGGAGAGGCTTCCGCCGAGGGCGCAAGCTTGGGTGTTGCGTAGTGCTTTTGGCCCGTTGGTTGGCCATTGGCGGGAGATTGCGAGGAAGAAGCAGACAGCGAACCTGATGTTGATCAGGGCCTTCTTGGATAGGTATTGGGACACCACGACGACGTTCCATATGCCCGGCTTTGAGGCCGGCATTACCTTGTCTGAGTACGCGGTCATAACGGGGCTGCCGTTTGGGGACCGCGACATGGATTTTGAGTTTGCGCCGTCCGTTATGGACGAGGTTGTGACCGCCGCGGTTGGCGGTGGTTTGGAGGTGATTTAGAGGTCGCCCCCTTATACTTTCAAGACGAGCTATATCTTGGAGTATTTTGAGGGGAAGACCGAGTATGGCCCCTCGGAGTGGAGCGACGAGCAGAATGCTCGTATGTGGTTGTGGTGGTTTGTGAGCGCCGTGTACTTCGGCGATAAGGGTGAACGGGCATCGACGTCGGTCCTTATGCATCTCCTGGACTGGAATGCAATTGGGACGTTGTTGGTGACGCCGTCTCTGGGTTTGTGCATTCGTTTCTGCATGGATGCCGTGAGGCCGCGGGTCATGGATCGAGGGTCGAGACTGTCCTTGGTCGCGCCTGGCTTCTTGATGGAGGTAAGTGTTGGTTTTGTTTTTGTTTGTAGTTCGTGCCGTTTCCGTGGGGCCAGTACAGGGATATTCCTGAGGGCATTGGAGCTAGGTTTGCAGTGCGAGAGACCCAGCGCTTGTACCTGGCGACGCCGTATGGGCCGGTTTGGTACCTTGGAGAGCGTTTGGTCCTTCAGGCCGGGTGGCCAGCTCCGATGGTGCCTAAGGATCCGCCGAGGGTCCTGTTTGAGCGAGGGGTTTCAGCTCAGGATCGGGTGGTGTTGTACGGGGAAGGAGAGTCAGTGAGTCTTCTCTGTCCTGAGGAAGACTATGGCCAGTTTGCGGAGTCTCGACTTGCTTGTGGGCCGATTGAGGTATGCTTGCTTCTGTTGAGGGTGCGTAAGGTAATTTTTGCGAAAAATTTCCCTGACGTGTGCGTTTTGAAATTGTTTTGTAGGAATTTGATCCGGAGATGGCGGAGCAGCCTGGTGACTTCCCTACCACCGTTGAGTACGACGAGTCGGGTGTGCGTCGTACTTTCACTTTGCCGACGTACTTAGGGTGACCACCGACGGGCATGGACAATTCAGACGGGCAGGGTGAAGAAGGTATGTACTTGTCTTGTATATGTGAGTGAGCCCCCAGTTTGATCGAGGTATGAAACATGGTGATGATCAAACTAGTGAGATGCATATTTTTGTGTTACCCCCTCGAGTTTGGCTTGATTTGAATGAAATTAAGGCAAAGTGGGGATGAGCGTTGTTAATTTGAAATTTCCCCCCTAAGTTTGACTTGATTTGAGTGAAATTAAGGCAAAATGGAGAGAAATGTGAAGTGTTTTTGTGTTGTGTATCACAGGTGGCTAAGGAGGCTCATAAGAAGCTATGGCGGATAGCCAACAGGTGGAGGATGGCTTGGGCTGAGCAGGCTGCTCAGTTGTGTCAGAGCCGGGCTGAGACGGCTCAGATTCGGCGTGAGTTTGACGAGTATCGGCGCCGTCACCCCGAGTGAATTTTGTGTAACAAAGATTGTATGAACCTTTATGTACATGCCGTTGTAGCTTGATCTGTGAACTTGGTTGTTGTTGCTTGAACGCTGTAGCTTGAATTTGATTGTCGTCGATAAACCTGTTTGGTAGGCTTGTTTTGAAAAAGTGATATGATTCCCGAGTGGGATGCATTGATGTTTATTTTAGATTGTAAAAAAGTGTTTTGCGAAAAGTTCATTTTGAATGCGAAATGAGCTTGCATGAATGTCGAAAATGTTTGTGTTTTGACTCGTGGTAAGAACCGTTGTTGCCAAAGCGAAATGTAATGCCGGTGCATGGGAACAACAAAAGAATGTCGTAGCCCAATGTAGGTCGTAGTGTTTTAGGAAAAACGAAATTAGGAAAGTTGTGAGAGAACCCGTCCCTTGAACCGCATAGCCTTATGCGGTTCAAGCTTCAAACCGCATAAGCTTATGCGGTTTGGTGGGCAAACCGCATAGGGCTATGCGGTTTGACGGCTTGGCTTTTAATGCTGAGTTTCCATATTCCGTAAGGTGTTTCGTATATAAGGAGGGGGGGTGCGTGCTATAATCCTCATTCACAATTACTTCTCTTCTTCTCTCTTAATACAAGCTTTTGCTCTCATAAACATATTAGGTATATTTATAAAAGTTTTGTATCCAAGAAAATGGAGGAGCATTTTGACGCTCTTTTGAAGAAGTGGACTTCCTCCTTAAGTTCGGCAATGAAGAAGGCGGTGTATGATGATGGCGCGGGTGTTTTTATTGGCTTTCGCCAAATGAAAGTCGATCTTGACTTCCTTGATTCGTGCTTAGATTATTGGGATCCTAGCTTGCATGTTTTTAGGTTTCCCGGGGGAGAGGTGTGCCCTTTGATGGAGGAGTTCTCGGCCATTGCCGGATGGTCGAAACGGACTACTCCTGTGGTCGTAAGGAGTGAGCTTTGTTACAACGGGATGTTGCGAAACTTCCTTGGGATGACAAACGCTCATGCTGCAGGTTTGTTTGAGGGAGGCAAGGTAAACATGCTTCTCTTGTGTCAACGATATATGAATAAGGTTGATACTAGTGTTTGGACCGTTCTAAGTGAGGGCCCTTGCTTTTTGTTTGGTTCATCGTTATGCTTTTGCGGGTCCATGCCGATGGAGTGTTCGGAACGCGAGGTATGCTCGTGTTGTCGAAGAGATGGAGAGGACATGATCCTTCGCGTTGATCCTGGCGAGACCATATCGGGCTTAGACGGCCGTTATGCTAATCGCCCGAGCTCGCGAGGGTTGCGCTAGGATTCTCAACGTTTGGCTCATGGAGAGGCTAAGTGTGTATAAAGCTCTTCCCGGGAAGTGTCTTCAAGGCGCAGGACGACGTCGCGGAAGATGGAGTGGGTCGATCCTCGGGAGCGTCGCTAAACTACTACCGGTGGTTTGTGAAGGAGAGCACCATTCGTTGGTACGTGTCTTGGTGGGGTATTACGGCGTTACGCTACCGCCTATTGCGAACGCGCCTCGTGGGTTGATGTTGTGTGGGTTTGAACGAGTGTGGATTCATCCTCTTCGCCAAGAGGCAAATCGGGCTTGCTCAAACCATACCCGAGCAGATACTCAGGTTGGAGGGTTGTTGTCCTAAACAACCAAACGATTGATGCTTGGATCCGAGGATGGCCTGACCGTGTTACTTGGGCTGTTCGAGCATATAGAGTCTAGCCGTGTTACGGACTTCTATACACGGTGGTACCGTTCCAATGATCCTAAGGAACGTGAGAATCAAAGGAGGAGGGAAAAGAATGGGCCAAGGCCCTCCTTGGCGTATGAGGCGGTGCGCGAAAGGAGGGACTATGGTGATCTTTGTACTGTTGGTGCAGGTGTTTCTACTTCGAGACCGGCGCGGGAAAGGCTTGGACCGAAGGTGACCGTTAAAGATCGTCTAGGGCCAAGGATCGAGGAGCCCCCAGTTGAGCAGGATGAGGATCCGATCGAGCCCCCAGGTTTTGAGGGATCTACTCCCGTCCTTAGGTCGAAAGTTGTGGCGGATCGGCCTCTTGAAGATGAAGAGGTCAACCCAAAGCGTCAGAAAATGACTTGAGTAGTTTGTTTTGTTTAGTTTAGAAAAATTCCTTTATTGAAATGCATGTTTTAGATTCGAATAAAGGGCTAAGGAGGCTTGTTCCTAGCTCTTTTCTAAATTGCGAAAAATTCTAAATAAAGTAATAAAATTGAATTAATTTGCTTTTGTCTTGTCTCGTTGTTTTCTCTTGTTTGTTTTTAAATGTTCTCGACCTTTTTAAGCTTCGAACATTCGCATTAAATCCTCGACTTTTTTAAGCTTTGGATTCGCCTGTTTGACTTGTTCCGTTTTTAAGTCCTCGACCTTTTTAAGCTTTGGACTTGGATTTGTGTTTTGTTTTGTGTTGACTGTGCTCTTGACCTTTTTAAGCTTTGAGCGTGTCTTTTGTGAGTGCAACGCCCTTGACCTTTTTAAGCTTTGGGCATGCGTGCTAGAAAAAGTTCGGTTGTACTTTTGACAAGCTGCCTACGTATCTGCTTTTTGAATACAGAATCAAACCGGCGTAGTTCGTGTGATTCGGTTGAGCTCTTTGCAAAGCTGCCTACGTATCCACAGTGCGTGGAATCAAACCGAGCGTAGTTCACCCATGCGAGAGTGAGTTTTGTTTTTGAAATTTTGCAGAAGCGTTTGTGTTTTAGGGGTAGTATTTCTTGAGTTGATCAAGATTTGTTGGTAATCGGAAGTCCTGACCGTCAAGGTCAGTTAGTTTCACGGCTCCTCCGGGAAGGATTTCCTTGACCAAGTACGGTCCGGCCCAATTGGGTTTGAATTTTCCTCTTGGGTCGACGGGTAATGGTGCTCGGACTGATTTGAGTACTAGGTCACCCACTTTGATGTTTCGTGGCTTGACCCGTTTGTTGTAGGCGCGTTGTAGGCGAGATTGATACATTCGGACTGTACTTAGTGAATGTAACCGTCTTTCGTCTAAGAGGATGAGTTGTTCATATCGTTCGCGTGCCCATTCGGCCTCAGGAATGTCTGCTTCCATGAGAATTCGAAGGGATTGCATCTCGATTTCTATAGATTGAGCGGCTTCCATCCCGTAGGTTAGGAACAGGGTGTCATGCCCGTGGGTGTGCGGATGGTTGGCAAAGATCCCCATAATGCAAATGGGATTTTGTTGGGCGATCGTGGCGGTGTCGATCATCTTTTTGAGGATTGATACGACGGTTTGTTTCTTTGCCTCGACCGCTACCGTTAGTTTGTGGTCGCAGGGTGATGATTTGTGTCGTTGTATCTTGTATTTGGCGAGGAGTGGTTCCACCTCTCCTTGGAAGTGTGTGCCTTGGTCGCTGATGAATTCGTGGGGTATGCCGTAGCGACAAATGATGTTGTTTTGTATGAATTTCGCAACTTCTTTCGTGCCTAGCGTACGGTATGATGCGGCTTCGACCCATTTGGTGAAATAGTCGATGGCCACGAGGATGAAGCAGTGTCCTCCTGCTCCCACGGGTTGTACTTTGCCAATGACGTCAATTCCCCATGTGGAGAAAGGCCATGGCGAGGTTAAACTGTATAGTGGTGAAGGAGGTATGTGTTGTACGTTTGCAAAGATTTGACAATTATGGCAATGTTTGACATATTTTGCGCAGTCGGCTTCCATGGTTGTCCAGTACCATCCTAGCCTTATGATTTGTTTGCACATGGCTCGTATGCTCATGTGTGGTCCGTGACTCGCCATCGTGTACTTGGGACATGATGTCGTGTCCCTTTTTGTGATCGACACATAAGAGTAGTGTGCCTTGGGGTGTCTTTTTGAGTAGTTTGCCCATTTCCATCACGAATTGTGATGATAACAGGCGTAGGGCGCGTTTGGCTCGTTTGTCAATGTTTGGTGGGTATTCACCCTTGTTTTGTAGTTGATGATTGCTTGGTACCAAGGGTCGGTTTGCTCTTCTTCGGTTTCAATGTCACAGATGTAGGCGGGTTCGTTCCGTCGTTCTACGACAATGGGGAGCGTTTCCATCCCCGGGGGTATGTTGATTAGTGACGCGAGTTTGGATAACGCAGCGTCTTAATTGGTTTTCTTCGCGTGGGAGGTGTATGAATTCTACGTGATAGAATTCGTTTATGAGCTCTTGTATTTTGCTTTGGTATAGTGCCAGGTTTTCATTAAGTATCTTCCATGCTCCGGATACTTGGTTGATTATGAGGGAGGAGTCCCCATAGACTCTTATATTGCGGGCGTTGAGTACAAGCGCTGCTTGGAGACCGTGCAAGCATGCTTCGTATTCAGCGGCGTTGTTTGTAACGTCAAAGTCCAGTTTGATTGATAAAGGTGTGTGTTCGCCATTCGGGGATATGAGAAGTATTCCTACTCCACATCCTCGATAGTTAGAGGAGCCATCGAAGTATAGCTCCCATTGTTCTTGGTTGATGTTGTAGATCCCATCGTTTGGAAGGGATGTTGTGTCGATGATTGGTTCTTCGTTGATTGCATTTTCGGCTAGGAAATCGGAGACTGCTCGTCCCTTGATTGCTTTGAGGGGTACGTACTTAAGATCGAATTCGGCTAGGAGCAATGTCCATCTGGCCATTCGTCCGTTAAGCACAGGTTTCTCGAAAAGGTACTTTACGGGGTCCATTTTGGAATAGACCTTCGTTTGGTGTGCTAGCATATAATGACGGAGTTTCTTGGATGACCACACTAAGGCTAGACAACTCTTCTCGACGGGTGAATACTGAGTTTCGTAATCGAGAAATTTCTTGCTTATGTAGTAGATTGCATGTTCTTCACCGTTTATTTCTTGAGCGAGCATGGCGCCCATGGCGGTAGATGTTGTCGTAAGGTATAGGGATAGCGGTAGATCCGCTTGGGCGATCGCGAGCAGTGGGTTAGTTAGTAATTCTTTGACCTTGTCAAATGCTTTTTGACATTCTTCGTCCCATTCAACGTGGTCGGTTTTCTTGAGTTTCTTGAAAACTGGTTCACATATCATGGTGAGTTTGCTAATGAAGCGCGAGATGTATTGGATTTGGCCCAAGAAACTTCGAATTTCGTCGAGGTTCTCCGGGGGTCGCATTTCAAGGATTGCCTTGACTTTCGAGGGGTCGACCTCGATGCCTCTTTGGCTCACTACGTGTCCTAGTAGTTTACCTGGATTTAACTCCAAAAGTACATTTTGGGGTCGAGGCGCATTTTGTATTGTCGTGGCGAATGAAGAACTGCGGAGGTTAGTGATGTGACCACTTCTCCCCTTTGATTTTACGATCATATCGCCGACGTAAACTTCGACTTCTTTGTGCATCATGTCGTAAAAGGGTTGTAGCGGTGCGTTGGTATGTAGCGCCAAAGATTGATTAGGCGAAGGGCATAGCGTAGTGATATGTCCCCACTTGTAATGAAGGCCGTCTTTGCCATGTCTTCGAGTGACATTTTGATTTGATTGTAGCCTGCGTAGCCGTCCATGAAGGATAGGAGGGCGTGGTCGGCGGTGTTGTCGACTAGGACGTCCACATGGGGTAATGGAAAGTCATCTTTGGGACTAGCTTTGTTCAAGTCGCGAAAGTCAACGCATACTCGAATTTTGCCATTCTTTTTCAGGACTGGGACCATGTTTGAGACCCATTCAGGATACTCGATGACTTGGATGAAACCGGCTTGTAGTTGTTTTTCGATTTCTTCCTTGACCATAAGGGACCATTCGGGACGTAGTCTTCTTAGCTTTTGCTTGACGGGTTTGTAACCGGGTTTGATGGGGATGCGGTGTTCGGCGATGCTTCGTTCGATTCCGGGCATGTCTTTGTATGACCAAGCGAAAACGTCCTTGAATTCGCTCAGGAGTTGTGTGAAAAGGGTGCGTTCGTGTTCGTCTAGTGAGGCTCCCTGTTGTAGTTCCCTTGGTTCTTCGGGGGTCCCCACGTTTATGGTTATGGTTTCCTCGATGATAGGGTCTTGTGTTTTTTGGTGCACAATGTTTGCAATGTATTTGTTTAATGATTCACTTTCGCATGAGTTAGTGTCTTTTGTATTTTGTGTGTTGTTTGTTGCTTGTTGATTTTTGTTTGTTTGTATTTTGTTATTTTGAGACAAGACGTAAGCAAATTTATTCATTTCATTATTTTGAAGAGAATTATTCGACGAATCAGAAAATTGCTTGGAGCTAGCCTCCGTAAATAGAAAATCTAAACTAAAGCTAGAGTCTAAGATAGATGGGTCGACAGATGACCCGACACTAAGAGCATTAGAATCTAAAAGAATTTCTTCTTCTTCTTCTTCATCGTCTTCTGTGCCGCTGGAGGTGCTTGAGTTGCTTGAGTTGCTTGAGTTGCTTGGGTTGCTTGAGTTGCTTGAGTTGTGATGTAAATTGCGTCGTTGCTGGAGGAAGGTGTGGTTTTCCTCCGAGGTTTCTTGATCCTTCCTTGATCGATAAGATCTTGAATGACATGTTTGAGTTTGAGACAACTCTCAGTGCTATGTCCCATGCCCCGGTGGTATGCACAGAAGGCGTTGGGATCCCATGATTTTGCTTTCTTATTCATGGGTGGCTCGTTGATAGGTCCGATGGGTGTGAGGTAGTCCTTTTCGATTAGTTTTTGTAATGCCACAGCGTAGGGCATATAGAGTTTGTCAAAGTTCCTTGCGGAGCCATGCGAGTTGTGTATTCTTCGCCCTTTAAGAGTGTGTCCTCGAAGGGTACTTGATGAGGTGGGATCCTCATAGCTAGATGTGAGATCCTTTTCGATGCGAAGTGCAATTTCGATGAGATGCTCGAATTTCGAGCGCGTGGCGTATGAAAGTAGTATCGCCAGGCAGGTCGTAGGCTGAAGAGGAAAGTGGATATGAGTTCATCTTCGTGTGGGTGATCCGGTACTCGGGAAAGTAATTTCCTCCACTGTATAAGATGTTTGACGAAGCCTTCGTTGTCTTTCTGACGAAAAGCTTCGAGGGTGTCGAGCGAGACTGGGTTGCTAAGTTCTTTTTGGACGCGGTGTTCCAAACGTGCGACTGCGATGCGATGCAGATCTTTTAGGTGATCGATGTCTTTTGCGAGTTGATTGATGTGACTTATCACTTCGTCAGTAGGTAGCCAGTATTCGTCGTCTTCGTCATCGCATCAAAGATGCGTTAACTTGGTCGTCAGAGGGTGTGATCAGGTAGGAGCAATCTAGTATAGGGATTGACCCCACGAAGATTGCATGGTTTCCAAGCGGGTTTTCGTTGTTTGAAGGCTTGGTGGGTTGAGATGGTTTGCTGAGCTTTCCTTGATCGATTAGATCTTGGATGGCGTTCCTGAGCCTAAAACAGTTCTCGGTGTCATGCCCCTTGCCTCGGTGGTATGCACAGAAGGCATTGGGGTTCCAAGATTTAGGCTTCTTGTCTTCGGGCGGCTCGCTAGTAGGCCCGATCGGTTGTAGATAGTTTTTCTCGACCAACCTTTGAAATGCCTTGGAGTAAGACATAAAGAGAGGGTCGAAGTTTCTCTTGACCTTAGGAGGCGGCGAGAAGGTAGTTGCGAAAGCGTCAAGGGTGTCGTCATCAAGGTTACCGACGGTACGATTTTCGTCGTTCTTGACCGCGCGGGAGGACTTAGAGGAGCTCCCCTGATAAGCATGGCCGGTGTATTTAGCCATGGTGCCAGTCCTAAGGTCATCTTCGATTTGAGTGCCGACCTTAGTTAGTTCTTTGAAGTTACGAATGTTCTTTGCACCTCATGTAAAATTGATACACGGGTCGCAGGTTATTTATGAACTTTGACGAGCTCGTCCTCGCGGGGGCGGTTGGGGATTTGTGCGCCACTTCTTCCAACGAGTAAGATAGTCAGAAAGCCTTCATTGTCCTTTTGAGATAGGACTTCTAAGGTGCGAATTGAAACTTGAGTGTCTTCATTGTCTCGATACTATCTGGTCGAACTCGACCGTGAGTTCTTCAGGTGGGGACCCGCTATGGGTCGAGTGAGTAGAACCATGTCTTGGGCACCGCCGCTAGAGAGTGCGGGTAGAGAGTTAGCCAATGCTTAGCGTCGACTCCTTTGATGGCCATCTGGGACTTGAAAGCTCGGATGTGGATGATCGGGCTCTCATGTCCTTGGAAGACAGGAAGGTCACTAAGGGCGAGCTTGTTAGGGAGTTCGTCCTTGATGCTAGTAGGCACGTTTTCATTTTCCTTGTGGATGGAGTAGGTGCTCGAGACGTAGAGCCTTTCCTCCATGGCTTGGAGTTTCTTGGCGTGCCTATCGGCCTCTTCCTTGATCTTGGTTTCCATACGTTCCACCTCAGTGGTGTGGGTGGCCAGAAGCCTCTCAAGGTCAGCGGTCAGCTTTGTGACTTGGTCACGGAGTGCGGTAACTTCGTCATTGCCGGCCATTTTGCGGGTGTAGGTTCGTTTCTTGTATGGGATTACTAGGCGATTCTTAGTACGACGAGTATCCAGCTGAGGCCTGCATTTCACTTTGTATATTAGCGACACGACTCGACCCACTAGACTCACATTCATTTTAGGCATTCATTTTAGCTCATTTCTTTGTTTAGAAAGACATTTTAAGCTTGAAAAAGGAGGTTTTCGAAAAGGTTTTGCTAAGGGAAGCTTTTGAGGCGAGGATGCGTGCGCACATCTCGTCTCGATGTTAAAAGATTTTGCTTTGCATCCGTCGAACTAGTGTCGGTGATTTGCCGAGGTGAGCTCGAGTCGGATGTGTAAAAGAAGAAGGATTCGGCTCGAGCGAGTCGAGTCGAGGATGTTAAAACGGAGTCTAGGTCGTGTGACTTAGAGGATTGAAAGCCACGAGCTCGGGTTTTAGTCCTTGCTCGGGTTTTTGCTTGTTAGTGAAAAGGAAATTTTGAAAAGGTTTATTTCAAAAATTCGCGAGAGTTTTGTTTGAAAAGTGTTAGTTTGTTAGGTTCGTTTATCTTTGAAAGGTTTAAGCGAGTTTTCGAAGATATGAATGCAAATGCTCGTTTTGAAAAAGACCATGGGGTGCATAGCCTCGAACTTGTACGTATGACTCAAAAAGGGGTGAAAAATGAGTCAGTCGGGTACGCCTCCAACTACCTCGAGCACGCTTTGGCAGATACTTAACCCCTTCATTTCCTTACGCCGGGGCGATAGGTTATTTCTGAAGGGAGCACTAGGGCGGTCGAGATAGCCGTTTACGGCAAGCCGTGGAGGGGCGAGAGGAAAGCTAGTCCGGCATGTGCTTTATCGAGTGGACAAGCCTGCATGTGGGAACCACCTCTCGAGGGTGCAAAGGGTGCCTAGATTCCAAAAGGAATGGACTCTAAACGAATGTGCATAGCTCAAATATGTATACAAGGATTGTTCAAGGCTTTCAAGTTTCACCTCTTTATTTTTATAAAGAAAAAGCTAGTTTTAAGTTTTAAAAATAAGATTTCCCCAGCGGAGTCGCCAAACTGTGGAACCCGGGATCGGACCCAACTCGGCGTCTTGCTTAAGGGCGGATTTTAAAGTTAAAAAAGATTAAGTTGGAAAAACCTTTAAGAATCGCATGGAGTCGCCACCTATTTATCGCGGAAAATAGGAACTCGCTACCATGTTCTAAGTTAAAAACATGTCCTAGATTTTGGAGCACGCCGACACCCCTAGATCTAAGGCTTGTGAAACCAGATTGGATTAAGTAGGGTACTTTAGAAAAAGAGTTAATTCAAATAATGATTTATGAAAACCTTTTAGAAAAGCCTATGTAAAAATAGCCTCATCGACCTAGAACAATCCTTGTAAGATGATATTTGAGCTAATGTTATCGCTACGCATAAGTGCGATAAGGATGTAAAAGAATGCAGATGCAGATGCAAAAGATTGATTAAAACCCTCGCTTTAGCATGTTTAACTTGTTAACGAATACAGTTCAGCTTAAAGGTCGAATTCATTTTTAAGTTGATTTTAATGCGAGAATAAGAAGGTGCAAGATGCATGCAAATAAAATAAAGTTCAATTGTCCATTGGTTTATTTTATAAGGTTCGATTCTTATGCGACTTTGGCGTGTCATCTGGATATGGAGTGTACAAGTAAATAGAACACTTGGAGTGCAAGCGTACTGGGTGCCAAAGCCGGGGCGCTAAAGTGTAGACCCTTTGTTAGTCCATAGAAAATAAGAAAAAGCTTTGATCCAAGTGGATCGCACTACCTTGTCCCGACGCTTCAGATCTGGGCAGAGCTTCGCTTCTTGAACTTAAAGGAGGATGAATTCAACACGGGATGGTGTGTTGAACTCAAGGATTTGAGTGCTTGAGGCTTTGTGGATTGTGAGGAGAAATTGTGATCCGCAAGTGTGAGAAGATGTGAATTGTATGTAAAAGATGTATTCAGTTTGTGAATTGTGTTCTCGAGGTCGAGGTATAGGGTCAGATATATACTAAAAACCTCGGAGAAATTAGGAAATCGGGGATAAAACAGGCTGGGAACCGTGATAGCCTTATGCGGTTGCTCGACAAACCGCATAGGCTTATGCGGTTGTCCACCAAACCGCATAAGCTTATGCGGTTCAAGGTCAGGTTTTGTGTAGTTTCCTAGTTTCGGTTGAATAATATCTTGGAAAGATTTCGTGATAATCTCGAACGTGTAGCTCAAGAAAAGTGCTAGGATATTTCTGAGATATTTTGTGATGCTTAGGGCTTTGGAGTGCGGGCCAAAGGCTGGGTTTGGGCTCGGTTTCGGGCCCGAGACCCGGAAAAATGAAAAGGGTGCATTTGCATAGTTTTTGTGAAATAAGGTAAGACGTGAAGCCGTATTTTGTGTAAGAGGGGGCTAAATAGCGGTTTTAGCTACCGGGCCTAAATTTGGGAATTTAGGAATGCTGAATCAGACCTTGTTAAAGTAAAAGGGCCAATTGTAGTGCAAATGCGAAGCTCATGCCAAATGAAGCAGGACAAGGACCTAGCTAGACTCCAAATGGACAAAATGAACGTTTATTTAAGTGTGATGTGAAGCGACCTAGACATTTTAACATTTAAAACGACTCAAAATGAATTCGACATTAGTTAGAACCGTATAAGTCAACGTTAAAGCATGCGTAATAAAAGTCCGTGATACATCACAGGGTTTTGTTTGGGAGGGTACGGATATGGGTATCCACAGGTATATAAAACTTCCCTATCTTGACCGGGACGTCCTCTAGGATACCTAAAGGTCTCTGGACACTACGGTCGGCCATCTGTAAAGTCATGGAGGTAACTCCTAGCTTAGTCATATTAAGTTTTTGACAGATGGAGTAAGGGATGACGCTGACACTAGCCCCAAGGTCACACAAGGCGTTCTGCACGACGTATTTCCCTATAGAACAAGGGATGGAAAAGGTCCCGGGGTCACTTAGCTTTGGAGGTAAACTACCCGGCAAAAGAGCACTACCCTCCCCTACAAAAGACACGGTCTCGGTCTCGTTAATCGAACGCTTCTTAGATATGACCTCTTTAAGAAACTTAGCATACGCTGGAATCTGTTTAACCAAATCAATGAATGGAATGTTTACCTGCAGTGCTTTGAGGATCTCAAAGAACTTACCGAGCTGGGGGTCCACGTTGGCCGGGCGTACACGACCGGGAAAGGGAAGCCTGATTTGAATCTCCGGTGCCTTGTCCTTAACAGCATCATCCACAAGTTGCTGTCGCTTTGCAGGTCCATGATCACGCGGCTTGTCTGTGTCTGCTGCCCCATTCTTTTCCTCCTCCTCCGTCTGCTTCGGGCCATCATAAACTGTACCACTACGAAGCGTAATAGCACATGCCGTATCAGGAGGAGGGTTAGGAGGATTACCTTGGGGTGGTAGGGTACCCTGCTGTCGAGATGCCTGCGAAGCGGCGAGCTGCGCCACTTGATTCTCCAACATTTTGATCGCTGCATCCTTAGCCTGATCGCTCTTCTGCATATGTTGCATCATCGTCTCCTGCGACTTCTGCATGCTCAGCATTATTTGATGCATTTGCAACATCATAGCCTTGGTTTCGGCCGAATGATCGGGTACGGGGGTAGGTTGAGGTGGTGTGTAGGTGGGTTTTTGGTAGTTGGGTGGAGGTGGTTGGTAATTTTTGTGAGGAGGGATGTATGGGGTGTTTTGTGGAAGTGGGGTGGTCGGGTTTAGCACGTTTTGGTTACGATAAGATAAAAGTGAGCGATCGTAACCGGGTTGGTTTTGGTAAGGCAGGTTCTGAGGATAAGACTGATAAGCATGAACCTGCTCGTGGGGCGCAGCATACCCCGTAGAATAACCCATATCGTGCCCCATAACAGCATTCACGTGGGCACTAGAAGAAACACCCCTATGCAGCATATCGATCGTCGTGGTTAGCGCGGCAACCTGACTAATGAGCGCGCTAATGCTCTCCTTATCACGGTCTTGGTCAGCCGACCGCGAATTACCCCTTGGCTTCCTAAATTGAGATGAATGCATGGCCATCTCCTCGATCAAACCCCAAGCCTTGTCATCGTCGACGTTATTAGCAAAACGTCCCTCTGCAGCTGAGTCAAGTATAGCCCGGCTCTCGGCATACAACCCGTTGTAGAATGTCATGATCACCAACCAATCGTTTAACCCGTGGTGAGGACAATCCCGTATGAGCTTCTTATATCGCTCCCAAGCCTCAGCAAGTGACTCATCGAACGTTTGTTTGAAGCCTTGGATTTGGCTCCTCATTCGGTTAGTACGCTCGGGAGGATAAAATTTAGAATAGAACGCAAGGGCAAGACCATTCCAATCAGTAATACCCGCAGCCTCCTTGTCGAGGTCCGTGATCCATTCTCGCGCTCGGTCTTTCAATGAAAAAGGGAACAGCATTTCCCTTATCTGGTTCTGCGTAATCCCGGCCTGCTTGATTGTAGAACAGTAGTCGGTAAAGACTTGCATATGCCGACCAGGATCCTCGGTGGGGTAACCACCAAACTGGTTCCGCTCCACCAAAGTAAGAAAGGCGGGGCGGATCTCAAAGTTGCCCTGCAGAGTAGCGGGCATCGTGAATCCATTAGGTATGGATTCCGTCTTTGGGAGCGAGTGACTAGCTAGTTTAGGCATAGTCACAGGAGGTGAAGTAGAAGTTGGAGAAACTGGAGGTGTGTCCTCTTCGTAGGACGATTGCGTTGCACTAGACTCCGCGTACGACACTTCCTCGATGTCAAGTTCAGTAATCTTTATTGCTTCCTTGCGTAACCTATGTAGTGCTCGTTCAGGTTCGGGCTCAAAAGGAACAAGAGTCCGAGGCGACCTGCGCATAAACAAAGCTACACGAAACAATGAGAAACGGTCTCAAGGAACTAGGTTCCTTGAGACTAAAGAGAAAAACCTAAACTAACTACTAAGCAAAGCTAAAACTAGCTAACCGTCTCCCCGGCAACGGCGCCAAAATTGATGAGGCTAAAGTCGCGTCACCTCAGTCAAAATAAACCTAAAGACTACTAACTAGGTAGCTAGCGGCAGTAGGGTCGAGATCCTCAGAGAGATGGTGTAGTCAAGGGTTGCTTAGTCGAACAAGGTCGGTCTCAAGGGTAGCAAAAGTCGGTGTTTTAAGAGCTAAACTAAGAACAAAGAGTAAAAAGGTATGAAAAGGTATAAGAGAGGGAGATTAGGGCATCGGGGTCATATGACATCGGTTCAGGAACTAACTCAAAGGAATAATCGATCAAATGAAATCATGCAAGTGATTAGGTTTTAGGAAAACGCTCTCTCGAGTCAATTTTAACCTTAAGCAAATTTAGCGGGCTCTCGCTACGTACTAAATTCAACTTATCAATTACGCGTGAGTCTAGTTTCAATTCGGCTTTCGATCTTAAACTGAAACAACCTAAATTCAATTCAATAAAGGCGTCCCTAAATTCAATTGATTATAAAACGAGCAGGAAGAAATCAACTTGCATAAATTCAATCGATAAAAGCAATTAAAACATGTCCTGAATCAATATCACAATCACCCTAAACCCTAATTGAGAAATTAGCTAGACATGATTGAAATTAAAGCAAAACAATTATAATAAGAAAGCATGATAAATGAAATAACAATGAAATTAAACCTGAAATCAATGTTGAATCGAAGTAAAGATCAAGTTTTGCAAGGGGAATTAAATCTAGGCTAAGAGTTTTTAGAGAGTTTGAGAGGGAGAACTACTTCTAATTGTAAAACTGAAAAGTATAATCAAAAGCATAACTAGCAAACCCTAACTCGAGCCTATTTATAGGCCACGAAAATCCGCAGTTTAAGTGAAGCAGAACCGAGCGGTTCGAGGTCGAACCGATCGGTTCAGGGGGTCAAACCGATCGGTTCACCTATAAACCGATCGGTTCTAAGGCCAGCAGCAAGTTCCAGCGAGTTTTAGCCTTGATTCAACTATCTAGAACCTATAGGTTTGCTCTGAACCTATAGGTTCTAAGGATTTCCAGCAACTTTGGCCTAATTTACTCATCTTGAACCTATAGGTTTGCTCTGAACCTATAGGTTTGACGTCCCATATTGTCGTATGACTTCCGTACTCGCTCTCGAGCCTCGTCTTGACGTCACGATACTTATAAATGCTCCATTTGACTCAGGTTTTAGCTCAGGACCGCCAAAACCTGCAAAATACACACGAGGAACGACAGTATCGCAATATAAAGCAAATAGCTACTAAAACAATAGTGAAATCGAGCAAATGTGAGCTAAATGCAACTATATCGGGGGCATAAAAGCTATATAAAAGACATGTATCAGAGAGACTAGGGACCAAATACTTAGTTTATGCCGTTCACTTGAATATGTTCAACGTTGTCACACAACTATTCGGATAAACAAAGTATGCATTCAAAATGACTTAAAAGAGTAAATATACTCTAAACAATGAATGTTATTTTCATATATGTAATAGGATACTTTATTCAATTACATATCATGAATCTAAAGGAAATCTAGCGTATGCCGCAACCCCATGGAGGCGGTGTGCGCGTCATGCTTAGCCCTCGAAAAGGGCTTGGTTAGAGGATCAGCGACATAATCGTCTGTCCCAACCTTACAAAGATCTTATTTCCTTCCTTTCCACATTATCTCTTATAACGTGGTATTTCCTCAAACATGTCTAGACTTATTACTAGACTTGGGCTTCTTCGCTAGAAAGATGGCCCCACTATTATCACAATAAATAGTGATTGGATTTGCGGCACTAGGGACTACTCTTAGTCCATCCAAAAATTGCCGAATCCACATAGCTTCTTTAGCGGCTTCCTAAGCTGCTAAATATTCAGCTTCTGTTGTAGAATCCGCAATGACACTTTGTTTGAAACTTTTCCAACAAACAGCTCCTCCATTTACCAAAAGACATAGCTGTTGGAGTATGTGTCCTCCACAATAGTGCGATTACTTAATAAATCTCAATTAAGGAATACATGGGGATAATCCTGTATTATTGTCAATTGATTAACGTAAATCAATAACGGTTGGCTGACTAGAGTTTGACGTTATTGTCGTGAGAGCGGCGGTAATCAATTGATCCCTTTAAGTCACACCTAAAGGAACGTACTCCAAATATTTAAGCTAATTAATTGTATGAGATACGATTATTGTAACAACCTGGTTTTTAGTCGACTTTAATTACTAAGGCGGAAATTAATTAAGTCTTAAACCAGAGTCATTAATTATACATAAAACCCAAAATATTACATCATCGTTTAAGAGTTGAATAGAACAACTCTAAATACGGTGATTAAAAGGAGTATGGTGTTATATATTACATATCTCTCGAAATACAACAAAAGTAAAGTATAAACACGTCTTGTGGCCCCGTCCAAAATCCAAATTTTCCTGGCCCACGATCTTCCTGCACAATAAACTATTGGGGGGATGCCCGCTGAGCGGACAGTGACTAGCTATGCTCATACTTACCCTCGATTTCAATTACTTTGGTTTAATATTATCGCTTTATAAACATAACATTATGATAAAAACATAAACATGCTTAATACATATAGCATATAAAGACATATAAGTCATAATAAGCATGCGGTTTAAAGCGATAAATCATATAAGCATGATATTCAATTAGGAAGGCAAATAACAGATAATAGCATAGCAATAGTGTCACCATATACAACAGGATTACCAAGCGATATCAGATCGCATACAAACATATATAATGTATCATAATCATCATACAAACTCGATTCATTTCGTAAAGTTGTGGTCTTTAATTTTCAAGATGGTACACACTCGCTCTCATTTAGTCGACAACAAACAACACATACCGCTACAAGCCTGACCACCGAGTAGGCCTTTGTACTGATCGATCAGATCTCACTTCCATAGTGCAGAGACTTACTCGACTCGTAAACCACGCCGAATACTATAATACTTGCATCTCATCCTCTAGTGTTCGAAATGATTCGAACTTCGGATACAATCTCGCCAAGTGATCTGCATACGTGGCAAGAACGAATGCTAGTGTCGCGCCCACTAAGAACGAAACACCGCAAGGAGATCACCGCTATAATCGCCCAAATCGGCACGGATACCCTGGTAACTTTAGCGAAATAGGGGAATAAAACCCTAGTCTAGTACATGTACACTAGTATCCAATTTAAGAATGGGCTATGCTAATCATAGAGCACCTTAACTCAGGATAAAACGACTATTTCCTAAAGCCTGAGACAAAAGCCTTGGCATATTCAATTATCTTGTCCTAAGAATGGCGACCGCGACAAGACTATCTTAACCCCACTTCACTCACGATTGACGTTCCTTTATCTGAGGCCCAAGCTTGACCTTTTATTTAAACATACTCATGATTTATTATTTATTTGATATTACATATCACATGTTTCTAGACTCTCCTAGTACCACAAACGTTTTATTTGAAGTGTAGGTTCCATATGATCACATAACACATTCGTTCATTATTTGAAGTGTGGTTAGTTATTAATGTTTTCAAGTTTTCTAAAATGTTACGTTTATTAGTATGTTCAATCTTATTTAAGTGTTTTCATACACTTTAAGTTATTTATTTATTCATTTTCAATTTTCTATACTTAGTAAAATTTTCAATTATTTTCAATATTTTACTATTCACTTTTCACTATTCACCGTATTTACTATTCATCATATTTTACTATTCATCGTATTTTACTATTCATCGTATTCACTATTCATCGTATTTAACTATTCATCGTATTTAACTATTCATCGTATTTATACGCATCTTTATACTTAGATATTTTAGTATAATACTAAACTTGTTTTTATTTCCTAAGTATAGATTTCTAGTTTCAAAGTCGTTAGGTTCGTTTTGTACTTAGGCGATTTTTGAAAATATTCTAAAGTCTAGTTTTAAAAATGTTAAGTTCGGTTTGTATTTAGTCATTTATGAAAATATTTGAAAATCATAGTTTTAAAAACGTTAAGTTCATTTTGCATTTAGTCATTTATGAAAATACTCTAAAATTCTAGTTTCAAAAACGTTAAGTTCATTTTATAAAAGGTGATCAGTGATATTTATTTTAAAACGAGACTCGGTTAAATTTAGTCGCTCATTAATTTAAGTTAGTGATAGTATCGTGGATGATTCATTTATAGTCCGTATGTCCAAAATCAACAGTCCAAATAGCAAAGGTAGTATCACACGATTTAGTTCATTTTTATAACGGTTACATATTTTTATCGGTTTATAATATCTTGTTTATAACTAAATCGATTTATACAAAAATTCAATTCTAATTACTATTTAACTTTAGTGACTTAGTGATAATTTCATTTTAGTCAAATTTAGTCAATTAAAAATGAAAATGCCGTGTACACATATATAATACAAAAATTGATTTATTTCTTTTAATTTCTTAAATCTAACTTATTAACTAATAATTAAATTGTATTAACAATAAACTAAAAAGTGATAAAAACAATTTTAACCCTAAAAATAGTGAGGATGCCGTGAGCAACTAAGGTGGTGTCCAAAATTTCATTTTTCGATTTTATCGGTTTTTAACTTAAAGTCTTTATATTTTAATTATTCTAATTAAACTAAAACGGTTTAAACTAAAATGAAATTTACTAACAATTTCATTTATATTTATGAATAGTGTTTTTCAACACTTTAAATTTCTAACTTTTTAATCTAAGTGATTTATAATGTTTTAAGTTGATTTATATAATAAGACTAACATTATATAAAACAATAACTAAACATAAACACAAATTATTAACAAACATAAATTAAAATGAAATCAAAATGAGTAACAAGTATGAACATCAACATGGAGAAAATAAGAACACTCATGAAGATCATAAATAAACTCAAAAACACTAATTTCGATTTTAATAATTTATAATTTGTTTTCCTAATTTAATTATTTTTTTATAGGAACATCTATTTTAACTAACTTATTCTAACATATTATTTACAAAAATTAAAAGTGAAAATTTATTAAAAAAAATGGGAAATGCCGAGATAATGTATATATGTATATATATTTTTATTTTTCATTTTTAATCACTTTAAACTCATTTCTAATATTTCACATAATTTTTATATAACATTATTACTTCATTAAAACATAAATAAACATAGAAATCATATGAACATAAATTAAAAATGTTCAAAATTAATTTAACTAACATATGAACAATATTACTACAATTACACTATTATCATTATTACTTATTTATTATCATTTTATTATACAACACATAAACATACAAGCACATATAAGTGATGTTTAACATATTTAACATAATTTTCATACTCATAAAATTATAATAACAAAACAAATTAATTTACTAAAAAGAATAATACAAGACATAGTTAGTCACCTATGATCGGCAAGCTAAAGGTTTTCCGGATCGACGATGTTATCTAAGTCCAAGTCACCACCCAAGTACCCGTCTTCACCTTCAAAAACCCGTAGTAAAGTAAGCTCCAAGTACCCAAAGTATACTAAGAACACTAGTAAATTATTAGAGTATTATTAGGGTTTTTATTTAGGATGTTTTAAGTGAAAAAATGAAAGAAAAATATAGAGGAGAAATGGAGGGAAGTGCCACGGCAAAGGGAGAAGAAAAAAAGAGAGTTTTGCTTGTGAAATAATAAGGGAACACTAGTATGAATTTTAGGTTAAATGATTTAGGTTTTTAATTAGAAAATAATGTTTTATTAAATGATTTAATACATCATTAGGTCCATCATCAAGCCACTAAGTCCACTTTACTATTCATGCATTAAAAATGTCTAATTTGTGTTTTAAAATGTTTTCCACGAAATTAAATCGCTTTTTAAAAAGTCAAGGCCAAAAGAGATAAAAGTTTAAGCTTGCGCGTTTGACGATTTTTCGAAATATTCCTACTCTTGAATTCTAAGACTAAAATATTTATTTTATTATTCAAAAGTTTTCAAAAGTTTTAAGAAGGTCGATAAATTTTACAAAACAAAAGTTTAGCTAAAATTGTGATTTTGAAGGCTAAAAAGGTTAGGATTTGATTTAGGATTTGAAATTAGGAATTGATAGCTAATTATTGAATTAGATTAACACTGGTGTTACAAACCTCCCTTAGAAAAGTTTCGTCCCGAAACTTGAATAGAGTGAATAACTACTCGCAGTTAGGCAATGCAGTTAGAGAGAATATCAAAATTTTACAAGTTTCGATAATGACATTTTATTTTTGGTGGAATAAGAATCTTCCAATTGTTTGAATGTTGAATTATTGTTACGATGTTAGACAAAATGAAAAGATTGTAAGCTATAAACGTTTTATATTTACAAATGAGATATTTTGAATTAATATAGAAATATTGCTAGATTAACATTTTTGAAATTGACTTCAAAGAGATTTTCAAAAAGGTGGGGCCTAGAAGTTTTGTACAAAATTAATTTAAAATAAAATTATAAGGGTTTTAAAATAAAACAATTTTTAATTTTATTTGAAATTACATATATAGTTAAAAGTTTGTTGAAATAAAGCTTTTAAATAATTTTAATCAATGATTTTTAAACCATCATATATTTTTTTTTGTCCTACCCCCTTAAGAAAATTTTAAACATATTTATCAAATTTAAGTAGAAAAGATAAAAAATTCATTTCAGATTGTAAATTTGGAAAAAGTATTCATAAGTTCAAAAATTTGAAAATCATCAAATTTGATTGTAAATGAGGTAAAGAATATATGATTTAGGACAAAATAATTTCAAAGATAATAAAATTTTGAAGCAAAATTCTATGAAATAATTTAATAAGTTTCAAGGATATTTTAAAGGGGAAACCAGGAATGTTATTTTTAGGAGATAATTAGAAATTATAAACTTACGAAAATTTGTAAATTTTAAAAGAGGTAAGAGTTTAAGAGATTAAAATGTAATAAAGTTTTGAAGGTTTTTGAGATTACATTTAAAAGGAGTTTAAGAAATTGACAAGCAAAAATGAAATCATTTTGCGAGATTAAGGAAGAGGAATGAAAGTCAATTTTAAGAAGTAATTATTAGGAATTATAGGTTTAGGAAATTAGAATTTTGGAAGTAAAGGTTTAAGAGGTTGAAATTTTTAAAAGAGAACGAAGTAAATATTTTAGTTAAAGAGGATAATTAGATGAAGTTATAGAAATCCTTTCTCAATAAAGAATCTCCCAGGATCTTGAACGCCTCATCGGTTGTAAGGTCCTCAAGCGTCCATTTGATGCGTTTGAGGTCTTGTCGTCATGTATTTGATTAAGGGCTTCGATCTTCGAGAATTAGACTTATTACTTAGATTTTATATCCGAGGATAGTTGTTAGTTTTAGTTAGTCACATCAGCAAGTAGCAAGCATACGATAGTTAGTGTATTTTATTTTGAGGGAAGTAGTTCGTTATTTAAAAATCCTTAGCCTATGGTCGGTCCTTAAGGTTTCTACCCATCCTCACACTTTAAAGCGATTTTAAGTTTATTATTTAAGTGATCTAATAAAAGAAAAATCTAATTCATTATTTGATCCTAGTAGTCTTGCCTGACATACGATATGAATGTCTGGCCCAGGTGTCTCTCGCTAGATGAAATAACTATTAAGTTACTCACGGTCGCAAGACGACTCGATAATTAATCAGAATAACTCCTGGTTTTTAGTCGACTTTAATTACTAAGGCGGAAATTAATTAAGTCTTAAACCAGAGTCATTAATTATACATAAAACCCAAAATATTACATCATCGTTTAAGAGTTGAATAGAACAACTCTAAATACGGTGATTAAAAGGAGTATGGTGTTATATATTACATATCTCTCGAAATACAACAAAAGTAAAGTATAAACACGTCTTGTGGCCCCGTCCAAAATCCAGCTCTCGGTCCACGATCTTCCTGCACAATAAACTATTGGGGGATGCGTGGCCAAATGATGACTAGCTATGCTCATACTTACCCTCGATTTCAATTACTTTGGTTTAATATTATCGCTTTATAAACATAACATTATGATAAAAACATAAACATGCTTAATACATATAGCATATAAAGACATATAAGTCATAATAAGCATGCGGTTTAAAGCGATAAATCATATAAGCATGATATTCAATTAGGAAGGCAAATAACAGATAATAGCATAGCAATAGTGTCACCATATACAACAGGATTACCAAGCGATATCAGATCGCATACAAACATATATAATGTATCATAATCATCATACAAACTCGATTCATTTCAGAAAGTTGTGGTCTTTAATTTTCGAAGATGGTACACACTCGTTCTCATTTAGTCAGACAACAAACAACACATACTGCTTACAAGCCTGACCACTGAGTAGGCCTTTGTACTCTGATCGATTGCATCTCACTTCCATAGTGCAGAGACTTACTCGACTCGTAAACCACGCCGAATACTATAATACTTGCATCTCATCCTCTAGTGTTCGAAATGATTCGAACTTCAGATACAATCTCGTCAAGTGATCTGTACATGTGGCAAGAACGAATGCTAGTGTCGCGCCCACTAAGAACGAAACACCGCAAGGAGATCACCGCTATAATCGCCCAAATCGGCACGGATACCCTGGTAACTTTAGCGAAATAGGGGAATAAAACCCTAGTCTAGTACATGTACACTAGTATCCAATTTAAGAATGGGCTATGCTAATCATAGAGCACCTTAACACAGGATAAGACGACTATTTCCTAAAGCCTGAGACAAAAGCCTTGGCATATTCAATTATCTTGTCCTAAGAATGGCGATGCGACAAGACTATCTTAACCCCACTTCACTCACGATCGACGTTCCTTATCCGAGGCCCAAGCTTGTCCTTTTATTTAAACATACTCATGATTTATTATTTATTTGATATTACATATCACATGTTTCTAGACTCTCCTAGTACCAGCCTCAAACGTTCTATTTGAAGTGAAGGTTCCATATGGTCACATAACACATTCGCTCATTATTTGAAGTGTGGTTAGTTATTAATGTTTTCAAGTTTTCTAAAATGTTACGTTTATTAGTATGTTCAATCTTATTTAAGTGTTTTCATACACTTTAAGTTATTTATTTATTCATTTTCAATTTTCTATACTTAGTAAAATTTTCAATTATTTTCAATATTTTACTATTCACGTTTCACTATTCAATCGTATTTACTATTCATCGTATTTTACTATTCATCGTATTTTACTATTCATCGTATTCACTATTCATCGTATTTAACTATTCATCGTATTTAACTATTCATCGTATTTATACGCATCTTTATACTTAGATATTTTAGTATAATACTAAACTTGTTTTTATTTCCTAAGTATAGATTTCTAGTTTCAAAGTCGTTAGGTTCGTTTTGTACTTAGGCGATTTTTGAAAATATTCTAAAGTCTAGTTTTAAAAATGTTAAGTTCGGTTTGTATTTAGTCATTTATGAAAATATTTGAAAATCATAGTTTTAAAAACGTTAAGTTCATTTTGCATTTAGTCATTTATGAAAATACTCTAAAATTCTAGTTTCAAAAACGTTAAGTTCATTTTATAAAAGGTGATCAGTGATATTTATTTTAAAACGAGACTCGGTTAAATTTAGTCGTCTATTAATTTAAGTTAGTGATAGTATCGTGGATGATTCATTTATAGTCCGTATGTCCAAAATCAACAGTCCAAATAGCAAAGGTAGTATCACACGATTTAGTTCATTTTTATAACGGTTACATATTTTTATCGGTTTATAATATCTTGTTTATAACTAAATCGATTTATACAAAAATTCAATTTTAATTACTATTTAACTTTAGTGACTTAGTGATAATTTCATTTTAGTCAAATTTAGTCAATTAAAAATGAAAATGCCGTGTACACATATATAATACAAAAATTGATTTATTTCTTTTAATTTCTTAAATCTAACTTATTAACTAATAATTAAATTATATTAACAATAAACTAAAAAGTGATAAAAACAATTTTAACCCTAAAAATAGTGAGGATGCCGTGAGCAACTAAGGTGGTGTCCAAAATTTCATTTTTCGATTTTATCGGTTTTTAACTTAAAGTCTTTATATTTTAATTATTCTAATTAAACTAAAACGGTTTAAACTAAAATGAAATTTACTAACAATTTCATTTATATTTATGAATAGTGTTTTTCAACACTTTAAATTTCTAACTTTTTAATCTAAGTGATTTATAATGTTTTAAGTTGATTTATATAATAAGACTAACATTATATAAAACAATAACTAAACATAAACACAAATTATTAACAAACATAAATTAAAATGAAATCAAAATGAGTAACAAGTATGAACATCAACATGGAGAAAATAAGAACACTCATGAAGATCATAAATAAACTCAAAAACACTAATTTCGATTTTAATAATTTATAATTTGTTTTCCTAATTTAATTATTTTTTTATAGGAACATCTATTTTAACTAACTTATTCTAACATATTATTTACAAAAATTAAAAGTGAAAATTTATTAAAAAAAATGGGAAATGCCGAGATAATGTATATATGTATATATATTTTTATTTTTCATTTTTAATCACTTTAAACTCATTTCTAATATTTCACATAATTTTTATATAACATTATTACTTCATTAAAACATAAATAAACATAGAAATCATATGAACATAAATTAAAAATGTTCAAAATTAATTTAACTAACATATGAACAATATTACTACAATTACACTATTATCATTATTACTTATTTATTATCATTTTATTATACAACACATAAACATACAAGCACATATAAGTGATGTTTAACATATTTAACATAATTTTCATACTCATAAAATTATAATAACAAAACAAATTAATTTACTAAAAAGAATAATACAAGACATAGTTAGTCACCTATGATCTAAGAAGCTAAAGGTTTTCCTGATCGACGATGTTATCTAAGTCCAAGTCACCACCCAAGTACCGCCTTCACCTTCAAAACCCGTAGTAAAGTAAGCTCCAAGTACCCAAAGTATACTAAGAACACTAGTAAATTATTAGAGTATTATTAGGGTTTTTATTTAGGATGTTTTAAGTGAAAAAATGAAAGAAAAATATAGAGGAGAAATGGAGGGAAGTGCCACGGCAAAGGGAGAAGAAAAAAAGAGAGTTTTGCTTGTGAAATAATAAGGGAACACTAGTATGAATTTTAGGTTAAATGATTTAGGTTTTTAATTAGAAAATAATGTTTTATTAAATGATTTAATACATCATTAGGTCCATCATCAAGCCACTAAGTCCACTTTACTATTCATGCATTAAAAATGTCTAATTTGTGTTTTAAAATGTTTTCCACGAAATTCGTCAGTTTTTAAAAAGTCGGGCGTCAAAAGCGATAAAAGTTTAAGCTTGCGCGTTTGACGATTTTTCGAAATATTCCTACTCTTGAATTCTAAGACTAAAATATTTATTTTATTATTCAAAAGTTTTCAAAAGTTTTAAGAAGGTCGATAAATTTTACAAAACAAAAGTTTAGCTAAAATTGTGATTTTGAAGGCTAAAAAGGTTAGGATTTGATTTAGGATTTGAAATTAGGAATTGATAGCTAATTATTGAATTAGATTAACACGGGGTGTTACAAACCTCCCCCCTTAGAAAAGTTTCGTCCCGAAACTTGAATAGAGTGAATAACTACTCGCAGTTAGGCAATGCAGTTAGAGAGAATATCAAAATTTTACAAGTTTCGATAATGACATTTTATTTTTGGTGGAATAAGAATCTTCCAATTGTTTGAATGTTGAATTATTGTTACGATGTTAGACAAAATGAAAAGATTGTAAGCTATAAACGTTTTATATTTACAAATGAGATATTTTGAATTAATATAGAAATATTGCTAGATTAACATTTTTGAAATTGACTTCAAAGAGATTTTCAAAAAGGTGGGGCCTAGAAGTTTTGTACAAAATTAATTTAAAATAAAATTATAAGGGTTTTAAAATAAAACAATTTTTAATTTTATTTGAAATTACATATATAGTTAAAAGTTTGTTGAAATAAAGCTTTTAAATAATTTTAATCAATGATTTTTAAACCATCATATATTTTTTTTTGTCCTACCCCCTTAAGAAAATTTTAAACATATTTATCAAATTTAAGTAGAAAAGATAAAAAATTCATTTCAGATTGTAAATTTGGAAAAAGTATTCATAAGTTCAAAAATTTGAAAATCATCAAATTTGATTGTAAATGAGGTAAAGAATATATGATTTAGGACAAAATAATTTCAAAGATAATAAAATTTTGAAGCAAAATTCTATGAAATAATTTAATAAGTTTCAAGGATATTTTAAAGGGGAAACCAGGAATGTTATTTTTAGGAGATAATTAGAAATTATAAACTTACGAAAATTTGTAAATTTTAAAAGAGGTAAGAGTTTAAGAGATTAAAATGTAATAAAGTTTTGAAGGTTTTTGAGATTACATTTAAAAGGAGTTTAAGAAATTGACAAGCAAAAATGAAATCATTTTGCGAGATTAAGGAAGAGGAATGAAAGTCAATTTTAAGAAGTAATTATTAGGAATTATAGGTTTAGGAAATTAGAATTTTGGAAGTAAAGGTTTAAGAGGTTGAAATTTTTAAAAGAGAACGAAGTAAATATTTTAGTTAAAGAGGATAATTAGATGAAGTTATAGAAATCCTTTCTGCAACAGCAATCTCCCAGATCTTGAACGTCTCATCAGTTGTAAGGTCCTTGAAGCGTCCATTTGATGCGTTTGAGGTCTTGTCGTCATGTATTTGATTAAGGGCTTCGATCTTCGAGAATTAGACTTATTACTTAGATTTTATATCCGAGGATAGTTGTTAGTTTTAGTTAGTCACATCAGCAAGTAGCAAGCATACGATAGTTAGTGTATTTTATTTTGAGGGAAGTAGTTCGTTATTTAAAAATCCTTAGCCTATGGTCGGTCCTTAAGGTTTCTACCCATCCTCACACTTTAAAGCGATTTTAAGTTTATTATTTAAGTGATCTAATAAAAGAAAAATCTAATTCATTATTTGATCCTAGTAGTCTTGCCTGACATACGATATGAATGTCTGGCCCAGGTGTCTCTCGCTAGATGAAATAACTATTAAGTTACTCACGGTCGCAAGACACTCGATAATTAATCAGAATAACCTGGTTTTTAGTCGACTTTAATTACTAAGGCGGAAATTAATTAAGTCTTAAAGGTAGTCATTAATTATACATAAAACCCAAAATATTACATCATCGTTTAAGAGTTGAATAGAACAACTCTAAATACGGTGATTAAAAGGAGTATGGTGTTATATATTACATATCTCTCGAAATACAACAAAAGTAAAGTATAAACACGTCTTGTGGCCCCGTCCAAAATCCAGCTCTCGGTCCACGATCTTCCTGCACAATAAACTATTGGGGGGATGCCCGCTGAGCGGACAGTGACTAGCTATGCTCATACTTACCCTCGATTTCAATTACTTTGGTTTAATATTATCGCTTTATAAACATAACATTATGATAAAAACATAAACATGCTTAATACATATAGCATATAAAGACATATAAGTCATAATAAGCATGCGGTTTAAAGCGATAAATCATATAAGCATGATATTCAATTAGGAAGGCAAATAACAGATAATAGCATAGCAATAGTGTCACCATATACAACAGGATTACCAAGCGATATCAGATCGCATACAAACATATATAATGTATCATAATCATCATACAAACTCGATTCATTTCAGAAAGTTGTGGTCTTTAATTTTCGAAGATGGTACACACTCGTTCTCATTTAGTCAGACAACAAACAACACATACTGCTTACAAGCCTGACCACTGAGTAGGCCTTTGTACTCTGATCGATTGCATCTCACTTCCATAGTGCAGAGACTTACTCGACTCGTAAACCACGCCGAATACTATAATACTTGCATCTCATCCTCTAGTGTCCGAAATGATTCGAACTTCGATACAATCTCGCCAAGTGATCTGCATGTGGCAAGAACGAATGCTAGTGTCGCGCCACTAAGAACGAAACACCGCAAGGAGATCACCGCTATAATCGCCCAAATCCAAGACGGATACCCTGGTAACTTTAGCGAAATAGGGAATAAAACCCTAGTCTAGTACATGATCACTAGTATCCAATTTCAGAATGGGCTATGCTAATCATAGAGCACCTTAACTCAGGATAAAACGACTATTTCCTAAAGCCTGAGACAAAAGCCTTGGCATATTCAATTATCTTGTCCCAAGAATGGCGACCGCGACAAGACTATCTTAACCCCACTTCACTCACGATCGACGCTCCCTTATCCGAGGCCCAAGCTTGACCTTTATTTAAACATACTCATGATTTATTATTTATTTGATATTACATATCACATGTTTCTAGACTCTCCTAGTACCAAATACAAACGCTTTATTTGAAGTGTAGGTTCCATATGATCACATAACACATTCGCTCATTATTTGAAGTGTGGTTAGTTATTAATGTTTTCAAGTTTTCTAAAATGTTACGTTTATTAGTATGTTCAATCTTATTTAAGTGTTTTCATACACTTTAAGTTATTTATTTATTCATTTTCAATTTTCTATACTTAGTAAAATTTTCAATTATTTTCAATATTTTACTATTCACTTTTCACTATTCACCGTATTTACTATTCATCGTATTTTACTATTCATCGTATTTTACTATTCATCGTATTCACTATTCATCGTATTTAACTATTCATCGTATTTAACTATTCATCGTATTTATACGCATCTTTATACTTAGATATTTTAGTATAATACTAAACTTGTTTTTATTTCCTAAGTATAGATTTCTAGTTTCAAAGTCGTTAGGTTCGTTTTGTACTTAGGCGATTTTTGAAAATATTCTAAAGTCTAGTTTTAAAAATGTTAAGTTCGGTTTGTATTTAGTCATTTATGAAAATATTTGAAAATCATAGTTTTAAAAACGTTAAGTTCATTTTGCATTTAGTCATTTATGAAAATACTCTAAAATTCTAGTTTCAAAAACGTTAAGTTCATTTTATAAAAGGTGATCAGTGATATTTATTTTAAAACGAGACTCGGTTAAATTTAGTCGTCTATTAATTTAAGTTAGTGATAGTATCGTGGATGATTCATTTATAGTCCGTATGTCCAAAATCAACAAATTCAAATAGCAAAGGTAGTATCACACGATTTAGTTCATTTTTATAACGGTTACATATTTTTATCGGTTTATAATATCTTGTTTATAACTAAATCGATTTATACAAAAATTCAATTTTAATTACTATTTAACTTTAGTGACTTAGTGATAATTTCATTTTAGTCAAATTTAGTCAATTAAAAATGAAAATGCCGTGTACACATATATAATACAAAAATTGATTTATTTCTTTTAATTTCTTAAATCTAACTTATTAACTAATAATTAAATTATATTAACAATAAACTAAAAAGTGATAAAAACAATTTTAACCCTAAAAATAGTGAGGATGCCGTGAGCAACTAAGGTGGTGTCCAAAATTTCATTTTTCGAATTTTATCGGTTTTAACTTAAAGTCTTTATATTTTAATTATTCTAATTAAACTAAAACGGTTTAAACTAAAATGAAATTTACTAACAATTTCATTTATATTTATGAATAGTGTTTTTCAACACTTTAAATTTCTAACTTTTTAATCTAAGTGATTTATAATGTTTTAAGTTGATTTATATAATAAGACTAACATTATATAAAACAATAACTAAACATAAACACAAATTATTAACAAACATAAATTAAAATGAAATCAAAATGAGTAACAAGTATGAACATCAACATGGAGAAAATAAGAACACTCATGAAGATCATAAATAAACTCAAAAACACTAATTTCGATTTTAATAATTTATAATTTGTTTTCCTAATTTAATTATTTTTTTATAGGAACATCTATTTTAACTAACTTATTCTAACATATTATTTACAAAAATTAAAAGTGAAAATTTATTAAAAAAAATGGGAAATGCCGAGATAATGTATATATGTATATATATTTTTATTTTTCATTTTTAATCACTTTAAACTCATTTCTAATATTTCACATAATTTTTATATAACATTATTACTTCATTAAAACATAAATAAACATAGAAATCATATGAACATAAATTAAAAATGTTCAAAATTAATTTAACTAACATATGAACAATATTACTACAATTACACTATTATCATTATTACTTATTTATTATCATTTTATTATACAACACATAAACATACAAGCACATATAAGTGATGTTTAACATATTTAACATAATTTTCATACTCATAAAATTATAATAACAAAACAAATTAATTTACTAAAAAGAATAATACAAGACATAGTTAGTCACCTATGATCGGCAAGCTAAAGGTTTTCCGGATCGACGATGTTATCTAAGTCCAAGTCACCACCCAAGTACCCGTCTTCACCTTCAAAAACCCGTAGTAAAGTAAGCTCCAAGTACCCAAAGTATACTAAGAACACTAGTAAATTATTAGAGTATTATTAGGGTTTTTATTTAGGATGTTTTAAGTGAAAAAATGAAAGAAAAATATAGAGGAGAAATGGAGGGAAGTGCCACGGCAAAGGGAGAAGAAAAAAAGAGAGTTTTGCTTGTGAAATAATAAGGGAACACTAGTATGAATTTTAGGTTAAATGATTTAGGTTTTTAATTAGAAAATAATGTTTTATTAAATGATTTAATACATCATTAGGTCCATCATCAAGCCACTAAGTCCACTTTACTATTCATGCATTAAAAATGTCTAATTTGTGTTTTAAAATGTTTTCCACTTAAATTGCCGCTTTTTAAAAAGCTCAAGGCCAAAAGCGATAAAAGTTTAAGCTTGCGCGTTTGACGATTTTTCGAAATATTCCTACTCTTGAATTCTAAGACTAAAATATTTATTTTATTATTCAAAAGTTTTCAAAAGTTTTAAGAAGGTCGATAAATTTTACAAAACAAAAGTTTAGCTAAAATTGTGATTTTGAAGGCTAAAAAGGTTAGGATTTGATTTAGGATTTGAAATTAGGAATTGATAGCTAATTATTGAATTAGATTAACACGGGGTGTTACAATTATATTAGTGACTTGATAAATCGACTAACGGTTAGTCAGTGTATTAATTTAGAGAGAAATCGAGTTGTGAACTCGGATGATTTAATTTTATATCGACAAAATTATTAGAGGAGATGGGAATTAGTGATTAAACGTTAATTCACTAATTGTGTATATTTTACTAATGAGATTAGTAAAAGTACATTTTTAATATATGTGTAAAGTACATGTATATTAAGGAAGAGTTTAATTAATTTATACTTTATCATATTAGATGATTTAAGTGATAAATTATATCTATTTGTGGGACAAATATTGGTAAACAAAATGGACCCATTTTGGAGGCCCTTGGACCGTCCAAATAGGGAAGCAAGAGGAGAGATTCCTTTTGTTTTTATTCATTTTGTTTAATTACTTTTTGCATGTCAAAACACAATGATTTGCATGCAAGCATTTGTGCTTTACAATGTGAAAAAAGCAACACTCTTCCTCCCCACCATTTAGGCCGGCCCCCAAGTGTGTCCAACACACTTCATTTTTGTTTTATTTTGTTATAAAACTTAAGGCCAAAGAGAAAGCATTTCATTCATGCATGCTATTCTCTTTTCTCATCTCTCTCATTTTCTCTCTACAAAATTTATACTCATATTACCTTAGTATTACTAAGAGTTAGTAATAATAATAATATCACATATTATCAAGTTAATACTAAGTTATTTCTAGATCAAAATACTTAGTATTTTGGAGTAAGTTCTTGGGTGCATCTTTAAGGAGGTTTCCTATTTTGGAAACTCGGTTTTGGAGGATCATCCTAAACTTAAGCTCAAGAAACAAAACTAGAAAGGAGTTCTAGTTTTGTGCCCTAATTTCCCTTTGAGAAAGGTATAACATTTCTAATCTTGTAACAAAGTGAATTTGTACTACATAGATCTTGCTAAATCAAATTAGAGTAATTTGATTTACACTAATATTTGATTAGTGATTGGGATGAGATCCCTACAAGTGGTATCAGAGACAAGGCTTGTAGTTACAAATTTATTTTGTTGTTTTTTGGAGTTTTATATATTTAACTCTCTCCTTTCTCTCTCTGCCATGGCAAAAAAGAAAGGGGGGCGACCACGAATTACGCTTCAAAACACATCAAAAAAAATCTGACTCTCAATCTCAATCTCGACTAGGGATTAGCGATGAACATCTATTTCCATCTTCGACGGTTGCTACGGTGCCAGATACGACGGTGGCGATGGAGGTTGGACTGGACAGATCGGTGATTCCATTGGATCTGACTCAAATGGACTCGGAGAAGGTGGCGAGCCCAGTGATACAGCCTCACGTTGTCATTCCTCTTCGATTGGAGAAGGAAGATGTTGAAGAGGAAGTGACCTACTGGAAACAATCGTTGGTATGCTTCATTCTCGGGGCGAATCCCCCCCCGAGGTAATTTCTGGATATCTTAGGCGGGTTTGGGCTGATACGGGTTATGATAAAGTCTCGTTTCTACCAAATGGGGTTTTCCTTGTGCATTTTACTTCGACTGATAGGATGCAGGAGGTGTTGGAGAAGGGTTATCACTTGTTCGCTGGAAAACCTTTGATTGTGAAACCCTGGACTGAGGATTGTAATCTGCTGAAGGATGATGTGAAGGCTGTTCCCACATGGGTCCGGCTGTATGGGTTGGAACTGAAGTTCTGGGGGGAAAAGTGTATGTCAAAAATCGTGGAATTGGTTGGTACACCACTGAAACCTGATGCTGCGACAAGTTTGAAAAGTAGACTTGGGTATGCTAGATATCTCGTGGAGGTTCAGGTGGGGAAAGAGTTGCCATCTCAGCTTCAATTCTATGATGAGTTGGGTCAAATCCAGGAGATACGGGTGGAATATGAATGGAAGCCAGTCAAATGTGACCAATGCTTGATGTATGGGCATGATAAGGAGAAGTGTAGACGAAAGAGCACTCAACCACCGAGGAAGGTGTGGCGCCCAGTTAATAAGGAAGCTCCCAAGGTTGTAGACAAGGTTGTTGACAAGGGCAAACGGGTTTTGGCCCCTGAGGCTGCCACACCAATTAGGAACAGTTATGCTGTGTTAGCTGCTTTGAATGAGGAGGATGCTGGACCTTCCATCAGGCCTGTCACGTTTGTTGAGGTGCTGAACTCGGCAATTCAGAAGACTATCACTAAGCTGGGACCTAGTACCCAGAGTGGTGATGGATAGTCTAGGTGTTTGGAACATTAGGGGCTTTAACAAGCAGGCGAAACAGGCTGAGATACTCCATTTCTTGGGTATTCAGCAAGTTAGCTTGTTTGGGCTCCTTGAAACTAGGGTCAAACCTAGTAACAATGTTAAAATCATTAATAAAATAATTCAGAAATGGTCTCTTGTTACGAATTATAGCCACCATAATGGTGGGAGAATTTGGTTATTGTGGAAGCCGGCAATAGTTCAATTTACTGTTCTAAAAGTGTCTGCTCAAATGATCCATGGTAGGTGTGTGAATCTTGGGTCACAAAGAGTGTACTGGGTAACTGTGTGCTATGGGTATAATGATGCTAAAGATAGACAGGGTCTATGGGAGGAGCTGAAATCACTTAGTCCACCTGGGCCTTGGGTTGTCCTTGGCGACTTTAATAATATCCTGTATGGTAATGAAAGGTTAGGAGCTCCTGTCCATCGTTTTGAGCTCCAGGATTTTCAGGAGTGTGTTCATAGCTGTGGCTTGAGAGATTTGAAACAGATAGGGAAGTTTTTCACATGGAATAACAAGCAGGATGGAGATAGAAGGGTATGGTGCAAGTTAGATAAAGTCCTAGTTAATGATGAATGGTGTTGTGAATGGCCTGAATCTTTTGCTGACTTCAAGGCTGAGGGGCTCTTTGATCACTCTCCTTGTGTGGTTAGAATGGATGCAGGGATTACACAGAGGAAACCTTCTTTCAAATTTTACAATATGTGGACTAGATTGGATGATTTTGAGGAGATTGTTGGACAAGGTTGGAAGTTGGAAGTGACAGGGGTGACCATGTACCAAATTGTGATGAAGTTAAGACAGTTAAAGCCTGTGTTCAGACAATTGAACAAAACGAAATTCTCTGATGTGGAACAGACTTGTGAGATTGCAACACAGTGGTTGTATGATTTGCAGAGACAACTTGATGGAAGGCCTGATGATGTCGGATTACGGGAATTGGAGAAAGAGGCCATTGGTGCAGTATAGGAAAACCAAGCTCGTGTAAGAAGTTTTTTAGCCCAAAAAGCAAAGTTGGACTGGATTGGAGAGGGGGACCTGAATACGGCTATTTTCCATGCCAACCTCAAGATGAGGAGAAGTGTAAATAGGGTGCTGAAACTTAAGGACATGGCTGGGAATTTATGTGAAGATCCGGATGCAATTGAAAGGGCTTTCCTACAGTTCTATGAGTCCTTGCTTGGAAGTTCTAAAGCTACAACAGCAGTCTGTGAGGAGATAGTCAGAGAGGGTAACATGGTAACTCAGGATATGAGTGCCCGGCTTTTGCGACCTGTTCAGAATGAGGAAATCAGGGAGGCATTGTTCTCTATCCCTGATAACAAAGCGCCTGGACCAGATGGCTACTCAAGCGCTTTTTATAAGAAGGCCTGGAATATTGTTGGAAATGAGATATGCACAGCGGTGAGGGAATTCTTCACTAATGGGCAGCTGCTGCGACAGATTAATGCAACCATGGTAACACTCATACCTAAAAATAATAATCCACAGTCTGTCATGGAGTTCCGACCGATAGCTTGTTGCAATGTGCTGTACAAAATCATATCCAAAGTGTTGTGTGACAGACTAGCAGAAATATTACCACAAATTTTATGCGAGAATCAAAGTGCGTTTACTAAAGGGAGGTCCATTCTTGGCAACATTCTGATATGTCAAGACCTTGTGAGACTCTATAAGCGGAAATCATGCTCTCCTAGATGCATTTTTAAGATCGACCTGAAGAAGGCCTACGATTCTGTGGAGTGGAAGTTTGTAGAGGAGCTTTTACGGGCTGTGGGATTCCCTGAGCAGTTCCGTGGTCTGTTAATGTAACACCCCGTGTTATTTTAACACAATTTGATAAAAGAATTTAATTCCTTAAATTAAATTCATCCTTTTTCCATATAATAAAAATGCGACTGAATTTTTTTTCGCCAAATAATAACAAATTTTCCTAAGTACCAATTTAATAATTTTGAAAAATAAAGTTTGTTCTATTATCTTCAGAATTAAAAAAGAAACACATTTCGAATTTTTATAAAAATGAACACTTATACTTTTTCCCGTCTCTGAAATTCGGGTCAACAATTTCAAACACGCAAATTAAAAATCAAATATCTTATCCTCTTCCATTTTGGAAAAGCAAACTTCACATCTAACTTTTAATAAAAATATAATCATTTTGATTTTTATTTATAAATCATATTATATTAATATCTAATTACTATTTCATTTTCATTAAACTAGCTTTTTTCTAAATTGTCGATATTTGAAATCACACCTAATTTAAATTGATTAACTTTTTGACGTTTGAATATGAATCTTTAAATCTATAACATTCAACCAAAAAAATAAATATTTTGACCTAGGACTTTTTATTCAAAATTTCAAGGATTAAAACTCGATTTTTATTTTTAATACCTTTTGAAAAATTTGTTTTATTTTTAATTCCAATTTTATTTTAAAACGCTATTTTAGGATCGTATCTTTTATTTCAAGACTTTTCGCGAGCGCGCAAATCGAAAATTTCGAAAACGAAAATCGAGCCCGATTTTTCTAAAGTGAGCCGACTTACTTGGACTTTTTCAAAGTTTATCTTCTTCCATTTTTCTTACACAATTACTTACACCTTTATTTTTTATCATCATCACTTTTATTTCCTTTATTTAAATTTAAAGTTTATATATAATAATAATAATAATACATATACAAATGTGATACTAATACATTAATACTACCATTTTTCATTTCCGTCACTTTTAAAATTTTTCTAAAGTAATAAATAAAATATTTTAGTCTTAGAATTTAAAAGTAGAAATATTTCAAAAATTGTCAAACGCGCAACCTTTAACTTTTATCGCTTTTGACGCCTTGACTTTTTAAAACTGACCAAATTCGAGGAAAACATTTTAAAACACAAATTAGACATTTTTAATGCATGAATAGTAATGTGGACTAAATTAGTGATGATGGAGGGGATGATGCTAAATTTAATTAAATAAAACATTATTTTCTAATTAAAACAAAACTTATCTAATACCTTTCTTTTAACCTAAATTTTTTACAACTTATTCCACAAGTTTTAAAGACCAAAATGAGCTCCTAAATGTCCAAAATGTCGAGCTCCCTTGCCCCATTTTCCCTCTTTTGTTTTCTTCCATTTTTCTTCTAAAAACCTCTAAAATAAAACCTTAATAATATTTCTAATAAATCCTAAGTATTCTAAGTTCTTTAGTGGGTATTAGAAGCTAACTTGTTTGGATTATTTGGGTAAATAACATGGGTTATGGGTGAAGAAAAATCCGATCTAAAATTTATTTTAGATCCCCGACGATTAACTTCCTAATTAAGGTGACTAGCCTTGTCTTATATTATCCTTTTAGTAAATTAATTTGTTTTGTTATTATAATTTTATGAGTATGAAAATTATGTTAAATATGTTAAACATCATGTTTATATGCTTGTATGTTTATGTGTTGAATAAATAATGATAATAACTAAATATATAGTTTACTAGTAATGTTATAGTAAAATGATATCATGTTTAGCTAAATTAATTTTGAGCATTTTTAATTATGTTTCATATGATTTTTATGTTTAGTTATGTTTTAATTAAGTAGTAGTGATATATAAAAATTATGTGAAATATTAAAAATGAGTTTAAAGTGATTAAAATCGAAAAATGAAAATTATATGTACATAATACATACTCACGGCATTTCCTATTTTTTTTAATATATTTTCACTTTTAATTTTTGTAATTTATATGTAGTGTTAAGTTAGTATAAAATAGATGTTCCTATGAAAAAACTAAATTAGGAAAACAAATTATAAATTATTAAAATCGAAATAAGTGTTCTTGAGTTGTTCTTGAGTTCTTCATATGTGTTCTTGAGTTATTCATGTGATGTTCATACTTGTTACTCATTTTGATTTCATTTTTATTTATGTTTGTTAATAATTTATGTTTATGTTTAGTTATTGTTTATATATATTGTTAGTATTATGTATTAAATCAACTAAGACATTATAAATCGATTAGATTAAAAGGTTAGAAAATTAAAGTGTTGAAAAACACTATTCATAATTATAAATGAAATTGTTAGTAAATTTCATTATAGTTTAAATCGTTTTAGTTTAATTAGAATAATTAAAATATAAAGACTTTAAGTTAAAAACCGATAAAATCGAAAAATGAAATTTTGGACACCACCTTAGCTACTCACGGCATTCTCACCAATTTTAGGGTTAAAATTGTTTTTATCACTTTTTAGTTTAATTGTTAAAATAATTTAATTAGTAGTTAATAAATTGAATTAAGAAATTAAAAGAAATAAATCAATTTTGACATGTATTTTGTTTTACACGACATTTTCATTTTTATTGACTAAATTTGACTAAAATGAAATTATCACTAAGTCACTAAAGTTAAATAGTAATTAGAATTGAATTTTTGTATAAATCGTTTTAATTATAAATGAATTATTATAAACCGATAAAAATATGTAACCGTTATAAAAATGAACTAAATCGTGTGATACTACCTTTGCTATTGGATTATTGAGCTTGGACATACGGACTATAAATGAATCATCCACGATACTATCACTAACTTAAATAGATAGACGACTAAATTTAACTGAGTCTCGTTTTAAAATAAATATCATTGATCACCTTTTATAAACCGAACTTAACGTTTTTAAAACTAGAATTTTAGAATATTTTCATAAATGACTAAATACAAAATGAACTTAACGTTTTTAAAAATATGATTTTCGAATATTTTCATAAATGACTAAATACAAACCGAACTTAACATTTTTAAAACTAGACTTTAGAATATTTTCAGAAATCGCCTAAGTACAAAACGAACCTAACGACTTTGAAACTAGAAATTTGTACTTAGGAAATAAAAACAAGTTTAGTATTATACTAAAATATCTAAGTATAAAGATGCGTATAAATACGATGAATAGTAAATACAATGAATAGTAAATACGGTGAATAGTGAAAAGTGAATAGTAAAATATTGAAAATAATTGAAAATTTTACTAAGTATAGAAAATTTAAAATGAAGAAGTAAATAACCTAAAGTGTTTGAAAAACACATAAATAAAATTGGACATACTAATAAACATTTCAATTTAGAAACTTGAAAACGTTAATAATTAACAACACTTCAAATAATAAACGAACGTGTTATGTGATCATATGAAACCTACAAATACTTAAACGTTTGACGCTGAGACTAGGAGAGTCTAGTAACATGTGATATGTAAATATCAAATAAATAATAAACATTGAGTAAGTTAAATAAAAGGTCAAGCTTGGGCCTCAGATATGAAAACGTCAATCGTGAGTGAAGTGGGGTTAAGATAGTCTTGTAGCGGACGCCACTATCTCGGCCTTATTGCGATTGTCATCCCGAATAGTGTGGTATAGCCGGAAGATATGCTTTGTGCATCCTGCCCATGCCGTTACGCCTTAAGTCGTATAGCCTGTTCCGTACAAGATAATGAAAAATTCAACTCTTAGTGGGTCAGGCTTTAGGAAATAGTCGTTTTATCCTGAGTTAAGGTGCTCTATGAATAGCATAGCCTACTCTTAAATTGGATATTAGTGTATGCATACTAGACTAGGGTTTTATTCCCCTATTTCGCTAAAGTTATCAGGGCCACCGTGACCTTATTGCGATTGTCATCTCACTGCTCGTCTCCTTGCCGTGTTTCGTTCTTAGTGGGCGCGACACTAGCATTCGTTCTTACCCTGCGTAAAGATTACTTGACGAGATTGTATCTGAAGTTCGAATCATTTCGAACACTAGAGGATGAGATGCAAGTATTATAGTATTCGGCGTGGTTTACGAGTCGAGTAAGCCTCTGCACTATGGAAGTGAGATGCAATCGATCAGAGTACAAGGGCCTACTCAGTGGTCAGGCTCGTAAGCAGTATGTGTTGTTTGTTGTCTGATTAAATGAGAACGAGTGTGTACCATCTTCGAAAATTAAAGACCACAACTTTCTGAATTGAATCGAGTCTGCATGATGAGAATGTTACAATACGTATGTTTGTTGCGATCCGATATCGCTTTGTAATCCCGCCGTATCTATGATACAAATGATATGATATTATACATTATCCGCTATCCTAATTGAATAGCATGCCTATATGATTTATCGTTTTAAATCGCATGTTTATTATGACTAATATGTCTTTACATGCTATATGTTTTAAGCATGTTTATCGTTTTATCATACTATTATAGTTATAAAGCGATAGTAATAAACCAAAGTAATTGAAATCGAGGGTAAGTATGAGCATAGCTAGTCACTGTCCGCTCAGCGGGCATCCCCCCATAGTTTATTGTGCAGGACGTTCGTGGACCAGGAGCTGGATTTTGGATGGGGCCACGAGACGCTTTTATGCTTTACTTTTATTGTTTTCCGAGAGATATGTAATATATAACGCTACTCTTTTAACTACCGTATTTAGAGTTGTTTTATTCAACTCTCAAACGAGGATGTAACATTTTGGATTTATGTATAATTAATGACTCTGGTTTAAGACTTAATTAATTTCCGCCTTAGTAATTAAAGTCGACTAAAACCTTTATAATATTTCAGAAATTCAAACTTTTTGAAAGGTCTTACTCTATCAAAATAAAATGTTATTATCGAAACTTGTAAAATCTTGTTATCTTCTCTAACTGCCTTGTCTAACTGCGAACAGATATCCATTCTATTCAAGTTTCGGGACGAAACTTTTCTTAAGGGGGTAGGTTTGTAACACCCCGTGTTATTTTAACACAATTTGATAAAAGAATTTAATTCCTTAAATTAAATTCATCCTTTTTCCATATAATAAAAATGCGACTGAATTTTTTTTCGCCAAATAATAACAAATTTTCCTAAGTACCAATTTAATAATTTTGAAAAATAAAGTTTGTTCTATTATCTTCAGAATTAAAAAAGAAACACATTTCGAATTTTTATAAAAATGAACACTTATACTTTTTCCCGTCTCTGAAATTCGGGTCAACAATTTCAAACACGCAAATTAAAAATCAAATATCTTATCCTCTTCCATTTTGGAAAAGCAAACTTCACATCTAACTTTTAATAAAAATATAATCATTTTGATTTTTATTTATAAATCATATTATATTAATATCTAATTACTATTTCATTTTCATTAAACTAGCTTTTTTCTAAATTGTCGATATTTGAAATCACACCTAATTTAAATTGATTAACTTTTTGACGTTTGAATATGAATCTTTAAATCTATAACATTCAACGAAAAAAATAAATATTTTGACCTAGGACTTTTTATTCAAAATTTCAAGGATTAAAACTCGATTTTTATTTTTAATACCTTTTGAAAAATTTGTTTTATTTTTAATTCCAATTTTATTTTAAAACGCTATTTTAGGATCGTATCTTTTATTTCAAGACTTTTCGCGAGCGCGCAAATCGAAAATTTCGAAAACGAAAATCGAGCCCGATTTTTCTAAAGTGAGCCGACTTACTTGGACTTTTTCAAAGTTTATCTTCTTCCATTTTTCTTACACAATTACTTACACCTTTATTTTTTATCATCATCACTTTTATTTCCTTTATTTAAATTTAAAGTTTATATATAATAATAATAATAATACATATACAAATGTGATACTAATACATTAATACTACCATTTTTCATTTCCGTCACTTTTAAAATTTTTCTAAAGTAATAAATAAAATATTTTAGTCTTAGAATTTAAAAGTAGAAATATTTCAAAAATTGTCAAACGCGCAACCTTTAACTTTTATCGCTTTTGACGCCCGACTTTTTAAAACTGACCAAATTCGAGGAAAACATTTTAAAACACAAATTAGACATTTTTAATGCATGAATAGTAATGTGGACTAAATTAGTGATGATGGAGGGGATGATGCTAAATTTAATTAAATAAAACATTATTTTCTAATTAAAACAAAACTTATCTAATACCTTTCTTTTAACCTAAATTTTTTACAACTTATTCCACAAGTTTTAAAGACCAAAATGAGCTCCTAAATGTCCAAAATGTCGAGCTCCCTTGCCCCATTTTCCCTCTTTTGTTTTCTTCCATTTTTCTTCTAAAAACCTCTAAAATAAAACCTTAATAATATTTCTAATAAATCCTAAGTATTCTAAGTTCTTTAGTGGGTATTAGAAGCTAACTTGTTTGGATTATTTGGGTAAATAACATGGGTTATGGGTGAAGAAAAATCCGATCTAAAATTTATTTTAGATCCCCGACGATTAACTTCCTAATTAAGGTGACTAGCCTTGTCTTATATTATCCTTTTAGTAAATTAATTTGTTTTGTTATTATAATTTTATGAGTATGAAAATTATGTTAAATATGTTAAACATCATGTTTATATGCTTGTATGTTTATGTGTTGAATAAATAATGATAATAACTAAATATATAGTTTACTAGTAATGTTATAGTAAAATGATATCATGTTTAGCTAAATTAATTTTGAGCATTTTTAATTATGTTTCATATGATTTTTATGTTTAGTTATGTTTTAATTAAGTAGTAGTGATATATAAAAATTATGTGAAATATTAAAAATGAGTTTAAAGTGATTAAAATCGAAAAATGAAAATTATATGTACATAATACATACTCACGGCATTTCCTATTTTTTTTAATATATTTTCACTTTTAATTTTTGTAATTTATATGTAGTGTTAAGTTAGTATAAAATAGATGTTCCTATGAAAAAAAAACTAAATTAGGAAAACAAATTATAAATTATTAAAATCGAAATAAGTGTTCTTGAGTTGTTCTTGAGTTCTTCATATGTGTTCTTGAGTTATTCATGTGATGTTCATACTTGTTACTCATTTTGATTTCATTTTTATTTATGTTTGTTAATAATTTATGTTTATGTTTAGTTATTGTTTATATATATTGTTAGTATTATGTATTAAATCAACTAAGACATTATAAATCGTTTAGATTAAAAGGTTAGAAAATTAAAGTGTTGAAAAACACTATTCATAATTATAAATGAAATTGTTAGTAAATTTCATTATAGTTTAAATCGTTTTAGTTTAATTAGAATAATTAAAATATAAAGACTTTAAGTTAAAAACCGATAAAATCGAAAAATGAAATTTTGGACACCACCTTAGCTACTCACGGCATTCTCACCAATTTTAGGGTTAAAATTGTTTTTATCACTTTTTAGTTTAATTGTTAAAATAATTTAATTAGTAGTTAATAAATTGAATTAAGAAATTAAAAGAAATAAATCAATTTTGACATGTATTTTGTTTTACACGACATTTTCATTTTTATTGACTAAATTTGACTAAAATGAAATTATCACTAAGTCACTAAAGTTAAATAGTAATTAGAATTGAATTTTTGTATAAATCGTTTTAATTATAAATGAATTATTATAAACCGATAAAAATATGTAACCGTTATAAAAATGAACTAAATCGTGTGATACTACCTTTGCTATTGGATTATTGAGCTTGGACATACGGACTATAAATGAATCATCCACGATACTATCACTAACTTAAATAGATAGATTTACTAAATTTAACCGAGTCTCGTTTTAAAATAAATATCATTGATCACCTTTTATAAACCGAACTTAACGTTTTTAAAACTAGAATTTTAGAATATTTTCATAAATGACTAAATACAAAATGAACTTAACGTTTTTAAAAATATGATTTTCGAATATTTTCATAAATGACTAAATACAAACCGAACTTAACATTTTTAAAACTAGACTTTAGAATATTTTCAGAAATCGCCTAAGTACAAAACGAACCTAACGACTTTGAAACTAGAAATTTGTACTTAGGAAATAAAAACAAGTTTAGTATTATACTAAAATATCTAAGTATAAAGATGCGTATAAATACGATGAATAGTAAATACAATGAATAGTAAATACGGTGAATAGTGAAAAGTGAATAGTAAAATATTGAAAATAATTGAAAATTTTACTAAGTATAGAAAATTTAAAATGAAGAAGTAAATAACCTAAAGTGTTTGAAAAACACATAAATAAAATTGGACATACTAATAAACATTTCAATTTAGAAACTTGAAAACGTTAATAATTAACAACACTTCAAATAATAAACGAACGTGTTATGTGATCATATGAAACCTACAAATACTTAAACGTTTGACGCTGAGACTAGGAGAGTCTAGTAACATGTGATATGTAAATATCAAATAAATAATAAACATTGAGTAAGTTAAATAAAAGGTCAAGCTTGGGCCTCAGATATGAAAACGTCAATCGTGAGTGAAGTGGGGTTAAGATAGTCTTGTAGCGACGCCACTATCTCGGCCTTATTGCGATTGTCATCCCGAATAGTGTGGTATAGCGGCAGATATGCTTTGTGCATCCCGCCCATGCCGTTACGCCTTAAGTCGTATAGCCTGGTTCGCACAAGATAATGAAAAATTCAACTCTTAGTGGGTGGGGCTTTAGGAAATAGTCGCTTTATCCCGAGTTAAGGTGCTCTATGAATAGCATAGCCTACTCTTAAATTGGATATTAGTGTATGCATACTAGACTAGGGTTTTATTCCCTATTTCGCTAAAGTTATCGGGGCCACCGTGACCTTATTGCGATTGTCATCTCAGTTCTCGTCTCCTTGCCGTGTTTCGTTCTTAGTGGGCGCGACACTAGCATTCGTTCTTACCTGCAGAAAGATTACTTGACGAGATTGTATTCAAGTTCAATCATTTCGAACACTAGAGGATGAGATGCAAGTATTATAGTATTCGGGCGTGGTTTACGAAGTCGAGTAAGCCTCGTGACTATGGAAGTGAGATGCAATCGATCGAGTACAAGGGCCTACTCAAAGGGTCGTGCTCGTAAGCGTGATGTGTTGTTTGTTGTCTGATTAAATGAGAACGAGTGTGTACCATCTTCGAAAATTAAAGACCACAACTTTCTGAATTGAATCGAGTCTGCATGATGAGAATGTTACAATACGTATGTTTGTTGCGATCCGATATCGCTTTGTAATCCTGCTGTGTATCTATGATACAAATGATATGATATTATCTGTTATCTGCTTTCCTAATTGAATAGCATGCCTATATGATTTATCGTTTTAAATCGCATGTTTATTATGACTAATATGTCTTTACATGCTATATGTTTTAAGCATGTTTATCGTTTTATCATACTATTATAGTTATAAAGCGATAGTAATAAACCAAAGTAATTGAAATCGAGGGTAAGTATGAGCATAGCTAGTCATCACACCGCCAATGCATCCCCCATAGTTTATTGTGCAGGACGTTCGTGGACCAGGAGCTGGATTTTGGATGGGGCCACGAGACGCTTTTATGCTTTACTTTTATTGTTTTCCGAGAGATATGTAATATATAACGCTACTCTTTTAACTACCGTATTTAGAGTTGTTTTATTCAACTCTCAAACGAGGATGTAACATTTTGGATTTATGTATAATTAATGACTCTGGTTTAAGACTTAATTAATTTCCGCCTTAGTAATTAAAGTCGACTAAAAACCAGGTTGTTACAGTTAATGAGCTGTATCACGACCCCTACCTATTCCTTTCAGATTAATGGACAGCAATTTGGGTTCTTAAAGGGAAAGAGGGGGCTTAGACAAGGAGATCCCCTTTCACCGCTAATCTTTACTTTGTGTATGGATTACTTGAGTAGAACACTTAAGAGGATAGGAAGATGCAAGAGTTTCAAGTTCCACCCCATGTGTAAAGCGATGCAACTGAATCATCTGTGCTTTGCAGATGATTTGGTTCTTTTTTGTAAGGGCCAACTCCAATCAATGCAGTTGCTCCTAAATGGGTTTGACATCTTTTCCATGGCCTCTGGTCTGGAAAGAAACAACAGTAAGTCTGAATTTTATACAAATGGTGTACAGCAGGAGGTGATTGACGTGTTCAGGAGGCAAACTGGATTTGCACTTGGGGAGCTACCTTTCAAATACTTGGGAGTACCTGTTTCCCCAAAGAGACTATCTGTTCTAGACTGTGAAATTCTTACGGACAAGATAGTGAGCAGGATCCGAGGATGGGGAGCTAGGAAATTGTCCTATATGGGGAGACTGACGTTGGTCAAAGCCGTTCTAAACACTCTTCACCTTTATTGGGCTCAAATCTTCATACTACCTATGGCGGTGATTAAAAAGGTGGATAGTATTTGCCGGAACTACCTGTGGGAAGGTCAGGTGCATCATAGCAAAGGGTGTCCAGTGGCATGGGAAGATGTGTGCCATGGTCAGAAGAATGGAGGACTAGGGATAGTCTTTAATAAGACCTGGAATCAAGCGGCTGTTGGCAAACTAGCGTGGTGGGTTCACACAAAGGCCGATCATGTATGGGTTCGATGGGTACACCATGTGTACATCAAGACTGATGTGTGGCTGGACTATCAGCCCTCGTTAAATTCAAGTTGGTGTTGGCGAAAGGTATGTTCAGTGAAGGAAAAGATTAAAGCGGGTTTGCTGAGTGACACAAAAACGCAGTACTCGGTGAAGGCCGTGTATAATTGGCTGCAAGGAGATCAAGAATAAAGAAAGTCACGCCATGGTGTGGTCTAGATACAATATTCCACGACACATGGTGATAGCATGGTGGCGGCAAATGAAAGGAAGGCCGGGCACTTTGGACAAAGTTAGTTAGATTTGGTATTGCAACAGACAAGTCTTGTTACCTCTGTCAGAATGCGGATGAGGATGGCCATCATTTATTCTTTGACTGTGAGGTTAGTAGAATGTGGATACGAAGTGTGCATAAATTTTTTGGGTTACCTGGGGATCGGTTGGGTGATTGGCGGATGCTGTGCAAATCCAGGAGAGGCTCGAGATTCCAACGGCAGGTTTACCTTGCTTTCATAGTGGGTACGATCTACTGTATATGGCAATGTCGAAATGAGTGTCGCATTTATAGCAGGATATCTAGGCATGATATAATGTTTAGAAGTCTTTGTGGGGAGATTAGATATCGAGCTAGTAGTATAGCTAAGAATTTAAAGCAGAGCGATCGTGTTTGGTTTGATAACTTGTATAGATAGGATATCTGCAAACTAGATTGTACAAAGAAGTTTTGATTTAATGATATTTACCTATTACCAAAAAAAAAAAAATATGATAAAATCCGAAAATGGTGATAAAAGTTGTTTTAACATGAGATTTTTATTGCATGCAGAGTTTCTGGTCTCATGAAGTTACTGGTCAAATTTCGTAATTTTTGAAATTTGTTTGCTAATTAAAATGATTTTTATACAAAACCGAGTCAAAAAATAAGTTTTTTGGCTAAAATAATTACTATAAATAGCAATAATTCGAATCTGGTCATGCAATTTTTACACAGTGATATTTTATATTTATACATTCTGCATGTAAATTTTCAAAGTCAGATTTTGAGTTTTGAATATTTATTCATATTTTTGTTTAAAATCGGTATGATATGCATTTTATGTCCAAAAATATAGTAAACGTTGTTTTCTGGACATGAAATTAATACCAATATTTTTATACATTATGATGATGCTCTCGTATAAATGTGGGATGTTTCCTCACTGTTTTAGACGTTTTCTTGATTTTATGAGATAAAATCGATGAAATCGTATGTTATTTTATATAAAATAATTCGTAAATATTTTCTAACTAAACTTTTCGTTTCTGATATTTTGGAAGTGTTCCAGAATATACAAATTTTTGTCAAAATAAAAATGATTTTATTTTATTTTATTTTGATTTTATAAATCTTTATTCATAAATAGTTATGATTAAAGCTAGAACTAATTTGCAAATGACCAAGTTTATGAACTAAAATCACCATGAATTAGTGAAAACTAATTTTGAGTGTTCTAAATCAGTTTAGAAGTTTTGGTTCAAGCTTAAAAGGTGTTTTTAGCATTATTGATTAATACGAGATTAATCGATTAAAAATGAGATCGGTTTGAAACGAATTAATGCGATTATTGTTTATGGCGATTTTGGCATGTTTTTATTTATAAGCTTTTCATTATGCATGTTTGGATGAATGTTTATTATTGAATGAATATTTGTTTTTACTAGTATGGCCATAGTTTGTTATATTTTTACCGATATTGCCCGTAATGAAAGGGAATATCGTGTGGTTTGTAATTAAATGCGATCTCGTATCGCCGGTTTGTAATTTTTTAATAGTTTATTTCATTTACAAATGTATAATAGGATTGCTATGTATTCATTTGTAATTCATACTTGTAACTATTTGTAATCCGAAGACCGACGATGGAGATCGACATGGAACCTTAGAAGTGTTCTAAAGCTTGCAAGGAGGAGTTTTGGATGAAGTCCTTATGAAGAGGGACCAAAGGAGTTGGTTTCCAATTTGTAACTCCTTGTATTTTTAATTACTTTTAGGTGGCCATACTAGGTTTATGCTTGCTTGCTCATGCTTGTTTGATTGCTTATTTTCCGCTCACATGCCAAAATCGCCATGCATGCCACGATATCCCGCTACGATTGTCGATTTATGTCGCGATTCTTTAATTAGTTCACTTATAAAGAATTTTAATGACTAAAATTGACAAGATCACCCACATTATTTATTAAAATGAATTGAGATTAAGCCTTTCCAAATATAGCGACTATGAACCCCATGTTCATAAGGACCTCCGCGACGTGGAACCTTGTTACCATGGGTAAGTAGTGGGAGGAAGTCCCTTGCTAATTTGGTTTGGACTCAACCAAATAAGAGTTATTTGGGGCTAATCGATGCATTTTATTGAAAATCATCAACCAAGCATTCTAGTGTAGAATTAGTCAAGTGTTGACTTATCGTTTTTAAATAAAAGGAAACATGAGATGTCTAATTTTATACGAAAAACGAGTCTTGGAATCGTTTATATAATTTCGTGGGAGATCATTATATAAATGAACATTTGTCTTAAAATGAGTTTTAGCAAATGTTATTAATGAACAATGAATGCTTATATATTTCCTCATATTTGTTGTAGAATCGTTTATTTCAAATCGCAATGGCATCATCATCATCAACTCCCGCGCCCATTTTGGGCAAAGATTCATGGTTGAGAACCGTGATGGATAAGTGTATCCTTAAGGATGACGGTAGCAACTTTGTCGAATGGGATTCGACAATGAGGGGCGCCGCTACATCCGACAATGTGCTCAAACACCTTACCGATCCACACCGCTTGAACCCACATCTCGATCCGGGGCGGCACGAGCCGCCTATGATGAGCATGTGAAAGTGGACAATGACGTTAAAAACGTCTTGATTTGGTCCATGGCACCCACTCTCAAACTCCGATTTGTCACACAAAAGAGTGCATATGAGATATTCACTCGAGTGACAACCATGTTCTCCAAAGCACCGCAAATAAGGCTTTATGAAGCCGCGGTACGGTTTTTCGATGCAAAGCTTGAGAGGAACCAAAAAGTTGGTCCTCATGTGCTCAAAATGATTGAGCAAATAGACACTCTTGAGCGTCAAGAGTGTGCTATACCCAAAGCTCTTGCGATTAACCGCATTGTTCACTCTCTTCCTAATAAGTTTGCTCATTTTCGAGTAAACTATAACATGAACAACATGGATAAGAGTTACCATGAACTTCATGCTCTGTTGGTCCAAGCCGAGAGGGATATGGAAGTGAATGAGGTGGAGAGGAAAGATGTTCTCTCCATGAAAATGAAGAACATGTCTCTTGGAGTTAAGAAGGGGAAGGTGGCTAAGAAAACGCCATCCGTCAAAGGCAAGGGTAAGGGCAAGGCTATTGTGGAAGGTGTTCCACATAAGCCTAAGCCCAAGATCAACAAAGGAAAACCTCTCAATGACACTTGCAAGTATTGCAATAAAGTGGGTCATTGGAAGCGTAATTGTCCCAAGTACAAGAAGGACTTGAAAGATGGATGTGCGACATCCAAAGGTATTCTTCCTTCTAATCTCTATATGATAGACATCAATCATGCTTGCATTTCTACATGGGTATTGGATACCGGATGTGGATCTCACCTTTGTAATCATTTGCAGGGGATGAGAAACGTGCGAGCTCTAGCCTAGGGTGATGTAGATCTCCGCATGGGCAATGGAGCTAGAGTAGCGGCCGTTTCCGTGGGAACTTTTGTACTCGCTCTTGCTAGTGGATTAGAGTTGCTTTTAAATAACTGTTATTTTGTACCAACTCTAACGAAAAACATTATCTCCGTCTCCATTTTAGATGCGGAAGGCTTTTCTTTTGTGATTAAGAACAACCGTTGTACTTTTTCATTTAATGAAATGGTTTATGGTGAAGCTATTTCAATTGGAGGTATTTATGTTTTAAATGATGTTAATGATGTTTATCATGTCGAGAACAAGAGGCTCAAAACGAATTAATCAAACAAATCCTACCTTTGGCATTGTCGTTTAGGTCACATAAACGACAAACGCATAAAGAGACTTGTTGCGACCAAGGTTCTCAAACCATTTGATTACGAATCATATGGTACATGCGAATCTTGCCTCTTAGGCAAGATGACTCGTCAACCCTTTAGTGGTAAAGGGACACGAGCAAGTGAGGTTTTAGGACTCATACATACCGATGTGTGTGGTCCATTAAACATCACCGCTAGAGGAGGATATCATTACTTCATTACTTTTACCGATGACTTAAGTAGATATGGTTATGTCTATTTAATAAGCCATAAAAGTGATGCTTTTGAGAAATTTAAAGAATTTCAAAATGAGGTTGAGAACCAATTAAACAAAAGGATAAAAGCACTACGATCGGATCGTGGTGGTGAATATCTAAGTAATGAGTTTGATTCACATCTTAAGAATTGTGGTATAATATCACAATGAACTCCTCCGGGCACACCACAATTGAATGGTGTTGCAGAAAGGAGAAACCGAACTTTGCTTGACATGGTTCGGTCTATGATGAGTCAAACTGAGCTTCCTGGATCTTTTTGGGGCTTTGCACTGTTATCTGCTGTTTTCTCACTAAATCGAAGTCCGACTAAAGCGGCCAATAAGACTCCATATGAGATATGGACGGGAACGGTTCCCTATTTGTCATTCATGAGATTTTGGGGATGTGAGGCATTCGTCAAGAACAAAACTGACGATAAACTCGCTCCTAGGTCTGACAAATGTCTATTTGTAGGTTATCCTAAGGAAACCTGTGGTTATTACTTCTACAACCCTCACGAGAACAAAGTGTTTGTGGCTCGTGATGCTGTTTTTCTAGAAAATGAATTTATTTCTAAAGAACAGAGTGGGAGAAAATTTGAACTTGATGAAGTTCAAGAGCCACAAACCGAGACAGAAAATGAGGAAACTGTTCCCTCGTCTTCTGACACGGTGATAATCCCTAGGAGGTCAGAAAGAATTAGTCATCAACCGGACCGCTACCTCGGTAACATCGAGGAGGAGGGTGATTTGTTGTTATTCGAAAGCAACGAACCCTCAACCTACAAGGCGGCTATAAGTAGCCCCAACTCCAAACAATGGCTTGAGGCCATGAAATCCGAAATGGATTCTATGTACGAGAACCAAGTTTGGGACTTGGTAGATTTACCTGAAGGAGTGAGACCCCTTCAGTGTAAATGGATATTCAAAATCAAACTCGGCATAGATAAATATATAGATGTTTACAAAGCTAGATTGGTGGCAAAGGGCTTTTCACAAGTCCAAGGTATTCATTATGATGAAACCTTTGCACCGGTTGCAATGCTTCGATCCATAAGGATAATCTTAGCGGTTGTCGCATTTCATGACTATGAAATATGGCAAATGGATGTAAAAACCGCCTTCTTGAATGGGATTCCAGAAGAGGAAGTGTTTATGACACAACCTGAAGGTTTTATAGATACATCCAACCCTAAGAAAGTATGCAAGCTTAAAAGATCCATTTATGGTCTTAAGCAGGCATCGAGGAGTTGGAATCACAGATTCGATCATGTTATCAAACAACATGGATTCGCTCGAAGTGCCGAGGAACCTTGTTTGTACATGAAGTTTAATGGGAGCAAGGTAACCTTCCTTGTTTTGTATGTGGATGACATACTACTGATTGGAAATGATATTCCAAGCCTGAACTCGGTAAAGGTGGAATTGGGAAACCATTTCCAAATGAAGGACTTAGGAGAGACACAACGCATCTTGGGTATCCGGATCTATAGAGATAGATCTAAAAGGATACTAGCATTAAGTCAAGAAACTTATATTGATAAGATTCTTGACAGGTTCAATATGAAAGACTCCAAGAGAGGCTTTCTTCCGATGAGTGTAGGAATTACATTGAAGAAGTCTCAATGTCCTACGACTCCTGCGGAAATTGAACGCATGAAATTGATCCCTTATGCTTCCGTTGTAGGATCAATCATGTATGCTATGATGTGTACTCGTCCCGATGTCGCTTTCGCTTTGAGCATGACGAGCCGGTATCAAGCTAATCTCGGTGAGAGTCACTGGATAGCAGTGAAGAACATCCTTAAGTACTTGAGAAGAACTAAGGATTCGTTTCTAGTGTTCGGAGGAGAACTTGAGCTACGTGTAAAGGGTTACACGGATGCAAGTTTCCAAACCGATGGGGATGATTTAAAATCCCTCAGTTAAGCATGCTTAACTTGTTAACGAAAACAGTTCAGTTTAATGACGAATTCATTTTAAGTGATTTAGATGCAATAAGAGGATTTGCTAAAATGCATGCAGTAAAATAAAGTTCAATTAGCCATTGATTTATTTTAAGGTGGTCAGTTGTTTATGCGACTTTGGAAAGGTGTTACGAATAGGGTGTGTATTCGAGGTGCATGGCCGCCTTATGAAAAGCAGACTTGCGTACCAAAGCCGAGGTGAGCCTAATGTAGGCCCTTGCTAGTCTAAGAAGTAAAGAAAAACTACCTGTCTTCAAGTTTAGGAAACCGGCAGCGCTTCGCTTCAAAGGAGGGAATTCAACACTAGGAAAATGAGGAATTCTAAGGGTGTTTATGCGTGAGGCTTTGAGAGTGTTTTGAGGTGAGAATTGTATTCTGAAATTGTGTGTTGAATGAATGACCGAAGGGTTGTATTTATAGTGTAGAGTTCGGTAGATTTTAGGAAATCTAGGGGATAAAACCGGACGTAGGAGCCGCAAGGCCTCTTATTGTCGCTCGGGCAATCGCAAGGGGTCTTATGCGATAGCCCTACCAATCGCAATGCTCCTTGCGATTGATAGGGCAAGATACTCCTTTTCGTATATTTCCAAATTATATTTTAGGATATCTGAAATGATCTAGCTTGAGCTCTAAGCTTCGGTTGTTTGGCTGATGTTTAGGGTTTGTTTTAGGGTTTGACTTGGTCAATCCTGATCCTTGGAATGCGGGCCAGGTATGGGTTTGGGCTCGGTCCTGGGCCCCAGCCCCGAAAATGTGAAAAGGGTGCATTTTGAGTAATTTTGTGAAATAGGACATTCCGTGAGACTATCCTCGGGTATTTGCTAATGCTAAAGGTTAGTTTTAGCAGGTAGGCCTAAATTTAGGTATTTAGGTGGATCGATGTGTAATATGTGTTTGAAAAAGGGATGTGCGCATGCCGGTTAGGACCTGAAATCGAGACAAGCTAGACTCTAGACCTAAGGACACTAAAGGTGATGACCCATAAAGAAACCTCATTTGCATTTAAAAACATTTAACTTGAATTCGTCACAGTTAGAACCATTTAAGTTAACATAAAAGCACGCAATAAAAGTCCATTGTTACATCACTGGATTTTTGGCGGGAGGTACGGATTTGGGTATCCACAGAGGCCCCAGGTTGACCGAGCTTAGGACCACAGCGAAAGTCAAACTACACGACAACATCCTGACCGCATAGCCTCGATATCATCACAGACGGAGTATGTGTCCATGGGTGAGACTAGGACTCAACCGGCTTATCCGGGAGGGACGAACATGTTTAGGGACATGACGGTCCTTGCATACTGTGACGGGGAATGCCTTCCGTGCTTGCTAAATACCTTTGCGTGTTATTGCTGTTGCTTGTCTCGTAAAAGAGCGCGCGTGCTTGGTCTCGTAAAAGAGCGTATGTGCTTCATGCTTCGTGCTAGTGCTCGTGGTTGTGCTCACCTCGTCAAAGAGTGCTTATGTCCGCCGGGAATTATCGTCCGAGGAAAATGCTCGTGTTTAGTGTTTACGCAAAGGTCGTGTATAGTGTTTCAACTCGTCTAAGAGTGTGGCGGACTTTAGGTGACGCCTTAACCGAAAAGCTTGCGATTCCGAAGAAAATACTTAGGCCTGAAAATTAATCGAGCCCAAGGTGGAGAGTAAACGTGGAATAAAACATGCTCTGGAAATTGCCTCGTCGACTAGTGACTCTTCCGGGAAATCTCTTATCAACTGGCGACTTCAAGCTTGAACTCACTCGCACATGTCGCAGTTTCAAATCCGGAAAAATTCGAATCTGCGATTTGCTCTTCTAAAGATCTTCAGACTTCGCTTGCCTCTTGTTGGATTGTTGTTACTTCTGTGTCTTCGTCTTGTATCTTGTAAATGTTCTTGCTTTGGCCATGAAACGTGGTATCATTACGATTCCTTTGGGTTCACTTGATACTCGTCTCTCGGACTTGGGATGTTTGGTGCTTGGATGTCTGGGTCTGTGTTCGGGTGTCTGAATGTTTGTGCACACGTGAAAGTATTATGCTTTTAGTGTGCATGCTTGTGTCTTGAGGCGATTCTGGAGGTGTCGTCAACCGTGATTCGTTCTTGAGGCGATTCTGGAGGTGTCGTCAACCGTGATTGCTTCGGGCGCCATGCGAAAAATTACCTTATTTTTCGTTGACGGAAACCTGAGGGCGTGATTCGGTCTTCTTCAGGCGTCATTTCGCGAAAAATTACCCTATTTTTCGTTGACGGAAGCTTGAGGGGTGTATGGTATGAGCCCCCAGTTTGACCGAGTTATAGCGTATAACGATGGTTAAACTTGGTGATAAGGTTGTCCGAATGTAAGTATTTTTGAATTACCCCCTCGAGTTTGACTGAGTTTGATATGAAAACTGAGTCAAAATGAAGAGCATGTGCTTCGTATTAGTTATGTTGGGAGAAAGTGTTTTTGGATTACCCTCCTCGAGCTTGTCTTAATTTGGTTGGTATTAAGGCAAAGTGGTGTTTGGCTTTTGGTATCGGCTTTCGTTGACGAGGCTTTAGTGTAAAGCTAAATCAAAGTCTTGTTTGTAATTTGGACTATGATTTGGTGTAAAAAGCAAAGTCAAGATTGCGACTATGCCTTTAATTTTGCCCCCTTAGTTTGGTTAAGTTTTGGTGTAAAAGTTAAGTCAAACTGGAAATGTTCATTCCGTCCTTGAACGAAATGATGTTTTGGTGTCGGGTGTTGGTCGTGCCTTTTGCAAAGCTGCCTACGTATCCACGGTGTGTGGAATCAGACCAGCGTAGTTCGGTAATGCGTGAGCTAAGTCGAATTGTGAATTTGACTTGCTTTTGCTTCTGGGGTGTAATTGTCTTGAGGGTGTCTCCTATCAAGGTAGGGTCTTCGCTTCGGCTTGTTGTGTTTAGGGATACCTTCGAGGTAGGGCATACTATCGAGGTAGGTTTTTTTTGCTTCGGCTTGTAAAATCTTGGGACGTCCGTGAAGGATATCCATTTTGTTGTACTTCGTACAAGAGTGTAATCTTAAAGTGGAGTGTCAGCCCCCAGTCTTCGTTGTAGATGTATATCACACTCATGGTGCATGAGTCGACCATAACGCTTGTGTGGCTTCCTAGTCGAAGGAGGTGAATGTATGGCTTCCTAGTCTGTGGTTTCCTAGTCTAAGGAGGTGAATGTATTATCTGTAGATCGTAGGAATATCGTAGGTAAGCCCCCAGTCTTGAGGTTTGGTACTTCGGGATGGGTTATGTCCACCAGGTATGGTTGTTGTTGGTTGTTCATTTGTCGTTTGGCTTGGGTACAATGTACCTTGTACCATCAGGTGAGGGGTACCAACGTCTTTGGATAGGTTGTGTCTTGAACGGGTTGGATCCAGTTCGTAGAGCGTGGTGTGTCCAATGTTGTTGGATAGAGTGTGTCTTGTGCGGTTGGACATCTTGCGGTAGCGTGCATCCAGTGTCGTCGGGCGTACTCCATGGGCTTGACTGGATTCTGAGCATCGTGAATGCGTGCTTATGTCGTGCTTGGTGTCTTCTTCGTCTCTTATTTGTACCTGCATAGTTAGTACTCAAAGAAAGAAAGTTTTTGAAAATGCTCTCGCGTTTTTTTTTTTGAAATGCCTTTTGTTCGAACGAAGTTTTTGAAAATGTCGTTTTCGTAAAGGAGATTTTGAAAATGCTGTTTTTGCAAAGGAAGATTTTGAAAATGCTTTTTTTTCAAAAGAAGAGTTTGAAAATGCTGTTTTTTCAAAAGAAGATCTTGAAAATGTTGTTTTCGAAAAGTGCTTAAAGACGTGTTTTTGTTTGAAAGGTATTGACTCGGGCGTTGAGCTAATTTTAGAGAGTGCTTCCTAATGTGTACTAACTCGGGAAGTGCTTCCTAAAGTGCATTGACTCGGGTGCTAAGGTGCGTTAACTTGAGTACTGAGTTAATTTTTGAAAGGTGCTCTATGAAATGTTTCAAAGACAACGATGAAACTAGTGTTTGAAGTGTTTCAAAGACAAAGGTGAATTGTATGCGTGACTCGAGACTCGACAATGATAGGGATATAAGTGACTATGACACGTGCATCGGTAAAGCCCCCGGCTTAGTGGCGCATGGTTGCTTCAGTGGCATGTTGTTATTCCTGCAAAATGAACAAGGTTAGATGAAAAAGCAGAGTACTACTCCTAGGTCTAGCACAACTTTGTCTTGACGTAGTCGTCTTAACGCCTCGATAAAGAAACAGTTTGCCCATGATTTTTTGTGGATTTTTGTGGATTTTTGTGAGGATGTCCTTGACTTTGGAAGCTTTAGACATAAATTTGTAAAAAGGGTTGGTTGAGCTCGGGTGAGTGGCCTACGTATCCGTGGGTACGGAATCAAACCTAGCGTAGTTCCAAAGGTTGACTTTTGTAAAATGTGTTTGTTTATGTGAAAAGGTGTTTATGTGGAAAGGGGCGTGTTTAGGGACCCGCCGGTCCAAAAGGGTATTTTTGTGGAAAGGTGCGTGTTTAAGGACCCGCCGGTCCAAAAGGGGGGTTTATGTGATTGACCTTGATACATTGCATCTTAAAGGTAGGTTCTCCTTAGTTGATCTTTGCCGCATCAAAGTCCAGTTTGATGTAGAGGGGTCCTATTCCCCAACCTCGATAATTGGATGAACCATCGAAGTATGTTGCTTCTTCATTGATGTTGTAAATTTCGTCTTTGGTGTCAAATTCGGCTCAGAGTAATGTCCATCGTGCCATATGTCCTTTTGGCACGGGTTCCTTGAAGAGGTATTAGACTGGGTCAATTTTTTAGTTGACCTTTGTTCACTTAGCCACTTGACTTTCGGGCTTTCTTTTTGTTGTTTTGTCCCTTTCTTTTGAGACTTTTTTGCTTCTTGACTTTGTCCCTTTCTTAAAGACTTTAGGACTTGTTTGCTTCTTGATTTCTTGGGAACTTTGAGACTTGTTTCCTTTTTTGATTTCTTGGAAACTTTGAGACTTGTTTCCCCTTTTGATTTCTTGGAAACTTTGAGACTTGTTTCCTTTTGGCTTTGCTCTTTTGCCCTTGTTTTCATTTTTGATTGTATTCCCCTTGAGAATTCGTCGGGTCCTTTGTGGCTTGGGCTCGAGCTTCGACTTTGCTAGACCCTACGGTGGGGAGGTTTGCATGTGATCGTGTGTCTGTCACGCCAGACTCCTATGACAAGTTCGTTTGCTTGCTAGGCACGCGATCGAGTACGCGGAGGGCGATCCAGGAGTACTCATGCTTTTGGTCGCGATCAAATTCATGACCACTGTGGAGCCCCAAATCAATGGATCCTCCTCCAAAAGCAGCGGAGTAGTAGACCACAAGCATACTACCGAACCTTAGGTGTCTAGTCGCCGAAAGACCTACTTGTTTTATCTTGTACTTGATGTTGACTTGGACCTTCGTACCCGGCCTAGACCTCCTTCGGATAGCTACTCCTAGGATGCAATGTATGTTGGTGCAAAATGGTTTTGTATAAGAAATGTGAGTAAAAAATGGTAAAAGGAAACTGGGTTGTAGGTAAACTTATTCCCTTATCGATTTGTTAAAATGTCGTACGTCGAAGACTCGATTATCCTAGACTGACGGAGACGGACTCTACGCTTGAAAACTCGACCCGTATTTAAAAGACTCGAATTGCTTGAGGGGATCCGCCAGATCATCGATGGTGCTTGAGTGGACGCCTTGTTGGTTGCTTCGTGATGCACGTGTCATGGGTACACGTTGATGCCCTTAGTGTTAAGACTCGATTAACGCATACTTTGATTCGATTTTGTCTTTGAAAAACGGTTTCGTTTGGAGGGTGTTTCGAGTTGAAATGTGTTGTCACATTTCGACTCTGTGCAAGGGATAATTCAAGGCAGTGATGAGCTACTTGAATCAAGGGTGCTTCGAAAATGCGATGGAAACGGTAGTGCCCGTTTTCATGCACGTGCTTAAGGAAGAGTTTGACCGAAGCGAGTATGAGTCACTGGGTCCAACATCAAAAGTCGTTGGGATTGAGTTTACAATTCTCGGGTTTGTGCTTTTGCGAAAAGATGAATGCCTGATCCTAGAAGGTTTTGGGTCAGTGAAAACTTTCGAAAGACGCTTATATTAGAAGGGGTATAAAAAGGAAAAGACCTTGAGCCGTTCGATTTGTTTTGTGAAATTCCTCGAGAATGGGCTGACATTCTCGGGTTTGAAAAGAGTTTTGTGATAAAGAGGGCTGTAATGACCGCGAGTCATGCGGCCGATTCTGAGCTAGAGACGTTTTAAAACGTTTCATGCTCGACGATGTTTGGTGATAGGAAGCTAGAAGTCTATGTTAAAGGTGTGTTGCTAAGATCCTATTGGTCGATGCTCGAAATGGCGTTTAAGCCATTTGAATCGAAGGTGTCAAAATGAGATGAGGACGAGCTTGCTCGTCCACATGGATTTTGTCCAAGGAGAAATGGATCGAGGTGGTTTGAGCCATTCGACCCGATGTTAGAATCCACAAGATTGGGCTTGGCCATTCTTGGGTATGGCGAGGGATGCTACCTATTGGACTGGTTTGGCAATGGGTCGTTTTGTTTAGAAAGGTTCGAAGAAGCCTAGGGTCGTGAGTTCGCTTTGAAAGACTCACCAAGAATGTGTCCTCATTCTTGGGTTATGCTTTGTGAAAAAGCATGCGATAAATGGGTTAGGATAACCGTAGGTTATTTAATCCATTTATGTTTTCAAAGGCTTAGGAAAAAGCGGGTTTTGTGTTGGGTTGTTCACGATGTTTTTAATTAACGATTGTTCATTCGTTCATTTTATCGCACGTTTGTTTAATTGATTTGTTTAATTTTTGTTTGTTGTTCGTTGTTTGTTTTTAGCTCATTTTGTTTTAGAAGACTCTTTTAAGTTTTTTTTTAAAAAAAAAAAGGAAGTTTTTTCGAAAATGGGCTAGGAGTGTTTTTGAGACAAGACTGCGTGCGCACAGCTTGTCTCGATGTTAAAGGCTTTGTTTTGCACCCTCTTAGCCCGAATGACGGGATATTGTCATGGGCTAAAGATGGATGCGTAAAAAAGGAATCGACTCGGGTTTAGCCAAGTCGAGGATGTTAAAAAGGATTTGAGTCACTAGACTCAAAGAATGAAATTCACGAGTTTAGGTTAAAAACCTTGACTCGGGTTTTGCTAGTTTTGTAAAGAAGGGAAATTTGAAAATGTTTATTTCAAAAATTTCGCGAGAGTTTTGTTTGTAAAAAAAAAAAGAGGTGTTAGCTTGTTAGTTGTAAAATGTTAGATGTTAGTTGTAAAAAGTTAGATGTTAGTAAAATGTTAGATGTTAGTAAAATGTTAGATGTTAGTAAAATGTTAGATGTTAGTTGTTAGGTTGATTATTTTCGAAAATTTTAGGTCAGTTTTCGAAGATATGCAGATTTTGAAAAGGGCTATATTGTATAGCCTCGCACTTGTACGTATGACTCTTGGTCGTTTGGTCAGGTCTCGTACGCCTCCAACTGATTTGAGTACGCTTTGGCAGGTGCTTTTGGCCCTTCGCCTACATAGTATAACATGTAGGATACAAAGGAAGCCCTGGGGCGGTCAAATCAGTTTGCTACGGCAAGCCGTGGAGGGGTGAGAGGAAGGTTAGTCCAGAACGTGCTTTATCGAGTGGACAAGCCTGCGTTTGGAACCACCTCTCAAGGTATTTGTGTGTGAATCCGACTAGATTCGACTCTAAACGGATATGCTTAGCTCATGTATGTTGATTGTTCTCAAGTCGTTCAAGTCTCATTTTTATTTTTAAAAGGAAAAAGCTAGTTTTAGTTTTAAAAACAAAACTGTCCCAGTGAGTCGCCATTGTAGGCAGGGATCGAGACCATGGAACCACTCGACGTCTTGCTAGGGCCGTAAAGTTAAAAAGATTAAGTACAAAAAACTTTTAAAAACTGTTTTGGAGCCGCCACTAAATTATGAGGAAATTTAGAACCCGCCTCCAGTGTCCTCATGCTCAAAGACACGTCTTAGAGTTCAAGGCACGTCGACACCTATCCGTCTAAGGTTATTGTGAAACCAGATTCGGATTCGGGTGAGGGTACTTTTCTAAAGAATAAATCAAAATAATGTTTTTATGAAAGATCTTTTGGAAAAGCCTATCAAAAGATAGCCTCTACTAGGCTTGAGAACAATGCAAAGAATGATACATGAGCCTAAGTAATACGCTACGTACAAGTGCGATATAAATGTAAAAAGAATGCAAAAAGAGATTGTTTAAAACCCTCAGTTAAGCATGCTTAACTTGTTAACGAAAACAGTTCAGTTTAATGACGAATTCATTTTAAGTGATTTAGATGCAATAAGAGGATTTGCTAAAATGCATGCAGTAAAATAAAGTTCAATTAGCCATTGATTTATTTTAAGGTGGTCAGTTGTTTATGCGACTTTGGAAAGGTGTTACGAATAGGGTGTGTATTCGAGGTGCATGGCCGCCTTATGAAAAGCAGACTTGCGTACCAAAGCCGAGGTGAGCCTAATGTAGGCCCTTGCTAGTCTAAGAAGTAAAGAAAAACTACCTGTCTTCAAGTTTAGGAAACCGGCAGCGCTTCGCTTCAAAGGAGGGAATTCAACACTAGGAAAATGAGGAATTCTAAGGGTGTTTATGCGTGAGGCTTTGAGAGTGTTTTGAGGTGAGAATTGTGATACGAAATTGTGTGTTGAATGAATGGCCAGAAGGGTTGTATTTATAGTGTAGAGTTCGGTAGATTTTAGGAAATCTAGGGGATAAAGCAGGACGTAGGAGCCGCAAGGCCTCTTCTTGTTTGCTGGGCAATCGCAAGGGGTCTTGCGATAGCCCCTACCAATCGCAATGCTCCTTGCGATTGATAGGGCGGGCAAGATACTCCTTTTTCGTATATTTCCAAATTATATTTTAGGATATACGAAATAATCTTGCTTGAGCTCTAAGCTACGGTTGTTTGGCTGATGTTTAGGGTTTGTTTTAGGGTTTGACTTGGTCAATCCTGATCCTTGGAATGCGGGCCAGGTATGGGTTTGGGCTCGGTCCTGGGCCCGAGCCCTGAAAATGTGAAAAGGGTGCATTTTGTGTAATTTTGTGAAATAGGACATTCCGTGAGACTATCCTGGGTATTTGCTAATGCTAAAGGTTAGTTTTAGCAGGTAGGCCTAAATTTAGGTATTTAGGTGGATCGATGTGTTATATGTGTTTGAAAAAGGGATGTGCGCATGCCGGTTAGGACCTGAAATCGAGACAAGCTAGACTCTAGACCTAAGGACACTAAAGGTGATGACCCATAAAGAAACCTCATTTGCATTTAAAAACATTTAACTTGAATTCGTCACAGTTAGAACCATTTAAGTCAACATAAAAGCACGCAATAAAAGTCCATTGTTACATCACTGGGTTTTTGGCGGGAGGTGCGGATTTGGGTATCTACAGATTTCATGGCCTCAAGCCATTGTTTAGAGTTAGGACTACTAGTAGCCGCCATGTAGGTTGAGGGTTCGTTGCTTTCGAATAACAACAAATCACCCTCCTCCTCGATGTTACTGAGGTAACGGTCAGGTTGATGACTGACCTCCTAGGAATCTCAACCATGTTAGAAGACGAGGGAACGGTTTCCTCATTTTCTGTTTCGGTTTGTGGCTGTTGAACTTCATCAAGTTCAAATTTTCTCCCACTCTGTTTTCTAGAAATATATTTATTTTCTAGAAAAACAGCTTCATGAGCCTCAAACTTTTTGTTCTCGTGAGGGTTGTAGAAGTAATAACCATACGTTTCCTTAGGATAACCTACAAATAGGGAACCTTTCCCGTCCATATCTCATATGGAGTCTTATTGGCCGCTTTAGTCAGAATTCGATTTAGTTAGAATACAGCAGACGATAGCGCAAAGCCCCAAAACGATCCAGGAAGCTCACTTTGACTCATCATAGACCGAACCATGTCAAGCAAGGTTCGCTTTCTCCTTTCTGCTACACCATTTAACTGGGGTGTGCCCGGAGGAGTCTATTGTGATACTCTACCACAATTCTTAAGAAGTGAATCAAACTAATTATTTAGATATTCGTCACCACGATCCGATCGTAGTGCTTTTATCTTCTTATTCAATTGGTTCTCAACCTCATTTTGAAATTCTTTAAATTTCTCAAAAGCATCATTCTTCTGCCTTATTAAGTAGACATAACCATATCTACTTAAGTCATTGGTAAAAATAATGATGTAATGATGTCCTCCTCTAGCGGTGAAGTTTAATGGACCACACACATCGGTATGTATGAGTCCTAAAACCTCACTTGCTCGTGTCCCTTTACCACTAAAGGGTGCACGAGTCATTTTGCCTTAAAAAACAAGCCTCGCACGTACCATATGATTCGCAATCAAATGGTTTGAGAACATTGGTCTTAATAAGTCTCTTTGTGCGTCTATCGTTTATGTGACCTAAACGACAATGCCAAAGGTAGGATTTGTTTGATTCATTCGTTTTGAGCCTCTTGTTCTCTACATGATAAACTTCATTGACATTATTTAAAACATAAATACCTCGAATTGAAATGGCTTCACCATAAACCATTTCATTAAATGAAAAAGTACGTCGATTGTTCTTAATCATAAAAGCCTTCCGTATCAAACACGGAGACGGAGATAATGTTTTTCATTAGAGTTGGTACAAAAGAACAGTTATTCAAATTCAACTCTAAACCACTAGCTAGAGCGAGTATAAAGGTTCCCACGGAAACGGCCGCTACTCTAGCTCCATTACCCATGCGGAGATCTACATCACCCTTGGCTAGTGCTCGCACATTTCTCATTCCTTGCAAGTGATTGCAAAGGTGAGATCCACATCTGGTATCCAATACCCATGTAAAAATGCAAGCATGATTTATGTCAATCATATAAAGACTAGAAGGAACAATTTCTTTGGATGTCGCACATCCATCAATCTTTTCCTTCAAGAATTTGGGACAATTGCGCTTCCAACGACCGGGTTTGGGCTTGCTATTCTCAATAGCCTTTCCCTTACCCTTATCTTCCTTGAACCGAGTTTTATTAGCTCCCTTCCCTATCTTAACCCCAATGTTTATGTTCTTCAATCTCATTGAAAGAACATCTTTTCTTTCATTCACTTTTGTGCTCTCAAGGTTGAAGCACAACGTCGTCACTCTAGTGAATATCTCATATGCACTTTTGTGAGTAACGAAGCGAAGTTTGAGAGTAGGTGACATGGACAAAATCAACACATTTTTCAAGTCATTGTCCACTTTTAGGTGCTCATCATGGGCGGCTCGTGCCGCCGCGGTGGCCCCAAGTCCGGGTTCGGTGGGAAGTGATTCGGTAAGGTTCTTAAGCACATTGTCGGATTGAGCGGCGCCCCTTATTGTCGAATCCCATTTGACAAAGTTGCTACCGTCGTCCTTTAGGATACACTTATCCATCACGGTTCTCAACCATGAATATTTACCCAAAATGGGTGCGGGAGTTTGAAGTTGTCATTGTGATTTCAAATAAATAATTCTACAACAAATGTGAGGAAATATATAAGCATACATTGTTCATTAATGACATTTGCTAAAACCCTTTTACAACAAATGTCCATTTATATAATGATCTCCCACGAAATTATATAAATGATTCCAAGACTCGTCTTTCATATAAAATTAGACATCTCATGTTTCCTTTTATATAAAAACGATAAGTCAACACTTGACTAATTCTACACTAGAATGCTTGGTTGATGATTTTCTATAAAATGCATCCATTAGCCCCAAATAACTCTTATTTGGTTGAGTCCAAACCAAAGTAGCATGGGACTTCCTCCCACTACTTACCCATGGTAACAAGGTTCCATGTTGCGGAGGTCCTCACGAACATGGGGTTCATAGTCGCTACATTTGGAAAGGCTTAATCTCAATTCATTTGTTAAAAATGTGGGTGATCTTGTCAATTTTTTTAGTCATAAAAATTCTTTATAAGTGAACTAATTTAAGAATGGCGGCCTAAAAAACGACAATCATAGTGGAATATCGTGGCATGCATGGCGATTTTGGCATGTGAGCGGAAAAATAAGCAATCAAACAAGCATAAACAAGCATAAACATAAACCTAGTATGACCACCTAAAACTAATTAAAATTACAAGGAGTTACAAATTGGAAACCAACTCCTTTGGTCCCTCTTCACATGGATCTCATCCAAGGCTCCTCCTTGCAAGCATTAGAACTCTTCTAAGGCACCATCTCGATTCATCGCCGGTCTTCGGTTTACAAATAGTTACAAGTTTAAATTACAAATGAATACATAGCAATCCTATTATACATTTGTAAATAAAATAAACTATTAAATTACAAACCGGCGATACGAGATCGCATTTAATTACAAACCACACGATATTCCCTTTCATTACGGGCAATATCGGTAAAAATATAACAAACTATGGCCATACTAGTAAGAACAAACATTCATTCAATAATAAACATTCATCCAAACATGCAAAATGAAAAGCTTATAAATAAAAAACATGCCAAAATCGCCCTAAACAATAATCGCATTAAATCGTTTCAAACCGATCTCATTTTTAATCGATTAATCTCATATTAATCAAAAACACCTTTTAAGCTTGAACTAAAACTTCTAAACTGATTTAGAACACCCAAAATTAGTTTTCACTAATTCATGGTGATTTTAGTTCATAAACTTGGTCATTTGCTAATTAGTTCTAGCTTTAATCATAACATTTTATGAATAAAGCTTTAAAAATCAAAATAAAATAAAATAAAACCATTTTTATTTTGACAAAATTTTGTATATTCTAGAACACTTCCAGAATATCAAAAATGAAAAGTTTGGTCAGAAAATATTTACGAATTATTTTATAACAAATAGCATACGATTTCATCGATTTTAATTCATAAAATCAATAAAACGTCCCAATCAGTGAGATAAAATCCCAAATTTATACGTGAGCATCCTCATAATGTATAAAAATATTGGTATAAATTTCATGTCCAGAAAACAAAGTTTACTATATTTTGGACATTAAAATGCATATTATACCGATTTTAAACAAAAATTGAATAAATATTCAAACCTCAAAATCTGACTTTGAAAAGTTACATGCAGAAAGTATAAATACGAAATATCACTGTGTAAAAATTTCGTGACCAGATGCCAATTATAACTATTTATAGTAATTATTTTTGCCAAAAACACACTTTTTGACTCGGTTTTGTATAAAAATCATTTTAATTAGCAAAAAAATTTCAAAAATTACGAAATTTTACTAGTAACTTCATGAGACCAGAAAATATGCATGCAATAAAAGTCTCGTGTTAAAACAACTTTTAACACCATTTTCGGATTTTATCATATTTATTCTCAATAAATATATAAAACTCCAAAAAACAACAAAATAAATTTGTGACCACAAGCCTAAGCTCTGATACCACTTGTAGGGATCTCATCCCATTCACTAATCAAATATTAGTATAAATCAGATTACTCTAATTTGATTTAGCAAGATCTATGTGGTAACAAACATACTTTGTTACAAGTTTATAGAAATTTATACCTTTCTCAAAGGGAAATATGGGCACAAAACTAGAACTCTTTTCTAGTTTTGTTTCTTGAGCTTAAGTTTAGGATGATCCTCCAAAAACCCGAGTTTCCAAAATAGGAAACCTCCTTAAAGATGCACCCAAGAACACACTCCAAAAATACTAGAGATTTTGAACTAGAAATCTCTTAGTAACCTCTTGATAATATGTGATATTATTATTACTAACACTTAGTAATATTAAGAATAATATTAGTATATTATTTAGAGAGAAAAGTATGTAGAGAGAAGATGAAGAAAATTCATGAATGAATTTCACTCAAGGCCTTCTACTTATATAAAGAAAAATTGGACAAAACAATAGTGTGTAGAACACACCATATTTTCGGCCAACATGCATGAGGAGAAGGGAAGAGATTGTTTCTTGTTTAGAGCATTATCTTGCATGTTAATCATTATGCATGTGGCATGCTTTAACAAAAACAAGAGAACAAAACAAATAAGACAAAGGGAAGCTTCCTCCCCTTTGTTTTGGACGGTCCAAAGAGCCCACACATGGGTCTTATTTGTTCTTCAATATTTGTCTCACAAATAGTTATAATTTATCACTTAATTATCTAATATAATAAAGTGTAAATCAATTAAACTCTTCCTTAATATACATGTACACTTACACATATATTAAAATTATACTTTCACTAATCTCATTAGTAAAATATACATAATTAGTGAATTAACGTTTAATCACTAATTCTCATCTCCTCTAATAATTTTATCAATATAAAATTCAATCGTCCGAGTTCACAACTCGATTTCTCTCTAAATTAATTCACCGACTAACCGTTAGTCAAATTATCAAGTCACTAATCTAATCGTATCTCATACAATTAATTAGCTTTAATATTTGGAGTACGTTCCTATAGGTGTGACTTAAAGGGATAAATTGATTACCGCCGTTCTCACGACAATAACGTCAAACTCTAGTCAGCCAACCGTTATTGATTTACGTTCATCAATTGACAATAACTCAGGATTATCCCCATGTATTCCTTAATTGAGATTTATTAAGTAATCGCACTATTGTGGAGGACACATACTCCAACATTGGAGTTATGGGTTGATGTTATGTGCATATTCTCGTTAATTATGCGCTTTCCTACATGTTTCAAGTTTCACCCAATCTTATTTCATTTCAAGTTCAAAAGAAGAAAAAAAGAAAAAAAACAAAAATCCAAAAGAAATACAAAAAGAAAAGTAAAGAAAACAAAAAGAAAGAGTTGGTTTGTATATATGTTATTTCAATTCAATAAAAAGATCAGAAGTGTTGAGTAGGAAGCGATGTTTTATCATGTTTATACGGGAGTTGTGGTTTATTTTGCATGGTGAGTTAAGGAAGGAGTCATGATTGGAGGAGTTGGTTGTTTTAGATGCAGCTGTTAAGCCGTTGAGCTCCACATATCCAAATACGTTTATCCACCTTTTTGCCCCCTTGACCCAAGCCTAACATTACAACCCTTGGAAACCTCGCTCGATGTGATTTTGAGACATTTTGGGTGACGACGTGCTTAGTTCGAGTAGTTTTCCTAGTGTCGATGTTTGTGAGATTATTTATAGTCTCAGCGTTAATGTGGATGCATACGGTCGAAAGTCTTTGCATGGAGTTTGCGTCATTATGTTCCGCCGTCTCTTATTTGTTTAGTTTGCTCCCTAACTCTTCAATTTATTGAAGAGGAAGCAGGTGTTGATTTGATTCCCTTTTGTATGAGGCGACGATACTTGAGATTTCGAGTTTGCATTTCCCTGTACTAGTTTGTCCTCGTGATTATGTGCTATGTTTGGGTAGTTTGCTTGAGGACAAGAAAAGGTTTGGTTTGGGGGAGTTTGATACGTGGTATTTATATAGTTTATTTGCCCCCGGTTTAGTCGCATTTAGCTGCATTTATTCGAGTTCATTACTAGTTTTATGAGCTACTTGTTATATTTCTCGATACTGCTGCCTTTTATTTATATTTTGCAGGTTTTGGTGGTTTTGAGCCAAAACCCGAGCCATTTGGAGCCAAGTCGAGATTTGAGACTACAAGACCAAGCTCGAGCTCGCGCAGGAGCTCGGGATATAAAAGAAAGAACGAAAGATCAAAAGGGCCACGAATAATCAAGGCCCAAATGAAGAATGAGGCCAAAGTTGAAGCAAGAAGAGCCGGCCCAACATAAGTGGTCAGGCCGGTCCAAGCCAGGCCGGCAGCCGGCTGGCCGGCTGAGGGGTATTATTGGTCGGTTTTGATTTAATTCGGGAATTATTTTTAGGAAACATATATATAAGACTCTAGGACGTGAATTACATCCATCTTTAGTTTATGCTTTTCTTTTTATGCTTTAACATTAGGTTTAGTTTTATTTCTCTATTTTTACAAACTCTCAAAAGCTTTAGTTTAATTTCAAGATCGATTTCCCATGTAACCGTCGGTACTCCGTTAAATTCCAGGTTTATTTTATTTGCTTCTATTCCTTTCATTATGTCTTATTATTATAATTGCTTTGTTTTGATTTCTAGTATGAGTAGCTAATTCTTCTATTAGGGTTTGAGGGGAATTTGTGCCCTTGGTTCAGGAACATGTTTTTAGATTAAACTGATTGAATAAATTGTGCAATTGAGTTTCTTTCTACGCGTTTTATGCCAATTGAATTAGGATTATTTCGCCTGATCAACGATTTTTCTGAGTTTAATTGAACCTGAGTAAGTTTTAATTTAAGATCGAAAGCCGAGTTAAAACTAGACTTACGCGAGATTGATAAGTTGAATTTAGTAAGTTGCGAGAGCCCGCTAAATTTGCTTAAGGTTAATATTGACTCGAGAGAGCGTATTCCAAACCTAATCATTTGCACAGTTGAGTTCCTGAATCATTGTCATAATGAACCCGATGCCCTAATCCTTCTCTTTATTGATTTCTATTTATTTTTACCTTTTGCTTTAGCTTATAGTTCAACCAAACCCTTTTTCACACTTGAGTTAGACCTGTTTACTCCGACTTTAGCTTATAACTGCGCTGTTTCTCTGTGGATACGATCCTGCTTACCGCTAGCTTCTGTTAGTTGTTTGATTAGGTTTATTTTGATTAAGGCGTGACGATTTAGCCTTATCAATTTTGGCGCCGTTGCCGGGGAAACGGCTTTGCTAGTTATAGTTTTTGTTTGTTGCAGGTTTTTCTCTTTTGTCTCAAGGAACCTAGTTCCTTGAGACCGTTTCTCATAGTTTGCTTGTAGTTTCGTTTATGCGCAGGTCACCTACAGGTTTAGTTCCATTTGAGCCCGAACCTGAACGAGCGTTACATAGACTACGCAAACAAGCTAATAAAATCGTTGATCTTGACATCGAGGAAGCGTCGCATTCGGAGTCCAGTGCAACGCAATCGTCCTACGAAGAGGATGTCGTCAATCGTACAGAGAAGGGGAAAAATCCGGCCAATTTTGGGTTTAACAAACGCATTGAACGAACTAACATTTTTCAAAATTGTTCCGCACAAACCGGCTGACCTATGGTCATTTCGGTTTAACACAAGCAACACGATCTTTCAAAATCGCCCGCAAGTAATCACTACATTTGCGAGGCCTTTCAAAAACATACACCGGAGAAGGCTTTAGGGTAATGTTTCTAAATAGGTCAGTACGTTATTATGCTACTAATTAATATTCGTTTTGATTCTAATGTTTCTAAATCGGTTTGGGCTTGTGCTGGAACTAATATTGTAGTCGTGCATTATGTTATCGTTGTTTTTGTAACCCATGCTTCAGTATGTTTTTGTTTACGCTTGTATTTTGGTCGAAAGTGCTTTCAATATTAAACATGTATGTTAACTGCTTACTGTACTGATGCACGCTTAAGCGCTAGCCCCTATGTAAGATGAATTTTTGGGGGTTTCTGGCATATATACTTTGTTAAATAAAGCCATGTATTTTAAATTTGCAGGAAACATCATGTGTTCAACGTAGATAATTCTAACCGGTGTAACCGTGAGACTCCTACTCTATTGTACACTTTCATTGGCGCAAGTTTTATATAATGGGTAAGTTTTATATAATGGGTATGCATAGATTTATTAGTTCACAATGGTGACCAACTATACCCATCTACGTACTAAAGATAGGTAGCATTTTACAATTGAAGAAATCAACAATGGTGACCAACTATGGTAACAACACATAGCCCATGCTTCACAATCTTAGTTTTGTTTAGGCTTATATTTAAGGGGTTCCACTTGGTTTGGTTACTATGATTCATATCAATTTTCGTCAAAAGTTCTTTGAAATTAATATGTGTCCATTTATTGCTTATGTACAATCTGGGATTTCAATTTCGTATGTAATAAAATATCAACTAACTAAATAATTTCGTCTGAAGTGTATTGTTGTTACTTCCTCAAGTATACATAAGCAGTTGAGGCCTTAATTGTCTTGGAGAGGGGGAAAAATCAGGCCACATTTCTTTTGATGTCATTAAAGGTACAGACAACACTCTTTTTTCTGCATATTTAGACGTTTGTGTAACATTTTCTTTCATATCAAGCCGCACACGTCCGTTTTAAGCACTTTTGAAATAACATTTTCAAAATTTTCAAACCAATCGGCCCACGGTCATTTCGACCTAAACATCTTTTACAACCAAGCAAACCCGGGAATGCCCAAGCGCACTCCCGCGAACTTTTTCTTCGGCCATTTTGGCCTAATCATCACTCTTATAACCAACCAAAACCCGGGAATGCCCAAGCGCACTCCCGCGGACTTTTTCTTCGGTCATTTCGACCAAATCATCATTTTTACAACTAAGCAAACTCGGGAATGCCTAAGCACACTCCCGCCTATTTTTTCTTCGGTCATTTCGGCCAAGGCGTCTTTTTTTGTTTTTTGTTTTTTTTGTTTTTTTTGTTTTTTTTCCCGATCAAACAAACCCGGGATTGCCCAAAAGCAATCCCGCTGACTTCTTCTTTGGTCATTTCGACCAAAACATCATTTTTACAACTAAGAAAAGTCGGGAATGCCCAATCGCACTCCCGCAGACTTTTCCTTCAGTCATTTTGACCAAAACATCACTTTTACAATCAAGCAAAACCCGGGAATCCCCAAGCACACTCCCGCAAACTTTTCCTTCGGTCATTTCGACCAAAGCATTACATTTACAATCAAGCAAAATCCGGGAATGCCCAAGCTAATTCCCGCTTACTTTTTTCACGGTCATTTCAGCCCAAGCACCTTTTTTACAACCAAGCAAGTCCGGGAATGACCAAGCGCACTCTCGCGGACTTTTTTTCGGTCATTTTGACCAAAGCCTCACTTTTACAAACGAACCCCGGAATGCCCAAGCGCGGTCCCGCGGTCTTTTCCATCTAGTTTGAACGACCCATAGTCGTGCCGAATAAGCACCTTCAAAAGTAAAAACGACAGAACGTGCAGAACCGTTCTCATCGCATTTCAAGCATCTCCGACTCGACTAGCCTATAGCTACCTCGGGTCGACTCCAAACTTTTTATCACAATCCAACGAAAAGCCCACAACAACACACCATTAACACGGGCTAATAGGATTCGATCTCAAAATCACCTTCTACATCGAGCTGAAATGTGTCAACGCATTTTAGCTAAAAAAGCTTCTTCGCTTTTCTTCCAAAACAACCTTTTTTTGCAAAGTCACGAGACGAGTCTAAGTATGCGTGAATCGAACCTTGACACGAAGACACTGATTCATATTAAAGACGTGTGCCTCTCAAGCAACCGACAAATCATTCACCCAAGCATCAGCAACGGTCCCGCAGATCTAGTCAAGCAACCCGCAACTTTTCAACAAGGGTTAAGTCCTAAGCATCGAGTCAATCTTTGTCCGTCTAGGACAATCGAGTCTCTAACATACGACGTTTCTACAAGCAGATAGAGGAATAAGTTTGCTTACAACTCAGCTTCTTTTCAACTAACAGTTCTTTTACGAATTTTCTTTTCTCACCAAAAATACATTGCATCCTAGGATAACAATCCGAAGAAGGTCTAAGCCATGTACAAAAGCCTGAGACAACACAATTACAAAAACCAAAGCAAAGTCCGGTAGTCCGCTTGTTATCTACTACTCCGCTGCTTTTAGAGGAGGATCCATTAACTTAGAGCTCTATAGTGATCATGAATTTGATCATGACCAGAAGTACGAGTATTCCTGAATCACCCTCCGCGTACTCGATCACGTGCCTCATAAGCAAACGAACTTGTTAGAGGAGTCTGGCGTGACAGACATATGATCACAGACGACCACCGAACCGCAAGGTCCAGCAAAAATTCAATTTCAAGCCCAATGCCAAAAAAAAAGGACGGTGCAAGTTCTCAAAAACAAACGAGAACACAAAAAAAACAACAAAAAGGGTAACAGACAAAAGGCAGAAACAAAAGAGCCTCAAAAGACCACAAACAAGTGGCACATGTTGGAGTAAGTGTCCTCCACAAATAGTGCGATTACATAATAAATCTCGATTAAGGAATACATGGGGATAACCCTGTATTATTGTCAATTGATTAACGTGAATCAATAACGGTTGGCTGACTAGAGTTTGACGTTATTGTCGTGAGACGGCGGTGATCAATTGATCCCTTTGAGTCACACCTAATGGAACGTACTCCAAATAAAGAAGCTAATTAATTGTATGAGATACAATTAGATTAGTAACTTGATAAATCGACTTATAATTAGTCAGTGAGTTAATTCAGAGAGAAATCGAGTTGGGAACTCGAATGATTAATTTTATATCGATAAAATTATTTGAAGATAATGGGAATTAGTGATTAATTGTTAATTCACTAATTGTTTACTAATTGACTAATGAGATTACTACTAGTGCAATTTTAATATACATGTAAGTGTACATATATATTAAAGAAGAGTTAAGAGTTTAATTAAATGATTTATACTTTATCATATTGGATGATTAAGTGATAAATTATAAGTATTTGTGAGATAAATATTGAAAACAAAATAGACCCAAATAGGCCCTTATGGACCGTCCAAATAAGGGGACAAGAGAAAGAAAAGATTCTCTTTCGTCTTGTTCTATTTTGTTTTGCTTGCTTCCTTTTTATGCATGCCAAACATTATCATTGTCATGCACTACATTGTTCTAAACAAGAAAAAAAAAACCTCTTCTCTCCTTCCCCCTAGAATTGGCCGGCCAAAACAAGTCCAACACACTTGTTTTTGTTTTGTTTTTCCTTATAAAAACAAAGGCCAAAGAGAATACATTGTATGCATGCATTATTCTCTACTCTACATCTCTAAAACTCTCTCTAAAACTCTCTCTAAAACTCTCCTATAATATTAGCTATATTACTAAGATTTAGTAATAATAATATTACATATTATCAAGTATATATTAGTGATTTCTAGCTCAAAATCACTAGTAGTTTTTGGAGTTGTTCTTGGGTGCAACAAGAAGGAGGTTTCCTATTTTGGAAACTCGGGTTTTGGAGGATCATCCTAACTATTAGCTCAAGAATCAAATCGAGAAAAGAGTTCTCATTTTGTGCCCAAATAATCCCTTCGAAAGGTATAAATTTCTATGAACTAGATATACTAAGTAAATTTTTAACTACATAGATCTTGCTCATCAAATTAGAGTAATTTGATTTAAACTAATAATGGATTAGTATAGGTTTCGGAACCCAACAAGTGGTATCAGAGCTAGCTTGTAGTTACAAACTTATTTTGTTCATTTTTGGATTTTTATGTATTTATTGAGAATAAATATGTTAAAATCCGAAATTGGTGTTAAAAATGGTTATAACACAAAATTTTTATAGCATGCAAAGCTGGTGGTCTCACTAAACTACTGGTCAAATTTCGTTATTTTTGGAATTCTTTTGCTGATTATTATGATTTTTATACAAAACCGAGTCAAAAAGGTGTCTTTTTGGCTTAAATAATAAGTATAAATAGCTATAATTTTAATATGGTCATGAAAGTTTTACACAGTGAAATATGTAATTTATAACTTCTGCATGTAAATTTCCAAAATTATATTTTGAGTTTTGGATATTTATTCATTAATCTGATAAAAATCGGTATTTAATGAATTTTAATGTCCAAAATATAGTAAATGTTGTTTTCTGGACATGAAATTTATACCAATATTTTTATATACTTTAAGGATGCTATTGTATAAATTAGGCATTTTTCCTTACTGTTTTTAAGGTTTTATTGATTTTATGAGATGAAATCGATGAGACCGTATGTTTATTGTCCCAAAATTAATTCGTAAAATTTTTTGACCAAAATTTACATTTTTGACATTCTGGAAGTGTTCCAGAATATACAAAATGTTTCCAAAATAAAAAAAAGGTTTTATTTCATTTTATAATGTATTTTTAACGCTTTATTCATAAATAGTTATGATTAAAGTTAAAGAAATTAGCAAAATGACCACTATAATGAACTAAAATCACCATGAATTAGTGAAGACTACTTTTGGGTGTTTTAAATCAGTTAGAAGTTTTAGTTTATGCTTAAAAGATGTTTTAAGTATTATTGATTAATATGGGATTAATCGATAAAAATATGAGACCGAGATTTAAAATGTTAAATCGATAAAAGTTTTTGGGCGATTTTTGGCATGTTTTATACATAAGCATTTGATTTTGCATGTGTGATTGAATAAATGTTTATTCTTACTAGTATGGCCATAGTTTGTTTTATTTTTGCCGATATCACCCGTAATGAAAGGGAATATCGGTTGGCATGTAATTAAATACGATTTCGTATCGCTGGTTTGTAATTTTAATTAGCTTATTTCATTTATAAATGTATAATAGGTTTGCTATGTATTCATTTGTAAATTATATTTGTAACCATTTGTAAATCGAAGACCGGCGATGGATCGTGATGGTGCCTTGGAAGAGTTCTAAAGCACACAAGGAGGAGCCATGGAAGAAGTCCATTTGAAGAGGGACCAAAGGAGTTGGTTTCCAATTTATAACTCCTTGTAATTTTATTTCTTTTTAGGTGGCCATACTAGGATTTATGCTTGTATGTTTATGCTTGTTTGCTTGTTTGTTTGTTCGTTATCATGCCAAAATCGCCATGCATGCTAAGTCATCCCACTATGATTTTCGATTTAAGTCACGTTTCTTAAATTAGTTCACTTATAAAGAATTTTATGACTAAATTGACAAGATCACCCACATTATTAAAATGAATTGAGGTTAAGCCTTTCCGATTGTAGCAACTATGAACCCCATGTTCATGAGGACCTCCGCAACGTGGAACCTCGTTACCATGGGTAAGTAGTGAGAGGAAGTCTCATGCTAAGTGGGTTTGGACTCAACCAAATAAAAGTTATTTGGGGCTAAAAGATGCATTTTAAAGAAAATCATCAACCGAGAGTTCTAGTGTAGAATTAGTCAAGTGTTGACTTATCGTTTTTACATAAAAGGAAACCTAAGATGTCTAATTTTAACTAGAAGCCAGTCTCGGAATCATTTATATAATTTCGTGGGAGATCATTATATAAATGGGCATTTAAATGAATTTTAAATGTTTTTAAATATAATGAATGCTTATATATTTTCTCTAAATTGTTGTAGAATTATTTTCAAAACGCAATGGCAACATAAACTCGCTCACCCGTTTTGGGTGAAGACTCATGGTTGATGTTATGACCAGATTTTACACTACCCAGAGTTGGTAGTTCTGGATAGACACTGTAAATACGGTACAGAGCAGGAAAGAAGAGCAATAGCAGTTATAGCCCAGAACAGGTCAGAAGAGGCATGGCAGTTATGGTCAGTAGGGGTCAACTATGACGGTTACAAAGATCATGGGATAATGGAAGATATTCAGCTGAGAAGAAATGGAAGTCATGGGAAGTTATCTAACCGTCGAAGATCATGGGGAAGTGCCCTAGAAAATAGGAACTAATTCTCAGCTCATTTTATGTATATATAGGAGGTCATTTGTACGTTTTTCAGAAGTCTTTCATGAGCATTAGCATACATAAGCACTAGATAATCACAATACGACAATTATACTCAGTTCAGTACGAATCGCTACAGAAGTGATCATTCTCACAGTTGTACTCTGTAACCCCAAATCTGATATTAATAAAAGTACTCCTGGCCTGGTAGCCCGCAGTTTTCTCCATCTTCTTCTTGGGGCTTCTGCGTCATCAAATCCCTCTGTCCTTAGTTCTGTCCCATATAGCTCAGTTCTGTTCCGCAAATAGTACTAGTTGATCCACTTTTCACTATTTTCATACTTGTTAAGTTTTTACCAAAACAAATTGACGCCCACCGTGGGGCAACTAGTTTATTAATTTGCGTAACTTTTCTCACAAAAATCTCACAAAAATCACCTTTTCCATATTCAAATGGCTGATAGAACTTTGGAGCAATTGTCCAAGGAGTTACAAAATGCGCAATCTAAGATTCAGCAAATCTCAGAAGAGAATGCAAAACTGAAGGAGACAGAGTCTGTTCTGAAGACTAAGTTAGATTCTGCTAAAGGCAGTACCTCAAAGATCAGACCTGGGGCATCCTTGAGTTCTATAATTAAGAGAATAGATTTCTCTAATCGGGACGAAGATGAGGATCTCGAAGACCAGCTCCTGGGTGGTGAAGAAGAGGAAGAAACATCCGAGAATCTTGTGAAAGGAAGGGCAAGAAGAAGTTCAACTTCACTCTCATGATGATGCAAGAACTCCGAAGTTACATGACAAGGTTGCAAAGATCCCAGGAGTTCCAAAGACCAATTGAGGAGGCTTCCCAAGAGTGTTATGCAGATTCACCATTCGGTGAGGCCATAACCATGCGGGACATCCCAAAGAAGTTCGATGTTCCAGGATGAAGCGTATGATGGTACAGAGATCCACAGGACCACGTTGCCCGGTACAAGTAGAGGATGTACACAGTTCAGTTCCCAAAAGAGTACAGAGAAGCTTTGCATGTGCAAAGGCTTTGGTTCTACTCTATTTGGACCGCTCTGCAATGGTTTGTCAATATTCCTAATGGTACTATTAAATCGTTTGCTAATCTTGTGAATGTCTTTGTTGCCCGGTTGCTAGCGGCAGGAAATTAGAGAAGCAACAAGTGATGCATGCACTGTATGCGAGAAGAAAGATGAGTCCCTACGAGATTATCTCCAAAGATTCAACAAGGAGAAGATCTCTATCCCCAACTGTGATGTTGCAACCGCTATCCAGGCTTATAGGCAAGGTTTGGTGGTCAATTCTGAGCTTTATCGTGAACTAACCAAGTATCCTTGTGTTACTTTTGAAGATGTGCAGGCAAAGACCTTGGCCCAGATTAGACTTGAAGAAGATGCTTTCAGTAGGCAGGATAGTTCTGGGTATGAGAAGGTGAACAGGAAGTCTAATGGTGGACGCACCCAGAGCAGGCCAGCGCCATACAGCAGGCCACCCAGAACACAAGTGCATGCCGTCAGTTCTGAGACAGTCAACTCTGATGACTCCCTTGATATCAGCAGTCTCGGTGTGGAGGTTCCACAGTTGATAGCAAAATTGGAAAGCTTTGGGAATGGTGCAAGATGGCCCAAGAGGAATGATAATCCAAATCCAAACAGAAATCCAAACAAGTACTGTGAGTACCATGGAGACATCGGCCACAGCACAGAAGACTGCTATGCCTTCAAGAAGGAGATATCTTACCAGCTCAGAACTGGACGTCTGAAGGACATCATCAGACCAGTCCAGAGGAATCCGGCCAGAGCTGAAAGCGCCAAGTCCTAGGGTTCCAGGGGACAAGAGTCAGAAAAGCCGCCAAATCCTCCACCCTACACACACGAGGTAAAATTTATTAATGGTGGTTCTAATATCTGTGGTTTGACCTATTCTGCAGCCAAGAGGATAGCAAAGCAAGAGAAGATGCAGCCTCCAACCACAGTAGAGAAGAACTGGGAAGTTGTCACTTTTGATCATGAAGATTGTGAAGGCATCCCGATCGCATCATGGCGACCTAGTGATCAAGTTGCATTAGAGAGAGGAAGCACCCTTATGCCGAGTTACGATTGATGGGGCGATTACGTGAACCTGATCATGATGGATGCGTTAAAGTGTTGGAGTATGTGTCCTCCACAATAGTGCGATTACTTAATAAATCTCAATTAAGGAATACGTGGGGATAATCCTAGATTATTGTCAATTGATTAACGTAAATCAATAACGGTTGGCTGACTAGAGTTTGACGTTACTGTCGTGAGAACGGCGGTAATCAATTGATCCCTTTAAGTCACACCTATAGGAACATACTCCAAATATTTAAGCTAATTAATTGTATGAGATACGATTATATTAGTGACTTGATAATTTGACTAACGGTTAGTCAGTGTATTGATTTAGAGAGAAATCGAGTTGTGAACTCGGACGTTTGAATTTTATATCGATAAAATTGTTAGAGGAGATGAGAATTAGTGATTAACTGTTAATTCACTAAACATGTATATTTTACTAATGAGATTAGTAAAAGTACAATTTTAATATACGTGTAAGTGTACATGTATATTAAGGAAGAGTTTAATTAATTTACACTTTATTATATTAGATAATTAAGTGATAAATTAAAAGTATTTGTGAGACAAATATTGATAAACAAAATGGACCCATGAAGAGAGTCATGGACCGTCCAAAAGGGCAAAGGAAGGAGAAGGAAGCTTCTCTTGTTTTGTCTTATTAGTTTTGTTTTCTTTCTTTTGCTTTTGCATGAAAGGCACAATGATTAAAATGCATAGCATTTCTCTAATCAAGAAGCAAAACTCTTCCCCACACTAGGTTTATGCTTGCTTGCTTGGTTTTGCTTGTTTGATTGCTTATTTTTTCCGCACACATGCCAAAATCGCCATGCATGCCACGTTATCCCACTCCGATTGTCATTTTTAGGTCGCCATTCTTAAATTAGTTCACTTATAAAGAATTTAAATGACTAAAAATTGACAAGATCACCGACATTTTAACAAAAATGAATTGAGATTAAGCCTTTTCAAATATAGCGACTATGAACCCCATGTTCGTGAGGACCTCCGCGACGTGGAACCTTGTTACCATGGGTAAGTAGTGGGAGGAAGTCCCATGCTATTTTGGTTTGGACTCAACCGAATAAGAGTTATTTGGGGCTAATCGATGCATTTTAAAGAAAATCATCAACCAAGCATTCTAGTGTAGAATTAGTCAAGTGTTGACTTATCGCTTTTATATAAAAGGAAACATGAGATGTCTAATTTTATATGGAAAACGAGTCTTGGAATCATTTATATAATTTCGTGGGAGATCATTATATAAATGGACATTTGTTTTAAAAATGAGTTTTAGCAAATGTTATAAATGAACAATAAATGCTTACATATTTCCTCATATTTATTGTAGAATCATTTATCGCAATGGCATCATCATCATCAACTCCCGCGCGCATTTTGGGCAAAAATTCATGGTTGCGAACCGTGATGGATAAGTGTATCCTCAAGGATGACGGTAGCAACTTTGTCGAATGGGATTCGACAATGAGGGGCGCCGCTACATCCGACAATGTGCTCAAGCACCTTACCGATCAACCACCCGCCGAACCCACTTCTCGATCCGGCGCGGCTCGTGCCGCCTATGATGAGTATGTGAAAGTGGACAATGACGTGAAAAACGTCTTAATTTGGTCCATGACACCCGCTCTCAAACTCCGAATGGTTACTCAAAAAAGTGCATATGCGATATTCACTTGAGTGACAACCATGTTCTCCAAAGCACCGCAAATAAGGCTTTATGAAGCCGCGGTTCGGTTTTTCGACGCAAAGCTTGAGAGGAACCAAAAAGTTGGTCCTCATGTGCTCAAAATGATTGAGCAAATAGACACTCTTGAGCGTCAAGAGTGTGCTATACCGAAAGCTCTTGCGATCAACCGCATCCTTCATTCTCTTCCTAACAAGTTTGCTCAATTTCGAGTAAACTACAACATGAATAACATGGATAAGAGTTACCATGAACTTCATGCACTCTTGGTTCAAGCCGAGAGGGATATGGAAGTGAATGAGGTGGAGAAGAAAGATGTTCTCTCCATGAAAATGAAGAACATGAACTTAGGAGTGAAGAAGGGGAAGGTGGCCAAGAAGGGGCCATCTAACATTGGCAAGGGTAAGGGAAAGGCTGTTGTGGAAGGTGTTCCACATAAGCCTAAGCCCAAGATCAACAAGGGAAGACCCCTCAAAGACACTTGCAAATATTGCAATGAAGTGGGTCATTGGATGCGCAATTGTCTCAAGTATAAGAAGGATCTCAAGAATGGATGTGCGACATCCAAAGGTATTCCTTCTAATCTCTATATGATAGACATCAATCATGCTTGCATTTCTACATGGGTATTGGATACCGGATGTGGATCTCACCTTTGTAATCATTTGCAGGGGATGAGAAACGTGCGGGCCCTAGCCAAGGGTGATGTAGAACTGCGCATGGGCAATGGAGCTAGAGTAGCGGCCGTTTCGTGGGAACTTTTGTACTCGCTCTTGCTAGTGGATTAGAGTTGCTTTTGAATAACTGTTATTTTGTACCAACTCTAACGAAAAACATTATCTCCGTCCCGTTTTAGATGCGGAAGGCTTTTCTTTTGTGATTAAGAACAACCGTTGTACTTTTTCATTTAATGAAATAGTTTATGGTGAAGCTATTTCAATTGGAGGTATTTATGTTTTAAATGATGTTAATGATGTTTATCATGTCGAGAACAAGAGGCTCAAAACGAATGAATCAAACAAATCCTACCTTTGGCATTGTCGTTTAGGTCACATAAACGATAGACGCATAAAGAGACTTGTTGAGACCAAGGTTCTCAAACCATTTGATTGCGAATCATATGGTACATGCGAAGCTTGCCTTTTAGGCAAGATGACTCGTCAACCCTTTAGCGGTAAAGGGACACGAGCAAGTGAGGTTTTAGGACTCATACATACCGATGTGTGTGGTCCATTAAACATCACTGCTAGAGGAGGATATCATTACTTCATTACTTTTACCGATGACTTAAGTAGATATGGTTATGTCTACTTAATAAGGCATAAAAGTGATGCTTTTGAGAAATTTAAAGAATTTCAAAATGAGGTTGAGAACCAATTGAACAAAAGGATAAAAGCATTACGATCGGATCGTGGTGGCGAATATCTAAGTAATGAGTTTGATTCACATCTAAAGAATTGTGGTATAGTATCACAATGGACTCCTCCGGGCACACCACAGTTGAATGGTGTTGCAGAAAGGAGAAACCGAACCTTGCTTGACATGGTTCGGTCTATGATGAGTCAAACTGAGCTTCCTGGATCATTTTGGGGTTTTGCGCTATTATCTGCTGTTTTCTCACTAAATCGAAGTTCGACTAAAGCGGCCAATAAGACTCCATATGAGATATGGATGGGAACGGTTCCCTATTTGTCATTCATGAGAATTTGGGGATGTGAGGCATTCGTCAAGAATAAAACTGACGATAAGCTCGCTCCAAGGTCTGACAAATGTCTATTTGTAGGTTATCCTAAGGAAACCTGTGGTTATTACTTCTACAACCCTCACGAGAACAAAGTGTTTGTGGCTCGTGATGCTGTTTTCCTAGAAAATGAATTTATTTCTAAGAAACAGAGTGGGAGAAAATTTGAACTTGATGAAGTTCAAGAGCCACAAACCGAGACAGAAAATGAGGAAACTGTTCCCTCGTCGTCTGACACGGTTATAATCCCTAGGAGGTCAGGAAGAGTTAGTCAACAACCTGACCGTTACCTCGGTAACATCGAGGAGGAGGGTGATTTGTTGCTATTCGAAAGCAACGAACCCTCAACCTACAAGGCGGCTATTAGTAGCCCCAACTCCGAACAATGGCTTGAGGCCATGAAATCCGAAATGGATTCTATGTACGAGAACCAAGTCTGGGACTTGGTAGATTTACCTGAAGGAGTGCGACCCCTTCAGTGTAAATGGATATTCAAAATCAAACTCGGCATAGATAAACATATTGATGTTTACAAAGCTAGATTGGTGGCAAAGGGCTTTTGACAAGTCCAAGGCATTCATTATGATGAAACCTTTGCACCGGTTGCTATGCTTCGATCCATAAGGATAATCATAGCGGTTGCCGCATTTCATGACTATTAAATATGGCAAATGGATGTAAAAACCGCCTTCTTGAATGGGATTCTAGAAGAGGAAGTGTTCATGACACAACCTGAAGGTTTTGTAGACACATCCAACCCTAAGAAAGTATGCAAGCTTAAGAGATCCATTTATGGTCTTAAGCAAGCATCGAGGAGTTGGAATCACAGATTCGATCATGTTATTAAACAACATGGATTCGCTCGTAGTGCCGAGGAACCTTGTTTGTACATGAAGTTTAGTGGGAGTAAAGTAACCTTCCTTGTTTTGTATGTGGATGACATACTACTGATCGGAAATGATATTCCAAGTCTCAACTCGGTAAAGGTGGAATTGGGAAACCATTTCCAAATGAAGGACTTGGGAGAGGCACAACGCATCTTGGGTATCCGGATCTATAGAGATAGATCCAAAAGGATACTAGCATTAAGTCAAGAAACTTATATCGATAAGATTCTTGATAGGTTCAATATGAAAGACTCCAAGAGAGGCTTTCTTAGATGAGTGTAGGAATAACATTGAAGAAATCTCAATGTCCTACGACTCTGCGAAATTGAACGCATGAAATTGATCCCTTATGCTTCATTTGTTGGATCAATCATGTATGCTATGATGTGCACTCGTCCTGATGTCGCTTTCGCCTTGTGCATGGCGAGCCGGTATCAAGCTAATCCCGGTGTGAGTCACTGGGTAGCTGTAAAGAGCATCCTTAAGTACTTGAGAAGAACTAAGGATTCGTTTTGGGTGTTAGGAGGAGAACTTGAGCTACGTGTAAAGGGTTACACGGAGGCAAGTTGCCAAACTGATGGGGATGATCTGATATCCCAATCCGGCTATGTCTTTATGTTGAATGGAGGAGCTGTTTGTTGGAAGAGCTTCAAACAGAGTGTCACCGCGATTCTACGACTAAGTGAATATTTGGCGTCTGAAGTCGCTAAAGAAGGCGTGTGGATTCGGCAATTCTTGGATGGACTAAGAGTAGTCCCTAGTGCCGTGGATCACATCCTTTGTTTATTGTGATAACGGTGGGGCTATTTTCCAAGCGAAGGAGCCCAAGTCTAGCAACAAGTCTAGACACGTTTGAGGAAATACCACGTTATTAGAGATAATGTGGAAAGGAAGGAAATAGATATTTGTAAGGTTGGGACCAGGCGATAATATCGCCGATCCTTTAACCAAGCCTCTTTCGAGGGCTAAGCATGACGCCGCACACCGCCTCCATGGGGTTGCGGCGTATGCAATTTCCTTTAGTTTCGTAATATGTAATTGAACGATGTATCTTTTTACATATATGAAAATAACATTCATTGTTTTTATCTTAAGTCATTGTGAATGCATACTTTGTTTATCCGAATATTTGTGTAACAATTTTGAACGTATTCAAGTGAACGGAATAAACTAAGTATTTGGTCCCTAGTCTCTCATATGAGGTGACGTCTCAGAGACAAGATTGCAAGTCGATCGATGGTGAGGTTCAACACCATAGGGTCATATGTGATGACTGATCGTTTGCATAGACAGACTGTGAAAACACTCTGTCGGGCAGTGACGCTTATAGAATTCCTTTTCAATGCGATTGAAACCTGGCCGTGGTGGGAATTTCTATAGTATTCCTTTGAGTCGATTCTTTGACCGAACTGATTATCCGAGCCTGCGGTTCCGAGTGACTTTCATTTTTGTCCTAAGCCATGCCGTGAAAGGGGTTATAAGGGCATCTTTGGGGTCATGGTGATCTGCATTATACAAGACAATCGAGTGGAAGGAAATGTCCACCCTCGTCAGGGTAAAACATCTTTGGGCCACTCGAGGAGTAGTCATTTGAAAATGCGTGGCCACGCTCGGTAAGAATCTACGGTAGATTCCCCGGTCAGACAGCTACTCTCCTTATCGAGGAAACCACTCATGATATATATCTCAGGATGCAAGTACGACCTGTAAGACACCTTGCATCGAGTGGGAGATGTGAAACGGACATGAGAATTGGTAATGCACAACTTGTCTCGGACAAGTGGGAGATTGTTAGAGTATGTGTCCTCCACAATAGTGCGATTACTTAATAAATCTCAATTAAGGAATACGTGGGGATAATCCTAGATTATTGTCAATTGATTAACGTAAATCAATAACGGTTGGCTGACTAGAGTTTGACGTTATTGTCGTGAGAGCGGCGGTAATCAATTGATCCCTTTAAGTCACACCTATAGGAACATACTCCAAATATTTAAGCTAATTAATTGTATGAGATACGATTATATTAGTGACTTGATAATTTGACTAACGGTTAGTCAGTGTATTGATTTAGAGAGAAATCGAGTTGTGAACTCGGACGTTTGAATTTTATATCGATAAAATTGTTAGAGGAGATGAGAATTAGTGATTAACTGTTAATTCACTAAACATGTATATTTTACTAATGAGATTAGTAAAAGTACAATTTTAATATACGTGTAAGTGTACATGTATATTAAGGAAGAGTTTAATTAATTTACACTTTATTATATTAGATAATTAAGTGATAAATTACAAGTATTTGTGAGACAAATATTGATAAACAAAATGGACCCATGAAGAGAGTCATGGACCGTCCAAAAGGGCAAAGGAAGGAGAAGGAAGCTTCTCTTGTTTTGTCTTATTAGTTTTGTTTTCTTTCTTTTGCTTTTGCATGAAAAGCACAATGATTAAAATGCATAGCATTTCTCTAATCAAGAAGCAAAACTCTTCCCCACACTCTCCTCTAGTGGCCGGCCCATATAGTGTGTGTAACACACTTCATTTTGTTGTTTTTTCTATAAAAACACAAGGCCCTTGAATGAATATAATTCATTCATACATCTCCATTTTATCTCTCTAATATTTCCTCTCTAAACAAAACTCTCTAGATAATATTATACCAAGAGTTAGTACTAATATTTTACATATTATCAAGCTAATATTAAATATTTTCTAGATCAAAAATATTTAGTATTTTTGGAGTATTGTTCTTGGGTGCTATCTAAAGGAGGTTTTCTACATTGAAAACTTGGGTTATTAAGGAGGATCATCCTAAGCTTACTCTCAAGAAACAAAACTAGACAGGAGTTCTAGTTTTGTGCCCTATATTTCCTTTAAGAGAAAGGTTTAATTTTCTAAACTTGTTAACAATGTAAATTTGTACTACATAGATCTTGCTAAATCAAATTAGAGTAATTTGATTTACACTAATACTTGATTAGTGAATGGGATCCGATCCCTACATAAAGGAGATGGGTATAGGCCAGGACAAGCTGACCAAGAATTCCAATGTTCTGGTAGGATTCAGCGGCGAGACCAAGCATACCTTGGGAGAGATATCACTTCCCACCTATGCCCAGGGAGTCTCTTCTTTTGAGAAGTTTAATGTTATTGACTCTATGACTTCGTATAATGTTTTGTTAGGCAGGCCTTGGATCCACAATCTTAAGGCTGTGGCGTCTACTTACCATCAATGTGTGAAGGTCCCAACTCAATGGGGAGTTCAGGTGATAAAGGGAGGGAGGCAGACTGCACAGGAGTGCTACAGAGCAGCCTTGAAGCCCCCAGTCACCAACAAATCACTCGCATAGCAATTACAGAAACCAGTCAAGTCAATAGTGGAACCAGAGAAATCAGGATTGGAGATGGACCAGATCAGTGTAGACCAGTCTTGCCCAGAAAAGAAAGTATTGGTGGGCAGTGATGTGCCTTCCAGTATCAGATCTGATCTGATCAGTTTCCTGAAGTCTAAGAAATCAAGTTTTGCATGGAGCCACTTTGACATGATCGAATCGCCCCGACGTTATCACGCACAAGCTCAACGTTGATCCTCAGTACAGACCAGTGCACCAGAAACGCAGGAAGTTTGCGCCAGAGAGAAATGTTATCATCAATGAAGAAGTCCAGAAGCTGCTGGACATGAACATGGTAAGAGAGGTAATGTATCCAGACTGGTTAGTGAAGGTACCGGGAAAAAGGCGATAGACCTATCGACGCCCTGCGCGCGCCCGCCCTCGCCCGTCTTGAAGCGAAGCGAGAATCTTTCGCTTGAGGAAAAAGTGCGAAGTTTTGAGAAAAATGGGGGAGATCATTGCATGAATTTGTGACCAAAAAGAAAAGTAGAAAATCCTTTTTGAAAGTGTATTTTCGGAGTCGCCACCAAATATTAAAGGAATTTGGAACCTATTCAACGCGTCTTGAAATACAAGACACGAGTGTCTCGGATTTCAAGGTGCGTCGATACCTATCAATCTGAGGTTTGAAACCAGAGAAGGGGTCTCGAGTGAGGTTACTTTTCGAAAGTTTTGACAAAATAAGTTTTGAAAACCGTAATCAAAAAGCCTACATAAGAGTAGTCTCTACTAATTTGAAAACATTTGCTTAATTTCGATATTTGGGCTAAAAGTCACGCTACGTACAAGTGCGAATAAACATGACTCGATTAAAATGCATAAATAATGTAAATTGTCAAAATAATGACATATTGCTATAGGAAATGTACGTTAAATAATAATTTATTGACTAAATTATTACTATAGACGTTATTTTCCGACCTCGTATTAGAATTTGTGAAAAACCCTCAGTTTTGACATGCTAAAAGACTCTATGAAACGGTACAATTTAGTGTTGGATCCGTGATTCTAGTCGTTATTTAATGCATGAATGAGGACTTGCATAATTATAAAAGTGACGTCGGTTTGCTTTAGTGATAATGAGTCGTTTATTTATGCGATATTGGCGGGGTTTAGTCGGATTATGAATCCGAATTGCTACAACCGTATTACGAATACGGCCGCTTAGTGCCAATATCGGGTTTGGGGTTAATGTAACCCCATTGTCCGAGTCTCAAACGTCTAGCCCGTAGGTAAAATGTTTACCTTTCGAAAATGTAAAGACGGTATTTTTGAGTGGATTTTGTGAATAGTGTATGAGTGCTAAAAACCGGGTATTGAAAATGAATGAAGTGGGTTGGTATTTATAGAGTTTGGCTGGTTTCTGTGGGATAGCAAACTTAATCGCCTGTATACAGGCGTTTAAGTTTGCTTGAGTTAGATATTTTTCAAGAAAAATTTAAAAGTACCGGGTACAAAACAAAGTAAATCGCTTTGTGACAAAGCGATTGTATTTTTAATCGTCATTAACCGGCGATTTCATTTTTGTTTTGGTGGGCTGTTTATGCCGCCATTTGGTTTTTGGGGGTTTGATTAAGTAATGATTATGTTTTGTTGTTTACTTATGAGCTAAGTCTTTGTTCAGTTTTGGTCCGAATTTCGGTTTTCGTGTTTCGGTTTTTGTCGTGTTTTTCGGTTTTGGCTTGAAATAAAATAATATTAGGTTATATTATTTTATGGTTTCATAAAAACCTAACTTTGTGAAAATGTGACACGGGACGCACTTTGGCCCGTTTTGAGTGTTGTGTTAGTGTGCGTTTTTGGGTCGTTTTTGTAAGTTTGGGCCGTTTTGTAGCTAGTTGAAATTTGTTTTTGTGGCTTGGCTTAATAAGCCGTTCCTATATTGTGCTCGTGTTACGCTCATGATGTCTAAAATTGACATTTACTTTCATGATTATGCAAGTCCAAATTAATACGCTAAAAATGACTAATACGTTTTAGACACTTTTGTACTGTTTCGACTCTTTTAAAAGCATGTATGAAAGTCCTTTTCATCATCGGGTTTGTTTTTGGGGAATGCGGATACGGGTATCTACAGAGCCCAGTTTGGTCGAGCTCGGACAAAGCGTTAGTCAAACTTAAAGATAGTATCCGGACCATTACAGTCTCGATACTACCTGGCGGCGCTAAGCATGTGTCTTATGGGAGAGACGAGGACTTAGCGTCGGGAAATGCGGGGAGGGACGACATGTTTTTAAGGACATGACGGTCCTACATGTTTAAGGGCATGTCAGCCTGCATGTGGCCTGAGTACTCCCAGCTGGCGCCTTGCTTGTGTTTCTGTTTGTGCTCCTTGCTTTGCTTGCGCTTCTGGCTTGCGCTTCTTCGCTTTGCTTGCGCTTCTGGCTTGCGCTCCTTTTCTTTGCTTGCGCTTCTGGCTTGCGCTCCTTTGCTTTGCTTGCGCTTCTGGCTTGCGCACCTTGCTTTGCTCGCGCTTCTGGTTTGCGCTCCTTTGCTTTGCTCGCGCTTCTGGCTTGCGCTCCTTTGCTTTGCTTGCGCTTCTGGCTTGCGCTCCTTCGCTTTGCTTGCGCTTCTGGCTTGCGCTCCTTTGCTTTGCTTGCGCTTCTGGCTTGCGCTCCTTTGCTTTGCTTTCCTTGCTGGACGTCTCGTAGAAGAGGTTACGCGTTTTGGTTTCTCATAAAAAGGGCTAGGTTTTTATGAACGTCTCGTGAGGAGGCTACGTGTTTTGGTTTCTCATAAAAAGGGCTAGGTTTTTATGAACGTCTCGTGAGGAGGCTACGTGTTTTTCTCATAAAAAGTTAGGTTTTTATGAACGTCTCGTGAGGAGGTTACGTGTTTTTGGGTTTTAACGTCTCGTGAGGAGGCTACGTGTTTTTGTGTTTTAACGTCTCGTGAGGAGGTTACGTGTTTTTGGTTTTTCATAAAAAAGGGTTAGGTTTTTATGAACGTCTCGTGAGGAGGCTACGTGTTTTTGGGTTTTAACGTCTCGTGAGAAGGCTACGTGTTTTTGGGTTTTAACGTCTCGTGAGGAGGCTACGTGTTTTTTGTGTTTCTCATAAAAGGGTTAGGTTTTTATGAACGTCTCGTGGGGAGGCTACGTGTTTTTGGGCTTTAACGTCTCGTGAGGAGGCTACGTGTTTTTGTGTTTCTCATAAAAGGGTTAGGTTTTTATGAACGTCTCGTGAGGAGGCTACGCGTTTTTGTATTTCTCATGAAAAGTTAGGTTTTTATGAACGTCTCGTGAGGAGGCTACGCGTTTTTGTATTCCTCATAAAAAGTTAGGTTTTTATGAACGTCTCGTGGGGAGGCTACGTTTTTTTGGGTTTTAACGTCTCGTGAGGAGGCTACGTGTTTTTGTGTTTCTCATAAAAGGGTTAGGTTTTTATGAACGTCTCGTGAGGAGGCTACGCGTTTTTGTATTTCTCATAAAAAGTTAGGTTTTTATGAACGTCTCGTGAGGAGGCTACGCGTTTTTGTATTTCTCATAAAAAGTTAGGTTTTTATGAACGTCTCGCGAGGAGGCTACGTGTTTTTGTTGGTTGAGTTGAAATCGCGTTTAAAATGGGTTGAAAGGTGTATTGGGCCGAGGAAATGGCCCAAAACCAAACAGAAACCCATGAAACAAAAATAAAATCGCCAGTAAACTGGCGATTTCGTTTTTGTTTTGTGAATCTGTATAAAAGTCGGGGAAGAGAAAGGAGGAAGGTTTATTTCGTTTCTAAAATAAAAACTAAATCGATAACCTTAAAAATCAATCCGGCGATTTTCTAAACCAAAATTTGATTTTCCGACTCCTACAATTCGTCATGGACCAAGGTACGTATTCAATTCACTTGGTTTTTCGGGTTTTGAAGTTTGTTTGAGTCGGTTTTAACTCGAAATACCGTTTTCTAGGGTTTGGGTCGAAAATGTCGGTTTGATTCGAGTTTAGCTCTCGTCCTTGCTTGAAAACGTTAGCCATGGTTTTTATAGTGCTTGCCTCGCTTGTCTTGCTGTCGTTGCGTGAAAACCCGACTTGTGGCCTCGATTTTCGTGCGTTTCGACTCGGAGGGTATTTTGGTCATTTTTGAAAACGTCCCGAAAATGGCTCGAAACTTCGGTGTAGCTTACCCATTAGCAGTGTAACGCGTTGGTGAGCTCGGTTTGTTGAAATGTGCGGGAAAAGTGGTTCGTTTGGGTGGAAAACCGTGTAGAAGGGGGTAAAGTCGGGGTCTTGCTCTGTTTTCGTTACTTAAAACGATCCCGATTGGCTTGGTTGTTTTGGAAGTGTTGTAGTATGCTAGGGTATAGGTTTGGGTGGCTTGTGTGCGAAAAACGGCCTGAAAAACCGTAATTTTCGTGTGTTTTGGTATAAGGGCCAATTTTGGTCGAAATTTTTCGGTCCCGAAACTTGCCCGAATTCTCTGTATTGTGTTTTCATGGCTAGTGTTCGGGGTGATTTTCTCACACGGTTCGTTTAAGTGATTGTGGATCTACTAGTATTATCCTTTAAGTTGTTCTTGGTGGCGATTTATGTGATTGAGTTTAAGCGTAAAAGAAGATGGCAAAAAATGAAACAAGACACACAATATGGTTACGTGGGAAAAACCCTTAAATGTTAAGGGAAAAACCACGGGCGCCAAGCCAGGAGAGGATCTTCACTAGTTCAGGAATATTAGGTACAGAGTCTGGACCAACTGGTACAGGATACAATAAAGGCGTAAAATAATTATGAAGTGTTTGAATGCTTGAGAATTGCGTAAAATGTTGTGTGCTTGAGTTGTGTGATAATGGATGCCCTTTTTCTTCTGAGTTCTCCTCCTTATATAATGTCCTTAGGGTTCAACGTTCGGCTCCTCCTTTGTAGGTAACTTCTCCAACGATTTCTGAAGCTGTTCCTATCTTCAAGGCTGAGTTCCAGCATGCTTGACTGGGTCTTTCCAACGTCTCTCTTAGGGTTACTGCTGCGTCCTTGGATTTTCCTCTTTGATGTTTGACTCTTTCGTTGGGCTTGGCCCATCTTGGCTTTTCCTCTCCTGGCCTGCACCTTTGTTTTGTCTGCATACCAGTGCCGGGCCGCATGTCCTGGTCCCGACCGAGGATCCTGCATTCGCCTAGGCCTGGCCCAGTGGTTCAGACCACTGGTTTTTGGTCCCAACAGTTTGTCCCCCATCTCCTTGCCCTTCAGTCCTGAACTGGGGGGTAAGGAGATGCTTTGACCCTGGTCCAGGGCTGAGCCTGGCCCAGGCTCCTTCTGTTTTGCTGTGTCTTTGGTCCTGAGACCTGAACTCTGTAATTAATGAGGTAGTTGGCTTTTTGTGGGGAATTGCGCCCCTTTTTGGCGCTCTATACACTGCGCACGTCCCATCGTGGGTCTTATCACGTCTCTTCGCGCGTTTATTTTTGTAAAACTACTCAACTTCCTTTTGCTCCCTCTATATATACCCTAGTTTTTGTTTTGCTTCTCTCTCTAACTTATTCCTTCCTTCTGATCTTTTTTGTTTTGCAATCAAGAAACCCTAACACCAAAAAATCCCCAAATCAGTTTCGAAAAAGCCCTAGCTTTCTTCTTCCACTTCTCAATCTTCAACCATGGCACGCGATGATGTTGGCCCTTCCACTGCTGTTTCCTACACTCATGGTGACTCCGTCTTTCAGGCGACCAATTTGATTGAAGACGTCAACATCTTCCCTAATTTGCTTGCCCAAGGGGCTGTGGCGAGGCTGAAGAGGGAAGGTAAAATCCCTGAAGGTGCTGAGGTTTGGGCCCCAGACACGAAAGATGTCAGGGTAGACTGGGTTAGCCCTGGGTGGTTTTCGATTTTTGAATCATCCTTCAAATTCGGTGCCACTTTCCCGCTTTGCCCACTGATGAATGCTTTTCTGGGCACCATTCAAGTGCCGCCTTGTCAAGTCATGCCCTCTGTCTGTCGTTTAATCCATGGGATTGACTCCTCTCACGGAGGTACGGGGTAGAGATCGACGATATAAGGAACACCTATCGCTTGCGAATGTATAAGAAGAAGAGAATTCATTTTCGCGAGGGATAAATGCTCGCATCTCTTGACCCGCTCGGATCTTTGGTGACGAAAGTAACTGGCCCTGCTATTATATGTTTATCCGTAGCAACAGTCTAGGCCCCAATGTCTGGGCACCTGAGTTCTCTTTGAAGGGAACTGGTATGTTTCTCGAACTTTCGAATTTCCATCTGCTTTGTTTTTGCATGTGTCTTTTGCTTAGGTTTCGTTGTGGATTTGTTTTGTAGTTTCTGATTGGGTTCCTACTCCTGACGACCCTGGGTCAAGGAGGAGGATTGAGGCGTTTCTGAAGTTGCCTGCTGACAAGAGGGCCTGGCCCAAGTGCATGCGACCTGATGATGATGACGACGATGCTGTTGAAGTGATTCCTGCCCCTGGGCAGCGTGCTGGTGATAATGGAGAGTCTGATGAGGAGGAGGAGGAGTCTGGAAGTGAGGAAGAGGCTGTGCCCGAGGAGGGTGAAAAGTCTGTGAGTACAGGTCACTTTGACCAAACTCCCATTCATGTGACCCCGTTGACTTCTATACTCCCTGGGACTGGTGGACATTCTACTCTGCCCCCTTTGCGAATCCCTGGCGTAGGCCAGAGTTCTGTGCCTAGCACCGCCATCTTAATCGACATATTCTCTTTGGTTCACGAGTTGATACATCTCCCGTTCCTTCGTAATCTGTTCCCTGTAATGTTTCCAGCTTCTGGACCCAGCAAGAAGACTTTTCTACCAATGGACGCTGTCGCTGCACGGATTGCCCAGGCTCGTGAGGTTGCAAAGTCTGGTGGTAGCTCTGGCCCTGTTGTGAGTATGGTGGCTCCCGTCTCTGAGTCTTCCAAGAGGAAGGCGCCAGAAGGGGTTCAGATTAGGTCCACCAAAGTGGTTGCTGAATCTCCTGAAGCTACTCCTGACCAGAAAAAGAGGAAGAAAATGAAGCTACCTCAAATGAATCCTGTGTTGTCTGTTCCTCTGCACTCTCAGAGCCAATCAGAGTACGTTTCTTTGGGGAAGTCCTTAAGCGAGAACTTTGCTACTCTGTCCTCTGCTCCTGCTGCTCTAGACTCTACGCGCTTGGCGCACAAGATGGTAGGCTGTTGTGCTCAGGTTTGTATCCTTTCTTATGCTTTTGTTTTCTGTCCAGATTTGCTTTTGATATGATTTTGATCTTCTGTTTTGTTCTGCACCTATAGTTGCTTCTTATGTCTGCCAGCCTTGGTTCTACGGTGCCACTTCTGGAAAGTGGTAGGGGTCAGGCTGAGGCTGAGAATGATTCACTCCGTTCTTCCCTCGAGAGTAGCAAAAAGGAGCTTGAGAGTGTGAGCCTTCGTTGTGAGAGGATGGTTACTCTGAACAAGACCACCCGAGAGGGTCGGATCACGGGGATGCCCTTATCGCAGTCGACCCAGGAGATTGAGGGACTCGTGGTGAGGTTAGTCAAAGATAATGTGGCTTTGGCGGACTCGAGTGTGTTTTACACACTTCGTACTCGTGTTGAAATGATGAATGCCACCTGAAGAGCGTCTTTGCTTGGGATTTCTGCGAGCTCGCTACCTTGAGACGGTATTTCCAGGCGACCTATTCGGAACAGGCGGAGACTTCACCGGTTGCTCGGTGGTCTTTGGAGCTCCGGTCCAGGCGTTGAACGATGGTGTGGATTCAGTCTTTGATGGACTGGGCCTTCCAATGCTGACCTTGTGGAGGAACATGCTGAAAAGATTGGTGAGTCCGACGAATGAATCAATCAATTGAACTTTGGCCTTGTTATTGGTTTTTTGAACAAACTATGAATTTGCCGGGGGGGGAATGTCCCCTGTGTTTGTTTGGCCTGTAAGTATTTAAACTTTGTCTTTTTGGTTTGAACTTCGTTTCTGAATTCTGTTCTGACATTTGCATCCATGTGCTGGCATGGATTGCTTGGTTCTGACTTTTTTGCTATATGCTAGGTTATGTTATGTTATGTTATGTTTTGTTATGCTTTTTGTTATGATGCGCATATAATTTGTTATGAATTTGTAAAGTAGCATGCATGCGTTTGAAAATTTAGGCGACTTACACTTTGGGGCTCTCTTAACGGACATTACTCCCTGTCCCGTTGGTGCAGTCGTTCTGGGGCTGGAGCCCAAGTTTTTGTCTTTGTCTTTGCATTTGTTCTTGGTTACGGGCCGACGGACTTTTGCCTCGCTTTTGTCTGCACAGAAAGGAGGGTCAGGGCTTGACCGTTGGCGTTAGCCAACGGCCCTCCGACGCTCAAGTCAGTACAGTTGTATAGGATAATTTGCAAAGGAAAAGTTTTGAGTTTTGTGGATTACCAGATGTCTTGGTCCAGGACACTTTACACGTGATAGAGCTTGAGGTGGAGTGTGTTCCAAGGTCTTGGGATCATGTCTCCTTCCAGGGTCTGTAGTCTATAAGAGCCTTTCCCTGTTGCTGAATCAATAAGGTATGGGCCTTCCCATGTTGGGGCTAGCTTGCCTGCAGCCTTGTCCCTTGTGTTCTGAAATACTTTTCTCAGGACCAGATCCCCTGTCCTGAACATTCGTACTCTCACATTCTTGTTGTAACTTCTGGCCACTGATTGTTGGTATGCTGCCAACCTTACTGCTGCTAAGTCTCTGAGCTCTTGGGCTGTGTCCAGGCTGTCACAGAGTAGTTCATTATTCTCAGAAAATGTATTGAATCCATACCTGATTGTTGGAACGTGCACTTCCACGGGTAGTACTGCTTCACAGCCATAGACCATTGAGTACGGAGTCTGCCCTGTAGCTCTCTTTGGCGTAGTTCTGTCTGCCCATAGTACTAGTGGCAGTTCTTCAACCCATCTCCCTTGTTTCTCCATCAGCTTCTTTTTGATGCAATTGATCACAATCTTGTTGCTGGACTCAGCCTGTCCATTTGCTTGAGGATATCTTGGTGGAGAGGTCACCAAATTGATGTTCCACTTTGTACAGAAATCTCTGGTCTTGTTTCCCACAAATGCAAGTCCATTGTCACATATGATTTCAGAGGGGATCCCATACCTGCTGATGATGTTCTTCTTTATGAAGGCTATAACTTCTTTTTCTGTGACGTTTTTGTATGCATCTGCCTCTATCCACTTGGAGAAGTAATCTGTCATTGCTAGCATAAACACCTTCTGTCCTGGAGCCATTGGTAATTTGCCAACTAAGTCCATGCCCCATTTCATGAATGGCCATGGTGCAGATATTGAGTGCAGGTTCTGTGCAGGCTGATGTATCTCTGGACCATGCCTTTGACAGGCGTCACATTTTGTGGCATACTGGATGCTATCTGTTTTCATTGTGGGCCAGTAGTAGCCCATGCGCAAGATTTTGTTGACCATGCTTCTACCACCTGTGTGGTTTCCACAGTGTCCATCGTGTATTTCTGGACGCCTTGATTCTGAATGCTCTTGCCTCGACCTTGTCCTGTGGTAACTTGCCCTGGACTAGCCACTCATAGTATGGTTTGGTCCAGGTCTGGGTTGCCTGGACTGTGCTCTGCAGGACTGGTTGAATTTTCTGGACTGCTGGTTCCAAGATGTGTATAATAGGTATACTGTCCAGCGTACCAGGTTCAAATGCTGATCCAATGTTAGCCAAAGCATCTGCCTGCACATTCTGATCTCTAGGGACTTGCTCAACCTCAATGTTAGTAAACTTTTGAAAAAGATTTTTAACTAAATCAAGATATGCAATCATCTTAGAGTCTTTAGCAACAGACGATCGCTGATTTGGTTTGCAACCAACAAAGAGTCTATCTTTACCTTTAGATTCTGAACCTTCATGTCCAGACACACGTTCAGTCCTGCTATCAGTGCCTCATACTCAGCTTCATTGTTGGTAGTCCTGGACTCACAGGATACAGCCTGTACTATCTTGTCCCCCTGTGGCGACTTCAGGACCACACCTCGTCCAAGACTTCGATGTTGGTGAACCATCTCGTCTGCAGTTCCCGGACTGCTCCTTCTGGTCCAGATGGAAGATTTCTTTTGTTACCTGCTTTTCTAGTGTGGGAGTGAAGTCAGCCACAAAGTCTGCTAATGCTTGAGATTTGATTGCTGTTCTGGGCTCGTAGGATAGATCATAGGTGCTCAACTTTACTGACCATTTTGACATACGACCTGAAAGTTCTGGTCTAGACAATACTGATCTCACAGGAACATTAGTACGAATGATAATATGATGTGCCTCAAAGTAAGGGCGTAACTTGGTACAAGCAACTGTTAAAGCCAAAACAAATTTTTCCAATACAGAATACCTGGTCTCAGCATCTAGAAGACTCTTACTTACATAATACCTTCGGATGTTCTTTGTCCATCGGGTTCTCTCACCAGGATCGCACTTACAGAGCTTTACATTCTGAGAGAGGTAGAGGACCGGTGACTCCCTGGTTGAGTTTGGATAAAAGTGGGGTGATGATAGATGCGCTTTGAGTCTGGAATGCTTTCTCATGCTCTGTCCCCAGGTTGAATCGCTTGTTCTTTCTCGTAAGATCATAGAAGGGCTTGCACCTTCGTAAGATCCGGAGATGAATCTGCTCGGCCGCTACTCTTCCAGTCAGTTTCTGGACATCTTTCGAGTTCTGAGGGGACTGCAAGTTGATTATTGCTGAGATCTGCTCTGGACTAGCCTCTATGCCTCTCTTTGTCACCATATAGCCTAAGAACTTTCCTGCAGTGATACCAAAGGTGCATTTAGTAGGGTTTAACTTCATATTATACTGTTCCAGAATCTCGAACGCTTTTTCCAGGTCCTGGATGTGGTCCTCAGCTTTCTTTGATTTCACCACCATATCATCAATGTAGACCTCCATTGTGTCTCCAATCTGGTCCTTGAACATCATGTTCACCAGCCTTTGATATGTTGCACCTGCATTCTTTAGTCCAAAAGGCATAGCCTTGTAGCAATATATTCCTCTGCTGGTCATGAACGCTGTATGCTCCTGGTCCGAGTGTGCATCCCGATTTGGTTGAATCCGCTAATGCATCCATGAATGTTAGCACCTCGTATCTGCGGTGGCGTCCACCATGGCATCTATGTGTGGTAGTGGAAATGAATCTTTGGGCACGCCTTGTTCAGATCTGTATAGTCCACGCATACTCTCCACTTGCCATTCTTTTACGCACCACAACTACATTTGCCAACCAACTGGGTACATTACTTCTTTGATCATGTCCATGTCCAGCAATTCTGTACCTCCTGGTTCACAATCTCATTACGCTCGTGCAAACTTCCTGCGCTCGCTTTCACAGGCTTAAAACTTGGGTCAATATTTAACTTGTGTGTAATAACATCGAACTTATACCACCATATCAAAATGGGACCACGCAAAACAATGCTCTTTTTCCTCGGAAAGTCAATTAGAGCAGTCCGATTACCTCGAGCATCGAACCAACCGTAACCTTCTGTCGAGTCTTTCTCCACCAAAACAATTTCATCTGTCTCCATGCGTGGACAGGATTCTCAACAGCACTGACAGTCGCTTTAATTGCTATGCGAGGACTTACAGGCCGAAGGTTTCGTGGTCGTCTGTAACATTCTGTGCGATCCGGCCGCTTCTCCTCTCGATTCTTTGTCCGCCCCCACTTCGTTGGGATCTTGATGCACTGGTCGTACGTTGAAGGTCTGACCTTGAGGTTGTGGATCCAGGGTCGGCCTAGGATTACGTTGTATGAGGATAGGCAGTCTATTACGCAGAACTTCTCAAAAGAGGTGACTCCTTCCACATAGGTTGGTAGGGTGATCTCTCCCAGGCTGTGCTTTGTTTCTCCACTGAACCCTACCAGGACGCTGGACTTCTTCGTTACATCAGACTCTTTCAGCCCCATAGCTTCCAGCGCCTCCATCATGATGATGTTGACTGAACTGCCTCCATCTACCAAGACTCTCCTGACCATGCAGGTTCCAATCTGGATCTTGATCACCAGTCCATCGTGGTGTGGCCCATGCACTCCTTGTAGGTCTGACTCATCAAACACGATCTCCTGGATCGACTCGCTTGTCCCGGCCGGGTGGTCGTTGCCTGTTCTCCAGAGCTACACGCTTTCCAGCAGATTATGTTAGTCCACAAATATCTGATCCACCAGAGATGAATTTTACCTCATGGGTTGGTGGTGGTGGTGGAAGATCTCTGGGCTCATCTCTTTCATCTTTGTTCCTCCTGTTCCTGGGCAGGATATCCTTCAGGTGGCCATTCTTTAGTAGATGAGCTATTTCCTCCTTAGAGCTATGCGATCCTTCCGTGGTATGCCCAATATCATAATGGTACTCACACCACTTGGTCGTGTCCCGCCTTGGATTAGGCTCCTCACTTGCTTTTGGCCATCTAACTGCTGAGCCTAACTTGTCCAGCTTGTTGATCAGGCCTGGCGGTCTGAAAAGCAATATTAAACCGAGGTGGAACCCTGGGTGCATCACTGTTCATCCACGGCGTTTGCCTCCCTGTTTGGCCTCGATCACGGACCAGGCTGCTTGTTCTGTGCCTGCGGGTAGTGACTTTTCGTTCGACCACCGCTCGGTCACGATACCTTGCCTGAATCGCTGGTCCTCTTCTACCCCGACCGGGCGAGCCTTGGCTGCACATCCTCAAAAGTAGAACAAGGGTAGCGAGTTAGTTCAACATAAAAAACAGAAACCCTAACCAAACCTTGCCTGGAGGCCTCAATGGCCGGGCCGATGTCACATCTGGGGAAGGACACTTTCTCTTTGTTGAAGCGGTGCAGAAATCCCTTAGAGACTCGCTCGCTCGGATGACCCGCATGCATCACCGGTCCGCTTCTCCAACGATGCCATCGCGAACCGGATGTTGAAAAGGTTGATCACCCGCGAAGGACTTGATGGTCTTGGTGGCGAGGTTGATGTACCCTTTGGAGAAATTTGGACCAGTCAAGGTTGAACCAAAGCTTTTGCACATACAGCCTCTCTCTTCTGCCTGGGATAGAACGTTGAACATCCTTTGCTGCATCGAGCAACATGTTCCGAGGATCACCGTCCCATCATAGAGCTTTAGGTTGGCGCCGAGTACTGTGGGCATCTCCACCATTGCAATGCAGTCATCAAAGGGCGAATCAAAGATAGCTTCCTGGTGCTACTTCTTCAATGGGTGGTGGAAGTCCTGGAACCTTTCGTACTAACTCCGAGAGTTTACGCATCTCCATCATCATGTATTCCATGACCTGGCCTGCACTTACTCCCTCTGGTGTCTTTGGTTCACCGCCTCCTCCTGCACCATCGTTCTCTTGATCTTCCTCCACATGGAGTGGATCGCCTTTTGTACCTTTTGACCCTGCAGAAGAGAAGGTAGAGAAGTCAAGTTGTTTAATCACATCAGAAAATGGTGTACCTGGTGGGATCCGGGATCCTGAGGCTTTCTTACGGCGAGGACTCATTTGTTTCTTGAGGCGACCTCGGCCTCCTTGACCTTGCGACCTCGCCTTGGCATCCTCTGCTGCTTTCTTGGCCTGCTGCAGTTCCTCCTGGAGTTTGAGCATGGCTTCTGCGCTTGTGCCTTCCATCTCTCACGTTTGGTTGATCTCGTTGGTTTTTAGAAAATTTTGTAGGATTAATAAACTAGTATCCCCATAGACGGCGCCAATCTGTTCGGGGTGATTTTCTCACACGGTTCGTTTAAGTGATTGTGGATCTACTAGTATTATCCTTTAAGTTGTTCTTGGTGGCGATTTATGTGATTGAGTTTAAGCGTAAAAGAAGATGGCAAAAAATGAAACAAGACACACAATATGGTTACGTGGGAAAAACCCTTAAATGTTAAGGGAAAAACCACGGGCGCCAAGCCAGGAGAGGATCTTCACTAGTTCAGGAATATTAGGTACAGAGTCTGGACCAACTGGTACAGGATACAATAAAGGCGTAAAATAATTATGAAGTGTTTGAATGCTTGAGAATTGCGTAAAATGTTGTGTGCTTGAGTTGTGTGATAATGGATGCCCTTTTTCTTCTGAGTTCTCCTCCTTATATAATGTCCTTAGGGTTCAACATTCGGCTCCTCCTTTGTAGGTAACTTCTCCAACGATTTACGGTCGTTCCTATCTTCAAGGTGAAGTTCCAAAGATGCTTGACTGGGTCTTTCCAACGTCTCTCTTAGGGTTACTGCTGCGTCCTTGGATTTTCCTCTTTGATGTTTGACTCTTTCGTTGGGCTTGGCCCATCTTGGCTTTTCCTCTCCTGGCCTGCACCTTTGTTTTGTCTGTCTGATGCAGTCTTTGTTGCATGTCCTGGTCCTGACTGAGGATCCTGTACCCGTCTAGGCCTGGCCCAGGGTTCTGGACCAGCCTGGGTTTTTGGTCCCAACAGCTAGTATGGTACACTTTTAGTCTTGTTTTGCAGGAAATGTGTTGTTTGGAGGTGTTTTGGAGCGTTTTTTGTAGTTTAGGCTAGGTTTCAAAAGGTCGCTTTTCCTCGCTTTTCGTGCCCCGTTAATGGAATATATGGTAATGTATGTTGTCTGTGTTGGCTAGGGGGTTGTTTTGTGAGAAGTGGGAGCTTTTTGGGTTGAGTTATGGTCAAGTAAAGGTCGTTTTTTGTAGTTTGGAAGTGTTTTGTAAAAGCTATTCAGTCGAGGTGTTCGGGACATCGTTTTCGCACGAAATTTTTTGCATGAGCTTATTGTGATTTATGGGTTGGGTTTGTGTCAGCAAATATGGGTTTCTGGCTTTCTGTAGCGTTTTTCCCTCTTCTGCTATTTTTGGTTTAAAAGGCACGATTCTGTTTTTGGCCAATTCTCTGCCGCTTTTGTGCGTGCTTGCTCTTAACTTGATCGAGTAGGACGTATATATCGATATCGTCTCATGGATTTCGCTTCGTGCTTCGCTCCGTTTTAGCCTTATCTGTCTAAAATGGGCTTATGGCTTGCTTTTTGCTGCTTTGTCTTGATCTTTCTAGAATGATTTCTTTGTTAGTTTTCGAGTATGTCTTTGAATCTTGTGCAGGTGATCCTAGGCCTCCAGCGCCTACTTCCAGTGACATGGATCGGGTTTTGGCCGGCGTTGACTTTACTGTTCCGGGGGGCGAGCACACTCCTACTTCGGGGATGCCTGCGCCCTTGGAGGTTTCCGACGGTCCGTCTCAGTCGGACCTGCTGAGAGCTTTTCCTCCGACGCCAGGGGTTTCTACGACGCCAGGGAGTGAGTTCCAGGGTGCCGCTGCGGAGTCTCCGGCCTTTTCTGCTAGTGGTGCTAGTGCTGTTGGTGCGTCGCCTGGGCTTTCTGCTAGTGGCCTGGGACGTGGTCTTTGTTCACGGTGGTCTGAGCCGATTAGTGGTGTGGGTCGTGGCGTTCGCCGAAGTCGCCGCTTCAGCTAATGTGGTACGTGAGGAGACCGTCGTTGAGCGGACGCGGTCTTCTGGTGACGCTAGCGGTAGTGGAGCTGCTGCCGGGTCGTCGAGGTCTCCTGTTGGTGGCCGAGGTCAGACCCAGGGTGTCGTCCCAGAGTCTTTGCAGGGGCGCGGACGTGGCGCCGCTGTGGAGACGTCTGAGGCTCCTGGGGGAGGCCGTGGCGGAGGTCGGGGCGTAGCTGCAGGGTCTCTGCAGGGGCGTGGCCGTGGCTGTGCTGGAGGGACGCCTGTGGCTCCGAGAGGGGGCCGAGGCAGAGGTCGTGGTGCTGCTGCAGGGGCTTCGCAGGGACGCATTACCGCAGCGTTCAGTGGAGCTGCGGCTCTGGAGGTCGTTAGAGGCCGTGGTCGCGGTCGGAGGAACCCGAGGCCGAAGAAGCGTAAGGTGGATGTGGCTTCTGGTGAGGGCAGCAGCAGGCCGAGGCGTCGAGCTCGTGTTGCTGCCGAGGGTGGTGACCGGGACGAGGCTGAGGTCGCCGGTGTTGTTGAGGAGGTTGGAGTAGGGGGAGCTCAGTGGAGGTTCCGCGAGGCGTGGTCGTGCTCGGGTCCGGAGCCGCGAGGACACTTCCGAGTCGGAGGAGTCTTCGAGTGACGCAGGAGGGGTTCTGACGAGGCCCGTGGTGAGGTGGTGTCGCCGAGGTTGAGGCTGAGGCTGCGCCGCCGCTGCTCAGCCGCCGCCGACGCCGCTTTGATCTTGTCGCATCTGCGGGCCGCTTTGTGGCCGGGGTCGTTGAGGCCATGCTCAGGAGCAGGTTCAGGATGAGCCTGAGGCTGAGGCAGAGGCTGAGGGTGAGGGCGAGGCTCGGGATGCAGGTGCGGCAAGTCTGGAGGCCGCGACCGAGGTTTTCATGGGGATGGTTGACGAGTTGGGCGCGAGGCCTGACTATCCTCACGGTCCGCGTTTGTGGTCGCAGGTGGCCCTGGACTGGGACGGCGTGACTCTGGTTTGGAGTCCCTTGGAGCACTTGTCGATCCGGGTGAAGGTCGGCTTTCCGTTAGGCTCGATGAGGACCTTCTCTGGGTTTCGGACGGTGTTTGACGTCTTTGAGGGTAGGCTCACCCAGGAGGAGCGGGACATAGTGCTTGGGACAGCTTTCGGTCCCGCAGTGCGAAGTGGAGGAGGTGCGGGGCAAGCGGGTGAACTCGCGCCTCATTTGTAAGGCGATGTTGGATAGGTTTTGGGATACGACCAACACCTTCCACATGCCTGGTTACGAGGTTGGCGTGACTCTTTCTTCGTGGGCAGCTGTTACGGGGCTACCTCATGGCGAGGGTGTACTTGACTGGGGGCGTGAGCGACCTCCTATTGATAGCCCACGAGTCGTGGCGCTGATTGGCGGCGGGATTAAGTGCGGGAAGGACGAGGAGCACACGCTTTGACCTCGCACGATATGGTTTCTTGACTTCTTCGAGGGGAGGAGGAAGAAGAAAGCGGTCTACTCGGCGGCCGAAGAGGGTCTTACCGTGGTTGTGGTGGTTCCTGACGGCCACCCACTTTGGCGACAAGGGGGAGCGAGCGTCGACGGCTGTGTTGATGGCGCTGTCAGACATGTCACGTCTAGGTGACTTTGACTGGGTGACTCCTGCTCTGGGTCTGTTGATCCGTTACCTGAGGGACGCGGTGCGCCCTGATCGGATTGACGAGGATTCGGATGTGTCGCTTGTGGGCCCTGGTCTTCTAATGGAGGTAAGGTTCGATTTTTGTAGTTTTTGTTGTTTTGTTTGCTTGCAGGCTTGGTGCTATGCTCAATTCCCCTCTCTGCTCCCGGATACGTTCAAGGTTGAGGCGCAGTATCCGGCTTTCCATGCCTATGCGACAGCGGATCGGAGGGGTATTGGCCTGAACTATGACGCGGCTCGTGTACGCTTCAACGGGATGACGATGGATAAGGTAATGGTATTTGTGTTTTGTACTTTGGTCTTTTGTAGCTTGTTTTTGGGTTTGTGTTTGTTTTTGTGGTTTATAATTTGGTTTTGTTTTGTAGTTCGTTCGCGACCCTTGGAGGAATTTTACCGGCGTTCCTCCGACGATTGCAGCTCGCTTTGGTCCCCTTGACAGGCGGCGGCTGTACATTGAGACCCAGTACGGATCGTACTGGTACTTGGGTGAGCGTCTGTCTGCGCAGACGGGTCGCGGCGGCTTCATCGTACCTGCTCCTCCGCCTTCGGTTTTGTTCGTGGAGACGCCCGACGCTAATGAGCGTCGTGACGTGTATCACGAGGGCGAGTCCGACTCCTTGCTGCGGCGGGATGAGGATTACGTGACTTGGGCACAGCATGCCCTTGCTGACGCTGTGATCGAGGTATGCTTGATTATCCTTTTCGCTTGTATCTGTTTTGGTTCCAGGAAGCAAAAATTTATCCTATTTTTGTTTTGTAGCGACGTGACCCTGACCTTGAGTTCCAGCCTCCTCCGTTCGTTGAGGACTGTTTGGTTGTTCACGCAGGGTCGCTCTCATTCGATCGTCTTTGCCGCCTTTCCTCGTCTGCGGGTTACCGTCACGGGTCTTGAGAGGTGGGATCATGGCGTGAGAAAGGTATTAACCCTCCTCTTTGTACAGCATGAGTATTATGTAGTATATAGCCCCCAGTTTGAAAAAGATTTTATTGTAAAATCATTATTCAAACTCTGTTGAAGTAGGTTTTTGATTATAGCCCCCAGTTTGAGTAAGATTTTAGTGTAAAATCCTTAGTCAAACTCTGTTGAAGCAGGTTTTTGATTATAGCCCCCAGTTTGAGTAAGATTTTAGTGTAAAATCCTTAGTCAAACTCTGTTAACGAGTTTTTGATTATAGCCCCGATTTGAGTAAGATTTTAGTGTAAAATCATTAGTCAAACTCTGTCGAAGCAGGTTTTTGATTATAGCCCCCAGTTTGAGTAAGATTTTAGTGTAAAATCATTAGTCAAACTCTGTCGAAGCAGGTTTTTGATTATAGCCCCCAGAAAGCTAAATTGATTTCTCGCATTGTTGCAGGTGACAGCTGAGGTCCACAGGAGGCTGTGGCGCGCCAACCGATGGCGCGGTTGTGAATGAGAAGGTTGTTGACGCCATAGGCGCAGAAGGAGACGGCCGAGGCGCGACTTGAGTTAGCCAGGGTCAGGGCTGAGGAGGGGGCGAGATCGCGGGCCGAGCTGGAGGCTGCGCATGCCGAGGAGCTGGCGAGGGTCCGGGCAGAGCTGGAGGGTCAGTATGCAGGGGAGCTGGATAGGGCACGTGCTGAGATTGATTCCCTGCGTGCTGTCTTGCAGCGTCGTGACCAGTCGTAGTAGGCTTGGACTTTGTATATTTTGGGCTTTGTATTATGAATATTAGTATCTGTTTGTATTGGTTTATGTATTAGGACTTGTGTGTGGTTGGTTGATTTTTTGGACACGTGGGTGTTTATGGGTTTAATTTGGTTATTTTGTCTTGTTGCAAAAAATGCATTCCTGTGTCGTAGCCGGGTCTGAAATCCTTGCGTATTTGCTAGAAGCGTGCACTGCAAAATATTGTTAGTCGTGAAAGCATATATATACGTCTCGATTGAGGCCGACTTCGCTAATGACTGAATTAAATGCAAAATGAAGAGTTTTTGAAAAATCTTTGGTTAGGACATAATTTAGACTCGTAAAAAGACGTTTTTGACATAGTAAAAATGCGAGCTAAAACGACGTTTTGAGACGAAAATTCGTGAATGCGAAAATCATATTTTGTGTTGTGTTTAATTTTTGTGTGATTATTGTGTTTTGTAAAAAGTGAAAAATACGAAATACGGGAATCGATCACGCAAATCGAGACGACGCGACGGGACCAATTCTAGTCGGTCATGAGGTCGGTAAAAAGTAATAGGGGTTAATAAGTTAAATATTTTAGGGTATAGGTGTGTAAGAAGTGTAAGAAATCGAATAATTTTGTCAGAAAAGAAAAAGAAAATCGCCTGTAAACAGGCGATTTGATTTTTAATCGCCTGTTTACAGGCGATTAGAATTTTGTTTTGTGGTTTTTGTTTGATTTATTTTAATCGCTTGTTCACCAGCGTTTAAGTTTTTGTGTTGTATTTCGTTTTGCAAATTTCGGCTATAAAAGGAGGGCTAAGTTAGTTCATTTCACTCATCCTCTCGTCTTCTATTCTCGATTTTCCAAAAATATTCAGAATATTTACGGAACATTCGTCGAGTTATGGAGAGTTTTGAAGGAAACTTGCGTCGTTGGTGTGCGTCCTTGTCGGGGCTGGAGAAGAAGCTCTTGAAAGATTGCGGAGTTGGCGTATTTCGTGGGCTAAGGCAGGTTCGAATGGAGTACGAGTTCCTGGACGCTTGTCTTGAGTATTGGGATCCAAGCCTTCACGTGTTCCGCTTTCCTTGCGGAGAGGTTTGTCCCTTAGTCGAGGTGTTTGGGGCCATTGGCGGGTGGGCCTTGGTGCTTTGCTGTATGTGTCAGGCAGGAACTTGGCTACAAGAGGCAGGTTCAGAATTATCTCCAGATGACCCGTGATGAGGTGGAAGAGTTATTTGTTGGGAACTGTATCAACCTCTATCGTTTGTGTCAATGGTTCAGGAATAATGCAAACGGGCATATCTCCGCGTTTAATTGCTGTTGTGGAGCAGATGGAAATAGGTTGCAATCCTTCTGCTTTAATTCTGGCTGAGACGATCCTTGGATTGGACGACCGGGCATGTAATAGGGAACATGCGTAACGAGGGTGTCCATTGATCCTCCAGGTGTGGCTGATGGAGCGTCTAAGTGTGTTGGACGACCTTGGCTTCGATGGCGAATATGTCGCAGGAGGGATTACCAATCGTAACATGCAATGGTCGGGTCCGCAGCGCCCTAATGACTATTTCCCGAGTTTGTGAGGTCATGTGCGATCCGATTGGCGGTATCCTGGTGGGAGTGGTCGGTGTGACGGCGGCGCGATGGTGATGGCCTCCGGGGTCCTATTGTGTGGGTTCGAGATGGGGTTCACATCCATCCCTGCGGGTGGCGGCAGATAGGGTATGCACGCGATTCATTCCTGGCCAGGACACGAAGGTACAGGATATGGTTGCGTTAAATAACCAGGTGCCCGACGAGTGGGTCAGTGGTTGGCTCATGCGTCCCAAGTGGCTTGTGGCTGGTACTCCTGGGACGATCCGGGTGTCGGGGGCTTACTCCAAATGGACCGTTCTTTGAAAGTCTTTGTAGAGAGGGCTCGTCTCCGTGCCATAGAGCTTAACGAGCCTCCGCCGACGTCCGCCTACGACCCGATCCGCTTTGGACGCAATAGTGGTAGGGGTGGCGCTTCGAGCTCGGTGCCTCTGTCGGCGGCTGAATGCGGGGTCGGTCGTCGCCCGATTCCAGGGCAGTGCTCGGATCGTCATGGTAATGTTGGGGGTCGCCGTAGGGGTTGAGGGTTGGTGCTCCCTTTATCCAGCTGGAGAGGTCTCGAGTCGGCTTTGGAGAGTAACCTGGTTTTAGTTTATGTGTGCTTTGTTAGTATTATGTTCATATTATGTTGTATTATGTAATATATTACCTATCCTAAACCCGATGTACATGCCGGGACTCGTATTGTAATATATAGTGTTTGTTAGTGTATTTCTAAGGTCGTAGTTATGCTCCTATGTTTGAAAAATCCAAAATGTAACCGTTCTTTTTAAGATTAATAAAAATCAGGTTTTTATTTACGACTCTGCCTCATTTTGCTTGTTATTTTGTGTGAAATTCCTTGGCTCTAATCTTTTTTCAAAGGTTTAGAATGCAAGCATTTTTTTTGTTAACTATTCCCTCGACTTTTTTAAGCTTTGGGTTTGTCGTTTTGTGTTGAATGTCGTTCTTTTTACCCTTAGGTTAAAAACGAATTTTTGTGTTGACTATGTCCTTGGCCTTTTTAAGCTTTAGACGCGTCATTTTTGTGTTGAATATCGCCTTATGTTAACCCATTAGGTTATGAGACGGTTTTTGTGTTGACTATATCCTCAGCCTTTTTAAGCTTTGGAGGCGTCATTTTTGTGTTGAATATCGGTTGCGCTTTTTGCAAAGCTGCCTACGTATCCACGAAAAGTGGAATCAAACCGGCGTAGTTCGAGAATGTATGTTTAAGGGCATACTGGCCCATGAGTTGTGTTTGCTTTTTGTGGTGAATGTGCACGTTTAGGGGCATGCCGGCCCATGAGCATGTTTAAGGACCTGCCGGTCCATGAATTGTGTTTGGTGGATGCATGTTTAGGGGCATGCCGGCCCATGAATTGTGTTTGCTTATGGAATGTGCACGTTTAAGGGCATGCCGGCCCATGAGCATGTTTAAGGACCTGCCGGTCCATGAATTGTGTTTGATTTTTGTGGAGAGAAAGAGCAGGTTTAGGGGCATGCCGGCCCATGAGCATGTTTAAGGACCTGCCGGTCCATGAGCATGTTTAAGGACCTGCCGGTCCATGAATTGTTTTTATAAAATTGTATTTTACAGATACATTGCAAGCGGTTTTTAGTGGTAGTATTTCTTGAGTTGATCGAGGTTTGTGGCGAGGTTGAACTCTTGGCCGTCGAGGTCGGTTAGTTTGATCGCCCGCCCGCGTGAAGATTTCCTTGACGAGGTAGGGTCGGCCAGTTAGGCTTGAATTTTCCTCGTGGAGTCATTGGAAGTGGTGCCGGACCGACTTTAGTACGAGATCACCTACTTTTATGTGTCGTGGCTTAACTCGTTTGTTGAATGCTCGTTGTAGTCGGGCTTGGTTCATTAAATGCGGTGCTCGGGGAATGCGATCGGCGTTCATCCAGGAGCATGAGTTGTTCGCAGTTCACGGGCCCATTCGCTTACGGGATGCTACTTTCCATTAGTATGCGCAGAGATTGTATTTCTATTTCCCTTTGGTTGGGCGGCTTCCATGCCGTAGGTGAGGAAATAGGGTCATGCCCGTAGGGGTTCGGATGGTAATCTGGTATCCCCAGTGCATATGGTATTTTGTTAGGCCAATCTTTGCATTTGTCGATCATCTTCTCAAGTATGGTGACGACCGTCTTGTTTCTTTGCCAACGGCTCCATTGGTTTGGGGTCGATAGGGTGAGGATTTGTGATCTTTGGATGTTGTATTTTGTGAGTATGGCTTCGGTCTCGCGTTGAAAGTCACGAACCTTGATCGTTGATGAACTTCGTGGGGTATGCCATATCGGCATATGATGTTTGTCTGGATGAACTTGGCGACTTCCTTGGAGCCAAGGGTCGAAAAGACGCTTCTACCCATTTAGTGAAGTAGTCGATGGCTACCAGACCGCAAACGGTGATGACCTCCTGCTCAGATGGGGTGGACTTTTCTTATCACGCCGATGCCCCAGGTTGAAAAGGGCCAGGGTGAGGTTAGTTGTATAGTGGTGAAGGTGGTATATGTTGGGCGTTCTTTGAAAATTTGGCGGTTGTGGCAATGCTTGGCGTATTGGATCTGACCGCTTCCATGGTCGCCCAATACCATCCTAGCCGTAGGATTTGTTTACTGAGTGCTCGGCGTTCATGTGGGGTCCGTGATTCGCCATCATGGACTTGCGTGATGATTTCTGCGCCTTCTTGTAGTCGACACATATGAGCGGTGTCCCTTGTGGTGTCTTCTTGAGTAGTTGTCCTATCTCTAGCACAAATTGGGAAGCTAGAGTCCGATAGCCCTCTGTCCGCGTTTATCGATTGTCGGGTGGGTAGGTGTTGTTTGTTTTGTAGTTGATTATGGCTTGATACCAAGGCTGCATGCGCTCGGCCGTCCAGGTCAATGGTATGGATGTCTGTTTGGTTCGTCCACGTCTTTCGGCGATGATGGGTAGTAATTTCATGTTTGGTGGCATGCTCAGGAGGGATGAGAGTTGTGACAGTGCGTCGGCAAACCGGTTTTCTTCCCTTGGGAGGAGATAGAACTCAATGCAGTCGAAGTTGGCTAGGAGTTTTTGTACTTTTGCATGGTATTTGGTGAGGGTTTCGCTCATGATCTTCCATGCCCTGTCACTTGATTTATGATGAGGAATGAATCTCCATGTACCGTAGGTTCTTTATCTTGAGAGTGATGGTGCTGCGAATATAAATGCAGCCTCGTACTCGCGGCGTTGTTCATAACATCAAGTCGAGCTTGATTGAGAGTGGAGTATGATCGCCGTTTGGGGATATTAGGAGTATTCAGCTCCATAGCCCCTAGTTTGACGCCCGTCAAGTATAATTGCCGATTACTCCTTTTCTATGGCGAAGATCCCATCGTCAGGAAATGACATTGTATCGATCATGGGGCATTCGATGATAGCATTTTCTGCGAGGAAGTGCAAACCGCTCTTCCTTTGATTACTTTCGGAGGAGGTACTTGAGTTCGTACTTTCGTGAGAAGCGAGTCCACCTGGCCATGCGTCCGTCAGATTCGGGTTTTTCAAATAGGTATTTGAGGGGTCCATTAGGGAATAGACCCTTGTTGTGCTAGTGAGGAGGTAGTGCACGAGCTTTTTGGTTGCCCAGGACTAGCGAGAGGCGACTTTTCTCGGCCGTTCATACCGAGTTCGTAATCGTGAAACTTCACTTGATGTAGTAGATGACCCGTTCTTCGTTGTTGACTTCTTGGCGAGCATGGCACCCATGGCGTTTGGCGTGGTCGTTAAGTATAGTGGCGATGGCGAGTCCTTTTGTGGGGGTACAAGAACGGTGGGTTTGTGAGCCAGTGCTTTGACTTTGTCGAATGCTTGCTGGCAGTCATCGTCCCACTTCGTATGCTCTTCCTTCTTCAACTTCTTGAAGATTGGTTCACAGATCATGGTGAGCTTGCTGATGAACCTGGAGATATATTGGACTTGTCCCAAGAAACTCCTTATTTCGTCGATGTTGCACGGTGTCTTCATGCCCATTATTGCTTTGATTTTGGTCGGATCTATTTCGATCCCGCGCTGGCTCACTATGTGGCCTAACAATTTGCCTGACGTGACCCCAAAGGTGCATTTCTGTGGGTTTAATCGCGTTTTGTACTGCCTGATTCTGGTGAAGAACTTGCGGAGGTTGGTGACGTGGTCGTCCCTTCCTTTCGACTTTACGATCATGTCGTCGACGTATACCTCAACCTCCTTATGCATCATGTCGTGGAGCAAGGTGGTAGCAGTGCGTTGGTAAGTAGCGCCGGCATTTATGAGCCCAAATGGCATGACTGTGTAGCAGTATGTTCCCCAGGGGGTTACGAAGGTGGTTTTTGGCATGTCGTCTGCTGCCATTTTGATTTGGTTGTATCCCGCGTACCCATCCATGAATAGTGATGGCGTGGTGATTGTGTTGTCGATTAGGATGTCCATGTGGGGTAGTGGAAATCATCTTTTGGCGAGCTTTGTTCGAGGTCGGAAGTCGGCACATACTCGTATTTTGCCGTTTTCTTCATAACTTAGGTACCATATTGGAGACCAGTCGAGTATTCGATGACTTGGATGAACCCGACTTGTAGGCGCACCGATCTCTTCCTTGACCATGAGAGACCATTACGGCTTGATGCGTCGAGCTTACCTTGGCCTGCGCTACCTTGCTTGATCGGGATGCGGTGTTCGGTATCTCGCGGTCTATCTGGGCATGTCCTTATATGACCAGGCAAAGACGTCCTTAAACTCTGCGAGGAGCTTGGTATAGGTGGCCCTTTCTTCTGTGCTTAGGGAAGCTCCCAGCTGTAGTTCTTGAGGCTCTTCGGGCGTTCCTATGTTGATGGTTGTTGTGTCTTTAATAATTGGGTCCTGTTCGGGTTTTGAGACAATACTTGCAATGTATCTATATAATGCAATTTTATTTAGTTTAAATTTATCGCAATTATTAGAAAAAGTAGAGTTTAAATGAGGCAAAGAGTAACCAAAAACTTTCATGTTATTAATGTTTATCAAAAGCGGTTACATTTGAAGATAGCTCAGACGAGGGAGCTTTGGACAACCTTAATGACTCTAGTTCTTTAGCTAAATTGACTATGTCAGGGAAATAGCCCGGGGGCTTAGTTGGGGTAAGAGACTTGAAATGACGACGAGGGAGTTTAAACTTTAAGACAGTCTTTTTGTTGGGGGTGTTGTCTTCATCTTCGTTGGAGTCGGAATCTTGAAGGCGTAGCCACGACCGTAGTTATCTTGAAAGTGCGGCCTTGTTCGTCGGTCCATTCGAGGGTTTTTGACCATCCGTCGTGTGTTTTTCTTCGTAAGGGATGATCGAGGTTGGTAGGGTTAAAGTTGTTGTTGCGCACGATGTCGGAAATGCGATCAATCCCGGCAATGGTGTACGTGGTTGGGTTCTTAGAAATCTTGCTGGTGCCCTCTTTGACGAAGTAGTGGCTGGGGAGGATGTGGTATGGTTGTATGTGGAAGTCATGATATTTCTTGCGATCATTGTATGATTTCCAACCTTGAGAGACTTCGTATGACCATGGTACGTAAGATAGACCCATGGTGGGCCATTTGTTATCGTCGTCCTTGGCGTAGAGTGTAGCGATTTCTTCTCTACGGGTCAGAGTACAGATGTTGAAGTCGAAGTCGAACCCACATATGTCGTCGGCTGGATCGGCATTTATCTCTGCAGTACTATCATTGGCTTTTTGCTGCTTGAGGGTAGCTCGAAAGTTCGAGGCGTCGATGGTGACGATCTCGTCATCCAGAGGTATCCTGACCTTTTGATGCAGGGTTGAGGTGACGGCCTTGGTAGCGTGGATCCAAGGTCTACCTAGTAGCATGTTGTAGGTAGGGGGTATGTCGATGATTTGAAATTCGGTTTCTCTCATGACTGGTCCTGTCATAATGGGGAAGGAGATGGTTCCCTTTATGCTGCGACGTGTTCCATCGTAGGCCCTGACGCCGTCCGTACACGGGATGAAGTCGTTTTCCTTAATCCCCAGTTTTCTGGCTGTCTCAAGGGGCAAGACATTGACTGCGGATCCATTGTCGATGAGGACGACTGGTAATGTCATGCCGTGGCATTCCACGTTGATGTAGAGAGGTAGGTTATGCGTGCCACCGAATGGAGGGAGGTCTTTATCTGAGAAGGTGACGGCGTTGGCTTGCCATTCGCGTGTAATGTTACTGATAAGCTTCTCTGGAGACATTTCCGATGTCATTGGGGTGACCTGTAATGCTTGGTAGAGGGCTTCACGATGTCCCATTGAGTCCCTTAAGAGCTGCCAGATTGAAATGTCTGCTTTCGTCTTGTTGGTGTTTATGGAGCGTGTCTCCGATTTCAGTGGGGGTAAGGGTGTTGGGGTAGCACTTGATGATGCTACCTTGTTGGTAGGCAAGACAGTGCGAGGATTGGTGTCGTAATGACACTTTCTTTGGCGACGGCGTGGGAGCAATGCTTGTAGGTGGGGTTGTGGAGGTAGGTGAAGTAGGCGGCGTATCCTCGTCTATGATTATTCCCTTGTTCTTCTCTTGAGCGATCAACCTTGGTGGGTGGCTTTGAGGTTCAAGTAACTTTAGAGAAGCTTGGTATGGGCGTCGAGCGTGTTAAGTAGGCTACTTCGTCATCACCGTCAGATAGCCTAAATGGGTACTTGTGACATAGCTCCCCATACTTGCCTGGCGGTAAGCGGGGTTGAGTTTCCTCTTCGTAGGGCTCATCCTGGAGACATATGCGGGTGTCATCATTGTCGGCTTCATCCTCAGAAGTATTCCAGATGCCGTTGACTTCGTGATCATCTGAGACTATCATTTTAGAGCAGGCGATGGTAGGGTGTGCTACGTAAATCTGACATGGTTATGTAGAGGGTTGGTGGTTTGAAGGCTTAGGACTTGGTGGGCTTTACGATGGTATTGTCGTCGATCAAGTCTGAACTATGTTCTTCAGTGAAGCATTGCTCGGTGTCATGCCCCTTTCCTCTGTGGAACTCGCAGTATGCGTTCTGATCCCACGACTTCGGCTTCTTGTCCGGGGGAGGCTCGCTAGTAGGTCCTATGAGTTGAAGTACATTACGGCTCACAAGCTTCTGTAGTGCCTTTGAGTAAGTCATGTATATTGGGTCAAAGTTTCGTCGTGCTTTCATTGAACTGGGACCAGGAGGTGAGTATGATGCCTTTGGCGGAGGCATGGCAGGTCTTGGTGGTGTCGTAAAAACCGGTGGTGCCTCTAACGCGTCCAGTGCGTTGATGGCATGGATGGGCTCGACTTTGGCAGTGGCTCGAGATGAGCTCCCTTGATATCCGCGACCCGTACTCTTATTCCTATTTTCCTTACGAAGGTCGTCCTCGATGAGCTCGCCGACGACGCTGAGGGTTGAGAAGTTGTCGAAATTCCCATATCGTAGGTGTTGTTGGTATGTGGAGGTAAGGTTGTTGATGAACTTAGTAATCGTCGGATCGGTGTCCCTTGGACGGTTAGGTATTTGAGCACACAGCTTCTTCCAGCGTGTCAGGTACTCGGTAAACCCTTCATTGTCCCTCTGGGTCAGGACCTCCAATGTACGTAGTGAGACTTGGATATCATTGTTGTCCCGGTATTGTAGATCGAACGCGACCGTTATGTCCTCGAAGCGCCCGCTTTGTGTGGTTCTAGAGCATAGAACCATGCCCTGGGTTCTTGGCGTCTAAAGAGTGAGGAAATAAGGTAGCCCATGCAGGGGTTCGACACCCATGATGGCCATTTTAGCTTTGAAAGCCTTGACGTGAACGAGCGGGCTTCGTGACCTTTGAAGGCGGGAAGATCGCTAAGTGCTAACTTGTCCGGTAGCATGGATCGGCGTTCTTTGGGATGTGCTCGTTCTCTTGGTGTATGGAGTAACCCCTTGAGTTCGTGAGACGTTCTTCCATGGTTCGAATCCTTTTTGCATTCCGTTCAGATTCCTCGGCCAGGCGCACGGCGTCTTTCTCTGCTTCAAACTTTTGCATGATAGCCATTTGCTCGATCGTCGTGGTGAGGCTAGCTATCCTATCATTGAGCTGTCGGACTTGTTCGTGATTACCTCCGAGGTGGTGGTGGTCCTCAGAAACCTTCGTCGTGTTGAAAGGGCATGACAGTTTTGGTTTTGATCTGTTGTAGGAGCGCTTCTTTGGAGGCGGAGGTGGGTTTAAGTGGCGGTTCTTAGTTAAATCAGCGTATCCAGGGTTTTTCAATGAGCGGACCTGACAAAGTTTTCAAACCTTTAGTGATTCTAAAAGAGAAGGAAAAGACTCAAATGAAAAATCACATTCACGACCAAAGGAAGACACAAAAGCGTAAAAAGTGGGTGACTCGACTTGACTCGTGTTTTTAGCTTTTAAAAGGACACGGGAAGCTTTTGAGATAGAGGCGCGTTAACACGTCCCCGTTCTCGAGGTAGGAAAAATTTGCATGATCATGATCTGATTAACCCAGTTTAGCGGTACGTTGCTAGGGGTTTATCATCACGATAAAAAGGATCAAACCGAAGTAGCGATAGGCTAATCGATCTGAGGATGTTAAAATTGGGTAAAAGGCGACCAATTGTTCGCCTTTTACGTGTGACTCAGGGTTTTAAATCAAAAATGACGATAAGTCACTCGATTCAAAGAGTAAATCAACGGGTCCGCATCTGAACGAGCCCGCGTTTTTTGTTTTTGAGAGAAAAAAATGATTAAATCGGGATGACTAAAGAGTCACTCGATTTAGAGCTAATTCTAATGTTTTAAAAGTTAATTTCATTTAAAATCTCCGAAATGAATTGACATATTCGGGTTTTTGCTTTGTGAAAGACCTTTTAGCAATAAATGTATTATGACGATACGTCAGTCGCATAATTCATTTACGTTTTGAAAAAGACTTGGGATATAGTGGTTATCCTAGGTCGGTTTTAAATGTAGCGGCATTTTATTTATTAAACTCAAATGACTATAGGTCAAAGAGCCTAACGGCGTGTTTTTAAAAGTATGACCTTTTTTGAAAAAAGTTTGAAAAAGCAATTTCAAAGATGGACGTATTTTAAAAGTATAATGCCTAGGTAGAGTTTTTGCATGCAGAAAGTTTTTGAAAGACTACTATAGTGAGGGTACTATAGCTTCGCACTTGTACATATAAACACGAGGTTTTGGTTTATAGGGTAAGGTTCCCTCCGGGCATTCCCGTGATGTTTAGGTAGGGGCACCCGCATGACTACACACGTCTTAGGCGTGAGTTCAGGACGGGCCCTAGGGCGTTCGAGTTTGCCTGGTTACGATCGTTTGTACGGATGCCGTACTTGTAATCGTGGAGGGTGAGAGAGCAGTGTGTCGGAGTTACCTCGCTTATGGCGAGAGTTACCGGGGCAGTTCCTCAAAGGCTGTGGTTTGAATCAGGAGGATTCGACTCAGCGTATTTTTGCGCAAATATCGAAAGCGTAAATGTTTTCAAAGTTTCAAGCTGCACTTCTTTTTGATTTTAAAATAAAAGTAAAACTAGTTTTTCAAAAATAATAAAAATCATGCTCGTCCCCAGCAGACTCGCCAACTGAAGGTACCGCGAAAAAGGCGCTAGACCTATCGACGCCTACTGCCAGCGCCCTCGCCCGTCTTGGGCGTAAGGCGAATGCCTCCTTGAGGAAAAAGTCTAAGTTTTGAGAAAAATGGGGGAGATCATTGCATGAATTTGTGACCAAAAAGAAAAGTAGAAAATCCTTTTTGAAAGTGTATTTTCGGAGTCGCCACCAAATATTAAAGGAATTTGGAACCTATTCCACGCGTCTTGAAATACAAGACACGAGTGTCTCGGATTTCAAGGTGCGTCGATACCTATCAATCTGAGGTTTGAAACCAGAGAAGGGGTTCGGAGTGAGGTTACTTTTCGAAAGTTTTGACAAAATAAGTTTTGAAAACCGTAATCAAAAAGCCTACATAAGAGTAGTCTCTACTAATTTGAAAACATTTGCTTAATTTCGATATTTGGGCTAAAAGTCACGCTACGTACAAGTGCGAATAAACATGACTCGATTAAAATGCATAAATAATGTAAATTGTCAAAATAATGACATATTGCTATAGGAAATGTACGTTAAATAATAATTTATTGACTAAATTATTACTATAGACGTTATTTTCCGACCTCGTATTAGAATTTGTGAAAAACCCTCAGTTTTGACATGCTAAAAGACTCTATGAAACGGTACAATTTAGTGTTGGATCCGTGATTCTAGTCGTTATTTAATGCATGAATGAGGACTTGCATAATTATAAAAGTAACGTCGGTTTGCTTTAGTGATAATGAGTCGTTTATTTATGCGATATTGGCGGGATTTAGACGGATTATGAATCCGAATTGCTACAACCGTATTACGAATACGGCTTCGCTAGTGCCAATATCGGGTTTGGGGTTAATGTAACCCCATTGTCCGAGTCTCAAACGTCTAGCCCGTAGGTAAAATGTTTACCTTTCGAAAATGTAAAGACGGTATTTTTGAGTGGATTTTGTGAATAGTGTATGAGTGCTAAAAACCGGGTATTGAAAATGAATGAAGTGGGTTGGTATTTATAGAGTTTGGCTGGTTTCTGTGGGATAGCAAACTTAATCGCCTGTATACAGGCGTTTAAGTTTGCTTGAGTTAGATATTTTTCAAGAAAAATTAAAAAGAGGGCTGGTACAAAACCAAAAGTAAATCGCTGCTGACAGCGATTGTATTTTTAATCGCACAATCATGGCGATTTCATTTTTGTTTTGGTGAAATTTGTTTATGCCGCCATTTGGTTTTTGGGGGTTTGATTAAGTAATGATTATGTTTTGTTGTTTACTTATGAGCTAAGTCTTTGTTCAGTTTTGGTCCGAATTTCGGTTTTCGTGTTTCGGTTTTTGTCGTGTTTTTCGGTTTTGGCTTGAAATAAAATAATATTAGGTTATATTATTTTATGGATTCATAAAACCTAACTTTGTGAAAATGTGACACGGGACGCACTTTGGCCCGTTTTGAGTGTTGTGTTAGTGTGCGTTTTTGGGTCGTTTTTGTAAGTTTGGGCCATTTTGTAGCTAGTTGGGCTGTTTTTGTGGCTTGGCTTAATAAGACGTTCCTATATTGTGCTCGTGTTACGCTCATGATGACTAAAATTGACATTTACTTTCATGATTATGCAAGCCCAAATTAATACGCTAAAAATGACTAATACGTTTTAGACACTTTTGTACCGTTTCGACTCTTTTAAAAGCATGTATGAAAGTCCTTTTCATCATCGGGTTTGTTTTTGGGGGGTACGGATACGGGTATCTACAGTTAGCTAATGTGGTTGTTGTGCAGAAGAAGAATGGAAAGTGGAGAGTCTGTGTTGACTACACAGATCTGAACAAAGCATGTCCCAAGGATCCTTTCCCTCTTCCTCACATTGATGCCATGGTGGACAAGACTGCTGGCCATGAAGTTCTGACTTTCATGGATGCCTCGAGTGGTTTTAATCAGATCAGGATGTATCCTCCAGACCAGGAGGGGACCTCCTTCATGACAGACCGTGGTATCTATTGCTACACCGCCATGCCCTTTGGACTCAGAAATGCTGGTGCCACCTACCAAAGGCTAGTCAACATGATGTTCAAAGATCTAATTGGGGACACAATGGAGGTTTATATCGATGATATGGTAGTAAAGTCTAAAGATGCCAAAGATCATGTGAAGCACCTAGAGCAAGCGTTTGCAATTCTGGACAAGTTTAATAAGAAGCTGAATCCCACAAAGTGCAACTTTGGAGTATCTTCTGGTAAGTTCTTGGGTTACTTGGTCACCAGTAGAGGAATTGAAGCAAGTCCAGAACAGATAAAGGCAATCCTAGATCTGGAGCCCCCCAGATCTGTGAAAGACATCCAGAAGTTGACAGGAAGAGTAGCAGCTCTGAACAGATTCATTTCTAGATCCTCAGAAAGGTGCAAACCCTTCTATGATATGCTCAAGAAGAACAAAGAATTCCAATGGAGTGAAAAGCACGAGGAAGCATTTCAGGATCTGAAGAGTTACCTGTCAACCCCACCACTGCTGTCCAGACCAGAAGAGAGAGAACCGTTAAGTCTGTACTGTCGATCCACGGAGCATTCAAGAAGTACAGCTGGTCAGGGAAGAAGATTGTTTGCGGTATCCAATATACTACGTGAGTAAGAGCTTGCTAGATCTTTGAAACCAGGTATTCTCTTACGGAAAGGTATGTTCTTGCCTTAATTATGTCAACTACTAAGCTTAGACCTTATTTTGAGAGTCATCATATACGTGTTAGAAGCCGACCTTCCAGTTAAGTCAGTCTTGAGAAAGCTGAACTATCCTGGGAGAATGGCTAAGTGGTGCAATGCGGCTCGACGCACGACATCGATTATGAACCCGAGCAATGATAAAGTCACAAGCCTTGGCGGATTTTGTGGTCGATTTGATCCGACCTTGGAAGAGAATAGCGCTATGGAAGTATTGAGACTCACACAGGCGAGAAAAGGAGAGACCTGGTGTCTTTGTATCGATGGAGCCGCTAATGTCGAGGTTCTGGTCCGGGCATTGTCCTGAAATCGCCACATGGGGACATACTAGCCCAGTGTCAGCCAGAATTTCGTACCACCAACAATGAGGCAGAGTACGAGGCTTTAATCGCAGTTTTGATGGTCTGTATTGGTCTTGGTGTCAAAAATCTGGAGGTAAAAAGCGATTCTTTACTTATTGTTAATCAGATTAATGGTTCTTTTGCGGCCAAAGATTCTAAGATGTTGCTCTACCTTGAGAAGGTTAGGACCTTGGTTTTGAAGTTTGACCAGGTTAGGATTGACAAGATCCCCAGAGACCAGAACTCACAGGCAGACTCTCTAGCTAGTCTTGGCTCTAGTTTCAAACCTGCAGACCTGGACAGGATTCCCATAGTACATCTCCTCAGACCTTCTATAGAGAAGTCTGATCCTGTTCTGAACCTGTCTACCCCCACTCCTGTCTCTTGACTGCACCTTTTTATGCTTTTCTTAGAGATGGTGTTTTACCCCCAGACAGACTTGAGGCTAGAGCTTTTCGGCTTAAAGCCTCGAGGTATGTCTTGATTAATGTTGTTTTGTACAAGAAGTCTATGTCAGGTCCATATTTGCGTTGTCTGGAACCAGCAGAAGCCAGAACTGTTCTGGAAGAGTTGCATGAAAGAGATTGTGGCAACCACAGTGCTGGAAGAAGTCTGGCCAGCAAAGCTCTCAGATTTGGTTACTTCTGGCCAACTATGAGAAAGGAGGCTGTGGAGTACGCAAGCAAATGTGATGCATGTCAAAAGCATTCTCCAATGATTCACCAACCAGCTGAAGTCCTACACCCTATTTTTGCACCATGGCCTTTCATGATGTAACACCCCGTGTTAATTTAATTCAATAATTAGCTATCAATTTCTAATTTCAAATCCTAAATCAAATCCTAAATCAAATCCTAACCTTTTTAGCCTTCAAAATCACAATTTTAGCTAAACTTTTGTTTTGTAAAATTTATCGACTTTCTTAAAACTTTTGAAAACTTTTGAATAATAAAATAAATATTTTAGTCTTAGAATTCAAAAGTAGAAATATTTCGAAAAATCGTCAAACGCGCAAGCTTAGCTTTTATCGCTTTTGACGCCCGACTTTTTAAAACTGACCAAATTCGTGAAAAACATTTTAAAACACAAATTAGACATTTTCTTAATCAAATAGTGTAGGAGACTTTTTCCAACCAATTAGAATTTAGGTGTTTCCTAATTTCTTTTAAAATTAAACTTTAATTACTAACTTTAATATCTAAACCTTTTAACCTAATTTCATTACAACCTTTTCATTATTTTCACAAGTGTAAAACTCACCCATTTTTCATCCAAAATAGCCGGCCACCTTTCTCTCATTTTCTCCCTTTGATTTTCTTCCATTTTATTACAAAAACCTCTTAAATAAAAACACTAATATTATTCTAATAATCTCTAGTATATTTTAGCTAATTAGTGGGTATTTGGAGCTTAATATTTACGGGTTTTATTTGAAGGTGAAGACGGGTTTGAGGGTGAAGACTTAGACCTTGATAACTTAGTCGATCCGGATAACCAATAATCATACCGATTAAGGTGACTAACTATGTCTTGTATTATCTTTTTAGTAAATTAATTTGTTTTGTTATTCTAATTTTATAATTATGATTTTTATGTTAAATATGTTAAACATCATGTTTATATGCTTGTATGTTTATGTGTTGAATAAATAATGATAATAACTAAATATATAGTTTACTAGTAATGTTATAGTAAAATGATATCATGTTTAGCTAAATTGATTTTGAGCATTTTTAATTATAGTTCATATGATTTTTGTGTTTGTTTATGTTTTATTTAAGTAGTAATGTTATATAAAAATTATGTGAAATATTAAAAATGAGTTTAAAGTGATTAAAATCGAAAATAGAAATTTTATGTTCATATACATTATACACGGCTTTTATTATTTTTTTTAATATATTTTCACTTTTAATTTTTGTAAATTATATGTAGTATTAAGTTAGTATAAAATAGATGTTTCTATGAAAAAAAAACTAAATTAGGAAAACAAATTATAAATTATTAAAATCGAAATTAGTATTCTTGAGTTGTTCTTGAGTTCTTCATGTGTGTTCTTGAGTTATTCATGTTGATGTTCATACTTGTTACTCATTTTGATTTCATTTTAATTTATGTTTGTTAATAATTTATGTTTATGTTTAGTTATTGTTTTACATATTACTTAGTATTATACTATAAATCAACTAAAACATTATAAATCATTTAGACTAAAAAGTTAGAAATTTAAAGTGTTGAAAAACACTATTCATAATTATAAATAAAAGTTTAGTAAATTTCATTTTAGTTTAAATCGTTTTAGTATAATTAGAATAATTAAAATATAAAGACTTTAAGCTAAAAACCGATAAAATCGAAAAATGAAAATTTAGAACTACTACCACCTTGCTCACGGCATTTCTATTGTTTTTAGGTTAAAATTTGCTTTTATCACTTTTTAGTTTATTGTTAATATAATTTAATTATTAATTAATAAGTTAGAATTAAGAAATTAAAAGAAATAAATCAATTTTGTACATATATAATATCACACGACATTTTCACTTTTTATTGACTAAATTTGACCAAAATGAAATTATCACTAAGTCACTAAAGTTAAATAGTAATTAGAATTGAATTTTTGTATAAATCGATTTAGTTATAAACAAGATATTATAAACCGATAAAAATATGTAACCGTTATAAAAATGAACTAAATCGTGTGATACTACCTTTGCTATTGGATTATTGAGCTTGGACATACGGACTGTAAATGAATCATCCACGATACTATCATTAACTTAAATAGATAGACGACTAAATTTAACTGAGTCTCGTTTTAAAATAAATATCATTGATCACCTTTTATAAACCGAACTTAACGTTTTTAAAACTAGAATTTTAGAATATTTTCATAAATGACTAAATACAAAATGAACTTAACGTTTTTAAAACTATGATTTTCGAATATTTTCATAAATGACTAAATACAAACCGAACTTAACATTTTTAAAACTAGACTTTAGAATATTTTCAAAAATCGCCTAAGTACAAAACGAACCTAACGACTTTGAAACTAGAAATTTGTACTTAGAAAATAAAAAGAAAACAAGATTAGTATTATTCTAAAATACCTTAAGTATAAAAATACGTACAAGTATAAGAATACGTATAAGTATAAAAATACAATTAGAATACGAAGTATAAAAATACGAATACGTATAAAAATACGTCTAAAATACGGTGAATAGTAAATACGACGAATAGTAAATACAATGAATAGTAAATACGATGAATAGTAAATACAATGAATAGTAAATACGATGAATAGTAAAATACGATGAATAGTGAATAGTGAAATACTGAAAATAATTGAAAATTTTACTAAGTATAGAAAATTTAAATTAAAGAAGTAAATAACCTAAAGTGTTTGAAAAACACATAAATAAAATTGAACATACTAATAAACATTTCAATTTAGAAACTTGAAAACGTTAATAATTAACAACACTTCAAATAATAAACGAATGTGTTATGTGATCATATGAAACCTACAAATACTTAAACGTTTGTGTGAGACTAGGAGAGTCTAGTAACATGTGATATGTAAATATCAAATAAATAATAAATCATGAGTATGTTTAAATAAAAGGTCAAGCTTGGGCCTCAGTTATGAAAACGTCAATCGTAAGTGAAGTGGGGTTAAGATAGTCTTGTGCAGATACCACTATCTCGGTCTCTGGCTTGGGTCATATCGAATAGTGTGGTTTAAGCCGGCAGCCTTATTGCTTAGTGCATCCTGCCCATCTTGAATTCGCCTTAAGTCGTATAGCCAATGCCGTACAAGATAATGAAAAATTCAACTCTTAGTGGGTCAGGCTTTAGGAAATAGTCGTTTTATCCTGAGTTAATGTTTTGGTAAATTTTCTACAAGGGTGAAAAAGAGCTAAGATGGGCCAACTAGTACTGTTTGCGAAACAGAACAGAACATAATATTCTCCGAACAGAACTGACGACTACAAGATTGATGAAACAGAGCAGAACATAGCCTTCTCCGAGCAGAATTGAGGGGACAACGAGATTGATGACGCAGAAACCCCGAGAAGAAGATGGGGAAAACTGCGGGCTACCAAGCCAGGACTTCTTTTATTAATCTCATGGTGATTACAAGTGTTTTGGTTACAATAGGATGACTTTCGTAGGAAAGACTAGCGAATAATGCTAATACATCGATTATGTGTACTTCTATGTGAAAGTATAAGGAAAACCTAAGGAAAAACCTTTCAAAAAGCTCTCCCAAAATGACTAAGTGAGCTTCTATATATAGGTAGAATGCTCACAATACAACTCCTAAAATCTAGGGCCACTATCTCATGAACTTAGGTAGTTGGATAACTACCCACTATGCATGACTTGTAACTTCCCATTATGACTTCTATTCTGATCCGCAGAACTGCATGCCAATAACTACCCATGATCTTAGGTAGTTAAATAACTTCCATTGACTCCACTTCTGCTCAGCTATGATATCTTCCATTATCCCATGATCTTTGTAACCGCTATAGTTGACCTCTGCTGACCACAACTGCCATGCCTCTTCTGACCTGTTCTGGGCTATAACTGCCATACCTCTTCTGACCTGTTCTGGGCTATAACTGTCATACCTCTTCTGACCTGTTCTGTACCATATTCGCAACGTCTATCCAGAACTGCCAATTCTGGGTAGTGTAAAATCTGGTCATAACAAATGCCCCTTGTTTTCTCAAGAGCGTGTTGACAATCTTGAGGAAACAACTCTATACACATGACTCAGGACAGAGCAGAATAGATAGAACAACTAACTTTACAGGTTTAGTCAGAATACCACTATAGTTCCAGAATTAAATCCAACGTTCAGAAAATTAAAATTCAAACAGAAGATAAGAGATTCAAAACCTGATGTGACTGCTTCACGGTAGCGATGACTAGTAAATCGTAAGTTCAACTTGAACATACAACGAATAGATTATCGAGGGGCATACCTAGGGCTTATACCTTGCTTTGAAACACTATAGTTTGAACCTTGATATGGCTTGTTGGACAAGAGATGTTCCCTTAGTATATACGAGCTTTGGACTCTCCTTAACCTTAAAAAAGGAAGGCTAGCCACATGTTGTGCAATCTGGGGATAGTTGAGACCCATTAGATTGTGCAAAACTTGCGGTGACTTGATCTGTAGATACTTCGTTTGACTGTTGATAATGCATCGTATGAACTATTGTTTAACCTTCTCGAGGATGGTTAAATGCTTTGTGCCTTGTCTTTCAAAGGGCTTCTTCGTATGTGTGCCTTATGTCATTCCAAAGGGCTTCGTCGTATGTGTGCCTTATGTCTTTCCAAAGGGCTTCGTCGTATGTGTGCCTTATGTCTTTCCAAAGGGCTTAACTTTTGTTGCTATAGTGGATCTTTTGCTTAGTCTGCAGAGCAAGACATTTTTCTAGTCTGCTCTGACAGCTTTCTTGCTGTTAAGCAATTAGCCTTGGTGGTCCAAGGACTTAATCACTATTGTCGCTATTGCTTCTATTGCTTCTATTGTTACGTGAATGTACTAACCTCGCAGTGTACACCCGGACTTATGTACGCATGATCATGGCTTACCTTGAGGGATATTATAGGACTCTCTTAACGGCTAAGCCCTGGTCCGTCAATCAGGGCGCACCCTCAACGCAGCAGTCTGGCCGCCTGCAGATCGGGCCGCACTATTGTCCGGAGGATCGCTCCTCTGCAGACTGGCCGCCTTGTTGTCCGGAGGATCGCTCCACCGCAGAATCGGGCCGCAAGAATGCCGAGAGTCTAAACTCGAGACCGTAATACATGTTCTAGTCGTACGTAATCGAGGGGTAACTCCAAAGATGTCGAGGACAAAGCTCAATCGGAGGTTAAGCTCCAAAGTAAAACTGGAGGTTAAGCTCCAAAGCAGAACTGGAGGATAAGTTCCAAAGCAGAACTGGAGGATAAGTTCCAAAGCAGAACTGGAGGATAGATTCCTTTATTTGTAATATGTGACATACTAGGTTTTTAGTGAGTCTTTTGTGATAGATAAAAATATTTACTTCTGTACTGAAAATGTAATTTTCAAAACTAGAAATAAAAGTTAGATTATACCATCGTAGACTAGTACACTTTTGCAAGGCTGGAGGTCTAGGCTCCAAGACTGACGATATTGTCGAGACCAAGGACTAGGCTCAAGTCTGGAAGACAAGTTCCAAGAGACTGGGGACTAGGCCCAGATCGAACTGGAGTTACACTCCCTGAGTAGAACTGGAGGATAGACTCCTTTATCATAGAATAAGTTCCAAAAATAGTAGAATAAGATATATGATAGAACTTGATGCAATTAGGATCAAAATAAGATGCTTCCATATTTATATAATCCAAAGGCAGCAAGATAAGGTTGCAAGAGCATTATGATGAACTCCAAAGTTGGCGGCATAGTGCAAGACTGTAATAAATAGAAAATATTCTTCAAAGTGTGTAGCGCAAGGCCGCAAACACAAGATAATATACTCCAAGTTAATATATGCTCCAAGAACGGCAACGTGACCATAAACACAAGATAATATGCTCCAAGATTCCTGGTATAATATTATGAAGAAACTTTTGATATATAATAAGCAAGATTGAGAATACTTTGAGATTCTGGAAAAGTGCTGTAAAATGTAAAAACTTGGTTAGTACTAGCCATTGATGTATTCAATGGTTTTTCTCATGATAAAATAATATTAAGTAAAGCGATATATAAAATAAATTAATTGAAATTAAATAAATAGAGTTTGAGTTTGGTTGATTTCCAAGCTTTGGAATCAACTTTCCCTCAAGAGTTACCAATTCATGTACCCCTTGACCGATGATGGAGTCAACGAGGTAAGGACCTTTCCAACTTGAGCAAACTTGTTTGATGTTACATCTCTTGCATTCTTGAATATATTTCTCTAAAATAATTCTCCTTTACCAAGGGCTCTCGCTTTGACATTCTCATTGAATCTTCTCACCATATCACCTTGATACGAGGTCGACGTGATCTTTACTGCATTTCATACTCGTTCAAAGTTTTCAAGGTTAGTGAACAAAGAATAATTTTAGAATCTAGAATACATAGGACATACCTTGGTGTTTGAATTACCAATTCTGGAAAGATAACACTTTCACAAACATAAACAAGTTAGAAAGAAAGAAAGAAAAATGTCTTATAAAAAGCTATAAAAAGCTATCAAGCTATAAAGGTTGATGTAACTAACTTAACGTCCAACTTGTTATTACAAACAAACTATAGATGAATTGCATACCTTTAGATTTTGCTTTCCTTAATAATGAAATTACCTCTTTCACTGTTTCAAATATGTACAGCTTCTATTCTGGAGCAAACGACATCTTTTGTCTTGGAGCAGATGACATCTTCTGTTCTAGGGCGAACGACAACGTCTGTTCTGGAGCGAACGACAGCGTCTGTTCTGGAGCGAACGACAACGTCTGTTCTGGAGCGAACGACAACGTCTGTTCTGGAGCGAACGCCAACGTCTGTTCTGGAGCGAACGCCAATGTCTGTTCTGGGGCGAAACGACAACGTTTGTTCTGGAGCGAATGACAACTTTCTAGTGTCATTAGTGCCCCACTTTGTAGTTAAAAAACAAGGACAACAATCTTCTCCATAAAGCTCTATCTTGACATTATTTCGTCATCTCTAACACCGTGAATTTTCACCTGCCACATACTTCTCAAAAAACATGTGAGCTCGCGTAAAAATTATAACCTTTACCCTTTCTTAAAACAACTCGTCAACCTTGAGCAATAAGAATATGAGACCGTTCAGGAAGTTCGATCACGTTGGTATATGGTTGAAAACATTCCTGCAAAAATAAACTCAAAAAGCAACGGCTACAAAGACAACATAAAAAATTCTGCAAGACACGTACCAGATCAGGATTAAGATTCGGGATCAGAACTGAACAAAAATTCAAACCTGTTCTGACAATCACTTCTGTGAATGTCTTGCCGACCACGTACCAATGAATCCATCACCCTCATACTACTTGTTGGGTTGACTTGCTTTGACCAAATACGACTTGCGAATCTTGACTTTGTCGATTACTAGTGACTTGCTAAAACTTGGTAGCAGTCTTGAAAGATGAGAATTCAAGACACAAAAGATGCCCCTAGTTTTCTCAAGGGAAACGTTTAGCAAACTCAAGGAAACAATTCTGAAAAGATAATTCAGAACACAACGAGCAGAAGAGAAACAACCAGAAAATATAACGGGTAGGAAATAAAAAGGGTCAAGATTTAAGAGATAAGCATCAAGACTTATATATAGACGTCAGACCAGAATTGGTAAAAATTCAAACCTGATCTGGCTGCTTATTGTAACAATGATAAACTTCTGTAAAGTTTGAAATTCTTCCAGCAGTAGAGTCCTCAAGACTATAGGATTGATTCTTGCTCAAAGCCAGTTAGCAAGCAAATTTGAAAAAATACCTCATGCAAAATCAATCATCTTCAAACGTTAGAAAAACTCGATTTGTAAAAATAATTAATCACTTACAAAATTTAAAAAGATAATAGAAATAAAATAATAACACATGAGAAAATTAATCACAAGATCAAGACAAAGTGAAAATCGGATCAGTAACAAGTTTCACACTTACAACCTTGGCTACTCGCCTCTTTGTGGCGATTTCAGGACTGTGTCAATCCTGGTCCTCTGACATTAGCAACTCTACCAGTGTGGAAGGTCTAAGCTTTCATTATTCTCTCTTGACCAAAATCCCAAGGCCGAAGTCTCCTTCCAGACCAGAACTGAAATTCGCCACAAAATCTGCCAAGGATTCTGACCTGATGGCAGTCTTGGCCTGCAACTGATGTTATACATAATGATCTGCACAAACCATATAACCATACTCCCGGACAGCCCAGACTTTCTCAAGACTGGCTTGCGGAAAAGTTAGTCACGACAATAATATGATAACTCTTAAAATAAGATCAGACTTTGTAATATACATTAATTAAGTAAAAATGTATATTTCTCGAAGAGTGTACCTTATTCCGGCATCCAAGAGGTTCTTACTTGCACACTATATGGGGTATCGTAGATTATCCTTTTCATCGATCAGAACTGGATAATTAGTATGATCTGCACAGCATTGGATAATATGATCTGCACAGGACTGAATAATAGTTCTGATTTGCACAGAACTGACTTCAGATCCACTCTTGCCAACAATGCAACATTGGAACTATCATGAGGAAACGCCAAATGAGTGCTTGACAAGATTGAACTTCATGTTATATCTCTCCAAGAATACAAAAGGATGCTTGCAAGTGTCGAACGTGATCTTTGACACTCTTGGACTTCATCACCAAATCATACGTGTACACCTTCGTTGTGTCCCCAATAAAAATACTCCAACATTGTGCTAATTACCACCTTGGTAGGTTGCCCACTTCATCTCTCAAAGCGTAAGGCATAACAAATTAAAAATATATTATGCAAAAAATAAAATTCATCTTTTGATGAGTAGGATACACTTCGATTCGATTGGACTTGATGAAAGCATCCACAATTGTAAGCTACTTGTATCCTGAAATCTTGGCAAGCACAACATTAGTATTGGGTAGATGAAAAGAATCTATGTGCAAACTTTATCTTAAATAAACATAATCAACACTTGAAACATACCATGTTTTTGTCGGATGAATACTACGATGGTTAACCAATCAAGATACATTACCTCTCTTACCATTTCATGTCTAGAAGCTTTTGAACCTCGTCGTTAATTATTTCCTTTCTAGAGGAAATCTCTTGCGTCTCCACTGTACAGACTTGAACTTTGGGCCAACATCAGACTTGTGAGAGATCAGACCAGGACATGACTTATACCAGTCCTGTCACAAAGCGAGTCCACGCAGCGAGCAGGATACTTTGGGTGTAAAAAGATTAACTACCAAGGTCATACTGATTCTGGTGGTACATCACCTACCAGTAGTTTCTCACCAGAACAGGAGTGGTCGAGGATGTCTATGTTACTGCCTTGTCCGATATTTAAGGAGACTTGTTTCTTTGATTTCTACATGTTGGATTTACATCTTGAATAATGACTCTAAGGCTACTCCATAGCACTCTTGTGTATTCTGCCATTCTCCATTGATCATCAGTATTCCCTACTTGATAGACATTTTGACATATTAGTGGTACGTCGAAGGCACGAGCATTATATTATGAATTAAAACATCCCAAGCAAGATATACAACGTCATCAAATTAAATCAATAAAATAATTAAGAGAAGAGACTCCCTTTGTAGGTAGAGAAATTTTGCCCAAAGTATGTTGACCTAGGTCTCTCCGTAGAATCCACAAGCATGTTAAAATTTGTAGTGAGTTTATCATGGTTGATCCTCATTTCTTCCAAGACACCAAGCATAACCATTCAGAACTGCCTTGACGATCTCCGTGACCAAGAGTCACTAGTTTCCAGTTCTGTTTAGTTCTGTTGGGGACGACATCATTTCTTCTTAAGTTATCATTTCTGGTACTGTAACACAAGTCAAGCCACAAATATTAGAACCGTCATTAGCATAATAAACTTTATGAGTGTAAGGAGAAAAAGGTGGAGATTGATTTGGCTCTTGTGATTGTGGTTGTTCAGTCTTGCTCGTATTCCTCCGTGCAGGACTGGTTGTGTCCTTCAAGCATCCAGAACTGAAACATCTATAACAAGACTCTCAAGCTTGGAAATCAATCCTGAAAAATCTATAACAAGACTGTTAGTATCAAAATTGTCAATCTAGAATTGAAAACAGAACTATTAATATCGAGACTATCAGTCCAGAACAAGACTGTTAACATCGAGTTTACCAGTCCAGAACCGAAAATAAGATTGTTAATATCGAGATTACCAGCCCAGAACTGAAAACAAGACTGCTAATATCGAGATTATCAAACCAGAAATGAAACAAGACTGCTAATATCGAGATTACCAGTCCAGAACTGAAACAAGACTGCTAATATCGAGATTACCAGTCCAGAACTGAAAACAAGACTGCTAATATCGAGATTATCAGTCCAAAACAGAAAAAACAAGAGAGTATTCAAAATCTCTTATCTTAGGGCTGGATGAGTGGACATGTGTTCACTCTTGTCTCCGGTATGAACCAGTTCTGTTCTGCTGACGACCACTTCCAGCTTTCTTGTTAGGCCTATTCTGACACAAACTCCGCTGTTCTGTTTGTTGAAGGCATCTTCTTCAAGTATGACGACCCTTGCTTGTAAGTACGAACTGTCCCAGAACTGTCACTGTTCAGAATTGAGAACATTTCTTTGTTCAACTCTGCACTACTCCAGCAAACGACAGAAGCTATTCTGGCTGGTAGTTCTGACGTGAAACCTCCATCCATTCCAAGTAGAGTTATCACACCTACTCCAGGGTTCCAGGAGTTGAGAGCTGAGGAGCAGAACAAACTGGAGGTCCTACCCAGGACATCAGCATCCTAACATGCCATCTACAAAGCGTGGTGAAAATTGTCCAGAACATGGCGGAAAAGATCAGTCCAGAAATGCTCAGGACTGACATTACAGAATTGGAGCCTTTGCACATGCAAGTCTCCGTCGAATCTTTGGGAATAAGAATTGTGAGCATCGTGTGTTTGTATTGCAACGTGGTCTTGAGGATGTTACGTTCTATAGCACAACTTCAATTGATGGAGCGTTGAATTTTTGAACATCCTTCAAAACCGTGATATTGTCGAAGAGAATGGTCCTTCATTTTCTTAGGAGAGGCTTGGGTTCCTAGGAGAGTCCTCTTTGAGTTGATCTTCATAGCCTTTGTCCCCATCATGATAGGAAAAACTTTTCTTTTTGTGATGAAAGATAAGGACAATTCTGGCCTGATTCTTGAGTTGTAACCACTAATCTCGCTGGAGTTCTGTTCCGATTCAAGACTGACTCAATCTCTTTGAGTCTTGTATTTTCTTGTAAAATTGAGGCAATCCTCGAGCGAGATTCCTCCAACTATTGTGCTAGTTATTCAAGGATCTTGTCAACCATGTGGTCATGACAAGAGTGTGTTTTTTTGTGGAATTTTGAGAAGAGAGTTTCACAAACTAATAAACTAGATGCCCCACGGTGGGCGCCAATTTGTTTTGGTAAATTTTCTACAAGGGTGAAAAAGAGCTAAGATGGGCCAACTAGTACTGTTTGCGAAACAGAACAGAACATAATATTCTCCGAACAGAACTGACGACTACAAGATTGATGAAACAGAGCAGAACATAGCCTTCTCCGAGCAGAATTGAGGGGACAACGAGATTGATGACGCAGAAACCCCGAGAAGAAGATGGGGAAAACTGCGGGCTACCAAGCCAGGACTTCTTTTATTAATCTCATGGTGATTACAAGTGTTTTGGTTACAATAGGATGACTTTCGTAGGAAAGACTAGCGAATAATGCTAATACATCGATTATGTGTACTTCTATGTGAAAGTATAAGGAAAACCTAAGGAAAAACCTCTCAAAAAGCTCTCCCAAAATGACTAAGTGAGCTTCTATATATAGGTAGAATGCTCACAATACAACTCCTAAAATCTAGGGCCACTATCTCATGAACTTAGGTAGTTGGATAACTACCCACTATGCATGACTTGTAACTTCCCATTATGACTTCTATTCTGATCCGCAGAACTGCATGCCAATAACTACCCATGATCTTAGGTAGTTAAATAACTTCCATTGACTCCACTTCTGCTCAGCTATGATATCTTCCATTATCCCATGATCTTTGTAACCGCTATAGTTGACCTCTGCTGACCACAACTGCCATGCCTCTTCTGACCTGTTCTGGGCTATAACTGCCATACCTCTTCTGACCTGTTCTGGGCTATAACTGTCATACCTCTTCTGACCTGTTCTGTACCATATTCGCAACGTCTATCCAGAACTGCCAATTCTGGGTAGTGTAAAATCTGGTCATAACAGTTAAGGTGCTCTATGATTAGCATAGCCTATTCTTAAATTGGATATTAGTGTATGCATACTAGACTAGGGTTTTATTCCCCTATTTCGCTAAAGTTACCAGGGCCACCGTGACATTATGTGCTTATAAACTGCGGATTCTGTCTCGCTCAGTGTTTCGTTCTTAGTGGGCGCGACACTTGCATTCGCTCTTACCCTGCGTAAAGATTACTTGACGAGATTGTATCTGAAGTTCGAATCATTTCGAACACTAGAGGATGAGATGCAAGTATTATAGTATTCGGCGTGGTTTACGAGTCGAGTAAGCCTCTGCACTATGGAAGTGAGATGCAATCGATCAGTACAAAGGCCTACTCGGTGGTCGGGCTCGTAGCGATGTGTTATGCATTATATGATTAAATGAGAATGAGTGTGTACCATCTTGAAAATTAAAGACCACAACTTTACGAATCAATCAGTGCATGGCGAGAATGTTACAATCACGTATGTTTGTTGCGATCCGATATCGCTTTGTAATCCTTTGTGTATCTATGATACAAATGATATGATATTATCACATTATCTCGCTTTCCTAATTGAATAGCATGCCTATATGATTTATCGCTTTTAAACCGCATGCTTATTATGACTAATATGTCTTTACATGCTATATGTTTTAAGCATGTTTATCGTTTTATCATACTATTATAGTTATAATGCGATAGTAATAAACCAAAGTAATTGAAATCGAGGGTAAGTATGAGCCTAGCAAGTCCTTTGTCATTTCAATGGGCATCCCCCCATAGTTTCTTGTGCAGGACGTTCGTGGACCAGGAGCTGGATTTTGGATGGGGCCACGAGACGCATTTATGCTTTATTTTTAGTTATTGAAGAGAGATTTGTAATATATAACACTTTACTCTTTTAATTTCCGTACTTAGAGTTGTTCTATTCAACTCTTGAACGATGATGTATCATTTTGGGTTTATGTATAATTAATGACTCTGGTTTAAGACTTAATTAATTTCCGCCTTAGTAATTAAAGTCGACTAAAAACCAGGTTGTTACAGTTGGTATCAAAGCTGACTCGTGACCGTAACATAAATGGCCTAATGCGATTTATGCTTACCTAACGAGAGACACCTGGGCCAGACATTCATATTGTATGTCAGGCATAGACTAATAGGACCAAATAATAAATTAGATTTTTCTTTTATTAGATCACTTAAATAATAAACTTCAAATCGCTTTAAAGTGTGAGGATGGGTAGAAATCTTAAGGACTGACCATAGACTTAGGATTGTTTTTAAATATAACAAACTACTTCCCTCAAAATAAAATACACTAACTCGCGTATGCTTGCTACTTGCTGAAGTGACTGACTAAACTAACAACTATCCTCGGATATAAAATTTAAATAATAATTCAACTCCCGAGGATTGAAGCGTCAAAGGAGTACCAGACGGCACGGAGTGAAGACATCTGTTAAATTCGTAACCAATTCCACAAAAATACATTCTCCCTCTCTCCTACTTTCATATCCTTCCTAAGAAAATGTACTAGATACATTTTAAAATCCTAAAACCGATGTAACCAAAAATTACATCTCAAGGAAATAAAATACCTAACTTCTGTGCTTTACCGCATAATCGCCATAGTTATTGCATTTACTTTCAAGTAAAAGCTATCAATGATAAGCATGTCTTCTAACCTCTCGCGATACTAATAAATTCCTTCACGTCTTAATTCTTTCGTAATGGCCGCACTCCAATGACAGACGAGGAAAGACACCTCTGGCAGAAGAATCTTTGATCCGTTTGGCGAAATAGCCACTGACAACGCAAAACCGCCAACATCATCCAAGCGCGTTTGATCGCATTTCCCGTCATCGTCCACCAACATACTCGGGTTCTAATGACCCTATCGACCTCACTAATTGGCTAGAAGAGATGAAAAAGCTGATGGACCTAAGCAGAACACCTCTGGAGGATAGGGTCAACATCGCTGCCTTTTATTTGAAAGAGGAGGCGAATGGCGGTGGAACGTGTCGGGACTAACGAGCCTCGATACCACGTTCACCTGGTACGAATTCGTTGAGAAGATCAAGGGGCGGTACTTTGGGTATGAGCTCAGGTGTCAGAAAGAGGAGGAATTCATAAGTCTCAAAATGGGAGGCATGACTCTCCAGGAATACACTGAGAAATTCCAACAGCTGGCAAAATTCGGGGCTGCGATCGCTCCCAACGATAGGGCCATGACTCAGAGGTACTGCAATATGTCTAACGATCTGCGTGCCCACATGAGCAGAACACCTACGCTACTTTTCTTTGCGACCCTCACGGTGTCGCGTGCAGGGTATGGGCTTCCTTGGAGTTGGAAAAAGCCGAGGAGAAAAAGAAGAAGAAGGTGTTTGTGCCATCGTAGCGCGGTCGAGCTTCGTTCGAGCCGAATTATCAACGCCCGATCCAACAGAGGCAGAATTTTCAGAGGCCTGCGTTCCAGAACAGGGTTCCTGCTGGGAACAACGAGAGAGCCATGGTTGCAGGAAGGGCTCCTCAACCTAGAGCCTTACCGGGAAATTGTCGTATGTGTCACAAGGCACTACATGAGGGTAGGCAGTGCAACGGTCAGCCGATTACCTGCTACAAGTGCAAGAAGGTTGGGCACAAGGCAAACGTATGCCCTAATAATCTGAACACGGCGCCGATTGCGGGTGTACCACAATCTGTTGTGGTACAAGGTCGAGTTTATGTCCTCACAGAAGCTGAGGCAGAGGAATCACTTGAGGCCGACGTCATTACTGGTATATTTCTTGTAAACTCTGTGAACGCTATGGTTTTGTTTGACACTGGGGCATCATTGTCCTTTATATCTTCTAAATTTGTCTCTAAAGCTAATCTCACAAAATTTGAATCAATCAATGCAAACATTTCTCTACCTAATGGTAAAATTCTAAAATGTTCCAAAATATTCAAAGAAACTCCAATCACCATACACAAAACAATTTTTCCTTCCGACCTTATTCTTTTTGACATGCCGGAGTTCGACGTCATCCTGGGGATCGATTGGTTGACTAAGTATCATGCCTTGTTCGAGTGCCGAGATCGGAAAATTCGCTTGAAGCATCCTACAGGGACTAGAGTCACATATCAGAAGACTTCGCCAATTAAGGGGGCGAAAATCATCTCTGTGCTACAACTACAAAAGTTGGAGAGAAAAGGGCATCAAGTGTACCTATGCAGCATCAGCGAAGTAAAGGAGAGCGTGAACATTGAAGATATTCACATAGTACGGGAATTCCCTGACGTTTTTCCAGACGACTTACCAGGCTTGCCACCTGCACGTGACGTTGAATTCTCTATCGACCTTGTGCCAGGCACGGCCCCAATCTCAAAGGCACCCTATAGAATGGCACCTATAGAACTACAGGAATTGAAGAAACAATTAGAGGAAATGATTGAAAAGGGTTTCATACGACCAAGTGTCTCGCCTTGGGGAGCACCGGTTCTCTTCGTGAAAAAGAAGGATGGAAGTATGAGACTCTGCATCGACTACAGGGAATTAAACAAGGTAACCATTAAGAACCGCTACCCTCTGCCAAGGATTGACGACCTTTTTGATCAGCTAAAAGGCGCGGGAGTGTTTTCTAAGATCGACTTGAGGTCAGGTTATCATCAGATTGCGGTAAGAGAACAAGACATCCAGAAGACTGCTTTCAGAAGCAGATATGGTCATTACGAGTTTAAGGTCATGCCGTTCGGTTTAACAAACGCACCAGCAGTGTTCATGGATCAGATGAACAGAACCTTCCACGAATACCTTGACATTTGCGTGGTTGTATTCATTGACGATATCCTAATCTACTCAAAGACTGGAGCAGAACACGAGGAACATCTTCGTATCATCTTGGGGATACTAAGGGAATATAAGTAGTATGCTAAATTTTCTAAGTGCGAATTTTGGCTCGAGAAGGTAGCATTCCTGGGTCACGTTATCTCGAAGGACGGAGTGATGGTAGATCCTGCAAAGATCGACGCAGTAAAAGAATGGAAGGCTCCCACAAATATAACTGAAATACGCAGCTTCCTAGGGTTGGCAGGATACTACAGGAGGTTCGTTCCAGATTTCTCTAAGGTAGCACGACCAATGACAAAGCTGCTACAAAAAGAATCCAAATTCATATGGAGCGACGAGTGCGAGAATGCGTTCCAGGAACTCAAGACAAGGCTTACCACAGCGCCTGTCTTAGCTCTCCCTACAGATGGAGACGAGTATGAAGTCTACAGTGACGCCTCACTGAATGGCCTGGGTTGCGTACTGATGCAACAAGGGAAGGTCATTGCTTACGCATCAAGGCAATTGAAAGTCCATGAAAGAAACTACCCCACTCATGACCTAGAGTTGGCAGCCGTGGTGTTTGCTTTGAAAATCTGGCGTCATTACCTCTACGGAGTGAGTATCAAGTTCTATACAGACCACAAGAGCCTGAAATATATTTTCACACAAAAGGAACTCAACATGAGACAACGCCGGTGGTTAGAACTGATCAAGGACTACAAGATTGAACTACTGTATCACGAGGGTAAGGCAAACGTCGTTGCTGACGCTCTGAGTAGAAAGACAACGCATACCCTCAACAACATTTGGGAAATTCCGGCTGGTATTGTCCGAGACTTCAAAAGAATGAACTTAGAGTTGGTTCAGTCGGATGATGCTGACTTGAACGCCATGATCGCAGAGCCGGAGTTATATCACGAGATAAGAGCTCTACAATGGGAAGATGAAGAGCTTGTTAAGATCAGACGGGAAATTCCTTCAGGAAACCGAGAAGGGTTTGAGGTTAAACCTGACGGGAGTTTGAGATTCAAAGAAAGGTGGTGTGTGCCTGACGTACCTGTGTTGAAAAGAAGGATCCTCGACGAGGCACATAGTACACGATACTCCATACATCCTGGGTCTGATAAAATGTACCAAGACTTAAAACTGAAGTTTTGGTGGGTCCGAATGAAAGCAGAGATTGCTGAATACGTTGCAAAGTGTCTAATCTGCCAGAAAGTGAAGTTTGAACATCAACGACCCGGGGGACTACTACAACCTTTGGACATTCCATTGGGAAAGTGGGACTCCATCTCCATGGATTTTATAACAGGTTTGCCAAGAACTCACAGAAACAATAATGCGATTTGGGTAATAGTGGACCGCTTGACCAAATCGGCCCACTTTCTACCAATCAAAGATACTTGGAGCCTTGAAGAGCTAGCTAAGACTTATGAGAAGGAGGTGATTCGACTACACGGTGTACCGCTAGACATTATCTCGGACAGGGATCCGAGATTCACCTCTCACTTTTGGGACAAACTCCAGGCAGCGTTGGGAAGCCAACTGAAGATGAGCACCGCTTTTCACCCTGCAACTGATGGTCAAACTGAACGAACTATCCAAACAGTCGAGGACATGCTCAGGGCATGTGCCCTAGAATTCAACGAGAATTGGGAGAAAAGTCTACCTTTGATTGAATTCTCCTACAACAATAGCTTCCATGCAAGCTTAGGTTGTGCCCCATTTGAGGCACTCTACGGGAGGAAGTGTCGTAGCCCAGTCTGTTGGGACGATGCTAGTGATAACGTGGGAACTGGACCACAGGTTATTCAAGACCAGATTGAACACATCAAAATCATTCGTGAACGGCTACAAGCGGCCCAAAACCGTCAGAAGATGTATGCCAACAAACATCGCCGACCTATTGAGTTCGAAGTCGGCGATCATGTGTTCTTAAAAGTATCACCCATGAAGGGGGTCCGACGATTCGATTTGAAGGGAAAATTGAGTCCTAAATACGTGGGACCATATGAAATAACCGACAGAATTGGTGAGGTAGCCTATCGCCTAGCTTTACCACCCAATTTGTCGAAGGTCCACAACGTGTTCCATGTTTCTCAACTAAGGCGATACAGGAGTGACCCAAGTCATATCATTACTCCTGACGTAATCGCAGTTGAGCCTAACCTGCTTTACTCCGAGAGACCTGTCAAGATTCTAGCACGAGAAACCAAGAGGTTAAGGCGGAAGACGGTTCCCTTATTAAAGGTGCTATGGAAAGGTCAATTGACCGAACAAGCAACTTGGGAGACCGAAGCCTCTATGAAGGAGAAATATCCCGAGCTGTTTACCTCAGGTGAAAATCCTATTCTTCATTCAAGTTTCGGGACGAAACTTTTCTAAGGGGGGAGGTTTGTAACACCCCGTGTTAATTTAATTCAATAATTAGCTATCAATTTCTAATTTCAAATCCTAAATCAAATCCTAACCTTTTTAGCCTTCAAAATCACAATTTTAGCTAAACTTTTGTTTTGTAAAATTTATCGACTTTCTTAAAACTTTTGAAAACTTTTGAATAATAAAATAAATATTTTAGTCTTAGAATTCAAAAGTAGAAATATTTCGAAAAATCGTCAAACGCGCAAGCTTAGCTTTTATCGCTTTTGGCCTTGACTTTAAAATCTGACCAAATTCGTGAAAAACATTTTAAAACACAAATTAGACATTTTCTTAATCAAATAGTGTAGGAGACTTTTTCCAACCAATTAGAATTTAGGTGTTTCCTAATTTCTTTTAAAATTAAACTTTAATTACTAACTTTAATATCTAAACCTTTTAACCTAATTTCATTACAACCTTTTCATTATTTTCACAAGTGTAAAACTCACCCATTTTTCATCCAAAATAGCCGGCCACCTTTCTCTCATTTTCTCCCTTTGATTTTCTTCCATTTTATTACAAAAACCTCTTAAATAAAAACACTAATATTATTCTAATAATCTCTAGTATATTTTAGCTAATTAGTGGGTATTTGGAGCTTAATATTTACGGGTTTTATTTGAAGGTGAAGACGGGTTTGAGGGTGAAGACTTAGACCTTGATAACTTAGTCGATCCGGATAACCAATAATCATACCGATTAAGGTGACTAACTATGTCTTGTATTATCTTTTTAGTAAATTAATTTGTTTTGTTATTCTAATTTTATAATTATGATTTTTATGTTAAATATGTTAAACATCATGTTTATATGCTTGTATGTTTATGTGTTGAATAAATAATGATAATAACTAAATATATAGTTTACTAGTAATGTTATAGTAAAATGATATCATGTTTAGCTAAATTGATTTTGAGCATTTTTAATTATAGTTCATATGATTTTTGTGTTTGTTTATGTTTTATTTAAGTAGTAATGTTATATAAAAATTATGTGAAATATTAAAAATGAGTTTAAAGTGATTAAAATCGAAAATAGAAATTTTATGTTCATATACATTATACACGGCTTTTATTATTTTTTTAATATATTTTCACTTTTAATTTTTGTAAATTATATGTAGTATTAAGTTAGTATAAAATAGATGTTTCTATGAAAAAAAAACTAAATTAGGAAAACAAATTATAAATTATTAAAATCGAAATTAGTGTTCTTGAGTTGTTCTTGAGTTCTTCATGTGTGTTCTTGAGTTATTCATGTTGATGTTCATACTTGTTACTCATTTTGATTTCATTTTAATTTATGTTTGTTAATAATTTATGTTTATGTTTAGTTATTGTTTTACATATTACTTAGTATTATACTATAAATCAACTAAAACATTATAAATCATTTAGACTAAAAAGTTAGAAATTTAAAGTGTTGAAAAACACTATTCATAATTATAAATAAAAGTTTAGTAAATTTCATTTTAGTTTAAATCGTTTTAGTATAATTAGAATAATTAAAATATAAAGACTTTAAGCTAAAAACCGATAAAATCGAAAAATGAAAATTTAGAACTACTACCACCTTGCTCACGGCATTTCTATTGTTTTTAGGTTAAAATTTGCTTTTATCACTTTTTAGTTTATTGTTAATATAATTTAATTATTAATTAATAAGTTAGAATTAAGAAATTAAAAGAAATAAATCAATTTTGTACATATATAATATCACACGACATTTTCACTTTTTATTGACTAAATTTGACCAAAATGAAATTATCACTAAGTCACTAAAGTTAAATAGTAATTAGAATTGAATTTTTGTATAAATCGATTTAGTTATAAACAAGATATTATAAACCGATAAAAATATGTAACCGTTATAAAAATGAACTAAATCGTGTGATACTACCTTTGCTATTGGATTATTGAGCTTGGACATACGGACTGTAAATGAATCATCCACGATACTATCATTAACTTAAATAGATAGACGACTAAATTTAACTGAGTCTCGTTTTAAAATAAATATCATTGATCACCTTTTATAAACCGAACTTAACGTTTTTAAAACTAGAATTTTAGAATATTTTCATAAATGACTAAATACAAAATGAACTTAACGTTTTTAAAACTATGATTTTCGAATAATACAAACCGAACTTAACATTTTTAAAACTAGACTTTAGAATATTTTCAAAAATCGCCTAAGTACAAAACGAACCTAACGACTTTGAAACTAGAAATTTGTACTTAGAAAATAAAAAGAAAACAAGATTAGTATTATTCTAAAATACCTTAAGTATAAAAATACGTACAAGTATAAGAATACGTATAAGTATAAAAATACAATTAGAATACGAAGTATAAAAATACGAATACGTATAAAAATACGTCTAAAATACGGTGAATAGTAAATACGACGAATAGTAAATACAATGAATAGTAAATACGATGAATAGTAAATACAATGAATAGTAAATACGATGAATAGTAAAATACGATGAATAGTGAATAGTGAAATACTGAAAATAATTGAAAATTTTACTAAGTATAGAAAATTTAAATTAAAGAAGTAAATAACCTAAAGTGTTTGAAAAACACATAAATAAAATTGAACATACTAATAAACATTTCAATTTAGAAACTTGAAAACGTTAATAATTAACAACACTTCAAATAATAAACGAATGTGTTATGTGATCATATGAAACCTACAAATACTTAAACGTTTGTGACGAGACTAGGAGAGTCTAGTAACATGTGATATGTAAATATCAAATAAATAATAAATCATGAGTATGTTTAAATAAAAGGTCAAGCTTGGGCCTCGATTATGAAAACGTCAATCGTAAGTGAAGTGGGGTTAAGATAGTCTTGTGCGGATACCACTATCTCGGTCTGGCTTGGGTCATATCGAATAGTGTGGTTTAAGCCGCTGACCTTATTGCTTAGTGCATCCCGCCCATGCCGTTACGCCTTAAGTCGTATAGCCAATGCCGTACAAGATAATGAAAAATTGAACTCTTAGTGGGTCAGGCTTTAGGAAATAGTCGTTTTATCCTGAGTTAAGGTGCTCTATGATTAGCATAGCCTATTCTTAAATTGGATATTAGTGTATGCATACTAGACTAGGGTTTTATTCCTATTTCGCTAAAGTTACCAGGGCCACCGTGACATTATGTGCTTATGCGCTGCGGTTCTGTCTCCTTGCCGTGTTTCGTTCTTAGTGGGCGACACTTGCATTCGCTCTTACCTGCGTAAAGATTACTTGACGAGATTGTATCTCAAGTTCGAATCATTTCGAACACTAGAGGATGAGATGCAAGTATTATAGTATTCGGCGTGGTTTACGAGTCGAGTAAGCCTCTGCACTATGGAAGTGAGATGCAATCGATCAGTACAAAGGCCTACTCGTGGTCAGGCTCGTAGCGGTATGTGTTATGCATTATATGATTAAATGAGAATGAGTGTGTACCATCTTGAAAATTAAAGACCACAACTTTACGAATTGAATCAGTCTGCATGGCGAGAATGTTACAATACGTATGTTTGTTGCGATCCGATATCGCTTTGTAATCTGCTTTGTGTATCTATGATACAAATGATATGATATTATCTGTTATCTGCTTTCCTAATTGAATAGCATGCCTATATGATTTATCGTTTTAAATCGCATGTTTATTATGACTAATATGTCTTTACATGCTATATGTTTTAAGCATGTTTATCGTTTTATCATACTATTATAGTTATAAAGCGATAGTAATAAACCAAAGTAATTGAAATCGAGGGTAAGTATGAGCATAGCTAGTCACTGTCCGCTCAGCGGGCATCCCCCCATAGTTTCTTGTGCAGGACGTTCGTGGACCAGGAGCTGGATTTTGGATGGGGCCACGAGACGCATTTATGCTTTATTTTTAGTTATTGAAGAGAGATTTGTAATATATAACACTTTACTCTTTTAATTTCCGTACTTAGAGTTGTTCTATTCAACTCTTGAACGATGATGTATCATTTTGGGTTTATGTATAATTAATGACTCTGGTTTAAGACTTAATTAATTTCCGCCTTAGTAATTAAAGTCGACTAAAAACCAGGTTGTTACACATGAAGTGGGGCATGGACATAGTTGGAAAGCTTCCAATGGCTCCAGGACAGAAGGTGTTTCTGTTGGCAATGACAGACTACTTTTCGAAGTGGATTGAGGCTGAAGCGTTCAGAAGTGTAACAGAAAAGGAAGTCATTTCGTTTATCAAAAGGAACATCATTTGCAGATTTGGAATTCCAAGCCAGATTGTATGTGACAATGGTACCGTCAGTAGGAACAAGACCAGAGAATTGCATGCGATGCGGAATATTGAGCGCATACTTACGCACCAAGATATCCTCGGTGTAATGGTCGAGCGAGAATCTAGCAACAAGATTGTCATAAAGGTCCTAAAGAAGAAGGCGAAAGAGAGGCGAGGAGATGGGCGTAAGAGCTACCATTAGTTACGTGGGTCGAGAACTACACCAAAGAACCTACAGGGGCACCCCTTTCTCTTTGGTGTATGGTTGTGAAGCGATGATTCCAGCGAAGTGTCTGCTCCAACAAAGAAGGTATGGTACGAGCAGTTTAGAAGCTAACCCAGAGTTGTTGTCTTCCAGTCTTGATTTTGCAGAGGAACTAAGAGATGCAGCCAGGATAAGGTTAGCAGCTTACCAGCAGAATGTGGCCAGGACTTTCAACAAGCATGTCAAGGCCAGAGAGGAAGATTTAGTCCCGAGGAAAGTATTTGAAAACACAAAGGAAAAGTCTGCAGGAAAGCTAGCCCCAGTCTGGGAAGGACCATACTTGATTGATTCAGTTGTAGGCCAAGGAGCTTATAGACTAGTAACTCTGGAGGGAGAGTCGATTCCTAGAGCATGGAATGCAACCAACCTCAAACTCTATCTTTGTTAATACGGTATTTTCAATTCTGAACTTTCAATTCTGTAATTTCAATTCTGCACTCTTTAAATATTTTTTGTAAATATTTCTTTTCCATTCAACAAAAACCATTGAACTCCAATGGTGTAGTTTAACTTTATTTCTAGTTCTGCAGATTACATCTTTGGTTCAAGAGTAAATATTTTCTATCACAAATAAAAACAAAGTAAATATAGTACGCTACATATTACAAATAAAGGAGTTTATCCTCCAGACTTGTTAAGGAGTCTATCCTCCAGTTTTACTCAGGGAGTTCAACCTCCAGTTCTGGGCCTAGTCCCCAGACCTTAGGAACTTGTCTTCCAGACTTGAGCTTAGTCCTCAGCCTTATGCGGCAAATCTGCGGTGGAGATCTTCCTCCGATCCACAGTGCGGCCCGATCTGCGAGGCGGCGATCTGCTTTGTAGAGGATGCGTCCTCGGATTGACGGACCAGGGCTTAGCGCCGTTAAGAGATGTCTATAATATCCCTCAAGGTAAGCCATGATCATGCGTACATAAGTGCGGGTGTACACTGCGAGGTTAGTACATTCACGAACAATAGAAGCAATAGAAGCAACAGAGGCGATAGTAGTTAAGTCCTTGGACCACCAAGGCCGACTAAATACTATGCGGCCAGGATCTGTCGAGCAGACTAGAAAAATGTCTTGCTCTGCAGACTAAGCAAAAGTTCCACAAAGAGCAGCATGAAGTTCACAGAATATTTACAGACCTGGACATATCAGTCCAGGCCAGACCACGAATAGCAAATTGTTTGAATTTACACAAAATGTTCACAAGAGTAATTGTTTTTCATTCTTCTTCTTCTTGAAGGATTGTCATCGACTGGGCATCTTCGCCAAGACCACCATCACCATCACCGGTATGAGCTCTCTTCACGATCGATGCGGTGTTTCCTCTCCTAGAAGCGGCGCTGGGAAGAGCTGTTTAAATTTCTCCACAAAGACATCTAAGTTCCACTCCTCACGCTCGGACTGGAGCACGCATCATCCGAATTCTGGTCTGGGCTGCGTAAACAGCGCGACGATCTCCCGATTACGAGCCGCCCTCAAGCTCCCGAACACGCGCGCTGGAGACTCTCATTCTCGACCTCAACGAGGCGGATCTTCCTCGAACTTGGCGGCGGTGGGCTTGGCTTTCTCGACCACCTCCTTCATCTTGTCCAAAGCTTTCTCCAAGTCGATGCAGGCTGCTCTTTCGAGCAAGCTTGTCCTCCAAGTAGTGATTACGATTCCCAGAAGTGGATAAAATGTGCCCCAAGTTTGATATACAATCAAGAGTCTGCGAATTTTATGGTGTAAGGTACAATAGTGGTAGAATTATCATGAGCATTTGTACTAGAAGTAAGTCAGGTTATTACCTTAAGAGCAGAGTGAGTGGCTCTGAACGCCAGTTCTGTAGTGTCGATCCCAATCAGATCTGGGTCGAACCTTTTTGCTGCTTGTTGGATGATGTTCTCCACGCCTGTTGATGGCGTCTTTGGGCGAAAATGTCCCTGGTAATGACAAACCTTCAATTTCTTCCGCTTTCCTTTTCTTTGATTTCTTGTCTGGTGTGCTTTTCTCTGGTTCAACCTGAGTCTTCCCCTTAGGCTCCTCAATCTTCAGCGCCCTGAATCTTGGAGTAGGAATACCAGTAGCGATGAAATGAGGTTTTATATCTAGACCCCCAGCCAGAATGGCGTCCATCTTCTCTTGAAGAAGAGTAGGATTAAGTCTACCTCTAGTGATTGGCCTAGAAGATTCACCTAGCATAGACCATACTCAATTCAGAAACGCATATCCAGACTAGACTTAATCAGACTTGACCAAAGGAATAATTAAGAAACTCACCCTTGATGGCAGAAGCTTGAGCCACATGAACCTTCACTACCTTCTTTGCTGGCCTACAGAATGTGGGGAACGCCGTCTTGTTATCTTCTTCAGACCAAGTCCTCTCCTTGAGAGGCAAAGCCATAAACGCAGTGATCCTCGCCTTAGAATCCTCACTAGGCACAGGCTGCCAAGAGTCCGCTGGAAAACATAAAACAGAAGAAACCCTTAGACCGACACAGAATAGAAAAGCCAGAAAACAACAGGATTAGATCAGAAGTGACTAACCTCTCTCACCAATGGAGTAGTCCAAACAGCCGTTGCTCCCAAGAGTATCACTTTTTAGGAAGAGAAAACCTGTCTTCCAATCCTTGTCATCCCCAGTATCAGGGTGCTCAACCAAATTGCTCTGGCCCTTTCTGATCCTGAAGATAAACCTTCCGCGGCCCTGGGTCCTCACAGAGTAAACGTTTTTAAGATCTTGCACCGTCAGTTGCAACCAGTACTTTGTGCAGAGCTTGTCGACCAAGCAGATAATTTTCCACATGCTAGGCATTAATTGGCAGGGGGCAAGCTTCATTGAGGAAAACACTCCACTGATCCAAGAATTACAAGGAATTCTCAAACCAGCCCTAAAGGGAAACTCATGGATGCAGATCCAACCTGGACAAGTCCAGGAAGCCGTTGTATAATCGTCACAAGGAACGAATATTTCAGCAGATTCAGGCACGATATGATGATCTTTGAGGTGTTTTATGATTGATTGACTGAGTGTGTTTTTTGTTTCGTCATCAAAAGCGTCACCTTTGACAAACTTGTGCTCACCATACATGATCTCGCTGATCTCTGGGATTTCAAGATCAATCACTTTTTCAGCCATGGTTTTTTATTTGATTTTGGTTTGACAAAGATGAAGATGATAAAGGAAGAAGACAATGAACAGTAGAAAGTGAAAATAAGAGGCGTGCAAGGTAAATTCTCGAAAATTACCAAGGGATCCTATTTATATGCAAAGGTAAAAGAGTTATAGAAGGTTTGGGATTCTACCGTTGGTAGAATTCGAAAATTACTGCAGAAAAAGCCGTTTCTATAGTACAGGATGTCAAATCAGGTTTAAATTCTCTCTTACTTCTGATTTAAACGTTATCCCCTTGAATGTTGTGCACAAGTCTGGTTAGATACAAAGTTGTTGTTTAAATTTATAGCCGTTGTCTCTACTCTAGTCTGTTCTGTGTAGAAGTGTTTGTACAGGATTGTTTCCTCAAGATTGTTGAACACTGCACTTGAGAAAACAAGGGGCATTTGTTATGACCAGATTTTACACTACCCAGAGTTGGCAGTTCTGGATAGACACTGTAAATACGGTACAGAGCAGGAAAGAAGAGCAATAGCAGTTATAGCCCAGAACAGGTCAGAAGAGGCATGGCAGTTATGGTCAGCAGGGGTCAACTATGACGGTTACAAAGATCATGGGATAATGGAAGATATTCGTGGCGAAATGGAAGTCATGGGAAGTTATCTAACCGTCGAAGATCATGGGGAAGTGCCCTAGAAAATAGGAACTAATTCTCAGCTCATTTTAAGTATATATAGGAGGTCATTTGTACGTTTTTCACAAGTCTTTCATGAGCATTAGCATACATAAGCACTAGATAATCACAATACGGCAATTATACTCAGTTCTGTACGAATCGCTACAGAAGTGATCATTCTCACAGTTGTACTCTGTAACCCCAACTCTGATATTAATAAAAGTACTCCTGGCTTGGTAGCCCGCAGTTTTCCCCATCTTCTTCTCGGGGCTTCTGCGTCATCAAATCCCTGTGTCCTTAGTTCTGTCCCATATAGCTCAGTTCTATTCTGTTCCGCAAATAGTACTAGTTGATCCACTTTTCATTATTTTCATACTTGTTAAGTTTTTACCAAAACAGTTGAGAACTGTGATGGATAAATGTATCGTAAAAGATGACGGTAGCAACTTTGTTGAATGGGATTCGACTATAAGGGGCGCCGCTCAATCCGACAACGTGCTTAAGCACCTAACCAAACAACCTCCCGCCGAACCCGGACTAAGGGCCACCGCGGCGGCACGAGCCGCCCATGTTGAGCACCTAAAGGTGGACAATGACTTGAAAAATGTATTGATTTGGTCAATGTCACCTACTCTCAAACTTCGCTTCATCACTCACAAAAGTGCATATGAGATATTCACTAGAGTGACGACGATGTTCTCTAAGACACCGCAAATATGGCTTTATGAAGCCGCGGTGCGGTTTTTCGATGCTAAGCTTGAAAAGGGCCAAAAATTTGGTCCCCATGTGCTCAAAATGATTGAGTACATAGACACTCTTGAGCGTCTAGAGTGTGCTATTCCTAAAAGCGTTTGCGATTAACCGTATTCTCCACTCACTTCCAAATAAATTTGCTCATTTTCGAGTGAACTACAACATGAACAACATGGATAAGAGTTACCATGAACTTCATGCTCTCTTAGTTCAAGCCGAGAGAGACATGAAAGTAAATGAGATAGAGAAGAGAGATGTTCCTTCTATGAAAATGAAGAACATGAGTCTCGTGGTCAAGAAAGGGAAGGGAGCCAATAAGGCTCAATTCAAGAAAGGGAAGGGAAAGAGGAAGGCTATTGTGAACATTGTTCCAAATAAGCCTAAACCAAAGGTTAACAAAGGTAAACCGCTAAATGACACTTGCAACTTTTGTGGCGAAGTGGGTCATTGGAAGCGCAATTGTCCCAAATTCATGAAGGAAAAGAAAGATGGATGTGCGATATCTAAAGGTATTGTTCCTTCTAATCTCTATATGATTGACATCAATCATGCTTGCATTTCTACGTGGGTATTAGTGTTGGAGTTAGTGTCCTCCACAGTTAGTGCAATAACATAAATAAACCTTTATAGGTTCACAGGGTACATTTTGTATTGCAATCAGTTGATTAACGTTTATCGATAACGGTTGGCTTGCTAGATAAGTTTGACGTTATTGTCATACGGATGGCGGTGATCAACTGATCCCTAAAAGTCACACCTAAAGGATAAATTTAAGAAATGTGATTATTTGAGAAAATAATCATATTGATGCCTTACTAATAGACTAAAAGGTTAGTCAGTGTGTTTGACTAAAATGTTAGTCAGTGTGATGATGAATCGGCCATTTAATAAGGATTAAATAATATTAGCTGAGACGAATTAAATGTAATTCGTAAATTGAATATAAAATGTTATATTTAATTATAGAATATAATATAAGCTAATTAAACATAAACTGTTATAATTAATTAGTAAATTTTAAATATATGGATATTTATATTTTATAATATATTATAGTTGATCCATACAGATGACACTAGTAATATATATTATATTATAATATAAAGCTAAGGAAACCAAGAGGAAAGAGCCCTAATGCACTTTAACTCCTTGGTCAACAACTTATTAGATTTTGGAAAGTAATTTTTGGAAAGAAAAATTACTCCCCAAAAGATAATAAAGGGGCCGAAATATTGGAGTATATAAGGGGAGTTTTGACTCAACCTAATTTTCTAATTAATTTAATCCTAATTCACATACACCAAATTAAGAAAAGAAGTTTTCTCTCTAAAAGGTTTTCTAGCAAAGATCAAGGCATATCTTGAACAATCTTGGGTGCAACTATTAGGAGATATCATACTTTTGATATTCAATCTTAAGCCATTAAAGCAAGGACTAAAGGTTGTTTTTCTAATCTTTTGTTTAATTATGCAATTTCTTTTATTACTATTAATCATATAGTATGAATTCCATTATAATCCTGGATGATTAAAGGGCATGTACACAGATATTTTCCCACAAGTGGTATCAGAGCCTTAGGGCTATGAAATTGTTTATATGATTTTCATAAAAATTGAATTTGTATAGTTATTAAAAGAAAAAAAAAAACGTTTTTGTGAAAAAAAAAAAAATTAATAAAAATTTCGGCCAGATTTGTTTTTTGGAGTGCCGAGATGTTTTTCTTTAATTCTTGGTTCATTTTGATTCATATGTTGTTAATCTAAAAGGTTAAGATGATAATATATGAATTTGTTAATGTTATGATTCAATATTGATTGAATTAGGACATAGATGGATCATTGAGATGAATGTTAATGAACATTAATTATTGCTTTATATTATTGGTATAAATTGATTTAGATATTCATGTTAAAAGGTTAATTTGAATCATCTAATTGTTACATCAATGTTTAATAAAGATTAGATGTTGGTTTGTGTTATACCAATCTAGTTAATATAAGCTTGATCGAATTAAATCTGTTTAATTTTGAGTTTGATTTAAAACAAAACTATAAATTTTTTTTTTTTTTTTTTAAAAAAAAAAAAAAAGGTTACGGTTTTTTTTTTTTTTTTTTTTTTTTGATTCGGTTTTTTTTTTTTTTTTAAAAAAACCGAGGTTGTTTTGTTTTAATGTTTCGGTTTTATTGTTTTGATTAAACTGATTTTGTATTATGCATTATAAGGATAATGTATGATTGAGGCTTGTGAAAAGGTTCACATTCGTTTGATACCCTATTATTTTAAAAAGGTTTAAAATACTGTTGGATTTAATTTATGTTATACTTGATAATATGAATTAAATTGAATTATGATAGATTAAAATTGATGTGTGCAATTGAGGAATTGTCACATAATTTTGATCATGTTAAAAGGTGGTGTGGAACCCGGGAACCGCGTTCGGGGGACCCAACTCGGCGTCTTGCTTAAGGGCGGATTTTAAAGTTAAAAAAAAGATTAAGTTAGAAAAACCTTTAAGAACTGTTATGGAGTCGCCACCTAATTATCGCGGAAATTAGGAACCTGCTACCATGTTCTAAGTTAAAAACATGTCCTAGATTTTGGAGCACGCCGACACCCCTAGATCTAAGGCTTGTGAAACCAGATTGGATTCGGGGTGAGGGTACTTTAGAAAAGGAGTTAATTCAAATAATGATTTATGAAAACCTTTTAGAAAAGCCTATGTAGAAATAGCCTCTACTGACCTAGAACAATCCTTGTAAGATGATATCTGAGCTAATGTTATCGCTACGTACAAGTGCGATAAGTTTGTAAAAGAATGCAGATGCAGATGCAAAAAGATTGATTAAAACCCTCAGTTTAGCATGTTTAACTTGTTAACGAAAACGGTTCAGTTAAAGGTCGAATTCATTGTTTAAGTTGATTTAATGCAAAATAAGACGGTGCAAGATGCATGCAAATAAAATAAAGTTCAATTGTCCATTGGTTTATTTTATAAGGTCGGTTGCTTATGCGACTTTGGCGTGTCATCGGATATGGAGTGTGCGAAGTAAATAGAACACTTGGAGTGCAAGCGTACTGGGTGCCAAAGTCGGGGGCGCTAAAGTGTAGACCCCTTTGGTTGTCCATAGAAAATAAGAAAAAGCCTTGATCCAAGTGGATCGGGACCTACCTTGTCCCGACGCTCAGATCTGGCGAGCTTCGCTTCTTGAACTTAAAGGAGGATGCATTCAACATGGGATGGTGTGTTGAACTCAAGGATTTGAGTGCTTGAGGCTTTGTGAGTGTTTTTGCGTGTATACCGTGCTAGACGGTATATTTTGTGGGACCAATGTGTGGGCACTAAAACTAGGAAGAGAGGTTGTGAGAAGAGAGGGTTTTCTTGTGTGGAAAACTTGTGAGAATAGGTCGTGCGAGGGGTTGTATATATAGGAGAATAGAGAGAAAATAGGAAAGCAGGAAAAAGCTACTGGGAAACCGCATAGCCTTATGCGGTTTGGTGGGCAAACCGCATAGGCTTATGCGGTTTGCACCATGAGCCGCATAAGCTTATGCGGTTTGCTGGTGTGGTTTTAACTTCGAGATTTCGTATTTCCTTAATCCGAATTGCTAAATCTTGGGAATATTCGGTGTAATCTCCTTGCTTGTGCCCCAAGAAGGCCTAGTATGATCTTCTAGAGAGTTGTTGAGGGCTTTGGAGCGCGGGCCAAAGGCGGGTTTGGGCTCGGTTTTGGGCCCGAGACCCGAAAATGTGAAAAGGGTGTATTTGCATAGATTTTGTGAAATAAGGTTAGACGTGAAGCCGTATTTTGTGTAAGAGGGGGCTAAATAGCGGTTCTAGCTACCGGGCCTAAATTTAGGAATTTAGGAATGCTGAATTAGACCTTGTTAATGTAAAAGGGCTAATTGTAGTGCAAATGCGAAGCTCATGCCAAATGAAGCGGGACAAGGACCTAGCTAGACTCCAAATGGACAAAATGAACGTTATTTAAATGCGATGTGAAGTGACCTAAATTATTTTAACATTTAAAACGACTTAAAAATGAATTCGACATTAGTTAGAACCGTTTAAGTCAATGTTAAACATGCGTAATAAAAGTCCGTGATACATCACAGGGTTTTGTGCGGGAGGGTACGGATATGGGTATCCACAGAGCCCCCAGTTTGACTGAGCTCGGACTAGAGCGCTAGTCAAACTCCACGACCATATCCGGACCATTACAGTCTCGTCTGATCGGCGAGCAAGCGGTGTCCATGGGTGAGACGAGGACTTGAACCAAGCTAAGCGGGAGGGCGTACATGTTTAAGGGCGTGACGGTCGTGCATGCTATAAGAACTCTTGACCTCTTTGGATGTCTTCGTCGTGCTCGTTGTACTGTCGATGCCTTTGTATATGCTTGGTGTCGTCGGATGCCATTGCTGCTTGTAATGTCTTCGTATTGCATGTGTATAAGGGGCTAAAGTGCAGGGGTGCAGGTGCTTGCAAGATGTTTGGGTATGCGTGAGGTGTATAATTGAGTAGGGGTGCTTATGTAGGTATTGGTGTAGGTCTCGTGAAAGAGCGTCCGTGTAATACTCGTGCTTGAACTCGCCGAGGAGTGTCTATGTAAGGTGAAATGCTTGGAGTTAGGTGTATATTGTAGAGTGCTTGTGCTTGGGCTCGCCGAGGAGTGTATATGTAGTCGTAGTTACATATGATTGCCTTTCGTTGAGGAGAAGGTAGTGCCGTTGTCGTTGCTGATGCCTTTGCTACTTATTTATTCTTTGATCAGTCGCTTATCTTTGATCTTAGTTGTTGATGTTGAACTGGGTCTCGCCGAGGAGCGTAGGTGCTTAGTGTAGTATTTGCTGGAGAAGTACTAGTTTGCTAGGGAAGGGTGTATATGTATGGTCTCGCCGAGGAGCGTAGGTGTAGTTGTGGTTGTTTGGGAGAGTGATGGTGTTTCGTCTTGTTAGGGGTGCAGGTGTATATTCGACGGGATTATGGTCAGGAAGGTGTATGTGCTCAAGTGTGCGGCCGTGTAATTGCTTGGATGTCTTTGAATGTCTTTGATCTGCAGGCGCTTGGTGTTTATGTTAGTGATTTCTTTGGGAAGTCGAAGGGTATGTCTTGGACTCAGTAGGAAATGTCTGTATAGGTGTGTGGACTCCATGGGAGGAAGCGATACTCACAGGACGTGTAAGAGGGTGTAAGGACTCGTGAAGAGTGTTCGTGTTTACATACATGCAGTGTATTAAATGCTTAGTACACGGCGTATGGCGGATCAGTAGGTGACGCCTTAACCAAGGCATAGCGCATAATGTATGTGCTAGCGCCAGGCGATCGTAGGTGACGCCTTAACCATGAAAGCCTGCGTGTATGAAGAAAAAATGAGGAGAAAACGTGGAACAAAACATGCTCTGGAAATTGCCTGTAGACTAGTGACTCTTCCGGGGAATCCCTTATCAATTGGCGACTTCAAGCGTGAACTCATTCGCACATGTTGCGGTTTCAAATCCGGAAATATTCGAACTCGCGATTTTCCTTTCGAGATCTTCAATTTCGCTTGCTTCGACCATGAAACGTGGTATCTGGTGATTCGTTTGGATTCGTATGATACATGTCTCTTGGACTTGGAATGCATGGTGCTTGGGATGTTTCTTGGATATGTTAGGGTACTTGGTGCTTGGACCTACGTTCGGGTGTTGCTTGTCTGATGCACACATGAAAGTGTTATGCTTTTAGTGTGCATGTTCATGTTTGTAGCGGTTCTGGAGGTGTCGCTCAACCGTAGATGCTTATGTTGATGTGGGTATTTATAGCAAGGGTGTCTTCAAAAATGCGAAAAATTATCCCATTTTTCGTTGTAAAGGTTTAATTCTTGATAGGAAGCGTCAGCCCCCAGTTTGACTGAGTTATGGTATATAACGATAGTCAAACTATGTAAAAGGCTATGGGTTGCAGTAGGATAAAGGTGTTTTTGGATTACCCCCTTGAGTTTGACTAAGTTTTATATGAAAACTGAGTCAAAGTATAGGGCGTGTATCAGGAGGAGGAGTTTTTGGATTACCCCCTCGAGTTTGACTAAGTTTTGAATGAAAACTGAGTCAAAGTGAAGAGTATGGTGTTTGGTTTTGAAATTTCCCCCGTAGTTTGGCTTAATTTGATTGAAATTATGGCAAAATGGAGAAGAATGTAGCGTGGGCGGAGCAGGCGATTCAGCTGTATCAGGGTCGTGCTGAGGTGGCTTAGGTTCAGTAGACTTTGACGAGTACCGCCGTCTTCACCATTAGTTGTATTAGTATGCTTGTGTAATAAGGATTGTGTGAACCCTTGTTTACATTTCGTATCTTTGGTCTGTAGTGTTAGTAAGCTAGGTTTGAAAAACGAAATGATTCCCGATTGGGATGTTTGGATGAAAATGTTTTTGTTGAAAAATCTTTTTGTGAAAGATTCATTTTAGTTGTCGACATGAGCTTTAAAAATGAACATTTGAAATGTCGGTTGTAAGGCTTCATGCAAGATGAAAAAGCGTTTTGACGTTGTGAGCTTAAGCTAGAGTTGTGAAGACCGTGGAGGGTCATTTGAGTGCAAAGGTTGAAAAGCACCCAGTTGTCGAGGATGAGAATTCGGTAGAATCTCAAAACGGAGTGGGTTGTAGTGCGTGATTCGGTTGTGTTTTGCGTAAGCTGCCTACGTATCCACGAACGTGGAATCAAACCGGCGTAGTTCGAAAGAGCTTTTGCTTAAAATGTGTTAACTCGAGTGAGTTAAATTCGAAGAATGCTGTTTCTCAAAATGTATTAACTCGAGTGCCGAGTTAAATTTTTGGAAAAGTTTAGACTTCGAAGATTCGAGATGCATTTCAAGGATTTGAGATGCATTTTCGAAAGGTACGTTTTGTTTGCGAAAGGGTGTGTTTGCAAAAAGTGAATTGCAAAGTGCTTTCATATTAACTCGAGTATTGGGTTAATTTTGAAAGGTGATTAGCTAATTTGAGGGTGCATTGCCTCGTGTAAGTTTGAAAAAGCGCGTCGTTCCGTGGGAGCGTTTTGAAGACTGGAGAGTTTTTGAAAGGAGCGGTTTAAATGTCGCTAAATTGTTTGATTGGAAGAGGATTGACTCGACGTGTGACTCGATGCTTAAAATGCCGAAAAGTTTGCAAAATAGAGACGAATCGTATGTGTGATTTGAGACTCGACGGTTGCATGGATGCCATATTCGGGAACACGTGCGTTGGTGGAGCCCCCAGTAGTGCTTGCTTGTCTGCGGTGGGATCTCATTGTTCTGCAAAGCGATGTTAGACCAAAAAGAAGAGTACTACTCCTAAGTCTATGACAACTTTGCCTTGACGAATTCGTTTTAGTCGCCTCGATAAAGAAATAGTTTGCCTTTGAACTTTGTGAATTTTTGTGGACACATCTTTAGCGGGGAATATTTTGTGGGTTTTTGTAAAAGGTTGGTTGAGCTCGGGAGAGCGGCCTACGTATCCGTGGGTACGGAATCAAACCTAGCGTAGTTCCGAAGAGCGCATTTAAGGGCGTGCATGAGGTGTTTATGTGGAAAGGTGCGTGTTTAAGGATCCACCGGTCTGGGAGGTGGGTTTGTTTTTGTGGAAAGGTGCGTGTTTAGGGACCCTCCGGTCCAGGGGGTGTTTTTGTAAAAAGGTGCGTGTTTAAGGACTCGCCGGTCCAAGGGGTGTTTATGTGTTTGACCTTGATACATTGCATCCTAAGTGTGGGTTCTCCTTAGTTGATCTAGGCTGGTTGCTTGCTACTTCTGTCTTGTCTTCAATTTGGAATTTCAAGGACACGCCACTCGTTTCGGGCTTGATTTCTTGCCTTTGGGGTTTCGGCCCCTTGCTTATTGATTTCTAAGCTTGTTGACTTCTTAAGCTTTTTGATTTCTTAAGCTTTTGACTTCTTAAGCTTTTTGCTTAGTTGTTTTGCCCCTTGTTCAGAGCTTTGAGACTTTTGCTTTTTGGTGACTTTGGTTTTGACCTTTGTACCTTTTATTCCCGTTTGGTTTGAGAATATCCCACGCCTATGTAGCTTGGGGTTGAGCTCGGACCTTGCTAAACTGCTTGGCTCGGTGGTCACTCGTGATCGTGTGTCTATCACGCGGGCTCCTCTGACAAGTTCGTTTGCTTATTAGGCACGCGATCGAGTACGCGGAGGACGATCCAGGAATACTCGTACTTTTGGTCGCGATCAAATTCATGACCACTGTGGAGCTCCAAATTAATGGATCCTCCTCCAAAAGCAGCGGAGTAGTAGACCACAAGCAGACTAGTGAACCTTAGGTGTTTAGTCGTCGGAAGCTTTCTTGTCTTCGTGTCCTTGATTTAGTTGTTGACTTGGACCTTCGTACCCGGCCTAGATCTCCCTAGGATAGTTGTTCCTGGGATGCAATGTATGTTGGTGTAGAATTTTTTTTTTTATGGGAAAAGTGTGTAAAAAGGAAGCTGGGTTGTAGGCAAACTTATTCCTTTATCGATTTGTTAAAAATGTCATACGTCGGAGACTCGATCGCCCTAGACTGTCAGAGATTGACTCAATGTTTAAAAACTCGACCCGTATTGAAAAGACTCGAATTTCTTGAGGAGATCCGTGAGATCGTCGGTGGCGCCTTGATGGATTCTTCGCTGGGTGCTCGAGACGCATATGTCTCGGATGGGGGTGATGCTCACGTCGGGACTTGGCTCATGCGTACTTAGATTTGTCATGGATTTTGCAAAAGTTTTGTTTTCGGCGAAAAGCAGGATGTTTTGTTGAGCAAAATGTGTTGTCACATTTTGGCTCGATGTGAAAAGGGTTTCGAAATCAAATCCGATAAGCTCGTGTTAGTGGCTTGTCGGTGAAAGTGTGAATCGATTCGGAGTGGCGATAGGCTATCCGAATCAGGGGTGTTTGAAGATGTGATGAAGACGGTTATACTCGTTTTCGTACATTCGGTTTGAAAGAGGGTTAGATTAAAGCGACTATGAGCCACTTGGTCTAACCGTGAAGGATTTGCGGGATGATGCTAGTTCATTCCTAGGTTTTGTTGTCTTGTGAAAAGAGATGTTTGGATTAAAATGGCGGTAGGCCATTTTGAATCATGGATTTTGAAAATGTTTATTTTGCTAGATTTGTTTCGAAGAAAAGGTCCATTCTCGGATTTGAAAATGTTTGGTAATAAATGGGTTACAATGAGTGCGGGTCATGTAGTTCATTTATGTTTTGGAATGTCACGAGAATAAAGTGATTATTCTCGGGTGTTTTGAGGAGACTGTTTGTCTAGATCAAACCGTCCTGACTATGGGCCATTCGGTTTGAAGGAAGGATTTTTGAAAAAGGTTATTTCAAAAACGTGATGAGGATTTTGTGAAAGTAGTTTGTAAGAGGATTTGGGCCAAGATGGTTATGAATCATTTGGTCTGATGAAAAGTCCGCGAGATTGGGCTTGGCTATTCTCGGGTTTTGTTCGCTTGAGAAAGGCGATTTTTGCTGAAACGAGTCGACTTTGGGCCGTTTGGCCTAAAGAGAATGTCGTTATTTGTTTTGCAGAAGTGAGGAGATTTTTGAAAAGACCTCATTTCAAAAACGGGTGTGTTTTGCTTGGTTTGTAAAAATAAGAAGATTTTGAAAAGAATTTATTTCAAAAATGGGAGTGTGTTGCTTGTTTTGTAAAAGTGAGGAGATTTTTGAAGAGAGCTTGTTTCAAAAATGAGAGTGTATTGCTTTAGGAGCAATGTTGTGCCTAAGAAGTCTTTGAGGCAAGAACGCGTGTGCGGATCTTGTCTCGACGTTGAAATGTGTTTGATTTGCCTTCGTCGAGCCCATGTTAACGGTTCCTCGTTAAGGGCTCGAGCCTAGATGCATGGAAAGGATTCGACTCGTGAACGGTTAGCTAGTCGAGTCGAGGATGTTGAGAATGGATTGGTTTGTGTGACGTGTATCTAGTTAGTCCTACTAGGATCAATGTTCATTTTAGGCGTTCATTTCAGCTCATGTCGTTGTTTTGAAAGACCTTTTAAGCTTGAAAAAAGAGGTTTTCGAAAAGATTTTTGCTAGGGAAGGCTTTTGAGGCGAGGATGTGTGCGCGCATCTCGTCTCGATGTTAAAAATTTTGCTTTGCACCCGTCGAACTAGAGTCGGTGATTTGCCGAGGTGAGCTCGAGTTCGGATGTGTAAAAGAGAAAGGAACCGACTCGAGAGTGGTTAACAAGTCGAGTCGAGGATGTTAAAATTGGAGTCTAGGCCGTGTGACCTAGAGGATTGAAGTCCACGAGCTCGGGTTTTAGTCCTTGCTCGGGTTTTTGCTTGTTAGTGAAAAAGGAGAATTTTGAGAAAGCTTGTTTCAAAAATTCGCGAGAGTTTTGTCTGAAAAGTGTTTGTTTGTTAGATGTTAGGTTCATTTATCTTTGAAACGTTTAAGCGAGTTTTCGAAGATATGAATGCAAATGCTCGTTTTGAAAAAGACCATGGAGTGCATAGTCTCGGACTTGTACGTATGACTCAAAAAGGGTGAAAAATGAGTCAGTCGGATACACCTCCAACTACCTCGAGTACGCTTTGGCAGATACTTAACCCCTTCATTTCCTTACGCCGGGGCGATAGGTTTTCTGAAGGGAGCACTGGGGCGGTCGAGATAGCCGTTTACGGCAAGCCGTGGAGGGGCGAGAGGAAAGCTAGTCCGGCATGTGCTTTATCGAGTGGACAAGCCTGCATGTGGGAACCACCTCTCGAGGGTGCAAAGGGTGCCTAGATTCCAAAAGGAATGGACTCTAAACGAATGTGCATAGCTCAAATATGTATACTTGGATTGTTCAAGGCTTTCAAGTTTCACCTCTTTATTTTTAAAAAGAAAAAGCTAGTTTTAAGTTTTAAAAATAAGATTTCCCAAATGAGTCGCCAAACCGTGGAACAGGGAACCGTTCGGGACCCAACTTGCGTCATGCTTAAGGGCGGATTTTAAAGTTAAAAAAGATTAAGTTAGAAAAACCTTTAAGAACTGTTATGGAGTCGCCACCTAATTATCGCGGAAATTAGGAACCTGCTACCATGTTCTAAGTTAAAAACATGTCCTAGATTTTGGAGCACGCCGACACCCCTAGATCTAAGGCTTGTGAAACCAGATTCGATTCTAAAGTGAGGGTACTTTAGAAAAAGAGTTAATTCAAATAATGATTTATGAAAACCTTTTAGAAAAGCCTATGTAGAAATAGCCTCTACTGACCTAGAACAATCCTTGTAAGATGATATCTGAGCTAATGTTATCGCTACGTACAAGTGCGATAAGTTTGTAAAAGAATGCAGATGCAGATGCAAAAAGATTGATTAAAACCCTCAGTTTAGCATGTTTAACTTGTTAACGAAAACGGTTCAGTTAAAGGTCGAATTCATTGTTTAAGTTGATTTAATGCAAAAGAAGACGGTGCAAGATGCATGCAAATAAAATAAAGTTCAATTGTCCATTGGTTTATTTTATAAGGTCGGTTGCTTATGCGACTTTGGCGTGTCATCGGATATGGAGTGTACCCGAAGTAAATAGAACACATGGAGTGCAAGCGCGCTGGGTGCCAAAGCCGCGGGGGGGGGGGGGCGCTAAAGTGTAGACCCCTTTGTTAGTCCATAGAAAATAAGAAAAAGCTTTGATCCAAGTGGATCGGTACCTAGCTTGTCCTGACGCTTCAGATCTGGGCAGAGCTTCGCTTCTTGAACTTAAAAGGAGGATGAATTCAACACGAGATGGTGTGTTGAACTCAAGGATTTGAGTGCTTGAGGCTTTGTGAGTGTTTTTGCGTGTATACCGTGCTAGACGGTATATTTTGTGGGACCAATGTGTGGGCACTAAAACTAGGAAGAGAGGTTGTGAGAAGAGAGGGTTTTCTTGTGTGGAAAACTTGTGAGAATAGGTCGTGCGAGGGGTTGTATATATAGGAGAATAGCCGAGAGAAAATAGGAAAGCAGGGGAAAAAGCCAGCCTGGGAAACCGCATAGCCTTATGCGGTTTGGTGGGCAAACCGCATAGGCTTATGCGGTTTGCACCATGAGCCGCATAAGCTTATGCGGTTTGCTGGTGTGGTTTTAACTTCGAGATTTCGTATTTCCTTAATCCGAATTGCTAAATCTTGGGAATATTCGGTGTAATCTCCTTGCTTGTGCCCCAAGAAGGCCTAGTATGATCTTCTAGAGAGTTGTTGAGGGCTTTGGAGTGCGGGCCAAAGGCGGGTTTGGGCTCGGTTTTGGGCCCGAGACCCGAAAATGTGAAAAGGGTGTATTTGCATAGATTTTGTGAAATAAGGTAAGACGTGAAGCCGTATTTTGTGTAAGAGGGGGCTAAATAGCGGTTTTAGCTACCGGGCCTAAATTTAGGAATTTAGGAATGCTGAATTAGACCTTGTTAATGTAAAAGGGCTAATTGTAGTGCAAATGCGAAGCTCATGCCAAATGAAGCGGGACAAGGTCCTAGCTAGACTCCAAATGGACAAAATGAACGTTATTTAAATGCGATGTGAAGTGACCTAAATTATTTTAACATTTAAAACGACTTAAAAATGAATTCGACATTAGTTAGAACCGTTTAAGTCAACGTTAAACATGCGTAATAAAAGTCCGTGATACATCACAGGGTTTTGTGCGGGAGGGTACGGATATGGGTATCCACAGGTGGTTTGGATAATTAATAATGATTAATCTTGTTTAGTTGATGCTTTTATCTTGTTGAATGTTGTTTGAATGGTTTAATTTTTCGCATTATTTTGTACAAAAGGTTGTAATTTACACGTGTGGCCTTAGTAGATTATGTTTTCGTAATGATGGAAATATAGTCTTGGTTGTATTTTGAGATATCGTATCTCCCCTCTTGTAATTTTAAAGTTTTGGAGTTATTTTTGAAATTAGAATGTAAATAGGTTTGTATTTGTAATTTTAATTGTAATTTGAGAAGATTCAAGATGGAGATCGGATGGCTCACTCCCGCTATATGGACCAAACCAAGATGGAACATCAAGACAAGCTTCAAGGGTCCAAGGATGGATTCCAACATGTATTTTTGTTTATTTTGGTAGGATAGGCCACACTAGGTGTTTTTATTTTGCGTTCTATTTTTCCATTCTCGTTGCGATGTTTGCTTGTTAGATAGTTGCATCATATTCCGCCTAAACCAAAGCACCTAATATTGCATGAAAAATGATTCATATAGTTTGCATTTTCATCATGGACATACCGATGTCACTCGTTTATTAAGCCATCACCTTAGTTTATATCATTCACGTATTGCTAGTTTTTCGTTCACTTAAAATGAATTAAAGATGATGATGGGATCTTCCTCTAAAACTAAAATTGAGATTAGTCTTTATAGGGAAAACTACTATGAACCCCTTCTTCGTCGGTAGGCATATAGGACCTTACTCTCCATATGACCCCTTCTACGTTAGGTAAGTAGTGAGTGTTCACCTATTTTACCTCAACATTGTAGTCTAAGTAATATCCCGTGATTATAGTGGACTAATAGATAGAATTTACTGAAATTTATCGACCGAGAATTCTAAAGCTAGAATTAGCCAAGAGGTTGGCTTATCAATTTACAGAAATTGAGTCTTGGGATCATTTATATAATTCTTGAGGGAGGTCAATTGTATAAATGCATAAGTCATCGCATTAAACAGTTTTGCATTTAGACTTAAATTTAAAAACCGATGAATTCTTATTATATTTCTTCTTTTTACAGTATTTGAATTCATTATATACCGATATAACTGCTAAATAACAAATGGCTGGAAGTACAGACGACCCAATGCCAAGTGCCACGCTTGATTGTGAATCCTGGCTTAAGATATTTATGGACAGTATGAATCAGTCCACTCGACAGAAGAATAACGGGTCCAACTTTGCGGACTGGGATATGGCATTACGGAATGCTGCCATTGCTGACGGTAAGCTCAAGTACTTGACGGAGCCACTACCGCCCAAACCAGGTCCGGATGCAGGAGCCAATGCAACGCTTGCTTATAGTGATTTCGTGATGGAGGCGGGTGCGATAAAGACCGTACTCATCTATTCAATGGAATCCAATTTGCAAAAACGGTTCATTGCCCAAGGTCCAAACAAGATTTTCACCACTCTTTCTAAGGAGTTCTCGAAAGCACCGAGAATCATTAGTTATGAGTATACCACTCGCTTCTTTTAGGCGAAACTCCAGAAGGGCCAACCAGTTAGCCCACACCTTCTTGACATGATCGAGAATATCGAAGACTGGAGGCACATGGTTGCAAAATCGATGAGAAAATCATCATTGATCGTGTGCTTCATTCACTTCATGATGGTTTTGCCCTTTTCAGGGCAAATTACTATATGAATAACATGAAGAAAAGTCTTCATGAGCTCCAGTCGCTTCTCGTACAGACCGAGAATGATCTCAAGTTGAGTGGGAGCATGAAGCAGGATGTTTTCATGGTTTCAAACAAGGGCAAGGGTAAGGGCAAGGCTCAGGCCAACCTAGTTATAGGGAAGCCAAAGTTCAAGAAGCCAGGAAATATCAAGAGTGGGCCTGGTGAGTGTAGCGGTAGCTCACAAGGTAAGACAAAGAGCAAAGAAAGGATGGAGTGCCACCACTGCCACAAGATTGGGCATTGGAGGCGGAACTGTCCCGTGTATGCTAAAGACATAAAATCAAGCCGCGTCACTCCTATTGGTATGTCATCTTTTATTCATATGATTGAGATTAACCACGCAAGTTTCGGAACTTGGGTACTTGATACTGGTTGTGGTTCTCATCTGTGTAATCATTTGCAGGGCCTAAGAAACATCACAACTCTCGCAAAGGGTGATGTGGACCTGCGTGTGGGGAATGATGCAAGAGTTGCTGCCGTTTCAATGGGAACATATGTAATCCAACTCCCGAGTGGATTTGAGTTATTTCTGAATAATTGTTACTATGTACCCAGTTTATCTAAAAACATTATTTCTGTTTCCGTACTTGATAAAGACAGTTTTTCGTTTACAATAAAGGATAATAGCTGTATTTTCTCTTTAAACGATATGATTTATGGCAAAGCAGTTTCTATAGATGGGATTTATGTTTTAGATCAAACCACAGATATATTGCATGTGAATAATAAGAAAGCAAAGATTGGGGACAAAGATCAAACCTATAAGAGCTCCCTTCCCTCTCTTCAGCTATGGCGAAGAAGAAAGGGGGAAAACAAAAAACAATAACTCAACTTCAAACTCTCAATCAATCACTTACAAAACCATCATCACTACAAACTACTCATTCTGACGACGCAGATCTCCATGAAATAAACCCTAATTTGACGACAAACGAGGATGGGGAGGTGCAGATATAGAAGAATCGTACAACAATTCCACTTGACCTGAACCAATTGGAAGGCGATCGAACTATCGAGGAGCCCCAGATTCATCTATGTCTGGACAAGGAGGACGTAGAGGAAGAACTAACCTACTGGAAACAATTTATGGTATGCTTTATTATGGGTGCTAATCTTCCAATGGAGGTTATTACTGGTTATTTGAAGCGTGTTTGGGCAAGCTATGAGTATGATACGGTGTCGTTTTTGCCGAGTGGTGTCTTTATTGTGCATTTTCGTTCTTCTGAGAAGATGGCTGAGGTGTTGGGGAAGGGGTATCATCTCTTTGATGGTAAACCCGTCATCGTCAAACCTTGGACTGAAGGTTGCTCACTGAAGAAGGAGGATGTGCAGGTGGTACCTACTTGGGTCAGACTCCATGGTTTAGACCTTAAATTTTGGGGGGAACATTGTATGGCGAATATTGTGGAGCTCATTGGGACACCACTAAAGCCTGATGCAGCCACAAGCATGAAAGAGCGAATTGGTTTTGCTAGGTATTTGGTGGAAGTTAAGGTGGGGCAGGTTTTGCCTAAGATGATACGTTTCTATGATGAGGCCGGCAATACACAAGTCTGTGACCAATCTGGGACCTAGCACCCAGTCTGGTCATGGATAATTTGGGGTTTTGGAATGTTAGAGGCCTAAATAGGCAGACTAAGCAGAATGAAATTCAGAGTTTCATGGTGCTTAATAAAGTTTGCTTGTTTGAGCTTCTAGAAACTAGGGTAAAACCTAGTGTAAATAATAAAATTATAAGTAAAATGGAACAACAATGGTCTATTGCTACGAATTATAGACATCACAGTGGAGGGAGAATCTGGCTTCTTTGGAAGCCATCTGTTCTGAGTTTTAATATAGTTAAGGTTACTGCACAGTTGATACATGGGAAAGCATTGTTACTGGGGACACAGAAGGAATTATGGGTCTCAATGTGTTATGGCCTAAATGATAGTAAAGAGAGTGAGGCTCTTTGGCAGGAGTTAAAGGAGGTGACCACCTCTGAACCTTGGCTTGTGTTGGGAGATTTCAACAACGTAGTGTTTGGAAATGAGAGAATAGGGGCACCAGTACATAGATATGAGGTGCAGCCCTTTCAGCAATGTCTTCACATGACTGGGTTAAGAGACCTGAAGCAGATAGGCAAATTCTTTACCTGGAATAATAAACAAGAAGGGAGCAACAGGGTGTGGTGTAAACTGGATAGAGCCATGGTTAATGATGAATGGTGCTTGGAATGGAGTGATTCTTATGCTGACTTCAGACCTGAAGGCTTGTTTGATCACTCACCTTGCATTGTGACTTTGGTAGCTAACAAAGATAGACAAAAGAGAGCTTTCAAATTTTACAATATGTGGACAAGGGTGTCTGAGTTTGAACAGATTATACAGCAAGCTTGGTGTAGAAAAGTGAGAGGGGTGACTATGTCTAGTGTGGTCACTAAACTTAGTAGCATGAAGAGGCATTTTAGGGAGCTGAATTCTAGGCACTTTTCAGAAGTGGAGCAGACTCATGAGGTGGCGAAACATTGGTTGTATGACATTCAGATGAAACTAGGTCTGAATCCAGGGGATCAGGGCTTAAGAGAGTTGGAGAGGGAGGCCATATAGGCTGTCAAGGAGAATCAGGATAGGGTGCGTAGCTTCCTAGCCCAGAAAGCAAAAGTGGATTGGATGGGAGATGGTGACACTAACATTGCATTTTTCCATGCTAGCTTCAAAATGAGAAGAAGTGCAAATAGAATATTCTCTATTAAGGATATGGATGGGAAGGAATGTGACACCAGTGCTTCAATTGAGGAGGTGTTGGGACCAGAAAACCAGGCTGGTCCAGGGGCCTTGACAGGTACAGGATCCACGATCAGGTCCAGAACGTACAGCCAGCACCAGACAGTACAGACAAAGCTAAGGTGCAGGTCAGGAGAGGGAAAGTCAAGATGGGCCAAGCCCAGCAAAAAGAGGTAAACTTCAAAGAAGAAAGCCCAAAGGCGCAGCAGCAACCCTAGAAGTGGACGTTGGAGGACTTAGTCAAGAAACAGAAAAGATGCCATGAAGATAGGGAACTGCCAGAGATTTTGGTGGAGAAGTTAGCTACAAAGAGGGAAAGAGACGTTGGACCTGGGTACGCTATAAAAGCAAAAGAGTTCAGAAGAGAAGGGCATCAGTCATCATTCAACGCAAGCACACAACTCTCAACGCATTTCACAAACGACTAAACACTCTAAAATTATTTAACGCCTTTATTGTATCATGTACCACTTGGTCCAGACTCTGTACCTATTATTCCAGAATTAGTGAAGATCCTCTCCTGGCTTGGCGCCCGTGGTTTTCCCTTAACATTTAAGGGTTTTCCCCACGTAACCATATCGTGTGTCTTTTTTTTTTTCGTCGTCTATTATACATCTAGATTCAATCGCATCAATCACCACTAAAAACAACTTAAAGGATAGTACTAGTAGATTCACAAATCACTAAATCAAACCGTGTGAGAAAATCACCCCGAACAGATTGGCGCCGTCTGTGGGGATACTAGTTTACTAATCCTACGAAACATTCCAAGTCAGCACAAGTGCAATCAGCGTGAAAGATGGCAGATCCCAATGCAGAGGCCATGCTCAAACTCCAGGAGGAACTACAACAAGCCAGGCAGGCTGCGGAAGAGGCCAAGGCAGAGGCTGCAAGGCTAAAGGAGGCTGAGGCAGTCCTAAAGAAGCAGTTGGAGACCTCTGCTCCAAAGAAAGCCTCAGGATCCAGGATCCCACCAGGTACTCCATTTTCTGATGTGATCAAACAACTTGACTTCTCTACTTTCTCTTCTGCAGGGTCAAAAGGAACAAAAGTCGACCCACTCAACGTGGAGGAAGATCAAGAGAACAACGGTGCAGGAGGAGAGGGTGACCCAAAGACTCCAGAGGGAGTTAGTGCAGGCCAGGTCATGCAGTACATGATGATGGAGATGCAGAAACTCTCAGAGTTGGTACGAAAGGTTCCAAGACTCCCACCACCCATTGAAGAGGCAGCGCCAGGGAGTTATGCTGATTCACCCTTTGATGACTGCATTGCAATGGTGGAGATGCCAAAGAAGTACTCAGCACCCAACCTAAAGCTCTATGATGGGACAGCTGATCCTCTGGAACACGTAGCTCAGTACAGGCAGAGGATGTTCAACGTTCCCATCCCAGCAGAGAAGAGGGAGGCCTGCATGTTTAAGAGTTTTGGTTCAACCTTGACTGGTCCAGCCCTACAGTGGTATATCAACCTGCCAATCAAGACCATCAAGTCCTTTGCGGAGCTGATCAACCTTTTCAACGTCCAGTTCGCCAGTAGCAGATTGTTGGAGAAGCAGACCAGTGACCTGTACCGAGTCATCCAGAACGAGAACGAGTCACTAAGGGACTTCTTGCACCGCTTTAACAAGGAGAAAGTGTCCATCCCCAGATGTGACATCGGCACGGCCATTGAGGCCTTCAGGCAAGGTTTGGTTAGAGATTCTGATCTTTATGTTGAACTAACTCGCTACCCTTGTTCTACCTTTGAGGATGTGCAGGCTAAGGCTCTGGCCCAGATCAGGGTAGAGGAGGACCAGCAGTTCAGGGCACGTTACCAGGACCAGGGCAGGGCTGAACGCAAAGTCACCACCCAGCGGCACAGCAACAACAGGACTGGTCCGTATCAGAGGCCAGCCAGGAAGGAGGCAAACGCCGTGGATGAACAGACCGATGCACCCAGGGTTCCACCTCCAGTTTCAGAGTACTGCTTCTCTGTAGATCTTCCAGGCCTGATCAACAAGTTGGACAAGTTGGGCTCAGCAGTCAGATGGCCAAAAGCGAGTGAGAAGCCAAATCCAAGGCGAGACACAACCAAGTGGTGTGAGTACCATTCTGATATTGGGCACACCACAGAGGACTGCATAGCTCTCAGGAGGGAAGTAGCTCATCTGCTAAAGAATGGTCACCTGAAGGATATCCTGCCCAGAAACAGGAGGAACAGAGATAAACGAGATGAGCCCAGAGATCTTCCTCCACCACCACCAACCCATGAGGTAAAATTCATCTCTGGTGGTTCAGATATTTGTGGACTAACATACTCTGCTGCGAAGCGTGTGGCTCTGGAAAATAGGCAACAACCACCAGCAGGACAACCAGGTCCAGCCCAGGAGATCGTTTTCGATGAGTCAGACCTTCAGGGGGTGCATGGGCCTCACCATGATGGTCTAGTGATCAAGATCCAGATTGGAACCTGCATGGTCAGACGAGTCCTGATAGATGGTGGCAGCTCAGTCAACATCATATTGATGGAGGCACTGGAAGCAATGGGACTGAAAGATTCAGACGTCACAAAGAAGTCCAGCGTCCTGGTAGGATTCAGTGGAGAAACAAAGCACAACCTGAGAGAGATTACACTCCCAACCTACGTGGAAGGAGTCACATCTTTCGAGAAGTTCTGCGTCATAGACTGCTTATCCTCATACAACGTGATCCTAGGGCGACCCTGGATCCACAACCTCAAGGCTGTACCTTCAACGTACCACCAATGCATAAAGATTCCAACGGCTGGGGACAAAGAATGCTAGAGGAGAATCAAAGAGATCGCACAGGAGTGTTACAGGATAGCCCTGAAACCTCCTGGCCCAGGTAAGTCCCTCGCATAGCAATTAAAGCAGCCTGTCAGGTCTGTTGATAATCCTGTCCCACGCATGGAGACAGATGGAAATGTTTTGGCAAAGGAAAGACGTGACAGGAAGGTTCTGGTTGGTTCTGACGCTCCAGAGGTAATCAGACCTGCTCTAATTGACTTTCTGAGGAAAAAAGAGCATTGTTTTGCTTGGTCCCATTTTGATATGACTGGTATAAGTTCTGATGTTATTACGCATAAGTTAAATATTGACACAAGTTTCAAGCTCAGAAATGTAAACGCAGGAAGTTTGCACCAGAGCGTAATGAAATAGTGAACCAAGAGGTACAGAAATTGCTGGACATGGACATGATCAAAGAAGTGATGTACCCAGACTGGCTGGCAAACGTAGTTGTGGTCCAGAAAAAGAAAGGCAAGTGGAGAGTATGCGTGGACTACACAGACCTGAACAAGGCGTGCCCAAAAGATTCGTTTCCACTACCACACATAGATGCAATGGTGGATGCCACAGCAGGACATGAGGTGCTGACATTCATGGATGCAGCTAGTGGATTCAACCAGATCAGGATGCACCCTCCAGACCAGGAGCATACAGCGTTCATGACCAGCAGGGGAATCTATTGCTACAAGGCTATGCCTTTTGGACTAAAGAATGCAGGTGCAACGTACCAAAGGCTAGTCAACATGATGTTCAAGGACCAAATTGGAGATACTATGGAGGTCTACATCAATGATATGGTGGTGAAATCAAAGAAAGCTGAAGACCACATCCCGGACCTGGAAAAGGCGTTTGAGATTCTAGAAAAGTATAATATGAAACTAAACCATACTAAATGCACCTTTGGTGTCACTGCAGGAAAATTCTTAGGCTATATGGTGACAAAAAGAGGCATAGAGGCTAGTCCAGAGCAGATCTCAGCGATAATCAACTTGCAGTCCCCCCAGAACTCGAAGGATGTCCAGAAACTGACTGGAAGGGTAGCAGCGCTGAATAGGTTCATCTCCAGGTCTTCTGAAAGGTGCAAGCCATTCTATGATCTCCTGAGAAAGAACAAGCAGTTCAACTGGGGGACAGAGCATGAGAAAGCATTCCAGGACCTGAAAGAGTATTTGTCATCAGCCCCACTTTTATCCAAACCAGAATCAGGGGAGTCACTGGTCCTGTACCTATCTGTAACAGAAGCTTCTGTAAGCGCAGTCCTGGTGAGAGAACCAGATGGACAGCAAAATCCTGTGTATTATGTAAGTAAGAGTCTTCTGGATGCTGAGACCAGGTATTCTGTATTGGAAAAATTTGTTTTGGCTTTAACAGTTGCTTGTACCAAGTTGCGCCCATATTTTGAAGCGCATCATGTTATCATTCGTACTAATGTTCCTGTAAGATCAGTACTGTGTAGACCAGAACTTTCAGGCCGTATGTCGAAGTGGTCAGTCAAATTGAGCACCTATGACTTGTCCTATGAGCCCAGAACAGCAATCAAATCGCAAGCATTAGTAGACTTTGTGGCTGACTTCACTCCCACACTAGAGGAGCAGGTAACAAAGGAGATCTTCCATCTGGACCAGAAACAGCAGACCTGGGAACTCTGGACAGATGGTTCAGCCAATATCAGGGGTTCTGGACTAGGTGTGGTCCTGAAGTCACCACAGGGGGACAAGATAGTACAGGCTGTATCCTGTGAATTCAGGACTACCAACAATGAAGCTGAGTATGAGGCACTGATAGCAGGACTAAACGTATGTCTGGACATGAGGATCCAGAATCTAAAGGTAAAAATAGACTCTTTACTGGTAGCAAACCAAATCAACGGTACGTACGCTGCTAAGGACTCTAAAATGATTGCATATCTTGATTTGGTCAAAAATCTTTTTCAAAAGTTTACTAACGTTGAGGTTGAGCAAGTCCCTAGAGATCAGAATGTGCAGGCAGATGCTTTGGCTAACATAGGATCAGCATTTGAACCTGGTGCGCTGGACAGTATACCTATTGTACACATCTTGGAACCAGCAGTCCAGAAAGTTCAACCAGTCCTACAGAACGCAGTCCAAGCTACCCAGACCTGGACCAAACCATATTACGAATGGCTGGTCCAGGGCAAACTACCACAGGACAGAATGGAAGCAAGAGCATTCAGAATCAAGGCGTCCAGATATACAATCATCCAAGGCATACTATTTAGAAGGTCCTTCAACGGGCTATACCTGCGCTGCCTAGAACCTGACCAGGTCAGGACAGTACTATCAGAAATACACGATGGACACTGTGGAAACCACACAGGTGGTAGAAGCATGGTCAACAAAATTTTGCGAATGGGATACTACTGGCCCACAATGAAAACAAACAGCATCCAGTATACCACAAAGTGTGACGCCTGCCAAAGGCATGGTCCAGAGATACACCAACCAGCACAGAACCTGCACTCAATATCAGCACCATGGCCATTTATGAAATGGGGCATGGACTTAGTTGGCAAACTTCCAATGGCTCCAGGGCAGAAAGTGTTCATGCTAGCAATGACAGACTACTTCTCCAAGTGGATAGAGGCAGATGCATACAAAAATGTCACAGAAAAAGAAGTGATCGCTTTCATAAAGAATAACATCATCAGCAGGTATGGGATTCCTTCAGAGATAGTGTGTGACAATGGGCTTGCATTCGTGGGAAAAAAGACCAGAGATTTCTGCACAAAGTGGAACATCAACTTGGTAACATCTGCACCAAGATACCCTCAAGCAAATGGACAGGCTGAGTCCAGCAACAAGATTGTGATCAGTTGCATCAAGAAGAAGTTGATGGAGAAGCAAGGAAGGTGGGTTGAAGAACTGCCACTAGTGCTGTGGGCAGACAGGACTACACCAAAGAGAGCAACAGGACAAACTCCATATTCAATGGTTTATGGATGTGAAGCTGTACTACCAGTAGAAGTGCACGTTCCAACAATCAGGTATGGGCTGAACACCAATTCTGGGAATAATGAACTATTGCATGACAGCCTGGATACAGCCCAGGAGCTCAGAGACTTAGCAGCAGTAAGGTTAGCAGCATGCCAACAATCTGTGGCCAGAAGCTACAACAAGAATGTGAAGGTACGAATGTTCAGGACTGGAGATCTGGTCCTGAGAAAGGTATTTCAGAACACAAGGGACAAGGCTGCAGGCAAGTTGGCCCCAACCTGGGAAGGTCCATACCTTATTGATTCAGCAGTAGGGAAGGGCTCCTACAGACTACAGACCCTGGAAGGAGACATGATCCCGAGACCCTGGAATACACTCCACCTCAAGCTCTATCACATGTAAAGTGTCCTGGACCAAGACATCTGGTAACCCACAATCTGTGCCCAGAAGCTACAACAAGAATGTGAAGGTACGAATGTTCAGGACTGGAGATCTGGTCCTGAGAAAGGTATTTCAGAACACAAGGGACAAGGCTGCAGGCAAGTTGGCCCCAACCTGGGAAGGTCCATACCTTATTGATTCAGCAGTAGGAAAGGGCTCCTACAGACTACAGACCCTGGAAGGAGACATGATCCCGAGACCCTGGAATACACTCCACCTCAAGCTCTATCACATGTAAAGTGTCATGGACCAAGACATCTGGTAACCCACAAAACTCAAAACTTTTCCTTTACAAATTATCCTATATAACCATACTGACTTGAGCGTCGGAGGGCCGTTGGCTAACGCCAACGGTCAGTCCTGACCTACTTCCTGTGCAGACAAGGCAGTACAAACATCTGGTCCAGACCAGAACCAAATACAAAAACAAAGCAAAGAAGGGCCCCAGCCCCAGTACGACTGCAACAACGGGACAGGGAGTAATGTCCGTTAAGGGAGCCCCAAAGTGTAAGCCGCCTAAACTATCAAACGCATGCATGCTACTTTACAAATCCACAACAAATTATATGCGCATCATAACAAAGACAAAACATGACAAAACATGACAAAACGTAACAAAATATAACATAACATAACATAGCAAAAGGATGTCAAAAGTCAGGATCTAAAAAGTCAACCCATGCCTGTGCATGGGTACAGTGATCAAGACCAATGTTCTAAACAGAAAACAAGTCTAAAGTAATTACAGGCCAAATACCTACAGGGGACATTCCCCCCTGGCAATTCAAAAATTGTTCAAAAGACACCAACAAATCAAGTTCATTCATCAGACTCACCTATATGCTCAGCATGATCACCTGCAGGACCAGCATTGGTGGGCCCAGCAGTGTCAACTCCAGCTCCTGCACCAGCAGAATCTCCCGCACCTGATTGCGCAACTGAAGATACTTCAGCCTGTTCCAGAATCGACTTCCCAGGAAACAACTGCTTGAAGGTAGCAATTTCCGTAGGTAAATCCCAGGTGGCACGGGCTTCAGGACTGGCATTCATCATTTCAATCCGAGTGCGAAGTGTGTAGTATACACTCAGGTCAGCCAGCTCTGCGTTATGCTTCTTGGCACCCTCCAGCAGCCCCTCAAGCTCCTTGTTCAGTTTGGCGATAAGCTCGTCTTGCTGCTGGATCCTCTTGAAGTGGGTTTTGTCCTTGGCAACTAGCTTCTCACAACGGGAACGGACACCCTCCAGTTCTTTCTTGCTGGTCTTAAGGGAAGAGCGAAGCGCCTCATTCTCAATTTCAGCCTTACCCCTGCCACTCTCTAAGATCGGCACGGTGGAGCCTAGGCTAGCAGACATGGTCAGCAACTACATACAACAGAGCAGAAAGTCAGAACCATACCAAAGGAAACTCTGGACAAAACCAAGACCATAAGAAGAAGTACAGACCTGGGCACAACAACCCACCATCTTATGTGCCAAACGCGTAGGTTCCAGGGCAGCAGGTGCAGGGGACAGAGTAGCAAAGGATTGACTCAGGGACTTCCCCAAGGAAACGTACTCAGATTGGCTCTGAGAGTGTAGAGGTATCGACAGCACAGGGTTTATCTGAGGCAACAGCCCCTTCTTCTTCTTCTTCTTCTGGTGTGGAGTAGGCCTAGGAGATTCAACAGCCACTTTGGTGGACCTGGTGTGAACCCCTTCTGGCGCCTTCCTCTTAGAAGACTCAGAAACTGGGGCCACCAGACTTGCAGCAGGGGTGGAGCTACCACCAGACTTCATAGCTTCACGTGCCTGGGCAATTGTAGCAGCAATAGCCTCCATGGACGGGAAATTCCTCTTGCTGGATCCGGAAGCTGGGGACATCATGGGAAACAAATTACAAAGGAATGACAAACAAACCAAATTATGGGCCAGGGAGAATGTATCAGTACCAGTAGCAGCGCTGGGCGCGGAGCTTTGGCCAGGTCCAGGAATCTTCAGAGGAGGCAAGGTGGAGTGCCCACCTGCCCTAGCAAGAATGGAACTCAACGGAGTCACATGGATAGGCGTTTGATCAAGTACACCCACACCACTTCCACCGGCAACTTCACCTACAGATCTCTCACCTAGGACAGGAACAACCTCCTGATCAACTTCATCATCCTCAGTCCTTTCCTCGTCGTCACTTTCACCGTCTTCATCGTCATCTCCATCCTCTTCCTCCTCTGGGGGAGGAACAACTTCAACTACATCATCATCATCATCGTCATCAGGACGCATGCACTTGGGCCAGGCCCTCTTATCAGCCGGCAGCCTTAGGAACGCCTCTATCCTCCTCCTGGACTCAGGGTCGTCAGGAGTGGGGACCCAGTCAGATACTGCAAATCAAACCCACAACAAAATTAAGCAAAAGGCAGAGATACTCATGCAAAGACAAAATGGACAGAAAGCCAAAAAGACACATACCAGTCCCCTTCAATAAAAACTCAGGCGCCCAAACGTTATGGCCCAAGGAGTTGCACCTGATGAACATGTAATAGCAAGTCCAGTTCCTCTCGTCGCCCACGTCCAGGCGGCCCAAGAGAGGCTGGCACTTGTCCCTCAAACGAAAGTAAACCCTCCTCTTCTTATGCATACGCAAGCGGTAAGTATTTCTGATGTCAGCCAACTGGATCTCAACCCCGTACCTCCGGCAAAGAGAATCAATCCCATGGATCAATCGCCAAACAGAAGGCATGACCTGACAGGGTGGTACTTGCACAGTACCCAAGAAGGCGCTCATTAAAGGACAAAGCGGGAAGGAAGCACCAAACCTGAAAGAGGACTCAAAGATTGAAAACCAACCGGGACTTACCCAGTCCACCCTGACATCTTTAGTGTCAGGGGCCCAAACCTCGGTGCTTTCAGGGATCTTTCCCTCAGTTTTAAGCCTCGCTTCTACCCCTTGAGCGAGTAAGTTGGGGTAGATGTTGATGTCTTTTATCAAGTCTGTAGCTTGAAAGGTGGAGCCGCCATAAGAATAGGAAGTCGCCGTGGAAGGACCGGTGTCATTTCGAGCCATGATCGGAGAAGAAAGAAGAAAGCTAGGGTTTTTTGCAAATCGATTTGGGGATTTTCCGGGGGTTTTAGGTGTAAAACAAATAAAATCAAAAGAGGAATAAGTTAGAGAGAGAAGCAAAACAGAAACGAGGGTATTTATAGTGGGACAAAAAAGAAGTTGGATGGTTTTTACAAAAATAAGCGCGCGAAGTGACTTGATGTGACCCACGACTGACGTACAGTGCATTGAGCGCCAAAATAGGGCGCACTTCCCCACGAAAAGGCAACTACCACATTAATTACAAAAGTGCAGGACCCAGGACCAGACGCACAGCAGAACAGAGAAAACCTGGACCAGGCTTAGGCTTGGGCCAGGAAAGAGAACGGAAGCATCTCCTACCCCCTAGTTCTGAACTGAAGGGCAAGGAGATGGGGGACAAACTGTTGGGACCAGAAAACCAGGCTGGTCCAGGGGCCTTGACAGGTACAGGATCCACGATCAGGTCCAGAACGTACAGCCAGCACCAGACAGTACAGACAAAGCAAAGGTGCAGGTCAGGAGAGGGAAAGTCAAGATGGGCCAAGCCCAGCAAAAAGAGGTAAACTTCAAAGAAGAAAGCCCAAAGGCGCAGCAGCAACCCTAGAAGTGGACGTTGGAGGACTTAGTCAAGAAACAGGAAAGAAGCCATGAAGATAGGGAACTGCCAGAGATTTTGGTGGAGAAGTTAGCTACAAAGAGGGAAAGAGACGTTGGACCTGGGTACGCTATAAAAGCAAAAGAGTTCAGAAGAGAAGGGCATCAGTTATCATTCAACGCAAGCACACAACTCTCAACGCATTTCACAAACAACTAAACACTCTAAAATTATTTAACGCCTTTATTGTATCCTGTACCACTTGGTCCAGACTCTGTACCTATTATTCCAGAATTAGTGAAGATCCTCTCCTGGCTTGGCGCCCGTGGTTTTCCCTTAACATTTAAGGGTTTTTCCCACGTAACCATATCGTGTGTCTTGTTCTATTTTCATCGTCTTTTATACATCTAGATTCAATCACATCAATCACCACTAAAAACAACTTAAAGGATAGTACTAGTGGATCCACAAATCACTAAATCAAACCGTGTGAGAAAATCACCCCGAACAGGAGGCTTTCCTCACATACTACCAGAATCTGTTGGGTACTTCTAAAGACACAATACCTGTGATGGAGGAGGTGATAGAATGTGGAAACTTGGTCAGTGCTGATATGCATACAAGCCTCCTTGCACCTGTGAAGGGAGAGGAGGTTAGAGAAGCAGTGTTCTCCATACCTGATAATAAGTCCCCGGGACCTGATGGGTACTCAAGTGCCTTATATATGATAAGGCTTAGTCGCACTCGCCTAGTCAAAGATAACCTGACAAACCTAAGGGGTAGCTAGGGTAAGTCGAGGTTGAAATCCACAGGGAGATGGTCGCAATGTTGGTTATTTTTAGTGATTCTAGTCTCGGTTCGAGTGTTGGTTGGTTTACTAAAACTAGAGCAAAAGAGTAAGGGTTTAAACTTAGGGGAAAAAGGTCTAGGGAATCGGGGATAGCAAGGGTAAAGCTAGGACAAAGGATGGTGATAGAAATGAGTCGCGAATCGCAAGTGCTAAGGAACAGGCTCGGCCTCTCGGTCCTAAGCGTCCTCTAGGTCTCAAATGCGGGCTCTCGCAACTTACAAGTGAGGGTCCTAATGGTTAGTCTCGTACCCTACCTTAAACTAGGCTTTCGGTCTTATGTCTAAGGGTGGCAAACGCCCGCAAAACCTTGGCCAAAGGATCAACGAACAGAAACACAACAAGACAACCAGAGACACAAGCGAAACCCTCATAAAAACATCACCAAAATCATCCAAGACTACTCACCCATGATCACCCTTCATCCCTAGATAGAGAACTACTCACACATAGCAAAAACGAATACAACAGCAAAGGAAATAACGAAAGACATGATCAATAATGATATATAATGAAATTATAATGAAAAGGGATAAGTAAAAAACAATACCAATCAGAAAATCCAAAAAGAACAAGATGAATTCAAGCAACAAAACCTAAATAGAATGATCAAAACAACGTACTCGAGTCGGGAATTGAAAATACAAGAAGCAAAATTAACCAAACCCTAAATTTTTGTGAGAAAGTACTTTAAAGTGTTCCTAGCATGTTGTAAAAATTTTTTGCGAAAATATAATGTTTTAGGCCTTCAAATAGACGAAGTAAATCAAGCACACGAAGAGTCGAAGCTGTCCCAGAGCTCCGGGACACTCATCCCGACCGGGACAAGGTCCACCCCGACCGGGACCAAGTCATCCCGTGGGTTTCACCTTTTGCTCTCTTTTTGCAGTTTCTTGTACTTAGTTTTTTTCTTGCTTTCTTGACGTCCCAAGGCATAGGGACGAGGCCTAGGAGTAGGGACGAGTCTTAGGATGAATATGAGAGCTTCAAATCCCGTCCCAAGGTCCCGGGACACCTTCATTCAATGAAATGAGGCTCGTTTGCAAGCGAAACGCAACGAAACCAACTCGAATCACCTCAAAGCTTCACGAAACTCCACGAAACTTCTCGACAAGCATCCTATACTCCAAATAAGTGCGTTTACCTACAAAATGGACATAAAAACGCAGCAGGGACAAAACGGAGAGAAATAGGAGCTGCAACGCATATAAAAGCACGAGAAACGCAAAGAATCGCTAACGACAAGGGGCTATAAGTACGTAAATAAATGACACATCAAACTCCCCCAAAACGAACCGTTGCTTGTCCTCAAGCAACCAAACGTGACAAAAAATAGAGGACAACGCGAGAAAAAAAATACTTCCCCAAACAATCACCAAACCGCAAACAGCTTAAGCAAATGGCAATCGATCCCGAAGCAACATGGGACGTATGGAAATAGCAAGCTAACGGATGAGAATTACAAGACGGCGCAGAATGAATAGCATGGCTTAAACAAAGGCTCTCTAGCAATCAAATCACGGACCTCTCGCGGTTTCCACTCTAACACAAATGATGAACAAAGTGATATATGTGATGACACTCACCTACTCGACTTGTGGAAGTACGCCCGCAATCTAATGTGGACCAAATCTCGCATTCCCGTACACAATAATGTCACAAAAACGAAACAAACATGAGGGCTTACATAGGAAATGAGGTGTGTAAAGGCCAAAGAGAGGGTAAGGGCAAGAAGGTGGACAAATAGTTATGGAATCGTGGAGCTAAGCCACTAGAAACCACTAGTACTACTCAAGTGCTCGTCCAACCAACAAAGAACCCAACTCTCATGAAAAATGGACCGAAATCAGCAATTCGGTCTCCTCTACACATCATCGCAACATAACAAATGATCACAAGTGCTCACTCATGTAACAACAACAACAACTTCTTCATTCTATGCACACATTCTTCTTTTCTTTTTGTATTTTTGTGTTGTGTTTGTTTTTTTTTAGATTTTTGTTTGTTTTTTTTCTTGAGCAAAAGAGCACACTCTCAAAGTTGCGGAAAACCTCATAAAAGGTCGGGGAAACAACAATCCCGACTCATAATCACCAACTCTCAAAATAAGCAAACGACGTCAGCAAGTCGTAGCAATGATCACTGTAACACCCGGTGTTGTCCGAGGTTATTCGGGCCGGGTTCCCCCTTGAAGTGGTCTATGTGATGAGCTCAATTGACCTAGTGCTTAAAAGGATTGTAAGTACTACTCATACCAACAAGATGCATCTTCTTTTCTGGTGGTTCATCTTAAGAACTCTTCAGTTAAGCGTGCATGCTGGAGAGTAGTCTTAGGATGGGTGACCTCCTAGGAAGTTCTCAGGATGCGCACGAGTGAGGACAAAGTGCGCTGGAAAGGACCCGTGTTGGTCTGTGAGCGATGTACGCAGCCTGGCGAGCTACCGTGAATGACATTTCGGCCTTTAGTTGGGGCCGGGGTATTACAAATGGTATCAGAGCAACCTGGCGACCGTGTGGTCGAATCCTGTGTCTTGTTGGCCAGGTACGCACCTAGCTGGGGAGAATTCTGGAATGCTATGTTGTTGGTAGCTACCAGGCGCAACGAGGACGTTGCGTTATTCAAGTGGGGGTGTGTAACACCCGGTGTTGTCCGAGGTTATTCGGGCCAGGTTCCCCCTTGAAGTGGTCTATGTGATGAGCTCAATTGACCTAGTGCTTAAAAGGATTGTAAGTACTACTCATACCAACAAGATGCATCTTTTTTTCTGGTGGCTCATCTTAAGAACTCTACAGTTAAGCGTGCTTGCTGGAGAGTAGTCTTAGGATGGGTGACCTCCTGGGAAGTTCTCAGGATGTGCACGAGTGAGGACAAAGTGTGCTGGAAAGGGCCCGTGTTGGTCTGTGAGCGATGTACGCAGCCTGGCGAGCTACCGTGAATGACATTTCGGCCTTTAGTTGGGGCCGGGGTGTTAAAATCACGACCCGAAGGACAAGTACAAGAGTAAGCAAAAGCGGTAACTAGCTAGGCTTGGGTAGGCTATTTGGCAATATAGCTAGCAAACTCATGTGAATAAGGGTAATAGGATCATATATGAGACGATAAAGACAATGTATGAACATGGTGAAAAGAAGGAAATCAACTAAAGCCTCATATGCAAAACACGTGACAAAATCGCGGGGAAAAACGGGATAGGGGCCACACTTATGCGCGTTAATATTACGTACCCCACGAGGAGAACTACTCTCAATCAAAGCACGGGGGCCAGGATAGATGAACCGGCCACAGGAGGCTAAACACCTCACAAAAAGAGTAGCTAAAGTCCGTGAATGATAAAGCCAAACAGTAAAAGCACGCTATCATCTGCTAACGCGTCTATACGTCCCCGTAGCGCTAATCCAAACAATGGTAAATCATGCCAAAGCTCAAAGCAAACAAGGGAAGGGATGTCGGGAAAGAATAAGGTAAAAACAGCTCGCAACAACGATCGGGATACGTATTTTTGGTATTTTTTGAGAATTTTGTGATTTTTTTGTGATTTTTCTGAAATTTTCATTTTTTATTTTTTTTTTATTTTTTTGATTTTTTTAAAAAATGAAAAACGAAAAAAAACGCAAAAATAATGCAAACGCGAAGCAAAGGGTTCCTCCCCCCAAACCAAACGACACATTGTCTCCAATGTGTCCTATAGCACATCAACCAGGGACCATAAAATAAGGGAGAAAAATGAACAAACGAGTCCAAAGAAAAGTAAAGTACATACATGATATATACAAAGCAAAACGTCCCCCCAAACCGGCTTCAAACGGGGGGCTAAGCAACGGGTACTAGAAGTACCACCATCCGTGGGTCGCGTCGTACACGAACCCGGTTCCATCATCCTCTTCATCATCATATCCGTCTCCATGACCATCCTCAAAAGCTCGGCCATCACCAACATCAATAGCTCCTACTGGTTGGCTTGCAGCAAAGCCAACTCCATCCGTGCTCAATGCATCCTGGGTCACAGTCTTACCCACGTCCATCCTCCCTAATGTACCTGCAACCATGTCACAACAAAGCACGGCCTCAAGAGGGTCCCTCTCGAGGACTTGAGGTAAGTTCTCCGCAATACATTCATCAATAATATCAACATAAAAGACCGCCTCCTCTAACATGGGACGCTTCAAAGCATTTGACAAGTTAAAAGTAATTTTATCACCTCCAACATCCAATGTCAACTTTCCGTTCTTGACGTCGATTATTGCACCAGCAGTGTGCAGGAAAGGCCGACCCAAAATGATAGGAATTTGGGAGTCCTCGGCCATGTCAAGAATGACAAAGTCGACAGGGATGAAAAATTTACCAACTTTGACAAGAACGCCCTCCAAAACACCTAGAGGGCGTTTGACAGAACGATCCGCCATTTGGAGCGTGATGTTCGTTACTTTCAAGGGTCCCATGTTAAGCTTCTCGCACACCGAGTACGGCATGACGCTCACGCTTGCACCTAAGTCACAAAGAGCATTATTAATATAAGTAGTACCAATGGTGCAAGGGATAGAGAAGCTACCCGGATCTTTCTATTTAGGAGGAGACCTATTTTGTAAAAGTGCACTACATTCTGCAGTGAAAGCCACGGTCTCGACCTCATTGAAAGATCTTTTACGGGTGAGTATGTCTTTTAGAAACTTAGCATAAGCGGGGACTTATGTGACAAGCTCGGTGAAGGGAACCGTTACCTTGAGGTCCTTGACAACCTCCATAAACTTACCAAACTGTGAGTCAAGCTTAGATTTTACCACGCGACTCGGGAATGGCAAACGGATTTAAATCGGCGGCTCCTGCGCCTTGTCTTTCTCCTTCTCCTTCTCCACGTGTGCTCCACCATCACTTTTCACGGCCTTCTCCTTCTCCACGCGGGGCCCACCCACGTCTGGTCCACCTTGCATGGCACCACCACCTGTACTACCATCAAACTCAACACTCAAATCGTTAGTGGAAACAGTAGGACTTACCTTGCTTACCTTTACGGGAGGTACATCGACTTTGGGCATCGGTGGCCCATCGTAGCTCGTTCCACTTCTTAGGGAGATGGCGTTGGCGGTCTCATGAGGTTGTTTGGGTTGAGCCGGAAGCGCTCCGGGTGCTCTCGTGTTTCTAGAAGACGCTAATTGAGCCAATTGAGTATCCATGGCCTTGTTGTGAACAACCAAAGATTAAATAGTTGCGTCTTTAGCTTGAGCCTCCTTCTCCATCTTGGCCATCATGGCCTCTTGATTCTTTTGCATTTGGATCATCATGGCGCGCATCTCGGCCATGGGATCGGAGACCGAATAGGAGCAACCGGTGGTTGATATTGTGGTCTAGCAAAACCGGGTGGGTTGTAGGGACGAGGAGCATTGTATGGAGTAAAGTTTTGTTGTGGGCTGTTTTAAAGTGGTTGTTGTTGTTGAGGGTTTAGGACATTTTGGCTTTTGTAGGAAAGGTTTGGATGATTCCTATAGCCCTCATTGTAGTAATTTGAGTAGGGATTGTTTTGAGTGTGTAAAGCATGGACATGATGTAAATTAGATTGAGAATTCATACCTCGGCATTCCATGGACGAGTGACCAATCATACCGCAAGAGTCACATGGGGCATCGTAGGAAGAGTGCATAGCAGCTACCGTTAGTCCTCGAACTTGTGAAAAACTAGCTCGCATTTGGCTCATCATAGTGGTCATCCCATCCACCTTCGCCGTAAGCAATGCCACCGTGTCAACGTCATCCTTACCTCCACCCCTAGGAACGTTCCTAGAATTACCGTATTGAGCATCGTGAATAGCCATAGCTTCAATGGTATCAAAAGCCTCCTCAACATCTTGTAGATACCTAAATCTGTACCTCCCGCCAAAAGCCCAGTGATGTAACAATGGACTTTTATTGCATGCTTTTGTGTTTACTTAAATGGTTCTAACTAATGACGAATTCGAGTTAAATGTTTTAAAATGCAAATGAGGTTTCTTTATGGGTCATCATTCTTAGTGTCCTTAGGTCTAGAGTCTAGCTTGTCTCAAGTTCAGGTCCTAATCGGCATGCGCACACCCCTTTTAAACACCTTAAGTCTAATTGATCCTTTTACATTAACAAGGTTCAATTCGATCCTCCTAAATCCCTAAATTTAGGCCCAGTCTCTAAAACCATCTTTTAGGACTGACAAACACCCGAGACAACCTCACGGAATGTCTTATTTCACAAAATGCCATAAAATGCACCCCTTTCACATTTTCAGGGCTCGGGCCCAGAACCGAGCCCAGTCCCGTCCTTGGCCCGCTTCCCTAGGTCCAAGAACTCACCCACATAAACCCTAGAAGACCATACACGGCCTACTTGGAGTGCAAGCAAAGAAGATAGCGTTGAATATTTCGAAGATATTGTAAATCGGATTAAGGAAATACGAAATCTGGAGGTTTTGCCCGACGTACAAGCCGCAAGAGGCCTTGCGGCTCCTAAGGTCAATCGCATTAGGTCATGCGATTTGCCCCCCTGGTCGCATGAGTCCTTGCGATTTGTGCGTCCGGTTTTATCCTCTAGGGTTTCCTAAATCCCCTCGGCTATTCTACTATAAATACAACCCCTCCCTCGACCATTCAACATAAGTTTTTCACACAAGATAAACACCTCTCCTCTCAACCTTTCTTCCTAGGTTTTAGCACACTCACATATACACACACAAAAGCGTCACGCATAAACATCCTTGAATTCTTCATTTTCCTAGTGTTGAATTCTCCCCTTTGAAGCGAAGCGCTGCCGGTTTCCTAACTCGAGACAGGTAATACTTAATCCTAGTATGGATTAAGGTCTTTCTTTACTTCTTAGACTAGCAAGGGCCTACATTAGGCTCACCCCGACTTTGGTACGCGAGTCTGCTTTTCATAAGGCGGCCATGCACCTCGAATACACACCCTATTCGTAACACCTTTCCAAAGTCGCATAAACAACTGACCTCTTTAAAATAAATCAATGGCTAATTGAACTTTATTTTACTGCATGCATTTTAGCAAATCCTCATCTTGCATCTAAATCACTTAAAATGAATTCGTCATTAAACTGAACTGTTTTCGTTAATAAGTTAAGCATGCTTAACTGAGGGTTTTAAACAATCTCTTTTTGCATTCTTTTTACATCTATATCGCACTTGTATGTAGCGAATTACTTAGGCTCATGTATCATTCTTTGCATTGTTCTCAAGTCTAGTAGAGACTATCTTTTGATAGGCTTTTCCAAAAGATCTTTCATAAAAACATTATTTTGATTTATGCTTTAGAAAAGTACCCTCACCCGAATCCGAATCTGGTTTCACAATAGCCTTAGACGGATGGGTGTCGACGTGCCTTGAACTCTAAGACGTGTCTTCGAGCATGAGGACACGGAGGCGGGTTCTAAATTTCCCTCATAATTTAGTGGCGGCTCCAAAACAGTTTTTAAAGGTTTTTTGTACTTAATCTTTTTAACTTTACGCCCTTAGCAAGACGTCGAGTGGTTCCATGTCTGATCCCGGTACCTACGATTGGCGACTCATTGGGATGTGTTTTATTTTTAAAACTAAAATTAGCTTTTTCTTTTAAAAATAAAAATGAGACTTGAACGACTTGAGAACAATCAACATACATGAGTTAAGCATATCCGTTAGAGTCGAATCTAGTCGGATTCACACACAAATACCCCGAGAGGTGGTTCCAAACGCAGGCATCGTCCATTCGACGGGGCACGTTCTGGACTAACCTTCCTCTCACCCCTCCACGGCTTGCCGTAGCAAACTGGTTTGACCGCCCTAGGGCTTCCTTCGTATCCTACACATTATACTGTGTAGGCGGAGGGCTAAAAGCACCTGCCAAAGCGTACTCAAATCAGTTGGAGGCGTACAAGACTTGACCAAACGACCAAGAGTCATACGTACGAGTACGAGGCTATACAATATAGTCTTTTTCAAAATCCATTTGCATTGCATATCTTCGAAAACTCACTCAAAATTTTCAAGGTATAAATGAACCTAACAACTAACATCTAACATGTAACAACCCGGATTTTCCAATAAAATAAAATAAAGAAATAAAAGGATTTTAAAGGGAAAATGTAAATAAAAATGAAAACCACGGTGGCGGAAACACCGTGTAATCCGAGTCGTCACTCACTAGACAAACAAACGACAAAAGAGTAGGCCTTAACGCCTAGCAAACGGGGAGTAAATACCCCTTACAATCCAAATGAAATATAGGTATGAAAAATGAGAAAGTCTAAATCAACAAGTCTAATCTAAGTTCCTCAACAAAAGTTAACTACGGGGTCAATCCTCACGGCTTCTCACACTTCAAAACCCGAACCCGCGCTAACCTGCCACAAAAGAAAGTAACAGCCACAATCAGTGGGGAGTAACTAGGTGCTCCCCAGTCATATTTCAACATAATCAACACAAACAACAATACAACCCAAATGCACAACCAACATAGGTCATCCTCAAGCTAACCCAATAACCAACTAACTCAACTTGCGACCTATAATCAAAGTATAAACAAATCAACCATCGTACAAACCATATAACCCCAAATACAATTAGTTCAATATAGTTAATCAAGCTCAACTTAAGTAATCCAAGTTCAACCTGTCATCAACAAAGTGACAGTCAATAATCAACAACCTGAATGTCATCAACAAAGTGACAAACAATAACAACAATCAACAATCAATCGCAAGAGTAAGCACGGAGTACTGGGCGCTACAAAACACCTCGGACCCTACAAAAGATCCTGACCCTATGGTGGCACTACAAAATGCCTCGAACAATAGTCTAAACTTGGCCAAGCACACCCCTACAAAAGAGTGTGGACATACAATAACCACCCATACAAAAGAGTGGCGCCCCTACAAAAGGACTTTTGATAACCATAGTCTCAGAGCCACTACAAAATGGATGAGAACCCACGATAGGCGGCACCGTCCTACAAAAGACGTTGTAACTCCTCACGTACGTGCCAGAACAGTACCCGTACGCACACTCAACTCAAGCATACAAACAATTCAATTCAACCCCGAGCCAACTCAAAATCAATATCAATTCAGTCAACCTTTGACTCAAATCATCACAACATCCATCTTAACTCAATAGCCACATAGTTAACCATTTAATAACCATCCATAATCATCCTGAACATTATAGTGACCAAACGGTACAATAAACAACTTAATACGGAGTAATAGTCATAAGAACTCAAGAATGGCCATAATAAACCATTATAATTCCCAAAGTTATCATCTTTTAATCAACCTAATAACAATATAATCCAAATTCAATATAACAATCACCCCAAATCATTCCATAAGACATATTAGTGTGAGACCAACACAAATAAGACCAAAGAACATGATTTCATAGCACAATCAACCCAAAGTTCATAGCTTTACATACTTAACAACAATCAAATCATCCTCAATCAATCATATGGTCTCACACGAGTCAAAATATCACTAAGGCTACACCTAGTTACCTTTTACCGCGCGAAAACCAATCTAGCCTTCTTCCTCGTCGATGAGGATCGTGTCCTCGTCGTAGAATTGGCCTCCTCCAAGATTAGGGCACATAAGAACACATACAATATAAGCATACATTATAAATCACATAAAAAAATAATATAAAAACTATAAAGAATAAACCTAGAACGATGAGAGATTGAAAGTATAACAACCTGGTTTTTAGTCGACTTTAATTACTAAGGCGGAAATTAATTAAGTCTTAAACCAGCGTCATTAATTATACATAAACCCAAAATATTACAACATCGTTCAAGAGTTGAATAAAACAACTCTAAATACGGAATTTAAAAGAGTATGGTGTTATATATTACATATCTCTCGAAATACAACAAAAGTAAAGTATAAACACGTCTTGTGGCCCCGTCCAAAATCCAGCTCTCGGTCCACTATCTTCCTGCACAATAAACTATTGGGGGGATGCCCGCTGAGCGGACAGTGACTAGCTATGCTCATACTTACCCTCGATTTCAATTACTTTGGTTTATTACTATCGCTTTATAACTATAATAGTATGATAAAACGATAAACATGCTTAAAACATATAGCATGTAAAGACATATTAGTCATAATAAACATGTGATTTAAAACGATAAATCATATAGGCATATTGTTCAATTAGGAAAGCAGATAACAGATAACATCATATCATTTGTATCATAGATACACAGCAGGATTACAAAGCGATATCGGATCGCAACAACATACGTATTGTAACATTCTCGTCATGCACTGATTCAATTGAAGATTGTGGTCTTTAATTTTCGAAGATGGTACACACTCGTTCTCAATTAATCATACAACAAACAACACATACTGCTTACGAGCCTGACCACTGAGTAGGCCTTTGTACTCTGATCGATTGCATCTCACTTCCATAGTGCAGAGGCTTACTCGACTCGTAAACCACGCCGAATACTATAATACTTGCATCTCATCCTCTAGTGTTCGAAATGATTCGAACTTCAGATACAATCTCGTCAAGTAATCTTTACGCAGGGTAAGAGCGAATGCAAGTGTCGCGCCCACTAAGAACGAAACACGGCAAGGAGACAGAACCGCAAAGCGCATAAGCACATAATGTCACGGTGGCCCTGGTAACTTTAGCGAAATAGGGGAATAAAACCCTAGTCTAGTATGCATACACTAATATCCAATTTAAGAATAGGCTATGCTATTCATAGAGCACCTTAACTCAGGATAAAACGACTATTTCCTAAAGCCTGGCCCACTAAGAGTTGAATTTTTCATTATCTTGTACGGCATTAGCTATACGACTTAAGGCGTAACGGCATGGGCAGGATGCACTAAGCAATAAGGCTGCCGGCTTAAACCACACTATTCGATATGACCCAAGCCAGAGACCGAGATAGTGGTATCCGCACAAGACTATCTTAACCCCACTTCACTCACGATTGACGTTTTCATATCTGAGGCCCAAGCTTGACCTTTTATTTAACTTAGTCAATATTCATTATTTATTTGATATTCCATATCACATGTTACTAGACTCTCCTAGTCTCAGCGTCAAACGTTTTATTTGAATGGTAGGTTTCATATGATCACATAACACATTCGTTTATTATTTGAAGTGTTGTTAATTATTAATGTTTTCAAGATTTTAAATTGAATCGTTTATTAGTATGTCCAAATTTTATTTAAGTGTTTTTCAAAGCACTTTAAGTCATTTACTTATTCATTTTAAATTTTCTATACTTAGTAAAATTTTCAATTATTTTCAGTATTTCACTATTTACTTTTCACTATTCATCGTATTTTACTATTCATCGTATTTACTATTCATTGTATTTACTATTCATCGTATTTACTATTCACCGTATTTTATACGTATTTTTATACGTATTCGTATTTTTATACTTCATATTCTATACGTATTTTTATACGTATTCGTATTTTTATACTTATACTTATTATTTTTTTTATACTTAAGGTATTTTAGTTATAAAACTAAATCTTTTATTTCCTAAGTATAGATTTCTAGTTTTAAAGTCGTTAGGTTCGTTTTGTACTTAGGCGATTTTTGAAAATATTTTAAAGTCTAGTTTTAAAAATGTTAAGTTCGGTTTGTATTTAGTCATTTATGAAAATATTCGAAAATCATAGTTTTAAAAACGTTAAGTTCATTTTGTATTTAGTCATTTATGAAAATATTCTAAAATTCTAGTTTTAAAAACGTTAAGTTCGGTTTATAAAAGGTGATCAATGATATTTATTTTAAAACGAGACTCAGTTAAATTTAGTCGTCTATCTATTTAAGTTAGTGATAGTATCGTGGATGATTCATTTATAGTCCGTATGTCCAAGCTCAATAATCCAATAGCAAAGGTAGTAACACACGATTTAATTCATTTTTATAACGGTTACTCATTTTTATCGGTTTAACATAATTCATTTACAATTAAAACGATTTATACAAAAATTCAATTCTAATTACTATTTAACTTTAGTGACTTAGTGATAATTTCATTTTAGTCAAATTTAGTCAATAAAAATGAAGGATGCCGTGTACAACATATATAATACAAAAATTGATTTATTTCTTTTAATTTCTTAATTCTAACTTATTAACTATTAATTAAATTATATTAACAATAAACTAAAAAGTGATAAAAACAAAATTTAACCTAAAAAGAGTGGTAATGCCGTGAGCATGTAGTAGGTTGCTCAAGTTTTCATTTCGATTTTATCGGTTTTTAACTTAAAGTCTTTATATTTTAATTATTCTAATTATACTAAAACGATTTAAACTAAAATGAAATTTACTAAAAATTTCATTTATATTTATGAATAGTGTTTTTCAACACTTTAATTTTCTAACTTTTTATTCTAAATGATTTATAATGTTTTAAGTTGATTTATATTATAAGACTAATAATATATAAAACAATAACTAAACATAAACACAAATTATTAACAAACATAAACTAAATCAAAATCAAAATAAGTAAAATGAAGAACACACATGAACACCAACTTGAAGATTTCAAGAACACCAAAAATAGCTCAAGAACACATATGTGCATAATTTTCATTTGATAATATATTTTTCTAATTTAATTTTTTTACATGAATACCTCCATTTTATACTAACTTAACACTACATATAATTTACAAAAATTAAAAGTGAAAATATATTAAAAAAAATTAAGAAATGCCGTGTATATGTAATATATATATATATAAATTTTCATTTTCGATTTTAATCACTTTAAACTCATTTTTAATATTTCACATAATTTTTATATAACATTACTACTTAAATAAAACATAAACAAACACAAAAATCATATGAAACATAATTAAAAATGCTCAAAATCAATTTAGCTAAACATGATATCATTTTACTATAACATTACTAGTAAACTATATATTTAGTTATTATCATTATTTATTCAACACATAAACATACAAGCATATAAACATGATGTTTAACATATTTAACACAAAAATCATAATTATAAAATTAGAATAACAAAACAAATTAATTTACTAAAAAGATAATACAAGACATAGTTAGTCACCTTAATCGGTAAGTTTATTGGTTGTCCGGATCGATTATATTATCTAGGTCCAAAGCTTCACCCTCAAACCCGTCTTCACCTTCAAATAAAACCCGTAAATATTAAGCTCCAAATACCCACTAATTAGCTAAAATATACTAGAGATTATTAGAATAATATTAGTGTTTTAATTTAGGAGGTTTTTGTAGAAAAAAGGAAGAAAAATAATGAGAGAAAGAGTGATGAATATCTCGGCCCAAATGAAGAAGAAAGTGAGATGGTTTTGCACTTAGAATAAATGAAAATGATGTTATGTAATTAGGTTAAATGAAATGTGTAGTATAAGTTTTGATTTATTAAGAAAATAATGTTTTATTAATATGTAATTAGGGAACCAAAAATTTCAACTAGCTTCTAATAGTCTTCCATTACTATTTGTGCTAGAAATTGTCTAAAGTGTGTTTAAAAATGTTTTTCACGAATTTAGTCAGTTTTAAAAAGTCGGGCGTCAAAAGCGATAAAAGTTAATGTGTGCGCGTTTGACGATTTTTCGAAATATTTCTACTTTTGAATTCTAAGACTAAAATATTTATTTCATTATTCAAAAATTTTAAAAAGTCTTAAAGAAGTCGAGAAATTTTACAAAACACAAGATGTGCAAAAATAGAGATTTTGGAAGGTTAAAAGGTTAGGGAATGATTTAAGCTTTGAAAATAGAATTTGGTGGCTAATTAATGAATTAAATTAACACGGGGTGTTACAAACCTCCCCCCTTAGAAAAGTTTCGTCCCGAAACTTGAATGAAGAATAGGATTTTCACCTGAGGTAAACAGCTCGGGATATTTCTCCTTCATAGAGGCTTCGGTCTCCCACGTTGCTTGTTCGGTCAATTGACCTTTCCATAGCACCTTCACTAAGGGAACCGTCTTCCGCCTCAACCTCTTGGTTTCTCGTGCTAGAATCTTGACAGGTCTCTCGGAGTATAGTAAATTAGGCTCAACTGCGATTACGTCAGGAGTAATGATATGACTTGGGTCACTCCTGTATCTCCTCAGTTGAGAAACGTGAAACACGTTGTGGACCTTGGACAAGTTGGGGGGTAGCGCTAGGCGATAGGCTACCTCACCAATTCTGTCGGTTATCTCATAAGGTCCCACGTATTTAGGACTCAATTTTCCTTTCAAACCGAAACGTCGGACCCCCTTCATGGGTGATACTTTTAAGAACACATGATCGCCAACCTCGAACTCGATTGGTCGACGATGCTTGTTGGCATACATCTTCTGGCGGTCTTGTGCCGCTTGCAGGCGTTCCCGAATGATTTTTATGTGTTCAATTTGGTCTTGAATGACCTGTGGTCCAGTTCCCACGTTGTCACTAGCATCGTCCCAACAGACTGGGCTACGACACTTCCTCCCGTAGAGGGCTTCAAATGGAGCACAACCCAGACTAGCATGGAAGCTATTGTTGTAGGAGAATTCAATCAAAGGTAGACTTTTCTCCCAATTCTCGTTAAATTCTAGGGCACATGCCCTGAGCATGTCCTCGACTGTTTGGATAGTTCGTTCAGTTTGACCATCAGTTGCAGGGTAGAAAGCGGTGCTCATCTTCAGTTGGCTTCCCAACGCTGCCTGGAGTTTGTCCCAAAAGTGAGAGGTGAATCTCGGATCCCTGTCCGAGATAATGTCTAGCGGTACACCGTGTAGTCGAATCACCTCCTTCTCATAAGCCTTAGCTAGCTCTTCAAGGCTCCAAGTATCTTTGATTGGTAGAAAGTGGGCTGATTTGGTCAAGCGGTCCACTATTACCCAAATCGCATTATTGCTTCGGTGAGTTCTTGGCAAACCTGTTATAAAATCCATGGAAATGGAGTCCCACTTTCCCAATGGAATGTCCAAGGGTTGTAGTAGTCCCCCAGGTCGTTGATGTTCAAACTTCACTTTCTGGCAGATTAAACACTTTGCAACATACTCTGCAATCTCTGCTTTCATTCTAACCCACCAAAACTTCAGTTTTAAGTCTTGGTACATTTTATCAGACCCAGGATGTATGGAGTATCGTGTACTATGTGCCTCGTCGAGGATCTTTCTTTTCAACACAGGTATGTCAGGCACACACCACCTTTCTTTGAATCTCAAACTCCCGTCAGGTTTAATCTCAAACCCTTCTCGGTTTCCCGAAGGAATTTCCCGTCTGATCTTAACAAGCTCTTCATCTTCCCATTGTAGAGCTCTTATCTCGTGATATAACTCCGGCTCTGCGATCATGGCGTTCAAATCAGCATCGTCAGACTGAACCAACTCTAAGTTCATTCTCTTGAAGTCTCTGACAATACCAGCCGGAATTTCCCAAATGTTGCTAAGGGTATGCGTAGTCTTTCTACTCGAGCGCCAAGAACGACGTCGCCTTTACCCTCATGGTACAATAGTTCAATCTTGTAGTCCTTGATCAGTTCTAACCACCGGCGTTGTCTCATGTTGAGTTCCTTCTGTGTGAAGATATATTTCAGGCTTTTGTGGTCGGTGTAGAATTTGATACTCACTCCGTAGAGGTAATGACGCCAGATTTTTAAAGCAAACACCACAGCTGCTAATTCAAGGTCATGAGTTGGGTAGTTTCGTTCATGAACCTTTAACTGCCTTGACGCATAAGCAATGACCTTCCCTTGTTGCATCAGTACACAACCCAGGCCATTCGGAGGCGCCATCAGACTTCATACTCGTCTCCATCTGTAGGGAGAGCTAAGACGGGCGCTGTGGTAAGCCTTGTCTTGAGTTCCTGTAACGCATTCTCGCACTCGTCGCTCCAAATGAACTTGGACTCCTTCTGTAGTAACTTAGTCATCGGTCGTGCTACCTTAGAGAAGTCTGGAACGAATCTTCTGTAGTATCCTGCCAAACCTAGGAAGCTGCGTATCTCAGTTATATTTGTGGGAGCCTTCCATTCTTTTACTGCGTCGATCTTCGCAGGATCTACCATCACTCCGTCCTTCGAGATGACGTGACCCAGGAATGCTACCTTTTCAAGCCAAAACTCGCACTTGGAAAATTTAGCATACCACTTATATTTCCTCAGTATTCCCAGAATAATACGGAGGTGTTCCTCGTGTTCTGCCCCAGTCTTGGAATAAATCAGGATATCGTCAATGAAAACCACTACGCATATGTCTAGATACTCGTGGAAGGTCCTGTTCATCTGATCCATGAACACTGCTGGAGCGTTTGTCAAACCGAACGGCATGACCTTAAACTCGTAATGACCATATCTGCTTCTGAAAGCGCCTTCCGATGTCTGTTCTCTTACCGCAATCTGATGATAACCTGACCAGGTCGATCTTAGAAAACACTCCCGCGCGCCTTCAATTGATCAAAGAGATCGTCGATTCTGGGTAAAGGGTAGCGGTTCTTAATGGTCACCTTGTTTAACTCCTCAGTAGTCGATGCAGTCTCATACTGCCATCCTTCTTTTTCACGAAGAGAACCGGTGCTCCCCAAGGCGAGACACTTGGTCGTATGAAACCCTTTTCAATCATTTCCTCTAGTTGTTTCTTCAATTCCTGTAGTTCTACCGGTGCCATCCTATAGGGTGCCTTTGAGATTGGGGCCGTGCCTGGCACAAGGTCGATAGAGAATTCAACGTCACGAGCAGGTGGCAAGCCTGGTAAGTCGTCTGGGAAGACATCAGGAAATTCCCGTACCACGTGAATATCTTCAATGTTCACGCTCTCCTTTACTTCGCTGATGCTGCATAGGTACACTTGATGCCCTTTTCTTTCTAACCGTTGTAGTTGTAACATAGAGATGATTTTCGCCCCCTTGATTGGCGAAGTCTTCTGATACGTGATTCTAGTCCCTGTAGGATGCTTCAAGCGAATTTTCCGATCTCGACACTCGAACAACGCATGATACTTAGTTAACCAATCGATCCCCAGGATGACGTCGAACTCCGGCATGTCAAAAAGAATAAGGTCGGAAGGAAAAATTGTTTTGTGTATGGTAATTGGAGTTTCTTTGAATATTTTGGAACATTTGAGAATTTTACCATTAGGTAGGGAAATGTTTGCATCGATTGATTCAAATTTTGTGAGTTTAGCTTTAGAGACAAATTTAGAAGATACAAAGGACAATGATGCCCCGGTGTCAAACAAAACCATAGCGTTCACAGAGTTTACAAGAAATATACCAGTGATGACGCCGACCTCGGGTGACTCCTGCCTTCACCACGTGAGGACATAAACTCGACCTTGTACCACAACAGTTGTGGTACACCGCGAATTGGCGCCGTGTTGATTATTAGGGCATACGTTTGCCTTGTGCCCAACCTTCTTGCATTTGTAGTGTAATCTACCGACCGTTGCACTGCCTACCCTCATGTAGTGCCTTGTGACACATACGACAATTTCCCGGTAAGGCTCTAGGTTGAGGAGCCCTTCCTGCAACCATGGCTCTCTCGTTGGTCTCAGTAGGAACCCTGTTCTGGAACGCAGGCCTCTGAAAATTTGGCCTCTGTTGGTTCGGGCGTTGGTAGTTCGGCTTCTGAATGAAGCTCGACGGTGATACGGAAGGCACAAATACCTTCTTCTTCTTCTCAGCCTTTTACGCCTCCAAGGAAGCCCACAGGCTACATGCGCGTTTATACGCTGCAGCAACAGTAGTGTAGGTGCTGGTACTCATGTAGTTGCGCATAGTGTTGGACATATTGCGCAGATACCTCTGTGTCATGGCCCTTTCGTTGGGAGCGATTGCAGCCCCGAATTTGGCCAACTGTTGAAACTTCTCAGTGTATTCCTGGAGTGTCATGTCTCCCATCTTGAGACCTATGAACTCCTCCTCCTTCTGACAACGGAGTTCATACCCGAAGTACTTCCCCTTGATCTTCTCGACGAATTCGTACCAGGTGAACGTGGCGTCAGGTTCATTAGTCTTGATCACGTTCCACCAATCATTAGCCTCGGCCTTCAGGTAATAGGCGGCTATGTTGACCCTATCCTCAGGAGGTGTCCTGCTCAGGTCCATTAGCTTTTTCATCTCTTCAAGCCAGTTCGTGAGATCGATAGGGTTATTTGAACCCGAGTATTCTTGTGGTCGATGACGTGAAACACGATCAAACGCGCTTGGATGATATTGGCGGTTTGCGTTGTCCGTGGCTATTTCTGCCAAACGGATCAAAGATTCTTCTGCCAGGAGGTGTCTTTCCTCGTCTGTCATTGGAGGTGCAGCCATTCTGAAAGAATAGGGAAGCGAAGAAATTCATTAGTCTTGCAAGGCGTTAGATAGCATGCTTGACATTGATAGAATTTATTTGAAAATAGAAGTGAGGACAGTAGTCATGCAAGTAAGCACAGAAGTTAGGTATTTTATTTCATTGAGATGTAATTGTTGGTCACATCGGTTTTAGGACTTAAAAATGTATCTTGTACATTCTCTTGATATGAATGAAAAAGGTAGGAGAGAGGGAATGTATTTTTATGGGATTAATTATGATTTAACAGATGTCCTCGCTCCGTGCCGTCTGGTACTCCTTTGACGCTTCAATCCTCGGAAGTTGAATTATTATTTAAATTTTATATCCGAGGATAGTTGTTAGTTTAGTCAGTCACTTCAGCAAGTAGCAAGCAAACGATAGTTAGTATATTTTATTTTGAGGGAAGTAGTTAGTTATTTAAAAATCCTTAGTCTATGGTCAGTCCTTAAGATTTCTACCCATCCTCACACTTTAAAGCGATTTGAAGTTTATTATTTAAGTGATCTAATAAAAGAAAAATCTAATTTATTATTTGATCCTATTAGTCTATGCCTGACATACAATATGAATGTCTGGCCCAGGTGTCTCTCGTTAGGTAAGCATAAATCGCATTAGGCCATTTATGTTACGGTCACGAGTCAGCTCTGATACCAACTATAACAACCTGGTTTTTAGTCGACTTTAATTACTAAGGCGGAAATTAATTAAGTCTTAAACCAGCGTCATTAATTATACATAAACCCAAAATATTACAACATCGTTCAAGAGTTGAATAAAACAACTCTAAATACGGAATTTAAAAGAGTATGGTGTTATATATTATATATCTCTCGAAATACAACAAAAGTAAAGTATAAACACGTCTTGTGGCCCCGTCCAAAATCCAAATTTCCTGGTCCACGATCTTCCCGCACAATAAACTATTGGGGGATGCTCACTGAATGACAAAGTGACTAGCTATGCTCATACTTACCCTCGATTTCAATTACTTTGGTTTATTACTATCGCTTTATAACTATAATAGTATGATAAAACGATAAACATGCTTAAAACATATAGCATGTAAAGACATATTAGTCATAATAAACATGTGATTTAAAACGATAAATCATATAGGCATACTGTTCAATTAGGAAAGCAGATAACAGATAACATCATATCATTTGTATCATAGATACACAAAGAGATTACAAAGCGATATCGGATCGCAACAACATACGATTGTAACATTCTCGTCATGCGGACTCGATTCAATCTGAAGATTGTGGTCTTTAATTTTCAAGATGGTACACACTCGCTCTCAATTAATCATACAACAAACAACACATACCGCTACGAGCACGACCACCGAGTAGGCCTTTGTACTGATCGATCAGATCTCACTTCCATAGTGCAGAGGCTTACTCGACTCGTAAACCACGCCGAATACTATAATACTTGCATCTCATCCTCTAGTGTTCGAAATGATTCGAACTTCGGATACAATCTCGTCAAGTAATCTTTACGCAGGTAAGAGCGAATGCAAGTGTCGCGCCCACTAAGAACGAAACACGGCAAGGAGACAGAATCGCAAAGCGCATAAGCACATAATGTCACGGTGGCCCTGGTAACTTTAGCGAAATAGGGAATAAAACCCTAGTCTAGTATGCATACACTAATATCCAATTTAAGAATAGGCTATGCTATTCATAGAGCACCTTAACTCAGGATAAAACGACTATTTCCTAAAGCCTGACCCACTAAGAGTTGAATTTTTCATTATCTTGTACGGCATTGGCTATACGACTTAAGGCGTAACGGCATGGGCAGGATGCACTAAGCAATAAGGTCATGGCTTAAACCACACTATTCGATATGACCCAAGCCAGAGACCGAGATAGTGGTATCCGCACAAGACTATCTTAACCCCACTTCACTCACGATTGACGTTTTCATATCTGAGGCCCAAGCTTGACCTTTTATTTAACTTAGTCAATATTCATTATTTATTTGATATTCCATATCACATGTTACTAGACTCTCCTAGTCTCAGCGTCAAACGTTTTATTTGAATGGTAGGTTTCATATGATCACATAACACATTCGTTTATTATTTGAAGTGTTGTTAATTATTAATGTTTTCAAGATTTTAAATTGAATCGTTTATTAGTATGTCCAAATTTTATTTAAGTGTTTTTCAAAGCACTTTAAGTCATTTACTTATTCATTTTAAATTTTCTATACTTAGTAAAATTTTCAATTATTTTCAGTATTTCACTATTCACTTTTCACTATTCATCGTATTTTACTATTCATCGTATTTACTATTCATTGTATTTACTATTCATCGTATTTACTATTCACCGTATTTTATACGTATTTTTATACGTATTCGTATTTTTATACTTCATATTCTATACGTATTTTTATACGTATTCGTATTTTTATACTTATACTTATTATTTTTTTTATACTTAAGGTATTTTAGTTATAAAACTAAATCTTTTATTTCCTAAGTATAGATTTCTAGTTTTAAAGTCGTTAGGTTCGTTTTGTACTTAGGCGATTTTTGAAAATATTTTAAAGTCTAGTTTTAAAAATGTTAAGTTCGGTTTGTATTTAGTCATTTATGAAAATATTCGAAAATCATAGTTTTAAAAACGTTAAGTTCATTTTGTATTTAGTCATTTATGAAAATATTCTAAAATTCTAGTTTTAAAAACGTTAAGTTCGGTTTATAAAAGGTGATCAATGATATTTATTTTAAAACGAGACTCAGTTAAATTTAGTCGTCTATCTATTTAAGTTAGTGATAGTATCGTGGATGATTCATTTATAGTCCGTATGTCCAAGCTCAATAATCCAATAGCAAAGGTAGTAACACACGATTTAATTCATTTTTATAACGGTTACTCATTTTTATCGGTTTAACATAATTCATTTACAATTAAAACGATTTATACAAAAATTCAATTCTAATTACTATTTAACTTTAGTGACTTAGTGATAATTTCATTTTAGTCAAATTTAGTCAATAAAAATGAAGGATGCCGTGTACAACATATATAATACAAAAATTGATTTATTTCTTTTAATTTCTTAATTCTAACTTATTAACTATTAATTAAATTATATTAACAATAAACTAAAAAGTGATAAAAACAAAATTTAACCTAAAAAGAGTGGTAATGCCGTGGGCATGTAGTAGGTTGCTCAAGTTTTCATTTTTCGATTTTATCGGTTTTTAACTTAAAGTCTTTATATTTTAATTATTCTAATTATACTAAAACGATTTAAACTAAAATGAAATTTACTAAAAATTTCATTTATATTTATGAATAGTGTTTTTCAACACTTTAATTTTCTAACTTTTTATTCTAAATGATTTATAATGTTTTAAGTTGATTTATATTATAAGACTAATAATATATAAAACAATAACTAAACATAAACACAAATTATTAACAAACATAAACTAAATCAAAATCAAAATAAGTAAAATGAAGAACACACATGAACACCAACTTGAAGATTTCAAGAACACCAAAAATAGCTCAAGAACACATATGTGCATAATTTTCATTTGATAATATATTTTTCTAATTTAATTTTTTTACATGAATACCTCCATTTTATACTAACTTAACACTACATATAATTTACAAAAATTAAAAGTGAAAATATATTAAAAAAAATTAAGAAATGCCGTGTATATGTAATATATATATATATAAATTTTCATTTTCGATTTTAATCACTTTAAACTCATTTTTAATATTTCACATAATTTTTATATAACATTACTACTTAAATAAAACATAAACAAACACAAAAATCATATGAAACATAATTAAAAATGCTCAAAATCAATTTAGCTAAACATGATATCATTTTACTATAACATTACTAGTAAACTATATATTTAGTTATTATCATTATTTATTCAACACATAAACATACAAGCATATAAACATGATGTTTAACATATTTAACACAAAAATCATAATTATAAAATTAGAATAACAAAACAAATTAATTTACTAAAAAGATAATACAAGACATAGTTAGTCACCTTAATCGGTAAGTTTATTGGTTGTCCGGATCGATTATATTATCTAGGTCCAAAGCTTCACCCTCAAACCCGTCTTCACCTTCAAATAAAACCCGTAAATATTAAGCTCCAAATACCCACTAATTAGCTAAAATATACTAGAGATTATTAGAATAATATTAGTGTTTTAATTTAGGAGGTTTTTGTAGAAAAAAGGAAGAAAAATAATGAGAGAAAGAGTGATGAATATCTCGGCCCAAATGAAGAAGAAAGTGAGATGGTTTTGCACTTCGAATAAATGAAAATGATGTTATGTAATTAGGTTAAATGAAATGTGTAGTATAAGTTTTGATTTATTAAGAAAATAATGTTTTATTAATATGTAATTAGGGAACCAAAAATTTCAACTAGCTTCTAATAGTCTTCCATTACTATTTGTGCTAGAAATTGTCTAAAGTGTGTTTAAAAATGTTTTTCACGAATTTAGTCAGTTTTAAAAAGTCGGGCGTCAAAAGCGATAAAAGTTAATGTGTGCGCGTTTGACGATTTTTCGAAATATTTCTACTTTTGAATTCTAAGACTAAAATATTTATTTCATTATTCAAAAATTTTAAAAAGTCTTAAAGAAGTCGAGAAATTTTACAAAACACAAGATGTGCAAAAATAGAGATTTTGGAAGGTTAAAAGGTTAGGGAATGATTTAAGCTTTGAAAATAGAATTTGGTGGCTAATTAATAAATTAAATTAACACGGGGTGTTACAGAAAGGATTACCAAAGAGAATTGATAGGGAGAGTTTAGGGTTGAAAAGGAGAGATCTTGAATGATTTTGATGGAGTTTTTAAGAGAGATTTGATGAAGGTTAAGGAGAGAGAAGAGAGGGTTTTGAGAGTTGAGATGAAGAATTAGGGTAATATGAGGTAATTAGGGCTGAAAGAAAGGATTAAAAAGGGTTAAATTCGAATAAAACTCAAACACGGAAGTCGAGCAAACCAACCGCGTGAAGCAGTGTGGCACGCGGCCTGATCGCGCCCCGCTCGCGGTTTCTCTCTGAAAGTTTGGCAGTTGCGACGGCGTCGAAAAAATACGCAGTTTAGCCTTTTGAATCACCTGATTCGTAGTCCGTATGAGGAAATTACACCGTTTTTAAGCTAATTACTCCGTTTTTAAGTTCTGACTACAGTCTCGCTTATTCCTCTAGCCAAAAATAACAAAATTAAGAGAAATGAAATACGAATTTAACGAAATGAATTATTTATATAAAAGGGAAAAAGTCGGGGTGTTACATAACATTTTACAACTAACATCTAACTTTTTACAAACAAAACTCTCGCAAAATTTTTGAAATAAACATTTTCAAATTTCCCTTTTTACAAAACTAGCAAAACCCTAGTCGAGGCTTTTTAACCCCAACTCGTGGATTTCATTCTTTAAGCTTCACAGCTTAAATCCTTTTTAACATCCTCGACTGGGCTAAACCCAAGTTGATTCCCTTTTTACGCACCCAACTTTAGCCCACGACAAAATACTATCACTCGGGCTAAGTGGATGCAAAACGAAGCCTTTTAACATCGAGATAAGCTGTGCGTACGCAGTCTTGTCTCAAAAACACTCCTAGCCCATTTTCGAAAAACTTCCTTCCTTTTAAAACTTAAAAGAGTCTTTTAAAACGAAATGGGCTAAAAATAAACATGTAAACGAATGTGTCAAGTTGGGTCTGTCATATAGCTAATGCACTCTATCTAAACGTAGGTTTCAACTAGATACTCCCTACGCCCAGAACTACATCCCCAACAAGAAACGAACCTGTACCCGAAGAATGGCTAGCAATGATGATGTTAACGCACTCCGTGAACAAGTCACCAAGCTGACCGACGACCTCGAACGCCTGCTGAGCCACCACAAGACCGAGATAAAGCGTTTGGAGTAACGTATCAAGGACAAGACCAACGAACATGTTTCGATCCACACTCTCGAGACCCTTAACCAACAAGACGACGAAGGCTTCACCGAGTACCTCTCTCGATGGAAAAGGTTAAGCGCACAAATTCCAAATCGTCCGCATGAGGATGAACTTGTGCCTAAGTTCATAAACAACCTGCGACCCGTGTATCAGTTATACATGCGGTACAGCAACATTCAAGACTTCAGACAACTCATCAGAGTCGGCTCTCAAATCGAGGACGACTTTAGGACTAGTGCCATGGCTAAATACACCGGTGATACCTACCAAGATAACCCACCAAAATCTTCTCGCGCGACCAAGAGTGAGGAAAACTGCACCGTGGATAGCTTTGACACATTTGCAACCAAAAGCTACAGGAGCTTCATGCCTTACACTAAGGCATTCCATAGGTTGGTTGAAAACAACTACCTACAACCAGTCGGGCCTACCAACGAGCCACCCGAAGACAAAAAGCCGAAACTTTGGAACCCGAACGCTTACCGTGCATACCACAGAGGCAAAGGCCACGACACAGAAGACTGCTTCAAACTAAAGCACGCCATCCAAGATCTCATCGACCATGGAAAGCTCGACAAACCGTCTCAACCGTCCAAGCCGCCCAACGACGACCCTTTCACCGACCACACAATCTTCGTGGGATCACCTCCCATTATGAACTGCTCCAACAATATCAAACCGAGCGACAATCAAATCATTGGCGCCTCGTTCAACGATAAAGGGGACGAATGGCCTATGTCCAACCAAGCCACGATCCAAGGTGACGAAAGGATTAAACCCAAACCATCCAACAAAGATCACCCTCCATACAACCACACGATCTTCAGAGGACCACTTCCTCCCATAGATCACTCAGGCTTTGTCACGCCCGAAAACAACTCAACCCCTAGCACAGACATTGAGAACAAAATGACAAGCGGAGATGCACCCATAAAACACAAGCCATCACGACTTAAAAGGAAGTTGGCCAGAACGGAGGCGTTGGCGAATGCAAAGAAGAAGAGATCCCTTTAGGATCTAATCCTTTAGGCGTCGGGTCATCTGTCGACCCACCTTCTAGTTTTAGCTTAGACTTTTCGGAGGCTAGCTCCAGCTCTTCTCCTATTTTGTCAAACAATTCTTCTTCAATGAATAATACGAATAAGTTTGCTTATGTCTCGTCTCAAGCTAAAAACAAACAAATAAACAACGAACAACAAACAAAAATTAAACAAATCAATTAAACAACCTAACAAAAAAAACGTGCGATAAAATGAATGAACAATCGTTAATTAAAAACATCGTGAGCAACCCAACACAAAACCCGCTTTTTCCTAAGCCTTTGAAAACATAAATGGATTAAATAACCTACGGTTATCCTAACCCATTTATCGCATGCTTTTTCACAAAGCATAACCCAAGAATGAGGACACATTCTTGGTGAGTCTTTCAAAGCGAACTCACGGCCCTAGGCTTCTTCGAACCTTTCTAAACAAAACGACCCATTGCCAAACCAGCCCAATAGGTAGCATCCCTCGCCATACCCAAGAATGGCCAAGCCCAATCTTGCGGATTCTAACATCGGATCGAATGGCTCAAACCACCTCGATCCATTTCTCCTTGGACAAAATCCATGTGGACGAGCAAGCTCGTCCTCATCCCATTTTGACACCTTCGACTCAAATAGCTTAAACGCCATTTCGAGCATCGACCAATAGGATCTTAGCAACACACCATTAACATAGACTTCTAGCTTCCTATCACCAAACATCGTCGAGCATGAAACGTTTTAAAACGTCTCTAGCTCAGAATCGGCCGCATGACTCGCGATCATCACAACCCTTTTTATCACAAAACTCTCGAGAATGTCAGCCCATTCTCGAGGAATTTCACAAAACAAATCGAACGGCTCAAGGTCTTTTCCTTTTTATACCCCTTCCAATATAAGCGTCTTTCGAAAGTTTTCACTTGCCCAAAACCTACTAGGATCAGGCATTCCTCTTTTCGCAAAAGCACAAACCCGAGAATTGTAAACTCAATCCCAAGGACTTTTGATGTTGGACCCAGTGACTCATACTCGCTTCGGTCAGACTCTTCCTTAAGCACGTGCATAAAAACGGGCACTACCGTTTCCATCGCATTTTCGAAGCACCCTTGATTCAAGTAGCTCATCACTACCTTGAATTATCCCTTGCACAGAGTCGAAATGTGACAACACATTTCAACTCGAAACATCCTCCAAACGAAACCATTTTCAAAGACAAAATCGAATCAAAGTATGCGTTAATCGAGTCTCGACACTAAGGGCATCGACGTGTACCCATGACACGTACATCACGAAGCAACCGACAAGGCGTCCACTCAAGCACCATCGACGATCTGGCGGATCCCCTCAAGCAATTCGAGTCTTTTAAATACGGGTCGAGTTTTCAAGCATAGAGTCCGTCTCCGTCAGTCTAGGATAATCGAGTCTTCGACGTACGACATTTTAACAAATCGATAAGAGAATAAGTTTGCCTACAACCCAGTTTCCTTTTACACATTTTTACTCACATTTCTTATACAAAAATATTTTGCACCGACATACATTGCATCCTGGGAATAGCTATCCGAAGGAGGTCTAGGCCGGGTACGAAGGTCCAAGTCAATATCAAGTACAAGACAAAAACCAAAAGGATTTCGACCACTAGACACTTAAGGTTCGGTAGTCTGCTTGTGGTCTACTACTCCGCTGCTTTTGGAGGAGGATCCATTAATTTGGGGCTCCACAGTGGTCATGAATTTGACCGCGACCAAAAGTATGAGTACTCCTGGATCGCCCTCCGCGTACTCGGTCGCGTGCCTAATAAGCAAACGAACTTGTCATAGGAGTCCGGCGTGATAGACACATGATCACATGTAAACCTCCCCGCCGTAGGGTCTAGCAAAGTCGAAACTCGAGCCCAAGCCACAAAGGGCCCGACGAATTCTCAAAGGGAATACAATCAAAAGTGAAGACAAGGGCGAAAGAGCAAAGTCGAAAGGAAACAAGTCTCAAAGTTTCCAAGAAATCGAAAGGGGAAATAAGTCTCAAAGTTTCCAAGAAATCAAAAGAGGAAACAAGTCTCAAAGCTGCCAAGAAATCAAGAAGCAAACAAGTCCCAAAGTCTTTAAGAAAGGGGCAAAGTCAAAAAGAAAAAAAGTCTCAAAAGAAAGGGACAGAATAACATTCAAAAAGCCCGAAAGTCAGCAGGGCCGGTGGCTAAGTAAACAAAGGTCTACTCAAAAATGGACCCAATCAAATACTCCTTCGAGAAATCTGTGCCAAATGGACAAATGGCACGATGAACAAGCGACATACTTCGATGGTTCATCCAATTATCGAGGTTGGGGAATAGAACCCCTCTCCATCAAATAGGACTTTGATGTGACAAACAAGCGACCAAGATCAACTAAGGAGAACCTACCTTTAAGATGCAATGTATCAAGGTCAACTATATAAACACCCCTTTGGACCGGCGGGTCCTTAAACACGCACCTTTCCACAAAAATACCCTTTTGGACCGGCGGATCCCTAAACACACACTTTCCCACATAGACACCTACTTACCAAAATAAACACATTTCACAAACAGATTCCCTTTGGAACTACGCTAGGTTTGATTCCGTACCCACAGATACGTAGGCCGCTCACCCGAGCTCAACCAACCTGTTTTGGTAAAAACTTAACAAGTATGAAAATAGTGAAAAGTGGATCAACTAGTACTATTTGCGGAACATAACAAAACTGAGCTATATGGAACAGAACTAAGGACACAGGGATTTGATGACGCAGAAGCCCCGAGAAGAAGATGGGGAAAACTGCGGGCTACCAAGCCAGGAGTACTTTTATTAATATCAGAGTTGGGGTTACAGAGTACAACTGTGAGAATGATCACTTCTGTAGCGATTCGTACAGAAGTGAGTATAATTGTCGTATTGTGATTATCTAGTGCTTATGTATGCTAATGCTCATGAAAGACTTGTGAAAAACGTACAAATGACCTCCTATATATACATAAAATGAGCTGAGAATTAGTTCCTATTTTCTAGGGCACTTCCCCATGATCTTCGACGGTTAGATAACTTCCCATGACTTCCATTTCTGCTCAGCTGAATATCTTCCATTATCCCATGATCTTTGTAACCGTCATAGTTGACCCCTGCTGACCATAACTGCCATGCCTCTTCTGACCTGTTCTGGGCTATAACTGCTATTGTTCTTCTTTCCTGCTCTGTACCGTATTTACAGTGTCTATCCAGAACTTCCAACTCTGGGTAGTGTAAAATCTGGTCATAACAAATGCCCCTTGTTTTCTCAAGTGCAGTGTTCAGCAATCTTGAGGAAACAATCCTGTACAAACACTTCTATACAGAATAGACTAGAGTAGAGACAACGGCTATAAATTTAAACAACAACTTTGTATCTAACCAGACTTGTGCACAACATTCAAGGGGATAACGTTTAAATCAGAAGTAGGAGAGAATTTAAACCTGATTTGACATCCTGTACTGTAGCAACGGCTTTTTCTGCAGTAATTTTCGAATTCTACCAACGGTAGAATCCCAAACCTTCTATAACTCTTTTACCTTTGCATATAAATAGGATTCCTTGGTAATTTTCGAGAATTTACCTTGCACGCCTCTTATTTTCACTTTCTACTGTTCATTGTCTTCTTCCTTTATCATCTTCATCTTTGTCAAACCAAAATCAAATAAAAAACCATGGCTGAAAAAGTGATTGATCTTGAAATCCCAGAGATCAGCGAGATCATGTATGGTGAGCACAAGTTTGTCAAAGGTGACGCTTTTGATGACGAAACAAAAAACACACTCAGTCAATCAATCATAAAACACCTCAAAGATCATCATATCGTGCTTGAATCTGCTGAAATATTCGTTCCTTGTGACGATTATACAACGGCTTCCTAGACTTGTCCAGGTTGGATCTGCATCAATGAGTTTCCCTTTAGGGCTGGTTTGAGAATTCCTTGTAATTCTTGGATCAGTGGAGTGCTTTCCTCAATGAAGCTTGCCCCCTGCCAATTAATGCCTAGCATGTGGAAAATTATCTGCTTGGTCGACAAGCTCTGCACAAAGTACAGGTTGCAACTGACGGTGCAAGATCTTAAAAACGTTTACTCTGTGAGGACCCAGGGCCGCGGAAGGTTTATCTTCAGGATCAGAAAGGGCCAGAGCAATTTGGTTGAGCACCCTGATACTGGGGATGACAAGGATTGGAAGACAGGTTTTCTCTTCCTGAAAAGTGATACTCTTGGGAGCAGCAGCTGTTTGGACTACTCCATTGGTGAGAGAGGTTAGTCACTTCTGATCTAATCCTGTTGTTTTCTGGCTTTTCTATTCTGTGTCGGTCTAAGGGTTTCTTCTGTTTTATGTTTTCCAGCGGACTCTTGGCAGCCTGTGCCTAGTGAGGATTCTAAGGCGAGGATCACTGCGTTTATGGCTTTGCCTCTCAAGGAGAGGACTTGGTCTGAAGAAGATAACAAGACGGCGTTCCCCACATTCTGTAGGCCAGCAAAGAAGGTAGTGAAGGTTCATGTGGCTCAAGCTTCTGCCATCAAGGGTGAGTTTCTTAATTATTCCTTTGGTCAAGTCTGATTAAGTCTAGTCTGGATATGCGTTTCTGAATTGAGTATGGTCTATGCTAGGTGAATCTTCTAGGCCAATCACTAGAGGTAGACTCAATCCTACTCTTCTTCAAGAGAAGATGGACGCCATTCTGGCTGGGGGTCTAGATATAAAATCTCAGTTCATCCCTACTGGTATTCCTACTCCAGGATTCAGGGCGCTGAAGATTGAGGAGCCTAAGGGGAAGACTCAGGTTGAACCAGAGAAAAGCACACCAGACAAGAAATCAGAGAAAAGGAAAGCGGAAGAAATTGAAGGTTTGTCGTTACCAGGGACATTTTCGCCCAAAGACGCCATCAACAGCGTGGAGAACATCATCCAACAAGCAAGAAAAAGGTTCGACCCAGATCCGATTGGGATCGACACTCTGAATCGGGCGTTGAGCCACTCACTCGCTTCTTCGTAATAACCTGACTTACTTCTAGTACAAATGCTCATGATAATTCTACCACTATTGTACCTTACACCATAAAATTCGCAGACTCTTGATTGTATATCAAGCTTGGGGCACATTTTATCCACTTCTGGGAATCGTAATGTATTTGGAGGACAAGCTTGCTCACGAAAGAAGCGGGCACATCTTGACTTGGAGAAAGCTTTGGACAGTATGAAGGAGGTGGCTGAGAAAGCCAAGGCCATCTTTGCCAAGTTCGAGGAAGATCTGGCCTCATTGAGGTCGAGAATGAAAGTCTCAGGCGCGTGTTCGGGAGCTTGAGGCGGCTCGTAATCAGAGGCGATCTGGCGCTGTTTTACACAGCCCAGACCAGAATTCACATGATGCGTGCTCAGTCCGAGCGTGAGGAGTGGAACTTAGATCTTCTTTGTGGAGAAATTTAAATGACTCTTCCCAGTGTGCGGTTCGGGAGAGGAAGCCTTGGTGATCGATCGGAAGAGAGCTCTGCGGTGGTGGCGGTGGTCTTTGGCGAAGATGCCCGATCCCGATGACAATCCTTCTGAAGAAGAAGAAGAATGAAAAACAATTACTCTTGTGAACATTTTGTGTAAATTCAAACAATTTGCTATCTGTGGTCTAGCCTGGACTGATATGTCCAGGTCTGTAAATATTCTGTGAACTTCTGTCTGTTGCTACTGTGGAACTTTTGCTTAGTCTGCAGAGCAAGACATTTTTCTAGTCTGCTCTGACAGATCCGGTCGCATAGTATTTAGTCAGCCTTGGTGGTCCAAGGACTTAACTACTATCGTCTCTGTTGCTTCTATTGCTTCTATTGTTCTGTGAATGTACTAACCTCGCAGGTGTACACCCCAGACTTATGTACGCATGATCATGGCTTACCTTGAGGGATATTATAGGACATCTCTTAACGGCGGCTAAGCCCTGGTCCGTCAATCCGAGGACGCATCCTCTACAAAGAGATCGCCGCCTCGCAGATCGGGCCGCACCGTGGATCGGAGGAAGATCTCCACCGCAGATCGGCTGCATAAGGCTGAGGACTAAGCTCAAGTCTGGAAGACAAGTTCCTAAGGTCTGGGGACTAGGCCCAGAACTGGAGGTTGAACTCCCTGAGTAAAACTGGAGGATAGACTCCTTAACAAGTCTGGAGGATAAACTCCTTTATTTGTAATTTGTAGCGTACTATATTTACTTTGTTTTTATTTGTGATTGAAAATATTTACTCTTGAACCAAAGATGTAATCTGCAGAACTAGAAATAAAGTTAAACTACACCATTGGAGTTCAATGGTTTTTGTTGAATGGAAAAGAAATATTTACAAAAAACAATTAAAGAGTGTAGAATTGAAATTACAGAATTGAAAGTTCAGAATTGAAAATACCGTATTAACAAAGATAGAGTTTGAGGTTGGTTGCATTCCATGCTCTAGGAATCGACTCTCCCTCCAGAGTTACTAGTCTATAAGCTCCTTGGCCTACAACTGAATCAATCAAGTATGGTCCTTCCCAGACTGGGGCTAGCTTTCCTGCAGACTTTTCCTTTGTGTTTTCAAATACTTTCCTCAGGACTAAATCTCCCTCTCTGAAAACTCTGGCCTTGACATGCTTGTTGAAAGTCCTGGCCACATTCTGCTGGTAAGCTGCTAACCTTATCCTGGCTGCATCTCTTAGTTCCTCTGCAAAATCAAGACTGGAAGACAACAACTCTGGGTTAGCTTCTAAACTGTTCAGACTATACCTTGTTGTTGGAACAGACACTTCTGCTGGAATCACTGCTTCACAACCATACACCAAAGAGAAAGGGGTCTGTCCTGTAGTAGTCTTTGGTGTAGTTCTGTCAGCCCACAGAACTAATGGTAGCTCTTCTGCCCATCTCCCTCGCCTCTCTTTCAGCTTCTTCTTTAGGACCTTTATGACAATCTTGTTGCTAGATTCTGCCTGACCATTACACTGAGGATATCTTGGTGCAGAAGTATGCAGTTCAATATTCCAGGCTGCACAGAATTCTCTGGTCTTGTACCCTACGAACTGTGTACCATTGTCACATACAATCTGGCTTGGAATTCCAAATCTGCAAATGATGTTCCTTTTGATAAACGAAATGACTTCCGTTTCTGTTACACTTCTGAACGCTTCAGCCTCAATCCACTTCGAAAAGTAGTCTGTCATTGCCAACATAAACACCTTCTGTCCTGGAGCCATTGGAAGCTTTCCAACTATGTCCATGCCCCACTTCATGAAAGGCCATGGTGCAGAAATAGGGTGTAGGACTTCAGCTGGTTGGTGAATCATTGGAGAATGCTTTTGACATGCATCACATTTGCTTCCGTACTCCACAGCCTCCTTTCTCATAGTTGGCCAGAAGTAACCAAATCTGAGAGCTTTCTTTGGCGGACATCTTCCAAAGACTGTGGTTGCCACAATCTCCTTCATGTAACTCTTCCAGAACAGTTCTGGCTTCTGCTGGTTCCAGACAACGCAAATATGGACCTGACATAGACTTCTTGTACAGAACATCATTAATCAAGACATACCTCGAGGCTTTAAGCCGAAAAGCTCTAGCCTCAAGTCTGTCTGGGGGTAAAACACCATCTCTAAGAAAAGCATAAAAAGGTGCAGTCCAAGAGACAAGAGTGGGGGTAGACAGGTTCAGAACAGGATCAGACTTCTCTATAGAAGGTCTGAGGAGGTGTACTATGGGAATCCTGTCCAGGTCTGCAGGTTTGAAACTAGAGCCAAGACTAGCTAGAGAGTCTGCCTGTGAGTTCTGGTCTCTGGGGATCTGGTCAATCCTAAACTGGTCAAACTTCAAAACCAAGGTCCTAACCTTCTCAAGGTAGAGCAACATCTTAGAATCTTTGGCCGCAAAAGAACCATTAATCTGATTAACAATAAGTAAAGAGTCGCTTTTTACCTCCAGATTTTTGACACCAAGACCAATACAGACCATCAAACCTGCGATTAAAGCCTCGTACTCTGCCTCATTGTTGGTGGTACGAAATTCACAACTGACAGCCTGGGCTAGTATGTCCCCTTGTGGCGATTTCAGGACAATGCCCAGACCAGAACCTCTGACATTAGCTGCTCCATCAGTGTACAGCACCCAGGTCTCTCCTTTTCTGCCCTGTGTGAGTCTCAATACTTCCATAGCGCTATTCTCTTCCAGGGCTGGACTGAAATCAGCCACAAAATCCGCCAAGGCTTGTGACTTTATCGCTGTTCTGGGTTCATAACTGATGTCGTACGTCTTGGTTGCCGCAGACCACTTAGCCATTCTCCCAGATAGTTCAGGCTTTCTCAAGACTGACTTAACTGGAAGGTTAGTTCTAACACAGATATGATGACTCTCAAAATAAGGTCTAAGCTTAGTAGTTGACATAATTAAGGCAAGAACATACCTTTCCAGAAGAGAATACCTGGTTTCAGCATCTAGCAAGCTCTTACTCACGTAGTATATTGGATACTGCAAACCATCTTCTTCCCTAACCGTAATCGCACTTCTTGAATGCTCCGTGGTAGCGTGCATGGACTTAACGGTTCTCCCTCTTCTGGTCTGGACAGCAGTGGTGGGGTTGACAGGTAACTCTTCAGATCCTGGAATGCTTCCTCGTGCTTTTCACTCCATTGGAATTCTTTGTTCTTCTTGAGCATATCATAGAAGGGTTTGCACCATTCTGAGGATCTAGAAATGAATCTGCATTGAGCTGCTACTCTTCTGTCAACTTACGGATGTCTTTCACAGATCTGGGGGCTCGGATCTAGGATTGCCTTTATCTGCTCTGGACTTGCTTCAATTCCTCTTACGGTGACCAAGTAACCCAAGAACTTACCAGAAGATACTCCAAAGTTGCACTTTGTGGGATTGACTTCATATTAAACTTGTCCGCACTGCAAACGCTTGCTCTAGGTGCTTCACATGATCTTTGGCATCTTTAGACTTTACCACCATATCATCGATATAAACCTCCATTGTGTCCCCAATTAGATCTTTGAACATCATGTTGACTAGCCTTTGGTAGGTGGCACCAGCATTTTTGAGTCCAAAGGGCATGGCGGTGTAGCAATAGATACCACGATGCCTGTCATGAAGGAGGTCCCCTCTGGTGCGGAGGATACATCTTGATCCGATTAAAACCACTCGAGGCATCCATGAAAGTCGAACTTCATGGCCGTGATCTGGTCCACCATGGCATCAATGTGAGGAAGAGGGAAAGGATCCTTGGGACAGGCTTTGTTCAGATCTGTGTAGTCAACACAGACGCTCCACTTTCCATTCTTCTTCCGCCCAACAACCACATTAGCTAACGGTCTGGATACATTACCTCTCTTACCTTGTTCATGTCCGGCAGCACGGACTTCTTCATTGATGATAACATTTCTCTCTGGCGCAAACTTCCTGCGTTTACGGTGCAGTGCGTACTTAGGATCAACGTTGAGCTTGTGCGTGATAACGTCGGGGTGATTCCGGTCATGTCAAAGTGGCTCCATGCAAAACTTGATTTCTTAGACTTCAGGAAATTGATCGGATCGGATCCGATCTTTGGAAGGCACATCAACGCCCACCAATACTTTCTTTTACGGGCAAGACTGGTCTACACTGATCTGGTCCATCTCCAATCCTGATTTCTCTGGTTCCACTATTGACTTGACTGGTTTCTGTAATTGCTATGCGAGTGATTTGTTGGTGACTGGGGGCTTCAAGGCTGCTCTGTAGCACTCCTGTGCAGTCTGCCTCTCTCCCTTTATCACCTGAACTCCCCATTGAGTTGGGACCTTCACACATTGATGGTAAGTAGACGCCACAGCCTTAAGATTGTGGATCCAAGGCCTGCCTAACAAAACATTATACGAAGTCATAGAGTCAATAACATTAAACTTCTCAAAAGAAGAGACTCCCTGGGCATAGGTGGGAAGTGAGATCTCTCCCAAGGTGTACTTGGTCTTGCCGCTGAATCCTACCAGAACATTGGAATTCTTGGTCAGCTTGTCCTGGCCAATACCCATCTTCTTTAACGCATCCATCATGATCAGGTTCACAGAACTGCCCCCATCAATCAGAACTCGGCGTACAAGGGTGCTTCCAATCTGCAACTTGATCACTAAATTTGTCATGATGCGATCGGGATGCCTTCACAATCTTCATGATCAAAAGTGACAACTTCCCAGTTCTTCTCTACTCTGGTTGGAGGCTGCATCTTCTCTTGCTTTGCTATCCTCTTGGCTGCAGAATAGGTCAAACCACAGATATCAGAACCACCATTAATAAATTTTACCTCGAGTGTGTAGGGTGGAGGATTTGGCGGCTTTTCTGACTCTTGTCCCCTGGAACCCTGGGACTTGGCGCTTTCAGCTCTGGCCGGATTCCTCTGGACTAGTCTGATGATGTCCTTCAGACGTCCAGTTCTGAGCTGGTAAGATATCTCCTTCTTGAAGGCATAGCAGTCTTCGTCTTTGTGGCGGAAATGTCTCCATGGTACTCACAGTACTTGTTTGGATTTCTGTTTGGATTTGGATTATCATTCCTCTTGGGCCATCTTGCACCATTCCCAAAGCTTTTCAATTTTGCTATCAACTGTGGAACCTCCACACCGAGACTGCTGATATCGAGGGAGTCATCAGAGTTTACTGTCTCAGAACTGACGACATGCACTTGTGTTCTGGGTGGCCTGCTATATGGCGCTGGCCTGCTCTGGGTGCGTCCACCAACAGACTTCCTGTTCACCTTCTCATACCCAGAACTATCCTGCCTACTGGAAGCATCTTCTTCAAGTCTAATCTGGGCCAAGGTCTTTGCCTGCACATCTTCAAAAGTAACACAAGGATACTTGGTTAGTTCACGATAAAGCTCAGAATTGACCACCAAACCTTGCCTATAAGCCTGGATAGCGGTTGCAACATCACAGTTGGGGATAGAGATCTTCTCCTTGTTGAATCTTTGGAGATAATCTCGTAGGGACTCATCTTTCTTCTGTACAGTGCATGCAGATCACTTGTTGCTTCTCTAACTTCCTGCCGCTAAGCAACCGGGCAACAAAGACATTCACAAGATTAGCAAACGATTTAATAGTACCATTAGGAATATTGACAAACCATTGCAGAGCTGGTCCAGCTAGAGTAGAACCAAAGCCTTTGCACATGCAGGCTTCTCTGTACTCTTTTGGAACTGGAACTGTGTACATCCTCTACTTGTACTGGGCAACGTGGTCCTGTGGATCTCCTGTACCATCATACAGTTTCATCCCTGGAACACTGAACTTCTTTGGGATGTCCTGCATGGTTATGGCCTCACTGAATGGTGAATCTGCATAACACTCTTGGGAAGCCTCCTCAATTGGTGCTGGAACTCCTGGGATCTTTGCAACCTTGTCATGTAACTTCTGGAGTTCTTGCATCATCATGAGAGTGAAGTTGAACTTCTTCTTGCCCTTCCTTTTGTCAGCATTCTCGGATGTTTCTTCCTCTTCTTCACCACCCAGGAGCTGGTCTTCGAGATCCTCATCTTCGTCCAGATTAGAGAAATCTATTCTCTTAATTATAGAACTCAAGGATGCCCCAGGTCTGATCTTTGAGGTACTGCCTTTAGCAGAATCTAACTTAGTCTTCAGAACAGACTCTGTCTCCTTCAGTTTTGCATTCTCTTCTGAGATTTGCTGAATCTTAGATTGCGCATCTTGTAACTCCTTGGACAATTGCTCCAAAGTTCTATCAGCCATTTGAATATGGAAAAGGTGATTTTTGTGAGATTTTTGTGAGAAAAGTTACGCAAATTAATAAACTAGTGGCCCCACGGTGGGCGCCAATTTGTTTTGGTAAAAACTTAACAAGTATGAAAATAGTGAAAAGTGGATCAACTAGTACTATTTGCGGAACAGAACAGAACTGAGCTATATGGGACAGAACTAAGGACACAGGGATTTGATGACGCAGAAGCCCCGAGAAGAAGATGGGGAAAACTGCGGGCTACCAAGCCAGGAGTACTTTTATTAATATCAGAGTTGGGGTTACAGAGTACAACTGTGAGAATGATCACTTCTGTAGCGATTCGTACAGAACTGAGTATAATTGTCGTATTGTGATTATCTAGTGCTTATGTATGCTAATGCTCATGAAAGACTTGTGAAAAACGTACAAATGACCTCCTATATATACATAAAATGAGCTGAGAATTAGTTCCTATTTTCTAGGGTACTTCCCCATGATCTTCGACGGTTAGATAACTTCCCATGACTTCCATTTCTGCTCAGCTGAATATCTTCCATTATCCCATGATCTTTGTAACTGTCATAGTTGACCCCTGCTGACCATAACTGCCATGCCTCTTCTGACCTGTTCTGGGCTATAACTGCTATTGCTCTTCTTTCCTGCTCTGTACCGTATTTACAGTGTCTATCCAGAACTGCCAACTCTGGGTAGTGTAAAATCTAGTCATAACACAACCCTTTTACAAATTTATGTCTAAAGCTTCCAAAGTCTAGGACATCCTCACAAAAATCCACAAAAATCCATAAAAATCAAAGGCAAACCGTTTCTTCATCGAGGCGTTAAAACGACTACGTCGAGACAAAGTTGTGCTAGACCTAGGAGATAGTACTCTGCTTTTTCGTCTAACCTTGTTCATTTTGCAGGAACAATAACACGCCATTGAAGCAACCATACGCCACCAAAGTGGGGGCTTTACCGATGCACGTGTCACAGTCACTTACATCCCCATCAATGTCAAGTCTCGAGTCACGCATACGATTCACCTTTGTCTTTGAAACACTTTAAACACCCGTTTTCTTAACACGATCTATCGTTGTCTTTGAAACACTTCATCCACGTCCACAACAAGCATCTTTTAAAAGTTAACTCAATACTCGAGTTAACGCACATTGAAGGAACTCGTTGTGAACTAACTTAATGCACTCTAGGAAATACTTTCGAAATTAACTCAACTCCCAAGTTAACATAATTTAGGAAGCACTTTCTAGAAATTAACTCAACGAACAAAAATACTCCATTAAGCATCTTTGTCAAAATCCTCTTTCGCTAAAACAACATTTTTCAAAATCCTCTTTTGCAAAAATAGCTTTTTCAAAATCTTCTTTTACGAAAACAGCATTTTCAAAATCTTCTTTTGCAAAAAAAAAAATAAAAAATAAAAAAAAAAAAAAAAAAAACGGTTTTTCCTTCGAACAAAAGACATTTTCCAAAAAACGCGAGAACTGTTGGGACCAGAAAACCAAGCTGGTCCAGACCTGTGCAGGTTGGCCCAGGACCTTCAGCTAGGTCCAGACAAAATTCAGGATCTACAATCAGGTCCAGGATCTACAGACAGCACCGGACGGGACAGACAAAACAAAGGTGCAGGCCAGGAGAGGAAAAGTCAAGATGGGCCAAGCCCAACAAAAGAAGTAAACATCAAAGAAGAAAACCCAAAGACTCGGCAGCAACCCTAGAGGAAGTTGTTGAAGGACTTAGTCAAAGAACAGAAACGAAGCCATGAAGATAGGAACCGCTGGAGAATTTGATGGAGAAGTTAGCTACAAAGGGGGAGAAGAACGTTGGACCCTAGAGCACTATAAAAGGAGTAGAATTCAGAGAGAAGAGGCATTCATTATTCAGCTCAAGTGCACAACACTCATCACAATCTACAAGCATTTAAACACTTTATTAATTTAGGCCTTATTTGTACCCTGTACCACTTGGTCCAAACTCTGTACTTCCTGAACCAGAGCTAGTGCATAACCTCTCCTGGCTTGGCGCCCGTGGTTTTTCCCTTAACATTTAAGGGTTTTTCCCACGTAACATATCGTGTGTCTTGTTCCATTTTTGTTATCTTTCATACGCATAAACTCAATCACATAAATCGCCACTAAAGGCAACCTAAAGGATAGTACTAGTAGATCCACAATCACCTAAACGAACCGTGTGAGAAAATCACCCCGAACAGTTTGGCGCCGTCTGTGGGGATACTAGTTTATTAATCCTACAACATTTTCCCAATCAACGAGATCAACCAACGCGAAAGATGGAAGGTACAAGTGCAGAAGCCATGTTGAAGCTCCAGGAAGAGTTGCAACAAGCCAAGCAAGTTGCAGAACAGGCCAAGAAAGCTGCAGAGGATGCTAAGGTGAAATTTGCATATTTGAAGGAGGCAGAGACTGCCCTAAAAAAGCAATTGGAGGCCTCTGCACAGAAGAAAGCCTCAGGATCCAGGATCCCACCAGGTACACCATTTTCTGACGTGATCAAACAACTTGACTTCTCTACTTTCTCTTCTGCAGGGTCAAAAGGCACGAAAGGCGATCCACTCCATGTAGAGGAAGACCAAGAAAACAACGGTGCAGGTGGAAGCGGTGAACCAAAGACACCAGAGGGAGTAAGTGCAGGCCAGGTCATGGAATACATGATGATGGAGATACAGAAACTCTCAGAGTTGTGTTATGACCAGATTTTACACCACCCAGAACTGGCAGTTCTGGACAGACGACATAAATATGGTACAGAGCAGGATAAAAGAGCAACAGCAGTTATAACCCAGAACAGGTCAGAAGAGGCATGGCAGTTATGGTCAGAAAGGTCAACTATGACGGTTACAAAAGTCATGGGATAATGGAAGAAGTTACAGCTGAGCAGAAGTGGAGTCAATGGAAGTTATTTAACCGCCAAAGGTAGTGGAGATCATGGAGAACGTGCCCTAGAAAATAGGAACTAATTTTGCAGCTAGCTTTGCCTATATATAGAGGCTCATTTGTACATTTTCATGGATCTTTTACTCTCATTAGCATACTTAAGCACTAGAAAATACACTACAACATACTACGGTAATTTACAGTCAGTTCTGTACAAGTAACTACAGAAGTGGTCACTTACACAGTTGTACTCTGTAACCCCAACTCTGATATTAATAAAAGTACTCCTGGCTTGGTAGCCCGCAGTTTTCCCCATCTTCTTCTCGGGCTTCTGCGTCATCAAATCCCTGTGTCCTTAGTTCTGTCCCATATAGCTCAGTTCTGATCAATTCTGTTCTGTTCCGCAAATAGTACTAGTTGATCCATTTTTCTCTATTTTTCTATCTTGTGAAGTTTTTACCAAAACAACTTGGCGCCCACCGTGGGGCAACTAGTTTATTAATTTGCGTAACTTTTCTCACAAAAATCTCACAAAAATCACCCTTTCTATACTCAAAATGGTGATAGAACTTTGGAGGAATTGTCGAGGAGTTACAAGATGCGCAATCTAAGATTCAAAGAAATCTCGTAAGAGAATGCAAGATCAAGGAAACAGAGTCTGCTCAAGACTAAGTTGGATTCGCTAAGGCGATACATCAAAGATCGGACACTGGGGCATCTTTGAGTTCTATAATCAAGAGAATAGACTTCTCTAATCTGGATGAAGATGAGGATCTCAAGACCAACTCCTGGGTGGTGAAGATGAGGAAGAATCATCCGAGAATGCCGACAAGAGGAAGGCCAAGAAGAAGTTCAACTTTACCCTCATGATGATGCAAGAACTCCGTGGTTACATGACAAGGTTGCAAAGATTCCAGGAGTTCCAAAGACCAATTGAGGAGGCTTCCCAAGAGTGTTATGCAGATTCACCATTCAATGAGGCCATAACTATGCAGGACATCCCAAAGAAGTTGATGTTCCAGGGATGAAACTGTATGATGGTACAGGAGATCCACAGGACCATGTTGCCCAAGACAAGCAAAGGATGTACACGGTCCCAGTCCCCAAAGGAGTACAGAGAAGCTTTGCATGTGCAAGGGCTTTGGTTCTACTCTGGCTGGACCACTCTGCAATGGTTTGTCAATATTCCTAATGGTACTATTAAATCGTTTGCTAATCTTGTGAATGTCTTTGTTGCCCGGTTGCTAGCGGCAGGAAGTTAGAGAAGCAACAAGTGACCTGCATGCACTGTATGCGGAAGAAAGATGAGTCTCTACGAGATTATCTCCAGAGATTCAACAAGGAGAAGATCTCTATCCCCAACCGTGACGTTGCAACCGCTATCCAGGCTTATAGGCAAGGTTTGGTGGTCAATTCGAGCTTTATCGTGAACTAACCAAGTATCCTTGTGTTACTTTTGAAGATGTGCAGCAAAGACCTTGGCCCAGATTAGACTTGAAGAAGATGCTTTCAAAGAGGCGTGATAGTTCTGGGTACGAGAAGGTGAACAGGAAGTCCGATAGTGGACGCACCCAGAGCGAGCCAGCACCATACAAAGAGCCACCCAGAACACAAGTGCATCCGTCGATTACGAGACAGTCAACTCGATGACTCCTTGATATCGGCAGATCTCGGTGTAGAGGTTCCACGATTGATAGCAAAGTTGGAGAGCTTTGGGAATGCCGCAAGATGGCCCAAGAGGAATGACAATCCAAACCCAAACAGAATCCAAACAAGTATTGTGAATACCATGGAGACATCGGCCACAAAGACAGAAGACTGCTATGCCTTCAAGAAGGAGATATCCTACCAGCTCAGAACTGGACGTCTGAAGGATATCATCAGACCAGTCCAGAGGAACCAGCCCAGGACTGAAAGCGCCAGATCCCAGGACTCCAGGACAAGAGTCGAAAAAGCGCCAAATCCTCCACCCTACACACACGAGGTAAAATTTATTAATGGTGGTTACGATATCCGTGGTTTGACTTATTCTGCAGCCCAAGAGGATAGCAAAGCAAGAAAAGATGCAACCTCCAACCAGAGTAGAGAAGAATTGGGAAGTTGTCACTTTTGATCATGAAGATTGTGAAGGCATCCCGATCGCATCATGACAAACTAGTGATCAAGTTGCGATTGGAAGCACCCTTGTACGTCGAGTTCGATTGATGGGGCGATTACGTGAACACGATCATGCTTTGGACGCATTGAAGGAGATGGGTATAGGCCAGGACAAGGTGACCAAGAACTCTAATGTTACGGTAGGATTGATGGCGAGACCAAGCACACCTTGGGAGAGATCTCACTTCCAACCTATGCCCAGGAGTTTCTTCTTTGAGAAGTTTAATGTTATTGATTCTATGACTTCAGATAATGTTTTGTTAAGCAGGCCTTGGATCCACAATCTCAAGGTCCGTGGCGCCTACTTACCATCAATGTGTGAAGGTCCCAACTCAATGGGGAGTTACGGTGATCAAGGGAGAAAGGCAGATCTGCGGCAGAGTGCTACAGAGCGACCTTGAAGCCCCAGTCACCAACAAATCTCTCGCATAGCAATTACGTAAACCAGTCAAGTCGGTGAGTGGAACCAGAAAAGTCGAGATTGAAATGGACCAGATCAGTGTAGACCAGAGCTGCCCAGAAAAGAAAGTGCTAGTAGGCGGTGATGTACCATCCAAAGATCGAATCCGATCGATCGGTTTCAAGTCTAAGAAATCAAGTTTTGCATGGAGCCACTTTGACATGATCGAATCACCCGACATTATCACGCACAAGCTCAACGTTGATCCTCAAGATGCAGACCGATTGCACCGTAAACGCAGGAAGTTTGCGCCAGAGAGAAATGTTATCATCAATGAGGAAGTCAGAAGTTGCTAGACATGAACATGGTAAGAGAGGTAATGTATCTGTTGGTTAGCTAATGTGGTTGTTGTGCGTAAGAAGAATGGAAAGTGGAGAGTCCTGTAGACTACACAGATCCGAACAAGGCATGTCCCAAGGATCCTTTCCCTCTTCCTCACATTGATGCCATGGTGGACAAGGCTGGCCGCCATGAAGTTCGACTTTCATGGACGCCTCAAGTGGTTTTAACGGATCAAGATGTACCCTCCGGACCAGGAAGGAACGTCATTCATGACCAGGCGTGGTATCTATTGCTACCGCCATGCCCTTTGGACTCGAAATGCCGTGCCACCTACCAAAGGTTTGGTCAACATGATGTTCAAAGATCTAATTGGGGACACAATGGAGGTTTATATCGATGATATGGTGGTAAAGTCTAAAGATGCCAAAGATCATGTGAAGCACCTAGAGCAAGCGTTTGCAATTACGGACAAGTTCAATATGAAGTCAATCCTACAAAGTGTAATTTTGGAGTGTCTTCCGGGAAGTTCCTAGGCTACTTGGTGACTAGAAGAGGCATTGAAGCAAGTCGAGCAGATAAAAGCAATCCTAGATCTGGAACCCCAGATCTGCGAAAGATATCCAGAAGTTGACAGGGAGAGTAGCTGCTCGAGCAGGTTTATTTCGGATCCTCAGAAAGATGCAAGCCCTTCTATGACATGTTGAAGAAGGACAAAGAGTTCCAATGGAGTGAGAAGCACGAGGAAGCATTCCAGGATCTCAAGAGTTACCTGTCAACTCCACCGCTGCTGTCCAGACCAGAAGAGGGAGAACCGTTAAGTCTGTACCTATCGATTCACGGAGCATTGATAAGCGCAGTTCTGGTCAGGGAAGAAGATGGTTTGCGGCGTCCCATTTATTATGTGAGTAAGAGCTTGTTAGATGCCGAAACCAGGTATTCTCTTACGGAAAGGTATGTTCTCGCTTTAATAATGTCAACTACTAAGCTTCGACCTTATTTTGAGAGTCATCATATCCGTGTTAGAACTAACCTTCCGATTAAGTCAGTCTTGAGAAAGCCTGAACTATGCGGGAGAATGGCTAAGTGGTGCATGCATTTCGGTACATATGACATCGATTATGAACCCGTATCAGCCGATAAAGTCACAAGCCTTGGCAGATTTTGTGGTCGATTTCACCGACCCTGGAAGAGAGTAGCGCTATGGAGGTCTTTGAAGCTTACACAGGCGTAAAAGGAGAGACTTGGGTGTCAGATATCGATGGAGCGACCAATGTCGAGGTTCCGTCTGGGCATTGTCTGAAATCGCCACAAGGGGACATACTAGCCCAGTCCGCTGGGCCAGAATTTCGTATCACCAACAATGAGGCGGAATATGAAGCTTTAATCGCAGGTTTGATGGTCCGTATTGGTCTTGGTGTCAAGAATTTGGAGGTAAGCGACTCTTTACTTATTGTTAATCAGTTAATGGTTCTTTTGCGCCAAAGATTCTAAGATGTTGCTATACCTGCAGAAGGTTAGGTCCTTGGTTTTGAAGTTTGACGATTTAGGATTGATCGGATCCCCAGAGACCGTAACTCACGAGCGGACTCTACAGCTAGTCTTGGCTCTAGCTTCAAACCTGCGGACACTGACAGATTCCCATAAGACACCTCCTCGGACCTTCTATAGAGAAGTCCGATCCTGCTCAACCTCGTCTACCCCCACTCTTGTCTCTTGGGTGCACCTTTTTATGCTTTTCTTAGAGATGGTGTTTTACCCCAGCATGGACTTGAGGCCGAGCTTTTCGCAAAGCCTCGAGGTATGTCTTGATTAATGATCTTACGTATAAGAAATCCATGTCAGTCCATATTTGCGTTGCTTGGAACCACCAAGCCGTAATAACTGCTCGAAGAATTACATGAAGGAGATTGTGGCAACCACAGGTCTTTGGGAGAAGTCTAGCCGCAGAGCTCGAGATTTGGTTACTTCGGCCAACTATGAGGAAAGAGGTCAGGAGTACGCAAGCAAATGTGAAGCATGTCAAAAGCATTCTCCAATGATCCACCACCACCGGTGAGGTTACGCATCCTATTTACGCACCATGGCCTTTCATGAAGTGGGGCATGGACATAGTTGGAAAGCTCCCAATGGCTCCGGTGACGGAGGGTGTTTATGTTGGCAATAATGATTACTTTTGAAGTGGATAGAGGTCAAGCATTGAAGTGTAATGAAAAGAAGTTATCTCGTTTATCAAGAGGAACATCATTTGCGATTTGGAATTCCAAGCCGATTGTGTGTGACAATGGTACACGATTCGTAGGAAACAAGACTAGGCGATTCTGCAACCTGGAATATTGAATCGCTTACGCACCGAGATATCCTCAGTGTAATGGTCAGCAGAATCTAGCAACAAGATCATCATCAAAAACACGAAAAAGAAGTCAAGGAGCAGCGAGGGAGATGGGCGTAAGAGTTACCATTAGTTACGTGGGGTGACAGAACTACACCAAAGAATTCCACAGGGCGGACTCCATTCTCTTTGGTGTATGGTTGTGAAGCGGTGATTCCAGCAGAAGTCTGCTCCAACAATGAGGTATGGTACGAGCAGTTTAGAAACTAACCCAGATTTGTTGTCTTCCGTCTTGATTTTGCGTAAGAACCGAGGGATGCGGCCAAGATAAGATTAGCGACTTACCGGCAAAATGTGGCGGGACTTTCAACAAGCATGTCAAGGCCAGAGTATTGAGAGAAGGAGATTTGGTTACGAGGAAGGTATTCGAGAATACAAAAGAGAAGTCTGCAGGAAGCTGGCTGATGCAGGAAGGACCATACAGGATTGATTGATTGTGGGCCAAGGAGCTTATAGATTGGCAACTCGGAGGGAGAGTTAATTCTAGAGCATGGAATGCAACCAACCTCAAACTCTATCTTTGTTAATACGGTATTTTCAATTCTGTACTTTCAATTCTGTAATTTCAATTCTGCACTCTTTAATTGTTTTTGTAAATATTGCAAATTCCATTCAATAAAAACCATTGAACTCCAATGGTGTAGTTTAACTTTATTTCTAAGTTTTGCAGATTACATCTTTGGTTCAAGTAAATATTTTCTACCACAAATAAAAACAAAGTAAATATAAGACGCTACATATTACAAATAAAGGAGTTTATCCTCCAGGACTTGTTTAGGAGTTCATCCTCCATTCTACTTAGGAGTGAAACCTCCGATTGGGCTTGGTCCCCAGCTTCTAAGGAACTTGTCTTCCAGATTTGAGCTTAGTCCTCGGCCTTGGCGAGCACGATCTGCGGTGGAGATTTTCCTCCGATCCCACGGTCACGGCCGATCTGCAGAGCGGCGATCTGCTTTGTGAGGATGCGTCCTCTGATTGACGGACCAGGGCTTGACCGTAGTTAAGAGAGTCCTATAATATCCCTTAAGGTGAGCCATGATCATGCATACGTAAGTGCAGGGTGTACACTGCGAGGTTAGTACATTCACGTAACAATAGCGGCAATAGAAGCAACAGAACGATAGTAGTTAAGTCCTTGGACCACCAAGGTCGACTAAATACTAAGCAACCGAGTCCGTCAGAGCAGACTAGAAAAATGTCATGCTCTGCAGACCAAACAAAAGTTTCACAAAGAGCAAATGCATGAAGTTCACAGAATAATTACAGACCTGGACATACAAGTCCAGGCCAGACCACTGAATAGCAAATTGTTTGAATTTACACAAAATGTTCACGAAGTAATTGTTTTTCACTCTTCTTCTTCTTAAGGGTTGTCATCGGCTTGGGCATCTTCGCCAAAGACCACCATCACCAGACGCAGAGGGTTCTTCCCGATCGGTGCAAAGACTTTCCTCTCCTCGAACCGGCACACCGGGAAGAGCTGTTTGAATTTCTCCACAAAGAAGATCTAAGTCCCACTCACTACGCTCGGACTGGAGCACGCATCATTTGAATTCTGGTCTGGGCTGTGTAAAACAGCGCGGTCGATCTCTTGGTTCGGACTTGGCTTTCAAGCTCCCGAACACGCGCTGAGACCCTCGCTTCGACCTCAATGAGGCCAGCTCTCCTCGATTTGGCGAAGCAGCTTTTGGCTTTTTCTACCACCTCCTTCATGTTGTCCAAAGCCTTCTCCGAAGTCTGCATAAGCCTGCTCTTTCAGAGCAAGCTTGTCCTCCAGCCTGTGATCTACGGTTCCAGAAGTGGATAAAATGTGCCCCAAACTTGCTATACTGATCAAGAGTCTGCGAATTTTATGGTGTAAGGTACAATAGTGGTAGAATTATCATGAGCATTTGTACTAGGAGTAAGTCAGGACTAATACGAAGAAGCAGAGTGAGTGGCTCAACGCTTGATTCAGAGTATCGATCCCAAATCGGATCTGGGTCGAACCTTTAGCCGCTTGTTGGATAATGTTCTCCACTTTGTTGATGGCGTCTTTGGGCGAAGATGTTCTGGTAATGACAAACCTTCAATTTCTTCTATCTTCCTCTTCTTTGTTTTCTTATGCAGTGTACTCTTCTCTGCTCAACCTGAACCTTCACCTTAGGTTCTTCAACTTTCAACGCCTTGAACCTGGAGTAGGAATACGGTAGGAACAAGCGGTGGCTTCACATCTGGACCCTGACCAAGATAGCATCCATCTTCTCTTGCAGAAGAGTAGGATTCACCGCTTTAGTATGTGGCACAGAGGTTTCACCTAGCATAAGACCACACTTGATTTAGAATCACCGATCCAGACCAGACTTGACCAATCTTGAAACAAGAGAGAAACTTACCCTTGATGGCGTAAACCATAGCACGTGAACCTTTACACAGTCGGTGGCCTACGTAAAGTAGGAAAACACGTCTTGTTATCCCCTCGGACCAAGTCCTCTCCCCAAGAGGCAAGGCCATGAACGCAGCAATCCTAGCCTTAGAATCCTCGCAGCACAGTCGCCAAGAATCCATTGGGAACACAGAACATAAGAAACCTTGGACCTACCCAGAATAGAAAAGCTAGAAATAACAGATCCGAGTCAAGTGACTAACCTCTTTCACCAATAGGGTAGTCCAAACACCGCTATTCCCAGTATCGCCAGGGAAAAGGAAGCTTTGTCTTCCAGTCTTTATCATCCCGATGTCGTGGATGCTCCACAAGATTGCTCTGGCCCTTCCCGATTACGAAGATGAATCTTCCACGGACCACAGGTCCTTACGGAATAAGCGTTTTTCGGATCTTGCCTTTGTCAATTGTAATCAACTTTGTGCGAGTTTATCAACCAGACAGATAATCTTCCACATGCTTGGCATGATTTGGCAAGGGCAAGCTTCATAGAGGAAAGCACCCCACTAATCCAAGAATTACAGGGGATCCTCGGACCGATACGAAGGGAACTCATAGATGCAGACCCATCCAGGACGAGGTCCAAGAAGTCAGAACATAATCGTCTCGGGAGCGAAAATTTCACAGATTCAGTACGATTTGGTGATCTTTCAGGTGTTTAATGATTGTTTGAGAAAAATTTGTTTTGGTTTCGTCATCAAAAGAGTCGCCTTTGATGAATTTGTGATCCCCATACAAGATTTCATTAATCTCGATGATTTCAAGATCAGTGTCTTGTTCACCATGATTTTCAGATGATTTTGGTTTGATTTGAATTGATGATCGAAAAAGATGACAAAGGAAGAAGATGATGAATGTAGAAGGTAAAAGATAAAGTTGGCAAGGTGAGTTTTCTCGAAAATTTCTTGAAGGCTCCTATTTATACTCGAGGTTAAAAGAGTTCAAGTGGGATTAGGACTTTACCGTTGGTAAAATTCAAAACACCCTGGAATTAGCCGTTGCTACTATTCAGGATGTCAAATCGTTTAAATTCTCAACTACTTCGATTCTCTCATTATCTCTTTGAATATTGTGCAAAGTCCTGGTAAGTACATAGTTGTTATTCGAATTTATAGCCAGTTGTTTACTGCTCTAGTCTGTTCTGTATAGAAGTATTTGTACAGGATTGTTTCCTCAAGATTCTTTGAGCTGCACTTGAGAAAACAAGGGGCATTTGTTATGACCAGATTTTACACCACCCAGAACTGGCAGTTCTGGACAGACGACATAAATATGGTACAGAGCAGGATAAAAGAGCAACAGCAGGTATAACCCAGAACAGGTCAGAAGAGGCATGGCAGGTATGGTCAGAAAGGTCAACTATGACGGTTACAAAAGTCATGGGATAATGGAAGAAGTTACAGCTGAGCAGAAGTGGAGTCAATGGAAGTTATTTAACCGCCAAAGGTAGTGGAGATCATGGAGAACGTGCCCTAGAAAATAGGAACTAATTTTGCAGCTAGCTTTGCCTATATATAGAGGCTCATTTGTACATTTTCATGGATCTTTTTACTCTCATTAGCATACTTAAGCACTAGAAAATACACTACAACATACTACGGTAATTTACAGTCAGTTCTGTACAAGTAACTACAGAAGTGGTCACTTACACAGTTGTACTCTGTAACCCCCAACTCTGATATTAATAAAAGTACTCCTGGCTTGGTAGCCATGATTTTCCCCATCTTCTTCTCGGGGCTTCTGCGTCATCAAATCCCTGTGTCCTTAGTTCTGTCCCATATAGCTCAGTTCTGATCAATTCTGTTCTGTTCCGCAAATAGTACTAGTTGATCCATTTTTCTCTATTTTTTCTATCTTGTGAAGTTTTTACCAAAACAAGTTGGTACGAAAGGTTCCAGGACTTCCACCACCCATTGAAGAGGCAGCACCAGGGAGCTATGCTGATTCACCCTTTGATGACTGCATTGCAATGGTTGAGATGCCAAAGAAGTACTCAGCACCCAACCTAAAGCTCTATGATGGGACAGCAGATCCTCTGGAACATGTTGCACAGTACAGGCAGAGGATGTTCAACGTTCCTATCCCAGCAGAAAAGAGAGAGGCTTGCATGTGCAAAAGCTTTGGTTCAACCTTGACCGTCCAAATTTCTCCAAAGGTGGTATATCAACACGCCAATCAAGACCATCAAGTCGCTGCATGAGTCGATCAACCTTTTCAACATCCAGTTCGCCAGTAGCAGATTGTTGGAGAAGCAGACCAGTGATCTGTACCGGGTCATCCAGAACGAGAACGAGTCTCTAAGGGACTTCCTGCACCGCTTCAACAAGGAGAAAGTGTCCATCCCCAGATGTGACATCGGCACGGCCATTGAGGCCTTCAGGCAAGGTTTGGTAAGAGATTCTGATCTTTATGTTGAACTAACCCGCTACCCTTGTTCTACCTTTGAGGATGTGCAGGCTAAGGCTCTGGCCCAGATCAGGGTAGAAGAGGACCAGCAGTTCAGGGCACGATATCAGGACCAGGGTAGGGCCGAACGAAAAGTCACCACCCAGAGGCACAGCAACAACAGGCCTGGTCCATATCAGAGGCCAAACAGGAGGGAGGCAAACGCTGTGGATGAACAGACCGATGCACCCAGAGTTCCACCTCCAGTTTCAGAGTACTGCTTCTCTGTAGATCTTCCAGGACTGATCCACAAGATGGACAAGCTAGGTTCAGCAGTCTGTTGGGCCCAAAATCCGCAAGCCCAGATTTGGTCCAGAAAGTAGCCACAGCGAAGACCAGCACAGGGCCCAAGGCAGGACCCTGGACAGGATCTGGCGAGGCCGGCGGAGACTCCTGGAAGGACCCTGGGCAGGACCCTGGGCGAGGTCCAGGACGACCAGGACCCTCAGGAGCCTCACCAACGGAACTATACAAAATCAAAACGGATAATTTGTAACAACCCGGTTTTTCGTGACTTAATTAAACTAAGGCGGAATATTAATTAAGTCTATTTATTACAAAACCAGCTGTCATCGTATTACAACTCGTTATACATAATAAGAGTCATAGATAAAGCAGAGTTTAATTGATTACATTCTCTCAAAATATAAAATAAGGCCTTCAATCCCCTGATATAATTCGTCAATGTAGCCTCGGGGTACCTACGGGAAAATGCCGTTCAAATTCGATTATGACCCCGCACACGCTAAGCCACATAAAACCCATAGCGGTAAACACATAATAATTAACATATGCACATGTAATTAAATCAGCGCAAATAAAACATACAATAATGCAATTTATAAAACATAACATATCATAAATCATATAACGTAGCAATTGAATCATCGAATTATCTCAATTCATAATCATATAGGCAAATCATTATCATTTCATTCATATTCGGGGTAGTCGACCCTTTTCAATTATTCATATAGCAACATATACTCGCGAGTCTTGACTACAGAGTGGCTTGTGTACTCTCATAGATAATTACCCATATAATCTTCTATCAAAGTGCACTAGTTACTCAGACTCGTACATCAGATCAAACACTAAGTAGCATAAGATACAGCTACCTAACATCCAACACAACATGGATAATCTAAGATGAAACACGACCATAAGCCAACAAACTAGCAAGGATGGAAACATGCAGACCTAATAAGCGTCCGCGCATTAGCGTGCCGGTCACATCAACGGACTTTAAATGCTAACGATATCAAGCAGGTAATAAGGAGGATCAGTCCCTTGTCTTTTGTATGCATACACCACCCTATTGGTGCGACTATTACACTACGACAGATCCCCCGGATGGGAATGGCTATTTTCCGTTACCTCATATGGGCCCGTGAACGAATCGATACCCAGGGCGAAAATCACGTTAAATAACGACTGTGAGAGTCATTAAATGCACCACTAGCACCTAATAAGCGTGATAGTGTCCCCATATGCGGCTACCTTACCAATCCTGACCCTATAGCGTTTAACATCGCAGACACCCGAGTACTAATCATACAACGTTATAATCGAAGGGTATAATCTCATGTCGGGCCGTGCCTTTTAATTCAAATCCTAAGTTGTCGAAGGAATATCGAGTATGAGGAATAAATTCCTCACTATCGGATTCAACCCAAACAATCGCAGAGAATCTTAGGGTTCCCAAGTTAGAGCGGACGGTCAAAGTAAAGTCATCGAAAGGTCAATTCACAAGGGTGGCGCGATAATTATTCTAAACATGTGACGAGAGTTTTAACTCTAAGTATTCAATTCTTAATTCATTATTTCTTTTATCGTTCATAGCTCAGGTGATAATTCTTACTAATTATAACGTCGTCGAACTTGTATAATGAAATTTTAGTTCTAACAGTTCTTCAGGTAAACGGAAGCACATAGAAAACTTAAATATTTATTTTGAGTCCGTTCGTAATACTTTAAATATTTTCACTATTCATTATTTTACTTTTAAATATTAATTCTCTTTACTTAGTTTACTTTAAAATGATTTATTTCGAATAACTTAAATATTTTATTAATTCAAGTGTAAGTATTTTATTTGATTAAGTTAAATGATTTAGTTCCGTTTAAATTTCAACTTAAGTATGTTTACAATTAGTGATATAAATATTCCAAGTTTCGTTTGATATTTTCATAGTCAATATAACTAATGAAGGTGTTTAGTTACATAATATTCATAACATTTATTTTAACATTAGAAATATTACTTAAATGATATTTAACAAATTTTAGTATTCTTGATAAAATATAATTAGCTGACATTTAGTTAAATTTCTTTAGATGGTTTAATTTCTCAATACGACTTCGTATTATAATTTTTCTTTACTTATTCGATTTAGGTAAAAAGATAATTTGATCGTAAAAACTTATTTGAGTCTATATAACTTAGAATCTTTTCTACCTTATTTTTATGAATCATTTGTGTCTTTTTATAATGTCTTACGTCTAATATGTTTAATTTCTATTATACGACTTACATCGATTTAGTGAGATTGTCGACTTTAAGATTAATTCTTATTTTTAAAGGTATTGTTTAATTTTATGAGTTTTGCTTTAAGTTAATATTTTCATATAAGATGTTATACTTACTAAATTATTTATATGGTTCGATAATCTTTTTGGCCCTTACATTTTCATACTTAGTAAATTTTCGACACTTTATTTTTATCCTAATTTGTATTTGTGACATTAGTTCTTAAATTACTTTTTAATTAAAAGACTTCGTCTAACTTTATTTTATTTTCAAAAATCTTGTTAGTGATACTAATTTTTAGCTTTATTTGATAATAGCTTTACTTAGGATTATTATAAATTTCAAGTTCCTCATTTTATTATACTATTTTAACCAAATACTTTGTTGGGACTAAAAACCCAGGCTGGTCCAGAACCCTGGGCCAGGCCTAGACGGCACAGATCCTCAACAGACCAGACATGCAAACAAAGACTGCACTGTACAGACAAAACAAAGGTGCAGGCCAGGAGAGGAAAAGCCAAGATGGGCCAGGCCCAACAAAGGAAGTAAAACACCAAAAGAGGAAAATCCAAGGACGCAACAGTAACCCTAAGAGAGACGTTGGAAAGACCCAGTCAAGCATGCTGGAACTCAGCCTTGAAGATAGGAACGACGTAAATCGTTGGAGAAGTTACCTACAAAGGAGGAGCCGAACGTTGAACCCTAAGGACATTATATAAGGAGGAGAACTCAGAAGAAAAAGGGCATTCATGATCACATAACTCAAGCACACAACATTTTACGCAATTCTCAAGCATTCAAACACTTGATAATTAGTTCACGTCTTTATTCCCTGTACCAGTTTGTCCAGAGTCTGTACCCCCTATTTCTGAACTAGTGAAGATCCTCTCCTGGCTTGGCGCCCGTGGTTTTTCCCTTAACATTTAAGGGTTTTTCCCACGTAAACATTTCGTGTGTTTTGTGTACTTTCATTGCTTTTCTTTACGTTTCAACTCAATAATCTAAACCATAATAAAAGGATAGTACTAGTAGATCCACGTGAACCTAAATCGAACCGTGTGAGAAAATCACCCCGAACAGTTTGGCGCCATCTGTGGGGATACTAGTTTATTAATCCTACAAAATTTTCTAAAAACCAACGAGATCAACCAAACGTGAGAGATGGAAAGCACAAGCGCGGAAGCCATGCTCAAGCTCCAGGAGGAACTGCAGCAGGCCAAGAAAGCAGCAGAGGATGCCAAGGCAGAGGCTGCAAGACTGAAGGAGGCTGAGGCTGCCCTGAAGAAACAGCTGGAGTCCTCTGCTCAGAAGAAAGCCTCAGGATCCCGGATCCCACCAGGTACACCATTTTCTGATGTGATTAAACAACTTGACTTTTCTACCTTCTCTTCTGCAGGGTCAAAAGGTACAAAAGGCGACCCGCTCCATGTGGAGGAAGATCAAGAGAACAATGGTGCAGGAGGAGGCGGTGAACCAAAGACACCAGAGGGAGTAAGTGCAGGCCAGGTCATGGAATTCATGATGATGGAGATGCAGAAACTCTCGGAGTTGGTACGAAAGGTTCCAGGACTTCCACCACCCATTGAAGAAGTAGCACCAGGAAGCTATGCTGATTCGCCCTTTGATGACTGCATTGCAATGGTGGAGATGCCCAAGAAGTATTCAGCGCCCAACCTAAAGCTCTATGATGGGACAGCTGATCCTCTGGAACATGTTGCTCAGTACAGGCAAAGGATGTTCAACGTTCCTATCCCAGCAGAGAAGAGAGAGGCCTGCATGTGCAAAAGCTTTGGTTCAACCTTGATCGTCCACTCCAAAGTGGTACATCAACCTCGCCACCAAGACCATCAAGTCCTTCGCGAGCTGATCAACCTTTTCAACATCCAGCCACAAGAGCGGCGTTGGAGAAGCGAACCCGATGATCCAGACCGGGTCATCCAGAACGAGAACGAGTCTCTAAGGGATTTCCTGCACCGCTTCAACAAGGAGAAAGTGTCCATCCCCAGATGTGACATCGGCACGGCCATTGAGGCCTTCAGGCAAGGTTTGGTTAGAGATTCTGATCTTTATGTTGAACTAACTCGCTACCCTTGTTCTACTTTTGAGGATGTGCAGGCTAAGGCTCTGGCCCAGATCAGGGTAGAAGAGGACCAGCAGTTCAGGGCAAGGTATCAGGACCAGGGCAGGGCTGAACGAAAAGTCACCACCCAGAGGCACAGCAACAGCAGGCCTGGTCCGTATCAGAGGCCAAACAGAAGGGAGGCAAACGCCGTGGATGAACAGGCTGATGCACCCAGGGTTCCACCTCGGTTTGAGTATTGCTTTTACAGACCGCCAGGCCTGATCAACAAGCTGGACAAGTTAGGCTCAGCAGTTAGATGGCCAAAAGCAAGTGAGAAGCCTAATCCAAGGCGGGACACGACCAAGTGGTGTGAGTACCATTATGATATTGGGCATACCACAGAGGACTGCATAGCTCTAAGGAGGGAGATAGCTCATCTACTAAAGAATGGCCACCTGAAGGATATCCTGCCCAGGAACAGGAGGAACAAAGATGAAAGAGATGAGCCCAGAGATCTTCCACCACCACCACCAACCCATGAGGTAAAATTCATCTCTGGTGGATCAGATATTTTGTGGACTACCATATTCTGCAGCAGAGCGTGTAGCCCTGGAGATCAGGCAGCACCCACCAGGAGGACAAGCAGGTCCAGTCCAGGAGATCGTGTTTGATGAGTCAGACCTACAAGGAGTGCATGGGCCACACCCCGATGGGTGGTGATCAAGATCCGCATTGGAACCTCGCATGGTCGTGGAGAGTCTTGGTAGATGGAGGCGATTCACCAACATCACCATGTTGGAGGCGCTGGAAGCTATGGGGCAGTAAGAGTCTGATGTAACGAAGAAGCCCAGCGTCCTGGTAGGGTTCAGTGGAGAAACAAAGCACAGCCTGGGAGGGATCACCCTACCAACCTATGTGGAAGGAGTCAACTCTTTTGAGAAGTTCTGCGTAATAGACTGCCTAACCTCATACAACATAATCCCAGGCCGACCACGGATCCACAATCTCAAGGTCAGACCTTCAACATACCACGGTGCATCAAGATCCCAACGAAGTGGGACAAAGATGAGGAGAAGCGGCAGATCGCACAGAATGTTACAGATGACCACGAAACCTTCTCGCCTGGTAAGTCCTCGCATAGCAATTAAAGCGACTGTCAGTTCTGTTGAGAATCTCGTCCCACGCATGGAGACAGATGAAATTGTTCTGGCTGGAGAAAGACCTCGACAGAAGGTTACGGTTGGTTCGACGCCCAGAGGTAATCGGACACCGCTCTAATTGACTTTCGAGGAAAAAGAGCATTGTTTTGCTTGGTCCCATTTTGATATGGTGGTATAAGTTCGATGTTATTACACACAAGTTAAATATTGACCCAAGTTTTAAGCCCGTGAAAGCGAGCAGGAAGTTTGCACCGTAACGTAATGAGATTGTGAACCAGGAGGTGCGAAATTGCCGGACATGGACATGATCAAAGAAGTAATGTACCCAGTTGGTTGGCAAATGTAGTTGTGGTGCAGAAAAAGAATGGCAAGTGGAGAGTATGCGTGGACTATACAGATCTGAACAAGGCGTGCCCAAAAGATTCATTTCCACTACCACACATAGATGCCATGGTGGACGCCACCGCAGGACATGAGGTGCTAACATTCATGGATGCAGCTAGCGGATTCAACCAGATCAGGATGCACACTCCAGACCAGGAGCATACAGCGTTCATGACCAGCAGAGGAATATATTGCTACAAGGCTATGCCTTTTGGACTAAAGAATGCAGGTGCAACATATCAAAGGCTGGTGAATATGATGTTCAAGGACCAGATTGGAGACACAATGGAGGTTTACATTGATGATATGGTGGTGAAATCAAAGAAAGCTGAGGACCACATCCAGGACCTGGAAAAGGCGTTCGAGATTCTGGAACAGTATAATATGAAGTTAAATCCTACTAAATGCACCTTTGGTGTCACTGCAGGAAAGTTCTTAGGATATATGGTGACAAAGAGAGGCATAGAGGCTAGTCCAGAGCAGATCTCAAAGAATAATCAACTTGCGGTCCCCTCGAACTCGAAAGATGTCCGTAGAACTGATCGGAAGAGTAGAAATAGCAATGTATTCATCTCCAGGTCTTACGAAGGTGCAAGCCCTTCTATGATCTTCTCGAGAAAGAACAAGCAATTCAACCGGGGACAGAGCATGAGAAAGCATTCCAGACCTGAAGCGTACTATCATCACCCCACTTTTATCCAAACTCGAACCAGGAGTCACCGGTCCTCTACCTCTCTCGAACGGAAAGCTGCGTAAGTGCGATCCTGGTGAGAGAACCCGATGGACAAAGAACATCCGGTGTATTATGTAAGTAAGAGTCTTCTAGATGCTGAGACCAGGTATTCTGTATTGGAAAAATTTGTTTTGGCTTTAACAGTTGCTTGTACCAAGTTACGTCCTTACTTTGAGGCACATCACATTATCATTCGTACTAATGTTCCTGTGAGATCAGTATTGTCTAGACCAGAACTTTCAGGTCGTATGTCAAAATGGTCAGTAAAGTTGAGCACCTATGATCTATCCTACGAGCCCAGAACAGCAATCAAATCTCAAGCATTAGCAGACTTTGTGGCTGACTTCACTCCCACACTAGAAAAGCAGGTAACAAAAGAAATCTTCCATCTGGACCAGAAACAGCAGATCTGGGAACTCTGGACAGATGGTTCAGCCAACATTAGGGGCACTGGACTAGGTGTGGTCCTGAAGTCGCCACAGGGGGACAAGATAGTACAGGCTGTAACCTGTGAGTTCAGGACTACCAACAATGAAGCTGAGTATGAGGCACTGATAGCAGGACTGAACGTGTGTCTAGACATGAAGGTTCAGAATCTAAAGGTAAAGATAGACTCTTTGTTGGTTGCAAACCAAATCAACGGTACGTACGCTGCTAAAGATTCTAAAATGATTGCATATCTTGATTTGGTTAAAAATCTTTTTCAAAAGTTTACTAACATTGAGGTTGAGCAAGTCCCTAGAGATCAGAATGTGCAGGCAGATGCTTTGGCTAACATTGGATCAGCATTTGAACCTGGTTTGGACGGTATACCTATTATACACATCTTGGAACCAAGTCCGAGAAAATTCAACCAATCTGCGCAGAGCACGCCGAGCAACCTGCACTGGACCAAACCATACTATGAGTGGCTAGTCCAGGCAAGTTACCACAGGACAGGGTGGTGGCAAGAGCATTCAGAATCAAGGCGTCAGGTGTATTATCATACAAGGCGTATTATTCAAGGTCCTTCAACTGTCAGACTACTGCGCTCGAACGACCAGTCAAGACAAGATCTATCGTAAATACACGATGGACACTGTGGAAACCACACAGGTGGTAGAAGCATGGTCAACAAAATCTTGCGCATGGGCTACTACTGGCCCACAATGAAAACAGATAGCATCCAGTATGCCACAAAATGTGACGCCTGTCAAAGGCATGGTCCAGAGATACATCAGCCTGCACAGAACCTGCACTCAATATCTGCACCATGGCCATTCATGAAATGGGGCATGGACTTAGTTGGCAAATTACCAATGGCTCCAGGACAGAAGGTGTTCATGCTAGCAATGATGATTACTTCTCCAAGTGGATAGAGGCAGATGCATACAAAAACGTCACAGAAAAAGAAGTTATAGCCTTCATAAAGAAGAACATCATCAGCAGGTATGGGATCCCCTCTGAAATCATATGTGACAATGGACTTGCATTTGTGGGAAACAAGACCAGAGATTTCTGTACAAAGTGGAACATCAAGTTGGTGACCTCTCCACCAAGATATCCTCAAGCAAATGGACAAGCTGAGTCCAGCAACAAGATTGTGATCAATTGCATCAAGAAGAAGCTGATGGAGAAACAAGGGAGATGGGTTGAAGAGCTGCCACTAGTACTATGGGCAGACAGAACTACGCCAAAGAGAGCCACAGGGCAAACTCCATACTCAATGGTCTATGGCTGTGAAGCAGTACTACCCGTGGAAGTGCACGTTCCAACAATCAGGTATGGGTTCAATACATTTTCTGAGAATAATGAACTACTCTGTGACAGCCTGGACACAGCCCAAGAGCTCAGAGACTTAGCAGCGGTAAGGTTGGCAGCATACCAACAATCAGTGGCCAGAAGTTACAACAAGAATGTGAGAGTACGAATGTTCAGGACAGGGGATCTGGTCCTGAGAAAAGTATTTCAGAACACAAGGGACAAGGCTGCAGGCAAGTTAGCCCCAACATGGGAAGGCCCATACCTTATTGATTCAGCAACAGGCAAAGGCTCTTACAGACTACAGACCCTGGAAGGAGACATGATCCCAAGACCTTGGAACACACTCCACCTCAAGCTCTATCACATGTAAAGTGTCCTGGACCAAGACATCTGGTAATCCACAAAACTCGAAACTTTTCCTTTACAAATTATCCTATACAACTGTACTGACTTGAGCGTCGGAGGGCCGTTGGCTAATGCCAACGGTCAAGCCCTGACCCTCCTTTCTGTGCAGACGAAACAGTGCAAAAGTCTGGCCCAGAACCAAGAACAAATGCAAAGACAAAGACAAAAATTTGGGCTCCACTTTAACGATCGCACTAACGGACAGGAGTAATGTCCGTTAAGAGAGCCCCAAAGTGTAAGTCGCCTAAATTCTCAAACGCATGCATGCTACTTTACAAATTCATAACAAATTATATGCGCATCATAACAAAAAGCATAACAAAACATAACATAACATAACCCAGCATATAGCAAAAAAGTCAGAACCAAGCAATCCATGCCAGCACATGGATGCAAATGTCAAAGCAGAATTCAGAAACAAAGTTCAAACCAAAAAGACAAAGTTTAAATTCTTACAGGCCAAACAAACACAGGGGACATTCCCCCCCTGGCAAATTCATAGTTTGTTCAAAAAAGAAAACCAATAACAAGTCCAAGGTTCAAATTGATTCATTCGTCGGACTCACCAATCTTTTCAGCATGTTCCTCCACAGGGTCAGCATTGGAAGGCCCAGTTCCATCAAAGACTGAATCTACACCATCGGTTCAACACTGACCGGACGGTAGCTCAAAGACCCGGCTGGCGGTGAGGTAACTTCACTTTGCTCCGAATAGGCTGCCCAGGAAATAGTTGCCTGAAGGTAGCAAGCTCCGCAGAGAAATCCCAAGCAGCACGTTCTTCAGGGCTGGCATTCATCATTTCAACACGAGTACGAAGTGTGTAAAACACACTCGAGTCCGCCAAAGCCACATTGTGCTGGCTAACCTCAGCCCTGAGTCCCTCAATCTCCTGGGTCAGCTTTGCGATAAGGGCATCCTGCATCCGGACCCTCTCAGAGCTGGTCTTGTTCTGAGTAACCATCCTCTCACAACGAAGGCTCACACTCTCAAGCTCCTTTTTGCTACTCTCGAGGGAAGAACGGAGTAAATCATTCTCAGCCTCAGCCTGACCCCTACCACTTTCCAGAAGTGGCACCGTGGAACCAAGGCTGGCAGACATAAGAAGCAACTATAGGTGCAGAACAAAACAGAAGATCAAAATCATATCAAAAGCAAATCTGGACAGAAAACAAAAGCATAAGAAAGGATACAAACCTGAGCACAACAGCCTACCATCTTGTGCGCCAAGCGCGTAGAGTCTAGAGCAGCAGGAGCAGAGGACAGAGTAGCAAAGCTCTCACTTAAGGACTTCCCCAAAGAAACGTACTCTGATTGGCTCTGAGAGTGTAGAGGAACAGACAACACAGGATTCATTTGAGGTAGCTTCATTTTCTTCCTCTTTTTCTGGTCAGGAGTAGCTTCAGGAGATTCAGCAACCACTTTGGTGGACCTAGTCTGAACCCCTTCTGGCGCCTTCCTCTTGGAAGACTCAGAGACGGGAGCCACCATACTCACAACAGGGCCAGAGCTACCACCAGACTTTGCAACCTCACGAGCCTGGGCAATCCGTGCAGCGACAGCGTCCATTGGCAGAAAAGTCTTCTTGCCAGGTCCAGAAGCTGGAGACATTACAGGGAACAGATTACGAAGGAACGGGAGATGTATCAATTCGTGAACCAAAGAGAATATGTCAGTACCAGTAGCGGTGCTAGGCACAGAACTCTGGCCTACACCAGGGATTCGCAAAGGGGGCAGAATAGAATGTCCACCAGTCCCAGGGAGTATAGAAGTCAACGGGGTCACATGAATGGGAGTTTGGTCAAAGTGACCTGTACTCACAGACTTTTCACCCTCCTCGGGCACAGCCTCTTCCTCACTTCCAGACTCCTCCTCCTCCTCATCAGACTCTCCAAGATCATCAAAGACGCCTGCCCAGGTGAATCACTTCAACAGCATCGTCGTCATCATCATCAGGTCGCATGCACTTGGGCCAGGCCCTCTTGTCAGCAGGCAACTTCAGAAACGCCTCAATCCTCCTCCTTGACCCAGGGTCGTCAGGAGTAGGAACCCAATCAGAAACTACAAAACAAATCCACAACGAAACCTAAGCAAAAGACACATGCAAAAACAAAGCAGATGGAAATTCGAAAGTTCGAGAAACATACCAGTTCCCTTCAAAGAGAACTCAGGTGCCCAGACATTGGGGCCTAGACTGTTGCTACGGATAAACATATAATAGCAGGGCCAGTTACTTTCGTCACCAGCATCCGAACGGGTCAAGAGATGCGAGCATTTATCCCTCAAGCGAAAATGAATTCTCTTCTTCTTATACATTCGCAAACGATAGGTGTTCCTTATATCAGCAAGCTGGATCTCTACCCCGTACCTCCGGCAGAGGGAGTCAATCCCATGGATTAAACGCCAGACAGAGGGCATGACTTGACAAGGCGGCACTTGAATGGTGCCCAGAAAAGCATTCATCAGTGGGCAAAGCGGGAAAGTGGCACCGAATTTGAAGGACGATTCAAAAATCGAAAACCACCCAGGGCTAACCCAGTCTACCCTGACATCTTTCGTGTCTGGGGCCCAAACCTCAGCACCTTCAGGGATTTTACCTTCCCTCTTCAGCCTCGCCACAGCCCCTTGGGCAAGCAAATTAGGGAAGATGTTGACGTCTTCAATCAAATTGGTCGCCTGAAAGACGGAGTCACCATGGGTGTAGGAAACAGCAGTGGAAGGGCCAACATCATCGCGTGCCATGGTTGAAGATTGAGAAGTGGAAGAAGAAAGCTAGGGCTTTTTTCGAAATTGATTTGGGGTTTTTCGGTAGGTTTTAGGTTTCAAAGCAAAGGAAGATCAGAGAAAAATAAGGTAGAGAGAGACAAAAACCTAAGGTATATATAGAGGGAGCAAAAGGAAGTTGGGTTTTACAAAAATAAACGCGCGAAGAGACGTGATAAGACCCACGATGGGACGTGCGCAGTTTATAGAGCGCCAAAAAGGGGCGCAATTCCCCACAAAAAGCCAACTACCTCATTAATTACAAAGTTCAGGTCTCAGGACCAAAGACACAGCAAAACAGAAGGAGCCTGGGCCAGGCTCAGCCCTGGACCAGGGTCAAAGCATCTCCTTACCCCCCAGTTCAGGACTGAAGGGCAAGGAGATGGGGGACAAACTGTTGGGACTAAAAACCCGGTGGTCAGAACCACTGGGCCAGGCCTAGACGGCATCTGAGGATCCTCGGCCAGATCAGGACATGCGGCGACACTGCATGTACAGACAAAACAAAGGTGCAGGCCAGGAGAGGAAAAGCCAAGATGGGCCAGGCCCAACAAAGGAAGTAAAACACCAAAAGAGGAAAATCCAAGGACGCAGCAGTAACCCTAAGAGAGACGTTGGAAAGACCCAGTCAAGCATGCTGGAACTCAGCCTTGAAGATAGGAACAGCTTCAGAAATCGTTGGAGAAGTTACCTACAAAGGAGGAGCCGAACGTTGAACCCTAAGGACATTATATAAGGAGGAGAACTCAGAAGAAAAAGGGCATTCATGATCACATAACTCAAGCACACAACATTTTACGCAATTCTCAAGCATTCAAACACTTGATAATTAGTTCACGTCTTTATTCCCTGTACCAGTTTGTCCAGAGTCTGTACCCCCTATTTCTGAACTAGTGAAGATCCTCTCCTGGCTTGGCGCCCGTGGTTTTTCCCTTAACATTTAAGGGTTTTTCCCACGTAAACATTTCGTGTGTTTTGTGTACTTTCATTGCTTTTCTTTACGTTTCAACTCAATAATCTAAACCATAATAAAAGGATAGTACTAGTAGATCCACGTGAACCTAAATCGAACCGTGTGAGAAAATCACCCCGAACATACTTATTTAGTATATTTTAAGTTCATTATCAACTTTAGAGTTTTAATAAAGTAGTCGTCTTATTAAATGTGATATATGACTTTTTATATAACTATTTATTTTAGAAAATTTAATATGAGTAACTTTTAATTTATATTAAAAATGAACTTTACTTTTAAATTGATTTAATCCTAATTTAAACTTGATTCTCTTTTTATTTAACTCTTTACTTTTAGTTGTATTTTAATTTGAACCATTAAGTGACTACAACTATTTTTACGACTATAAATATTTTTATATTTATTTAGTTTATTTACTTAAGCCGGTTAATAATATTTTTAGTCTTATTTTATACTTGTGATTACTTATATTTAATATTTTCAATAATTTACACATAACATATAATTTCAACATGATAAAATTTCATATAAAATCAACAATAATTTAACAACACATTTTTCACCTAAACATATTATCATAAAATCATACAAATATCATATTTCACAATTTAATTCAACATCATATAATAATTCAAATTAACACACAATCAAAATTCACAAAATCACATAAATCATTTATATAACACATGAACACAAAAATTATATATTCTAAATACGTAAATTAAACTAGTGTGCGGGGGCACCTTATGTTTGGCTCACGAACAGAGGCCTCCAAATAAAACCCGACATAAATAAGTTCCAAGCACGACAACGGTCCGGCCTAACTCGAAAGTGACAGCGACATCTCACCCACAAAAGACGGGAAAAATGAGAAGTGATACATACGCAAGTCAATAATTAATTAATCGACGAAATATAATGAACTAAAATCGGGACATTTTAATAGAATGAGGCTCACCCAAATAAAATGAAAAAGGACGGTGGTGAGCAGGGGACCCCGAGAACGCAGGGCAGAGGAAGGAGAGGAAGAGAAGGGAAAAGAGCAGGGGAGAGAGAGGGAGGCCCACGGTGGTGGCTCCGGCGAGGCTGCTCCGGTGGTGGTCGAGAGAGAAAAAGAATCAAATCGATAATTACTTGACCGACAAAATAAAATCGAAACCGAAAACGAAACGGGAATCATAAAATGGAAATCGAAAGGGGCTCACCAAACGGAGGCTAACAAAGGCGGTGTGAGTGGTGGTCGGACTTGACTCCGGTGAGGAAAGAGTGGCGGCCATGGTGGCGGTGTCGGCCGAGGAAGGGGACAGAAAACAGGGGGAAAGCAGGGGAGGAAGACGGGGCACGGCCATGGCGGTTCAGGTGGTCATGCTCGAGCTTGAGGTCGCCTTTAATGGTGACTTCAGTGGTGGTGTACGGTGGTGACGTTGACGGAGCTCCGTGAGTGAAGAGAGAAAGCAGAGGAGGCGGCGGTGCGGTAGTGCTCAGGTGGCAGCAAACAGGGGCGGTCGTCGGTGGTTGAGCTCGACGGTGGCAGCCATGGTGGTGACTATGGCGGCCGTGAAGGTGGTCGTCGCTGTTGCTGGTGGTTGTTGTTGTCGGCTGTTGTGTTTGTTGTTGTTGTTGCCGTGCTGTTTTTGTTGTTGTTGTTGTTGCTTGTTTTAGTTTCATTAATTTAATTAAAGAGAAAAGAAAAGGAGGAAGAAGGTAAAGAAAGGAGGAGGAAGAAGATGAGATCAGGAAAGAGGGAGTATAAGGAGAAAAAGGAAGTGTGCCTTAGAAGCTAAAAAGAAATATCTTCATTCACAAGTGGGGGTGTATGTCGACCTACATGGGGGACTTTAGGGTTCAATTTTTCCGATTTGCTCTGTTTCATTCGCTCTTATTTATAAACCTTTATATTTTATAAAATATATTAAGTATAATATATTTCGTTGTAGTTCTATTTTTATTTTCTATATTGTTAAACTTATATTTTAAAATTAAATGGTATATAAAAATATTAGTTACAAATTTTGGTACGGTCTCACAGATTTTCAAACGGTCTGTTTATTTGCAAGATACGTTTTAATAAAACTATATTTATTCAAGTAATAATAATTTTTAAAGTAAAACGCAAATTTACTAAGTTTAATAAAACCAATTGAATCAAGATTTTAGTTTGACAAGTATTTTAAAAATAAAAATATAATACGGATTAATATAAAAATCGAGAAAGTTTAATTAGAAATATCTTGAGAAAGTTTATTTAATCGAAAATTTTCAGCCGCGTTTTTGAAGTAATTGAATAAAAGTTAATTTATATAAATTTTAATTTAAGAATTTTGTTAAAATAATTAATTAGTATTAATAAAAACACGGGGTGTTACATAATTAAGGCAGGTGCGAGAATGGGGGAGGCGTTACATAGAAGGAGCGAATCAAGGCAAATGAATAGGGAAGAATAACGGCTAGGAGAAGGGAGAAAAATCAGGAGGTCTACAACTATAAAAGACAAGCTAGGGTTCAAGGAGGAGGCATTCAACATTCAACCATTATCCTACGGCAAACTAATCATTCCGTTTACATTTCTCAGAAAACACTTTACGCTTTCTACATACTTTGTACCTAATAACGTGCCCACGCACCTAAGTCTTGTAGTCCTCCTTTGAATAGTGGATAGTTGGTGGGACAAGAGCCTCCCCCCGCGGTCGTTTCCCACATCGGGTTTTCCGCGTAACCAAAAAACTCTCGTATCTCGTTTTATTATCTTCGTTGCACTTCTTTACGTTTCCATTCGCAATTTATTGATCGGGCATACATTTAGGTCGCTTTAACCCCAATCACATTGAATCAATACTTGGTAAATTTTTTGCCGAAACATTTGGCGCCGTCTGTGGGGAATTGCGATCATCTTTGTAGCCAGATTCATCCCCTCAACTAGCAATCATGTCAAGCAACGCCAGTCAAGGGTCGACCAGTTCACCGGTGGTGTCCAGCCGCAGGCGTTCTCAAGAATCGGTCTCGTGGTCCTCACCGCCTGGTTCCCACGACTAGGGTAGTGTCTGCTACAGCAACTGCTGCCCAGCCAGGACGCACCGCAGGGGTCCCAAGATCACCCTCCTCAGCGCCCAGGGGATCACCGCCCGCCAGCACTGGAGGATTCGGAATGCCCCCAGGATGGCTGCCAGAGTCCACAGGAGGCTCTCAGGGACGTGCCAGCACACAGCCTCAGGATCCGCTCCATACCCTAATGAGGAGCATGGAGTCGCTGTCCAGGGTTATGGACCAAGTACGCAGAGGAGGCGAGGAAACCGCTAGAAGGTTGCAGGCTCTGGAGTCCAAGGTTCAGCAGGGAAGCAGCGGATCAGTACTCCCAGGAACCAGCTCTGGAAGGGCAGGTCCCAGCAGCAGGAGGATTCCTCAGGAGCTGGTGACTCAGCTTGATCTCGGAGGAGTCACCCCAACATCCTCAGCATTCCAGGACCTTGGGGCCATTGCCATCGACACCTCCCTAAGCCTTGGCAATCAGCAGCCAAGCCCAGGTAACTTTGCGTCCAGCAACTTGTACGGAACTAACATCCCCTTCTTGACAGGAACTCCAGAGCAAAACTTGGACGGAGTGGCTACCGGATCAGTTGTGACTGCAGCGCCATTGTTCGCGGACCCAGTACACCACGATGCTGGGGCCCTGGCAGGAATAGGGTTCAACCGCGCCGTAGAGCAGCAGTTGCAGGAGCTGAGGAGCATGATCACCAAGATCCTGTGGGTGCCTGTGCCGCCGGAGAGGCAAAGAGCCGACGCTACGCCGACTCACCTTTGTGGACTCAGATCTCACACACTCATGTTCCAAAGGGTTTCAGCCCCCCTACCATGACGCTGTACGATGGGACCTCAGACCCTCAGGATCACGTGAACCAGTACAAGCAGAAGATGATGGTGGTCACGGCAACGGGGGCCTTGAAGGAGGCTTGCATGTGTAAGGGCTTTGGCTCCACCCTCACAGGAGCAGCTCTGGAATGGTTCGTCAGCCTCCCGAATCGGTCCATCACCTCGTTCGCTGGACTGGTCAACGCCTTTGGTCAGCAGTTCGCCAGCAGCAGGAAGCCTGAGAAGCAGACCAGCGACCTGTACCGCCTGGTGCAGAAATCCGGAGAAACAACAAGGGAGTTCCTCAACCGCTTTAATAGAGAAAAGGTCTCCATCCCGCGCTGTGATGTCGCAACCGCCATAGAAGCCTTTCGCCAGGGTCTCAGGGAAGACTCAGACCTCTACAGGGACCTGACAAAGTATCCATGCTCAACGTTCGAAGATGCTCAGGCAAAAGCGCTGGCAGCCATCAGGCTCGAGGAAGATGCAGCGACCAGGAAGAGGACCCACAGCAGCCCTCCCAGGAAGATCACTAGCGACCGCAGGAACGAGAGGTCCAGGCCATATCAGAAGCCTACGGTCAACAAAGTTTCAGGAGCCGTGGACTGGAGGAGCCGCCAGGATCTCCCACCAAAGGTAAGTGAGTATAAATTTACTACTGATATTGATGGGCTGCTCAAACACTTGCAGGACCTGGGAGACAGAGTCAGATGGCCACGAAAGAGCCCGGCCAACGGGGACACCGAGGACTGCGTGGCTCTGAGGAGGGAGCTGAAGTACCTCCAGGATAGGGGGCACCTCGACCACATCCTGCCAAGAGCCTCCAGGTCTAGCAAGGTGGGGGCCACGGAACAGGTCCTGCCGTCGCCGCCGCCGTTGTACACAAAGATCGTGAACGTAATAACAGGAGGGTCGGAGCTGTGCGGATTGTCCTACTCAGCAGCCAAGAGGCGAGCCCGAGCAAAGAAGGGAGAAAGGCCAAGATCTCACCCAGGTGGTGGCCCACCACAACTTGCCAACTGTGACGTTTGACGAACAGGACGCTGAAAACACACCTGAGGAACATCACGACGCCCTGATCATCACCCTGTCCATAGGGAACTGTTTGGTGAAGAGGATCCTGGTGGATACAGGAAGCTCGGTCAACTTGCTCATGCTGCACTCGCTGAGAGACATGGGCTTCAGCGAGAAAGATTTGGTGAAGAAACAGGTTCCCCTAGTTGGCTTCAGTGGCGAAACAGCACACTCTATGGGAGAGATCACCATCCCGACCTTCGCAGGAGGCATCAACAAACAGGTAAAGTATTTGGTTATTGATTGCCAGTCATCTTACAATGTAATTCTTGGCAGGCCCTGGATCCACGAGATGAGAGCGGTACCCTCAACGTACCATCAGTGCGTCAAATTCCCAACACCCTGGGGGGTGCAAGAAATCCGTGGTGATCAGGAGGCTGCGAGGGATTGCTACAAGGATGCTCTTAAACCAACCGTGGTGCCCCCGGAAGCGTAGCAATTACAGAGAAAACGCGCTGAGGAGATGTACCAGAGCCGAGCAACGGATTGGACCAGTGAACCTTGACGCCAAGCAAAGACCAGAGCGCACGGTCCTGATAGGGTCAGACTGCACAGGTGATATCCGAACTAAACTTGTCAATTTGCTTAGAGCTAACATGGATTGCTTCGCTTGGTCCCACGAAGATATGGTAGGGATAGACCCGAGTGTCATAACGCACCAACTCAATGTGGACCCTGGATACACCCCGGTCCAGCAGAAGAGGCGCAAGTATGCTCCAGAGCGCCACCGGATAATCAATCAGGAGGTGGAAAACCTGCTGAACGCCGGGAAGATCAGGGAGGTTAACTACCCTGAATGGCTCTCAAATGTGGTGGTAGTGCCGAAGAAGAACGGAAAATGGAGAGTGTGCATAGACTTCACGGATCTGAACAAAGCATGTCCCAAGGACCCATTTCCTTTGCCCCACATAGACGCAATGGTGGACGCTACAGCTGGACACGAGATGTTGACGTTCCTGGACGCCTGGAGCGGGTATAACCAGATCAGGATGCATCCCAAGGACCAGGAGAAGACAGCCTTCAGGACGGAGAGAGGTATATATTGCTATAATGTTATGCCCTTTGGTCTGAAAAACGCAGGTTCCACCTACCAAAGGCTGGTGAACATGATGTTCAAAGACTTAATTGGGAAAACAATGGAAGTATACATAGACGACATGGTGGTCAAGTCCCTGAAGGCAGAACAACACGCTGAGGACCTGGCAGAAACTTTCGGGACCCTGAGGAAGTATCAGATGAAGCTCAACCCCCAGAAATGCACCTTCGGGGTTTCCTCTGGGAAATTCTTAGGATACATTGTAACGCAAAGGGGGATAGAGGCAAGTGTGGAGCAAATCAGGGCCCTGCTTCAGCTGGAGTCTCCAAAGCAGCCCAAAGACGTGCAGAAGCTAACAGGAAGGGTGGCAGCTCTCAGCAGGTTTATATCCCGGTCCTCAGAAAGGTGCAAACTGTTCTATGACCTGCTGAGGAAGAGCCAAAGATTTGAGTGGACTCCAGACCACGAGGCAGCCTTCCAGGAGCTGAAAAAGTACCTGGCAGCGCCACCGCTCCTGGTGAAGCCAGGACCTGAGGAGCCGCTGTACTTGTACCTGTCTGTAACAGAGGTGGCTGTGAGTGCCGTGCTGGTCAGGGAGCATGAAGGGACCCAGCAGCCGATCTACTACGTGAGCAAGTCTCTGCTCCCAGCAGAGACCAGGTACACTGAACTCGAAAAACTTGTCCTTGCATTAGTCACCGCCTCCTATAAGTTGCGTCCTTATTTTGAATCCCATGTTATTACTGTGGTCACTAATTTTCCCATCAAGAGTGTCTTGCGAAAGCCTGAACTTTCAGGAAGAATGGTGAAGTGGTCGGTGCACCTGAGTGGATATGACCTAAAGTACGAGCCCAGGAAAGCTATAAAGTCACAGGCCCTTGCAGATTTCATTTCCGAGTTCACCTCGCCAAAGAACCCTGAGAGGAGGAGGCCCTGGGCTTGGAATCAAGGGCGATCTAACAGATCCCGGAAGTCGACGTGGATGGAGCCTCCAACATGAGAGGTACTGGAGTTGGTTTGGTGTTGCAATCCCCGAAGGGAGACTTGATTGTGCAGGCAGTACGATGCGAATTTCGAGCAACCAACAATGAAGCGGAATACGAGGCCTTAATACTAGGGCTGAAATTGGCGAAGGACATGAAGATCCGAAATTTGGAGGTGTTCAGTGATTCACAGCTCATCGTGAACCATATGAACGACACGTATGTAGCAAGGGATTCCAAAATGGTAGCGTACCTCAAGGTCGCAAAAGAATTGGAAGCAGAGTTCGACAGCATCCAGATAACTCAAGTACCCAGGGACCAGAATGTGGAAGCTGACGCCCTAGCCTCGCTGGGGGCAACCTTCAAACCAGATGAGATATCCAATGTGCCTATAGTACACATTCTGAGTCCTGCGATTGGAATTGAACTGACCCTTCCTGAGGAGGGGAAAGACACCTACGCGGACCAATGTTGGAAGTGGCTTAAGGAAGCAGGGGGAATTCACAGTGCAGAGGTGCAACAGCTCGGACCAGATTGGAGAAAGCCATACATGGATTGGTTGCAGGAAGAAAAGTTGCCAGAAGACAGGGGGGAGGCCAGGAGCCTAAGAATGAAAGCGTCACGGTTCGTCCTCATCGATGGGGTCCTCTTCAGGAAGTCACTCGCAGGGCCCTACTTGCGATGTTTGGGAGAACAGGAGGCTTCGGCTGTATTGTATGAAATCCACAGTGGCATCGCGAAATCATACAGGGCGTGAGCCTAGCCAATAAGGCGTTGCGTCAGGGTTATTATTGGCCCACTATGAGAAAGGATGCTGTGGAATACACCAAGAAGTGTGACGCCTGCCAGCGTCATGCGCCGGTGAAGCACCAGCCTGGGGAGCCTCTCCACCCTATCATTTCCCCCTGGCCCTTCATGAAGTGGGGGATGGATATTGTCGGACCGCTGCCCAGGGCTCCAGGAAACAGGTTGTACATGCTAGCAATGACGGATTATTTTTCCAAGTGGATCGAAGCTGAGGCATATGCACAGGTGATTGAGCAGCAGGTGATTTCGTTCATTAAGCGTAACATTATTTGCAGGTTTGGAATCCCTTCGGAGATAATATGCGACAACGGGACCCAGTTTATATCTGGGAAAACGCAGGGCTTCTGTGACATATACAACATTAGCCTGAGGAAGTCATCACCCAGGTACCCTCAATCCAATGGGCAAGCAGAATCCAGCAACAAGATAGTGATGGACAACCTCAAGAAGAAGTTGGAGGAGATTGGGGGCAAGTGGGCTGATGAGCTCCTTTTGGTGCTGTGGGCAGACAGAACCACCCCTAAGGTGGCCACGGGCCAGACACCATTCAGCCTGGTGTTTGGCGCTGAGGCCGTGATCCCGTCAGAGGTCAGGGTCCCCACGCTAAGATATGGGTGCCAAACGGAAGAGAGGAACCAGGCTGCTATGACCAGCGCCCTGGACACGGTAGATGAACTCAGGGAGAGCGCTAAGATCAGATTAGCATCCTACCAGCAAGCGGTTGCCAAAAGCTACAGCAGGAGAGTGCGAATCAGGACCCTGCAGGTAGGAGATCTGGTCCTCAGGAAGGTTTTCCAGAATACCAAGAACCAGCGAGCAGGGAAGTTCGCCTACAATTGGGAAGGCCCTTACCAGGTCGAGAGCGTTGTAGGAAGGGGAGCTTACAGGCTAATGACCATGGAAGGAGAAATCATCCACAATCCATGGAACATCCTTCACCTCAAAAAATATTACATTTAAGGGGCGCTCAGGGCCCCAGGGACTTCGAGGCTCCCAGCAACGTTAAAAGGGCGCTCAGGGCCCCAGGGACTTCAAGGCTCCCAGCATCGTCACCCAGGTTCCTTTTGCCCCACCTGATTTTCGAAAGCCTGCCTTTAAAGGCAGTTGTTTATTTGTAAACCCGTTCCAAACTATTGTAAGCATATACAGTTTATGAGAAAGTTTCTTTGAAAAGTTATTTAGCAATTTCCTTTGTCACTTCAAAAAAGTACTTTGCGAGTCTTCTAAAACTATTTCTGTCTTTGAAATGCTAGGGCAAAAGTGAGGCCTGCTTGGCCCCTACGCTTATCCTCCTTAGAGAGGACTCCGTGCGCGTGGCGATAAGGGATAAACATGACCCCACTTGGACATCTCAGATTCCAGAACCACCAAAGTCACCACTACAAGGCTCGGCATCGGGGATAAACATGACCCCACTTGGACATTAAGACTCCAGGCCGGCACTAAGTCGACTCTAAAAGCATGCATACAAACGAACGCGCGCGCTACAAACAAACGTAAGTGAAAACATGGTTGGCCACCATGGTTTTCGATCATCATAACTCAGGGTCCCCTGCATCAAAGGACCCTGAGCACATATGTCAAGCAAAATATTGTTTAATTACAAGCGTCCATGATAGGCACGCTACCCCAAAATAGCAGTTTTAAACTAAGACTTAAGCTGAACTGGTTAATTACATAATTGCAGGGGTTTGCTCTTGTTCTTCAGGCACCACAGCTGAAACATCCAAAGCAGGAGCCTCTTCAGCAACGGCACCTGCACCCTCGACCAAGAAATTGCTGGACTCGCAGAATGGGTTCTCCACAGCAACCAGTTCATCCGCTCCCTCAGCATGACCACCTTCCTCCTCAGCAGGCGCAGCAGGCTCCTCGTCGTCAGAGTCCACAAAATCCACCAGGACGCTGAGATCGGGTGGCTGAGGGAACGCAGCGTGGAAGTTAGCCTCCTCTTGCTCCAGATCAAAAGATGAGGCGCCATCAGCCTGAATCGCCATGAGGCACTTAATCTTTGCGTCCCAAGCAGCGTAGACGGCCACCTTCGCGAGGGTCTTCTTCAACTTGTGTTCGGAGGCTTCAAGCTCGGAGATCCTGCCGTCCAGCTTCCAGATGTCCCGCTCAGCGGCAACCCTCAACCTGTTCGCCTCCTGAGCCGCGGCCAAGGCTTCATCCTTCTCCTGGTCAGCAGCAGCCTTCAGCTTGTTCGTTTCCTGGGCCGCTGCCAACGCATCGTCCCTTTCCTTGGTCAGAGAGGACACATCAGCCTCCAGCTTGCCTGAGCGGTGGAGCGCATTGGCACTTGCAGCTTGGAGAGACTCGAAGCGGTGGCGGAAATGCAGCGCCGACTGAAGGGTCTGCAGGCAAATTCGAGTTAAAAGAAAAAAAAAAAGAAAAAAAAAGAAAGGAACAAAGAAAAAGGAAGAGTTCGCTACGTCAAAGGCAGATTCGCAAAGGCCCCTGCCAACCGAGGAGGCACCCTCGCCTTCCAGGACCTTCTTGGGACCAGGAAGGAGAAACGAGTTCAAGGCAGGCCACAGCGGGACCGAGGAGTCGAATCCAAATCCAGGGGGAAGGTTGATTGAAGGACCCTCCTCAGGAATCTCAATTGGAGCCTTGAAGGACCCAGGCGGACGCAGCTCGGGGCCGGGGGCAGTCTTGTAGCAAAATGCTGAGGGGGGCTTGGGGCTCTTGGCCTCTTTCTTAATGGGCTGAGTCTTGGAGCTGGAGGAAGGTCGCTCTTTCTTTGCTCGCATCGTGAGTCCAAAGACGCTTGGGGCAAAGCAGACCCTGAGGACAGAGCGAAATCAGAAACAACCACACAGGGGAAGAGCTCAGGAAATTAACAAGGGAAAACAAGAGTTACCAGATGCCATGGCAGGTTCAGGTGCAGGAGCGGTCGGAACGGCGGTAGATAGCGCGGGGTAGGCACGTGATGCGCGAGGAACCGACCACAGGCTCGTCAGGATGTCGCTAGGAGGAACGGTCGCCTGCGGATTCTTGAGTGCTGCGGCAAAAAGGGGTTAAGGAAAGTAAGTAGAAAAGAAAACATCGCAAACACGATAGAAGCGGCCAGGTACCTTTAGCATCACCCCACTCATCCAAAAGATACTTGGGACAGGGGTTCATAGAGTCGATCTTCAAGAAGACAAAGCGACGAAACCAACCGTCGTCATTCACCTTGCTAGAGTCGATAAAAGCATTGCGGCCGTCAACCGCCCTCATAGTCACCTGGCCATAACCAAGGTGCCGGCAAGTATACAGGCTCGCCAGATCCTCCAGCCCCAGTTTGATGCCAAGGCGCTCACCTACCACGCTCACACCGTACAGAACCCTCCAAGCCTGGGCGGAGAGTTGAGCAGGAGCGAGAGAGAACCAAAGGAGGAAGGCCTGGATCAAGCGAGGGAAGGGGAATTTCATGCCCAAGGAGAAAGGGTGCTCATAAAGAGCAACCCACCCTGGACGAACAGCATCGGCAAACTCGCCAGGCGCGGGGGCACGGAGAACCACATCCTCATTCAGACCCGCCAAGGATCCAAATGAAGCTCATCCTCCGAGATCTCGGAGTCACAAGAATGCTTGTCATCTAGAATGTTCGCAGAAGGGAAGGCGACCAAAGGAACGGGACGCGTTTGGGAGCGAGTAGACATGGGAAAGACAAAGGAGGAAGAGAAGAAAAGCAAGTGGAGACGGGAGGGTTACCTGGAAGCAAGACACAAGGAGGATGGGGCGAATTGCGAGAGAAGAGGGAGTTGAAGGGAGGCGGAATTAGTGAAGTAAAGGGGTAAAAAGTGAGAAGAGGGGAGTATTTATAAGGGGAGTTGAATAAGGGAAGTTGGAAGGTGTGGGCATTTAATGTGACATGACTCTTAATGTCACGTCGCAACTTGGAGGGAGAAAATTCCCGCCCAAAACACATGCAAGTAGTGGGCGAAAATTTTGGGGGCAAATGTTGGGCCCAAAATCCGCAAGCCCAGATTTGGTCCAGAAAGTAGCCACAGCGAAGACCAGCACAGGGCCCAAGGCAGGACCCTGGACAGGATCCTGGGCGAGGCCCCGGGCAGGACCCTGGGAAGGACCCTGGGCAGGACCCTGGGCGAGGTCCAGGACGACCAGGACCCTCAGGAGCCTCACCAACGGAACTATACAAAATCAAAACGGATAATTAAGGCAGGTGCGAGAATGGGGGAGGCGTTACATAGAAGGAGCGAATCAAGGCAAATGAATAGGGAAGAATAACGGCTAGGAGAAGGGAGAAAAATCAGGAGGTCTACAACTATAAAAGACAAGTTAGGGTTCAAGGAGGAGGCATTCAACATTCAACCATTATCCTACCAAGAAACTAATCATTAGTTTACATTTCTCAGAAAAAACTTTACGCTTTCTACATACTTTGTACCTAATAACGTGCCCACGCACCTAAGTCTTGTAGTCCTCCTTTGAATAGTGGATAGTTGGTGGGACAAGAGCCTCCCCCCGCGGTCGTTTCCCACATCGGGTTTTCCGCGTAACCAAAAAACTCTCGTATCTCGTTTTATTATCTTCGTTGCACTTCTTTACGTTTCCATTCGCAATTTATTGGTCGGGCATACATTTAGGTCGCTTTAACCCCAATCACATTGAATCAATACTTGGTAAATTTTTTGCCGAAACACAGTCAGATGGCCAAAAGCAAGCGAGAAGCCCAACCCAAGGAGAGACACAACCAAGTGGTGTGAGTACCATTCCGATATTGGACACACCACAGAGGATTGCATAGCTTTCAGGAGGGAAGTAGCTCATCTACTAAAGAATGGTCACCTGAAGGATATCCTGCCCAGAAACAGGAGGAACAGAGATGAACGAGATGAGCCCAGAGATCTTCCTCCACCACCACCAACCCATGAGGTAAAATTCATCTCCGGTGGATCAGATATTTGTGGACTAACATATTCTGCTGCAAAGCGTGTAGCTCTGGAGAACAGGCAACAGCCACCAGCAGGACAAGCAGGTCCAGTCCAGGAGATCGTGTTTGATGAGTCAGACCTACAAGGAGTGCATGGGCCACACCACGATGGACTGGTAATCAAGGTCCAGATTGGAACCTGCATGGTCAGAAGAGTCCTGGTAGATGGAGGCAGTTCAGTCAACATCATCATGATGGAGGCGCTGGAAGCTATGGGGCTGAAAGAGTCTGATGTAACGAAGAAGTCCAGCGTCCTGGTAGGGTTCAGTGGAGAGACAAAGCACAGCTTGGGAGAGATCACCCTACCAACTTATGTGGAAGGAGTCGCCTCTTTCGAGAAGTTCTGCGTGATAGACTGCCTGTCCTCTAACAACGTAATCCTAGGGCGACCCTGGATCCACAACCTCAAAGCTGTACCTTCAACGTACCACCAGTGCATAAAGATACCAACAAAGTGGGGGACAGCAACGGTCAGAGGAGAGCAACAAACAGCACAGGAGTGTTACAAGACAGCCCTGAAACCTCCTAGTCCAGGTAAGTCCCTCGCATAGCAATTAAAGCAGCCTGTCAGGTCTGTTGAGAATCCTGTCCCACGCATGGAGACAGATGAAATTGTTTTGGCTGAAGAAAGACCTGACAGGAAGGTTCTGGTTGGTTCTGACGCTCCAGAGGTAATCAGACCTGCTCTAATTGACTTTCTGAGGAAGAAAGAGCATTGTTTTGCCTGGTCCCATTTTGATATGACTGGTATAAGTTCTGATGTTATTACACACAAGTTAAATATTGACCCAAGTTTTAAGCAGAAACGCAGGAAGTTTGCACCAGAACGTAATGAGATTGTGAACCAGGAGGTACAGAAGTTGCTGGACATGGACATGATTAAAGAAGTAATGTACCCAGATTGGTTGGCAAATGTAGTTGTGGTCCAGAAAAAGAATGGCAAGTGGAGAGTATGCGTGGACTATACAGACCTGAACAAGGCGTGCCCAAAAGATTCATTTCCACTACCACACATAGATGCCATGGTGGATGCCACCGCAGGACATGAGGTGCTGACATTCATGGATGCAGCTAGCGGATTCAACCAGATCAGGATGCACCCTCCAGACCAGGAGCATACAGCGTTCATGACCAGCAGAGGAATATATTGCTACAAGGCTATGCCTTTTGGACTAAAGAATGCAGGTGCAACATATCAAAGGCTGGTGAACATGATGTTCAAGGACCAGATTGGAGATACAATGGAGGTCTACATTGATGATATGGTGGTGAAATCAAAGAAAGCTGAGGATCACATCCAGGACCTGGAGAAGGCGTTTGAGATTCTGGAAAAATATAATATGAAACTAAACCCTACTAAATGCACCTTTGGTGTCACTGCAGGAAAGTTCTTAGGCTATATGGTGACAAAAAGAGGCATAGAGGCTAGTCCAGAGCAGATCTCAGCAATAATCAACTTGCAGTCCCCCCAGAACTCAAAAGACGTACAGAAATTGACTGGAAGAGTAGCAGCGCTGAATAGATTCATCTCCAGGTCTTCTGAAAGGTGCAAGCCGTTCTATGATCTTCTAAGAAAGAATAAACAGTTCAACTGGGGGACAGAGCATGAGAAAGCATTCCAGGACCTGAAAGCATACCTATCATCAGCCCCACTTTTATCCAAGCCTGAACCAGGGGAGTCACTGGTCCTATAATTGCCTGCAGAATGTAAAGCTCTGTAAGGCGCGATCCTGGTGAGAGAGCGGATGGACAGCAACATCCGGTGTATTATGTAAGTAAGAGTCTTCTGGATGCTGAGACCAGGTATTCTGTATTGGAAAAATTTGTTTTGGCTTTAACTGTTGCCTGTACCAAATTGCGTCCATACTTTGAGGCGCATCATATTATCATTCGTACTAATGTTCCTGTGAGATCAGTACTGTCTAGACCAGAACTTTCAGGTCGCATGTCAAAATGGTCAGTAAAGTTGAGCACCTACGATCTATCCTATGAGCCCAGAACAGCAATCAAATCTCAAGCTCTAGCAGACTTTGTGGCTGACTTCACTCCCACACTAGAAGAGCAGGTAACAAAGGAGATCTTCCATCTGGACCAGAAACAGCAGACCTGGGAACTCTGGACAGATGGTTCAGCCAACATCGAAGTCTTGGACTAGGTGTGGTCTTGAAGTCGCCACAGGGGACAAGATAAGACAGCCGTATCCTGTGAATTCAGGACTACCAACAATGAAGCTGAATATGAGGCACTAATAGCAGGACTGAATGTATGTCTGGACATGAAAGTCCAGAATCTAAAGGTAAAACTAGACTCTTTGCTGGTAGCAAACCAAATCAACGTTACGTACGCAGCCAAAGATTCTAAGATGATTGCATATCTTGATTTAGTCAAAAACCTTTTTGCAAAATTTACTAACATTGAGGTTGAGCAAGTCCCTAGAGATCAGAATGTGCAGGCAGATGCTTTGGCTAACATTGGATCAGCATTTGAACCTGGTGCGCTGGACAGTATACCAATTGTACACGTCCTGGAACCAGCAATCCAGAAAGTACAGCCAGTCCTACAGAACACAGTCCAGGCAACTCAGAGCTGGACCAAACCATATTACGAATGGCTGGTCCAGAATAAGCTACCACAGGACAAGATCGAGGCCAGAGCGTTCAGAATCAAGGCGTCCAGGTATACAATCATACAAGGCATATTATTCAGAAGGTCCTTTAATCTGACTGACCAAGGCCGCCAGAACCCCGACCAGGTCGACAAGATTATCAGAAATACACGATGGACACTGTGGAAACCACACAGGTGGTAGAAGCATGGTCAACAAAATTTTGCGAATGGGGTATTACTGGCCCACAATGAAAACAGATAGCATCCAGTATGCCACAAAGTGTGACGCTTGTCAAAGGCATGGTCCAGAAATACATCAACCTGCACAGAACCTGCACTCAATATCAGCACCATGGCCATTCATGAAATGGGGCATGGACTTAGTTGGCAAATTACCAATGGCTCCAGGGCAGAAGGTGTTTATGCTAGCAATGACAGACTACTTCTCTAAATGGATAGAGGCAGATGCATACAAAAACGTCCACGTAAAAGAAGTTATAGCCTTCATAAAGAAAAACATCATCAGCAGGTATGGAATTCCTTCAGAAATAATATGTGACAATGGACTTGCATTCGTGGGAAACAAGACCAGAGATTTCTGTACAAAGTGGAACATCAACTTGGTAACCTCTGCACCAAGATATCCTCAAGCGAATGGACAGGCTGAGTCCAGTAACAAGATTGTGATCAACTGCATCAAGAAGAAGCTGATGGAGAAACAAGGGAGATGGGTTGAAGAGTCGCCATCGGTACTATGGGCGAGCAGGACCACGCCAAAGAGAGCAACAGGACAAACTCCATACTCAATGGTTTATGGATGTCGTGTACTACCAATAAGTGCACGTTCCAACGGTCGGTATGGACTCAATACATTTTCCGAGAATAATGAACTACTCTGCGGATGTACCGGATCTGACCCAAGAGCTCGAGAGACTAAGCGAAGAAGGTTAGCAGCCTACCAACAATCTGTGGCCAGAAGTTACAACAAGAATGTGAGAGTACGAATGTTCAGGACAGGAGATCTGGTCCTGAGAAAAGTATTTCAGAACACAAGGGACAAGGCTGCAGGCAAGTTAGCCCCAACCTGGGAAGGCCCATACCTTATTGATTCAAAGAATGGGAAAGGCTCTTACAGACACCAAGCGCTGGAAGGAGACATGAACCCAAGAGCTTGGAATACACTCCACCTCAAGCTTTATCACATGTAAAGTGCCCTGGACCAGCTTATCCGGTAATGTACAAAACTCAAATCTTCACCTTTACAATTTATCCTATACAATTGTCGACTTGGCGTCGGAGGGCCGTTGGCTAACGCCAACGGCCAAGCCCTCGACCTCTTTTTGCAGACAAAGCGAGCAAATCTGGTCCAGCCCAGAACCAAAGACAAAGACAAAACCTTGGGCTCCAGCCCCAGTACGACTGCAACAACGGGACAGGGAGTAATGTCCGTTAAGGGAGCCCCAAAGTGTAAGTCGCCTAAATTATCAAACGCATGCATGCTACTTTACAAATTCACAACAAACTATATGCGCATCATAACAAAGACATAGCATAACATATAACAAAGTCTTATCGACATAACATAACATATAACAATCAGCCTATGCCTGCGCATAAGCACAAAAAGAAGTTCAAAACAAGCAAACAAAGTGCAAATACTTACAGACCAAAGCATAACAGGGGACATCCCCCCTGGCAAATTCAGGAGTTTGTTCAAAAAATACCAACAAGACCAAGGGTTCAACTGTCTCCACCAACTGACTCACCAGTTCTTTCAGCATGTTCTTCTGTAGGAACAGCATTGGATGAACCGACAGCATCAACCTCAGCACCTGGACCAGTAGTACCTCCTGTATCCGGCTGCACAGCTGAGATGACTTCAGCCCGCTCCAGGATTGCCTCCCCAGGGAACATCCGTTTAAAGATGGCGATCTCGTGAGCGAGGTCCCAGTGTAGCGCGTTCCTGCTGGACGGCATTTATCATCTCCACTCGAGTGCGCTGGGTCCAGTATGCACGCAGGTCTGCTATGTCAGCATTGTGTTTACGTGCATCCTCCCTCAACTCTTCAAGCTCTTTGTTCTGCCTGGCAATGAGATTGTCCTGCTGCTGGATCCTTTGGAAGTGGATCTTGTCCATGGTAGTCAGCTTCTCATAGCGGTACCTCTCGTTCTCAAGTTCCCATTTGGTAATCTTGAGGGAAAAACGAAGTGCTTCGTTCTCAGCCTCGGCCTTAACTCTATCACCCACCAAGACTGGCACAGTAGAGCCAAGGCTAGCCGACATGGTTAACAACTACGACACAAATGACAGAGCAGAAAGTCAGAATCATGCCAAAGAGCAAGTCAGAACAAAACTAAAAGCCACGAAAGGCACAAACCTGGGCGCAACAGCCCACCATCTTATGCGCTAGCCGTGTAGGGTCCAAGGCAGCAGGTGCAGGGGACAATGCAGCAAATCTTTCACTCAGGGACTTCCCCAAGGAAACATACTCAGATTGACTTTGAGCACACAGAGGTATTGAAAGCACCGGATTTATTTGGGGCAACTCCCTTACCATCTTCTTCTCCGGGTCGGAGCTACGTGCAGAAGATTCATCACCTGTTTTGATGGATCTGGTCAAGATTATCCCTGGTGCCTTCCTATCTTCGTTCCTCAAGGCCTCCCGAGCCCGATCAATCACAGCAGTAATAGCCTCAAAGGATAGGGAAGTTTTCCTGTCATTATTCTCTTCGTCTTCACCGACATGCCCTTCCTCTCCAGGGGAAGGAACAGCCTCAACAACATCGTCATCGTCATCGGGGTTCGTACACTCGGGCCGATCTCTCTTTCCGGAAGGCGACTCCAAGAACGTCTTAACTCTCCTCCCTGACTCGATGTCATCAGAAGCGGGGGTCCCATCGAAAACTGCAAAACAAACCCGCAACAAAAGTCAAAAAACGAAAAAGCACATACGAAAGGAGATAGACAGGAGATGGAACCACCGTGAGAGTGAGGAACAGCACTAGAAGGGCCAACGTCATTGTAAGCCATGATCAAAGTTGAAGAAGAAAAAAGGACGCTAGGGTTTCCTAACAAATCGGTTTGGAGATTTTTCGGAAATTCTTAGGTGCACAACAAATAAAATCAGAGTGAATGAGTTAGAGAGAGAAAGAAACAAAGAAACTAGGGTATATATAGTGGGACAAAAAAGAAGTTGGATGGTTTTTTACAAAAATAAGCGCGCGAAGTGACTTGATGTGACCCACGACTGATGTGCAGTGCATTGAGCGCCAAAATAGGGCGCACTTCCCCAAGTAGAGGCAACTACCACATTAATTACAAAGTGCTGGTCCCAGGACCAAAAGCACAGCAGAACAGGAAGGACCTGGACAAGGCACGGCCCTGGTCCAGGGAAAGGAACAAAAGCATCTCCTTACCCCCCAGTTCAGGACTGAAGGGCAAGGAGATGGGGGACAAACTGTTGGGACCAGAAAACCAAGCTGGTCCAGACCTGTGCAGGTTGGCCCAGGACCTTCAGCAAGGTCCAGACAAAATTCAGGATCTACAATCAGGTCCAGGATCTACAGACAGCACCGGACGGGACAGACAAAACAAAGGTGCAGGCCAGGAGAGGAAAAGTCAAGATGGGCCAAGCCCAACAAAAGAAGTAAACATCAAAGAAGAAAACCCAAAGACTCGGCAGCAACCCTAGAGGAAGTTGTTGAAGGACTTAGTCAAAGAACAGAAACGAAGCCATGAAGATAGGAACCGCTGGAGAATTTGATGGAGAAGTTAGCTACAAAGGGGGAGAAGAACGTTGGACCCTAGAGCACTATAAAAGGAGTAGAATTCAGAGAGAAGAGGCATTCATTATTCAGCTCAAGCGCACAACACTCATCACAATCTACAAGCATTTAAACACTTTATTAATTTAGGCCTTATTTGTACCCTGTACCACTTGGTCCAGACTCTGTACTTCCTGAACCAGAGCTAGTGCATAACCTCTCCTGGCTTGGCGCCCGTGGTTTTTCCCTTAACATTTAAGGGTTTTTCCCACGTAACATATCGTGTGTCTTGTTCCATTTTTGTTATCTTTCATACGCATAAACTCAATCACATAAATCGCCACTAAAGGCAACCTAAAGGATAGTACTAGTAGATCCACAATCACCTAAACGAACCATGTGAGAAAATCACCCCGAACAAGAGCATTTTCAAAAAACTTTCTTTTCTTGAGTACTAACTACGCAGGTACAAGCAAGAGACGGAGGAGACATCAAACACGACATAAGCAGGCGTTCATGGAGTACGCCCGACGACACTGGATGCTCTAAACCCCAAGATGTACACAAGACACGCTCTATCCAACGGCATTGGACACAGCCTACGAAACTAGATCCAACCCGTTCAAGACACAACCTATCCAAAGACGTTGGTACCCCTCACCTGTTGTACAAGATACATTGTACCCAAGCCAAACGACAAATGAACAACCTGCTGCTCACCCATACAACAATGACCATACCCGATGGAAATAACCCATCCCGAAGTACCAAACCTCAAGACTGGGGGCTTACCTACAATATTCCTACGATCTACAGATAACACATTCACCTCTTTAGACTAGGAAACCACAGACTAGGAAGCCATACATTCACCTCCTTAGACTAGGAAGTCACACAAGCGTTATGGTCGACTCATGCACCATGAGTGCGATATACAGCTACAACCAAGACTGGGGGCTGACACTCCATTTTAGGATCGTAATCCTATACAACAAAATAGATATCCTTCACGGACGTCCCAAAACTCTACAAAAAAAAAAAAAAAAAAAAAAAAAGCCGAAGCAAAAGTCCTACAAAGCCCACAAGCCGAAGTAAAGACCCTACCTTGATAAGAGACACCCTCAAGAAAATTACACCCCGGAAGCAAAAGCGAGTCAAATTCACAATTCGACTTAGCTCAAACACCCCCCGGGCCGGCATGCCCTTAAACTGCAATACCAAACTATGCTGGTCTGATTCCACACACCGTGGATACGTAGGCAGCTTTGCAAAAGGCACGACCAACACCCCACACCAAAACATCATTTCATTCAAGGACAAAAGTAACATTTCCTGTTTGCCTTAACTTTTACACCGAAACTTAACCAAACTAAGGAGGCAAAATTAAAAGCATAGCCACAATCTTGACTTTGCTTTTACACCAAAGCATAGTCCTAATTACAAACAAGACTTTGATTTAGTTTTACACTAAAGCCGCGTCAACGAAAGCGCCAATAGCCAAACACCACTTTGCCTTAATACCAACCAAATTAAGACAAACTCGAGGGGGTAATCCAAAAAATCTTTCCCCTAATACACATCCTTCGCCACACTTTGGCTCAGTTTTCAAACAAAACTTCGTCAAACTCGAGGGGGTAATCCAAAAATACCTTCTCCCAACACAATTAATACCAAACACAGGCTTCTCATTTTGACTCAATTTTCATACAAAACTTAGTCAAACTCGAGGGGGTAATTCAAAAATACTTACGCTCGAACAACCTTATCACCAAGTTTGACCATCGTTATAGACTTTAACTCGGTCAAACTGGGGGCTCTCACTACACACCCCTCAAGCTTCCGTCGACGAAAAATAGGGTAATTTTTCGCGGGGTAATTTTTCGCGAAATGACGCCTGAAGAAGAACAAATCACGCCATCTGCGAGCATCTACGGTTTAGCGACACCTCCAGAACCGCTACGAACACAAGCATGCGCACTAAAAGCATAATACTTTCACGTGTGCACAAAGCATCAGACACTCAAACAGAAGTCCAAAGATCAGACACCCGAACACAGATACAAACATTCAAGTACCCAAGCATGAGATCGAGCACCAAACATCCCGAGTCCGAGAGACGAGTATCAAGTGAACCCAAAGGAGTCATGATGATACCACGTTTCATGGCCAAAGCAAGAACATTAACAAGACACAAGACGAAGACACAGAAGTAACAACAATCCAACAAGAAGCAAGCAAAGTCTGAAGATCTTTAGAAGAGCAAATCGCAGATTCGAATTTTTCCGGATTTGAAACCGCGACATGTGCGAGTGAGTTCAAGCTTGAAGTCGCCAGTTGATAAGAGATTTCCCGGAAGAGTCACTAGTCGACAAGGCAATTTCCAGAGCATGTTTTATTCCACGTTTACTCTCCACCTTGGGCTCGATTAATTTTCAGGCCTAAGTATTTTCTTCGGAATCGCAAGCCTTTCGGTTAAGGCGTCACCTAAAGTCCGCCACACTCTTGAACGAGTTTGAAGCACTATACACAACCTTTGCGTATACACTAAGCATTAGCATTTTCCTTGGACGATAATTCCCGGCGGACCTTAGCACTCTTTACGAGATGAGCACCAACACAAGCGCTAGCACGAAGCATGAAGTATCTACGCTCTTTTACGAGACTAAGCATACGCACTCTTTTTACGAGACCAAGCAACAGCAACAGCACGCAAAGGCATTTGGCAGGCAGACATGCCCTTACACGTATGCAAGGACCGTCATGTCCCTAAACATGTTCGTCCCTCCCCGGATAAGCCCGGTTCGGAGTCCTAGTCTCACCCATGGACACATACTCCGCGCCGCTGATGATATCGAGACTGTATTGGTCCGGATGTTGTCGTATAGTTTGACTTTCGCTTTAGTCCTAAGCTCAGTCAAACTGGGGGCTCTGTAGATACCCAAATCTGTACCTCCCGCCAAAAACCCAGTGATGTAACAATGGACTTTTATTGCATGCTTTTGTGTTTACTTAAATGGTTCTAACTAATGACGAATTCGAGTTAAATGTTTTAAAATGCAAATGAGGTTTCTTTATGGGTCATCACTCTTAGTGTCCTTAGGTCTAGAGTCTAGCTTGTCTCAAGTTCAGGTCCTAATCGGCATGCGCACACCCCTTTTAAACACCTTAAGTCTAATTGATCCTTTTACATAAACAAGGTTCAATTCGATCCTCCTTAATCCCTAAATTTAGGCCCAGTCTCTAAAACCATCTTTTAGGACTGACAAACACCCGAGACAACCTCACGGAATGTCTTATTTCACAAAATGCCATAAAATGCACCCCTTTCACATTTTCAGGGCTCGCCCGTAATCGAAGCCTGGGCCCCGTCCTTGGCCCGCTTCCCTAGGTCCAAGAACTCACCCACATAAACCCTAGAAGACCATACACGGCCTACTTGGAGTGCAAGCAAAGAAGATAGCATTGAATATTTCGAAGATATTGTAAATCGGATTAAGGAAATACGAAATCTGGAGGTTTTGCCCGACGTACAAGCCGCAAGAGGCCTTGCGGCTCCTAAGGTCAATCGCATAAGGTCATGCGATTTGCCCCCCTGGTCGCATGAGTCCTTGCGATTTGTGCGTCCGGTTTTATCCTCTAGGGTTTCCTAAATCCCCTCGGCTATTCTACTATAAATACAACCCCTCCCTCGACCATTCAACATAAGTTTTTCACACAAGATAAACACCTCTCCTCTTAACCTTTCTTCCTAGGTTTTAGCACACTCACATATACACACACAAAAGCCTCACGCATAAACATCCTTGAATTCTTCATTTTCCTAGTGTTGAATTCTCCCCTTTGAAGCGAAGCGCTGCCGGTTTCCTAACTCGAGACAGGTAATACTTAATCCTAGTATGGATAAAGGTCTTTCCTTACTTCTTAGACTAGCAAGGGCCTACATTAGGCTCACCCCGACTTTGGTACGCGAGTCTGCTTTTCATAAGGCGGCCATGCACCTCGAATACACACCCTATTCGTAACACCTTTCCAAAGTCGCATAAACAACTGACCTCTTTAAAATAAATCAATGGCTAATTGAACTTTATTTTACTGCATGTGATGTGTGCGTTTTATATAGATTATATGCCCCCGGTTTTGTCACATTTAGCTCGCGTTTAGTTGAGTATGTATGTATTTTATGAGCTATTTGTTGTGAATGTTGGTACTGCTGCTCTTTATTTACGTTTTGCAGAATTTGGCGGTCCTGAGCCAACTTTGAACTCAAAGAGAGCATTGCATGAATCGAGGCCGAAAGACCAAGCTTGAGCCACTACGGGAGCTTGGGTTACGAGTAGAAAAGTAGAGAATCCGAGCTACGCGTGAAAGAAGCGAGCTCAAGCCAATACACGCTTTTTGACTGGCCTGATTCTTGATGAATCAGTGGGATTTCTCAAATCCCGCCAAAGACAAATTGACAGTTGGGCTAGTTCGTTTGGGCCTAATTTTGAGAACTTGTATAAATATGAGACTTAGTGTCTCGAAGCCAACATCTTTTTCACACATCTTTTATTCTACTTTACTGCTTTAGGTTAGACTTAGTTTTCTCTCCTTGAAAAACACAAAAACACTTAGTCTAGATTTAATTACTTTGCAAGGATCGATCTTTACTTCAACTCGGGATTAATTTCAGGTTTTATTTCATTGTTATTTCTTTCATCATGCTCTCTTATTATCATTGTTTTGTTTCAATTTCAATCATGCATAGCTACTTTTCCTATTAGGGTGTGAGGGGAATTTGTGCCCTTGGTTCAGGAACATGTTTTTGGATTAAATTGGTTGATTATATTGTGCAATTGATTTCTTTCTACGCGTTTTATGCAATTGAATTAGGATTACTTCGCCTGATCAACGAATTCATCTGAGTTTAATTGAACCTGAGTAAGTTTTAATTTAAGATCGAAAGCCGAGTTAAAACTAGACTTACGCGAGATCGATAAGTTGAATTTAGTACGTAGCGAGAGCCCGCTAAATTTGCTTAAGGCTAAAATTGACTCGAGAGAGCATTTTCTAAACCTAATCAATTTGCACAGTTTAATGCTTCCTTCTTATGAACTTGAGTTCCTGAATCATTGTCATAATGAACCCGATTGCCCTAATCCTTCTCCTTATTGATTTCTGTTCATCTTCCTTATTATTGCTTTAGTTTATTAGTTCAAACAAACCCCTTTTCACACCCTAGAGTTAGACCTGTTTTACTCCGACTTTACTAATAACTACACCGTTTCTCTGTGGATTCGACCCTGCTTACCGCTAGCTTCTGTTAGTCGTTTGTTTAGGTTTATTTTGATTAGGCGTGACGATTTAGCCTCATCAATTTTGGTGTCGTTGCCGGGGAGACGGCTTTGCTAGTTATAGTTTTTGTTTAGTTACAGGTTTTTCTCTCTTAGTCTCAAGGAACCTAGTTCCTTGAGACCGTTTCTCAACGTTTGCTTGTAGTTTTGTTTATGCACAGGTCACCTACAGGTTTAATTCTTTTCGAGCCTGAACCTGAGCGCGCATTTCATAGACTACGTCGGGAAGCAAGTAAATTAATCGATCTTGATTTTGAGGAAGCGTCGCATTCGGAGTCAAGTGCAACGCGAACGTCCTACGAAGAGGACACACCGCCTATTACTCCAACTTCTTCTCCACCGCCGGTGACTATGCCTAAATTATTTAGTCACTCGCTACCGAAGACGGAGTCCATACCTGATGGATTCCAAATGCCCGACACTTTACAGGGTAACTTTGAGATTCGCCCCGCCTTCCTCACTTTGGTGGAGCGTAATCAGTTCGGCGGCAATCCTACGGAGGATCCCGGGAAACACATGCAGGTTTTTACGGATTACTGCTCAACAATTAAGCAGAACGGGATCACTCAAAACCAGATTAGGGAGATGCTATTCCCTTTCTCTCTACGTGATCGCGCGCGAGATTGGATCACGGATCTTGACAAGGCTGCTGCGGGAATTACGGATTGGCCTAGTCTAGCTCTTGCTTTTTATCGCAAGTACTATCCTCCGGAGCGGACTAACCAACTCCGTAGTCAGATTCAGGGGTTCCAGCAAAGCTTTGATGAAACGTTAGCTGAGGCATGGGACCGTTACAAACGGTTGATCCGCGGGTCTCCACATCACGGGTTGGGTGATTGGTTGATTATAATGACATTTTATAATGGGTTGTATGCCGAGAGTCGCGCTATTCTTGACTCGGCCGCGGGAGGTCGATTTGCTAATAACACAGATGATGATAAAGCGTGGCAAACGATCGAGGAAATGTCGGTTCATTCGGCCCAGTTTGGTAAGCCGAGGGGGAATTCACGGTCTGCGGATGATGACCGTGATAAGGCGAGTATTAGTGCACTAACTAGTCACTTCGCTACCGACTCTGGCTTCGATATGTTGCACGGTGGTGGTACTTCTGGTGGCCATGTGAATGCTATCGCAGGACACGACTTGGGTTATACTACGGGGTATGCTGCACCCCACGAGTAGATTTACGCTTATCAATCCTATAATCAAAACCTGCCATATCAGAATCAACCGGGTTACGATCGCTCACTTTTTTCGTATCGCAACCAGAACGTCCTCAACCCGACTCCCCCGCCTCCACAAAATGTCCCCTATAACCCTCCCTACAAAAATCAACAACCACCCACCTACCAAAAGCCACCCTACATTCCACCTCAACCTGCGCAGGTACCCGATCCATTGGCCGAAATGAAGTTGATGATGTTGCAAATGCAACAAGTTACATTGGCCGTGCAAAAGTCACAGGAGTCGATCATACTCCAAATGCAAAAGGATGGGCAAGCTAAGGATGCGGCGATCAAGCTATTGGAAAATCAAGTCGCCCAATTAGCTACTTCGCGAGCGTCCCGACAACCTGGAACACTCCCGTCCCAAGGTAATCCTCCTCCCGACACTGCATGTGCGATCACGCTGCGAAGTGGTACGCATTACGATGGCCCAAAGCACCCAAACGAACTTGAAACTGAGGAGGGGAAAGGAAATGCGGCTGAAACACCTGGGCAGGATTCTCAGAGAATCCGGCCGGATTCATCAGAAATCCGACCCAGGTCAAATTTTTTTACTACGGAGCCTTTGGCTGCTTCTCAAGATTCAAATCCTATGGTTCTTGACTCTGATAATGCTAATGCTTCTAAAAAGGATTCTAAGGTAACTACTCCACCACCGTACCAAGTCAAGCTCCCATTTCCGGGTCGACTACGAGATGCAGGGCCCGAGGCTAAGTTTAAGAATTTCGTGGACGTCGTCAAAGCTCTACAGGTAAATGTTCCTTTCATTGACCTTGTGACTCAAATTCCCGCGTACGCTAAGTTTTTAAAGGAAGTCTTAGCTAGGAAGCGTACGTTAGACGATGTTTCGACCGTGGCTTTTGTGGGGGAAGCTAGTACTAGGTTGCAGGGTAGTAGACCCCCTAAACTTAGTGACCTCGGGACCTTTTCCATCCCTTGCTCCATAGGTAAGTTTGAGGTTAACAATGCTTTATGTGACCTAGGAGCGAGTGTTAGTGTCATCCCCCTTTCAATGTGTCAAAAGATAAACATGACAAATTTGGGACCCACTAGCATTACCTTGCAAATGGCGACCGTTCCGTTAAGCGTCCTTTAGGTATCTTACAAGATGTCCCCGTACAGGTTGGAAAGTTCTATATCCCTGTCGACTTTGTAGTGTTAGATATGCCTGAGGATGTCCACATCCCGATCATTTTGGGGAGACCCTTTTTGCACACTGCTGGTGCACTTATTGATGTGGGTAAGAAAACCTTAACATTCTCTGTGGGGGGTGAGCAGCTTACTTTTACGCAGTCTAGTACCCTACGGTCACCCATGCGTCTAGAGTCGGTTAATGCTATTAATGTTATACCTCTGTCTCACTCTACTGGAGACACTTTGGAGGTTTTGCATGTCTCTTCTCCTTGTGCAGGTTTGTCAAAGAATAGCTGCAAGGATGGTTTGGAGGAGAGAAAGCTGCTTAAAGCCGACGTCTGTGGTGCGAGCAATGGAGATGGAGGACCCACGGTCGAGCCGCCTGGAGCACGCGGGAGATATGGTGAGCCGTTTAGAGATGGAGACCCGTTTCTAACAAGTTTTGCTGAGCTACCTAAAGGAGGTGATTTACTACGACACTCCGACGGTGTTACTATGAGTGAGGGTGTCGCGAATGGCCAAAGACCTTGGCGAGACTATATGTTTTGATTGGACCCTTGAAGAGTCGTACGGGACTATAAACCAGCGCTTCCCGGGAGGCAACCCGATGACATTTTGTAATAAGTTGTACTTTATTTTGGTTTGTTTTTGACTTTGACATTATTGTTTTGCTTGTGAGCGCGCGAAGATGAGGGATTTTATGATTTCCGTTGAGTTTGAACAGGTTTTACTAATTCGTCACGGACGAATCACGCGCCAAACGGACGAGCCAACCCCCATTGTCCCTAATACGGGTGGCCGGTTTTTAGGGGTCGTTGAACGCAGCTCCGTTTTTGCTGTTTCACTTCACGGAGCGCTTATGCACGGGTCTTTTGGATGCGTATTTGTGGATGTTTAGCCACGACCCTTGCTTTGATTCGGTTTGGGGGAGCTCCTTCACGAGCATGTGAGTCCTCTTTACCCTTTACCCTCTTACATTCTCGCTTTTATCTCCACCCCATATGATTAGTGTCCTCTGCTTTGCTTGTTTAGCTGTGCATTTCGCTCACATTGAGGACAATGTGTGATTCTGGTTTGGGGGAGGAAAGCACTTTCTCGCTTTTCATCTGCATTTTCGTTTTTGTGTGCATTATTTTACAAAAGAAACCCAAAAAAATTAAAAATCCGAAAATATTTCGGTTCGACTTGTCCCGTTTGGAGAATTGATTAGTGTGCCATTTTGATCTTTAGCATCTCCGAGTCGAATATCTATCGTCGTAGCTTGCACTATATGTTTGTTTCCTATTAATAGATTGCGAGTCTCAAACACTAGCCCACTTGTATTTGCTTAATTCTTATCGCTTTTCGTTTATTTGCTTTCGATATTGATATTCATGCGAGGCAATTGGTTAGTGGAACGTATGGAAAGTTGGAATGTGGTATGATATGGATGGTTATTAATAAATTTGGAACAATGCTTCGATGCTTTCGGAGGGGACTCATTGAATTGAGTAACCACAGTGGCCATGAATTTGGTTGCGACCGAGAGTATGAGCAATGATGTAACCCTTAAGGAAATATGTGTACCCGAGCTCGATCCTTACCGAGTAAATGTCAAGCTAAACGGTATAACATACGAGGGATGCTCCACATTTGAAAAAAAAAGAAAGAAAAGAAAGGAAAAAAATGGATTGTGGAAAGAAATGGTTGAATGGAAAGTGGCACGTTCGGTTGGCCTTGCTTGAATTCAATTGTCATAAGTTTGAATTTTGCGAAAGCGTGAGAAGCAAGTAGTATGACGTTGGTGTGAATGGTTGAGACTTGTGCTCTATTTTCGGTGAAACTGTCTATGGTTTGTAAGCTTATGTACATAGGTCGTCCACTTCGAGATACTAACGTGATTAATTAGCTATACTTTGATTTTCTCCGACGCTGTTTGCTTGAGGACAAGCAAAGGTTTGGTTTGGGGGAGTTCGATGTGTGCGTTTTATATAGATTATATGCCCCCGGTTTTGTCACATTTAGCTCGCGTTTAGTTGAGTATGTATGTATTTTATGAGCTATTTGTTGTGAATGTTGGTACTGCTCCACTTTATTTACGTTTTGCAGAATTTGGCGGTCCTGAGCCAACTTTGAAGTCAAAGAGAGCATTGCATGAATCGAGGCCGAAAGACCAAGCTTGAGCCACTACGGGAGCTTGGGTTACGAGTAGAAAAGTAGAGAATCCGAGCTACGCGTGAAAGAAGCGAGCTCAAGCCAATACACGTTTTTTTGACCTGGGTCGGATTCTTGATGAATCCGGCCGGATTTCTCAGAAATCCTGCCCAGTACAGCTGACAGTTGGGCTAGTTCGTTTGGGCCTAATTTTGAGAACTTGTATAAATATGAGACTTAGTGTCTCGAAGCCAACATCTTTTTCACACATCTTTCATTCTACTTTACTGCTTTAGGTTAGACTTAGTTTTCTCTCCTTGAAAAACTCAAAAACACTTAGTCTAGATTTAATTACTTTGCAAGGATCGATCTTTACTTCAACTCGGGATTAATTTCAGGTTTAATTTCATTGTTATTTCTTTCATCATGCTCTCTTATTATCATTGTTTTGTTTCAATTTCAATCATGCATAGCTAATTTTCCTATTAGGGTTTGAGGGGAATTTGTGCCCTTGGTTCAGGAACATGTTTTTGGATTAAATTGGTTGATTATATTGTGCAATTGATTTCTTTCTACGCGTTTTATGCAATTGAATTAGGATTACTTACCGATCAACGAATTCATCTGAGTTTAATTGAACCTGAGTAAGTTTTAATTTAAGATCGAAAGCCGAGTTAAAACTAGACTTAAGCGAGATCGATAAGTTGAATTTAGTACGTAGCGAGAGCCCGCTAAATTTGCTTAAGGCTAAAATTGACTCGAGAGAGCGTTTTCTAAACCTAATCAATTTGCACAGTTTAATGCTTCCTTCTTATGAACTTGAGTTCCTGAATCATAGTCATAATGAACCCGATTGCCCTAATCCTTCTCCTTATTGATTTCTGTTCATCTTCCTTATTATTGCTTTAGTTTATTAGTTCAAACAAACCCCTTTTCACACCCTAGAGTTAGACCTGTTTTACTCCGACTTTACTAATAACTACACCGTTTCTCTGTGGATTCGACCCTGCTTACCGCTAGCTTCTGTTAGTCGTTTGTTTAGGTTTATTTTGATTAGACGTGACGATTTAGCCTCATCAGCATGCATTTTAGCAAATCCTCATCTTGCATCTAAATCACTTAAAATGAACTGTTTTCGTTAATAAGTTAAGCATGCTTAACTGAGGGTTTTAAACAATCTCTTTTTGCATTCTTTTTACATCTATATCGCACTTGTACGTAGCGAATTACTTAGGCTCATGTATCATTCTTTGCATTGTTCTCAAGTCTAGTAGAGGCTATCTTTTGATAGGCTTTTCCAAAAGATCTTTCATAAAAACATTATTTTGATTTATGCTTTAGAAAAGCACTTGGCAAGACTCATTGTACAATCCATTATAGAATTGCATAACCAAAAACCATTTGTCGAGGCCATGATGAGGACATTGGCGTTGGAGCTCCCTGTATCGTTCCCATGCATCAAATAAACTCTCATCTCCGTGTTGTCGGAAGCTAGTTAGTTGGCTCCTAAGCATTGTTGTCTTCTCCGGTGAAAAGTATTTTTGATAGAAGGCCAATGCAAGAGTACTCCCATCGGTCACCCCATGAGCAACTCGATTCAACGAGTTCAACCATAGCTTTGCTTTATCCCTAAGTGAGAATGGGAAAAGCATTTCGCGGATTTGATCTTGTGTGACTCCGGCTTGCTTAATCGTTGAGCAATAGTCACAAAAGTTTTGCACATGGAGGTTAGGATCCTCACCGGGGCTTCCCTCGAATTGACTACGCTCGATCAAGCTAATGAAAGCCGGCTTGATCTCAAAATTATTGGCCGCGATAGCCGGCGTAGCATTGTCGGTAGGAATTTGAGCCGCGGTTGGCTTAGAGTGATCCGAGAGCTTCACCATGACTTTAGGCGGTTCAAGTTCTATCTCAATAAGAGCTTCCTCGGTGGATGAAGTGGAAGGGGAAATAGTAGCTTCCAAGTCCCTCAACAAGTTCTTGCGCCTTAGGAAAGTACGCTCCGGCTCCGGGTCAAACTGAATTGCCAAGCCTTTTTGAGACGTACGCGTGTTCCTGGGCATGCACAACACTAGAGGAGACGATAAGAAACGGCCTCAAGGAATTTGAGGTTCCTTGAGACAAGAGTAACAAAGAGAAAAGAACCAAATAACAACAAAAACAAAAGCCGTCACCCCGGCAATGGCGCCAAAATTTGATATGGCTTAGTCGCACTCGCCTAGTCAAAGATAACCTGACAAACCTAAGGGGTAGCTAGGGTAAGTCGGGGTCGAAATCCACAGGGAGATGGTCGCAATGTTGGTTATTTTTAATGATTCTAGTCTCAGTTCGAGTGTTGGTTGGTTTACTAAAACTAGAGCAAAAGAGTAAGGGTTTAAACTTAGGGGAAAAAGGTCTAGGGAATCGGGGATAGCAAGGGTAAAGCTAGGACAAAGGATGGTGATAGAAATGAGTCGCGAATCACAAGTGCTAAGGAATAGGCTCGGCCTCTCGGTCCTAAGCGTCCTCTAGGTCTCAAATGCGGGTTCTCGCAACTTACAAGTGAGGGTCCTAATGGTTAGTCTCGTACCCTACCTTAAACTAGGCTTTCGGTCTTAAGTCTAAGGGTGGCAAACGCTCGCAAAACCTTGGCCAAAGGATCAACGAACACAAACACAACAAGACAACCAGAGACACAAGCGAAACCCTCATCAAAACATCATCAAAATCATCCAAGACTACTCACCCATGATCACCCTTCATCCCTAAATAGAGAACTACTCACACATAGCGAAAACGAATACAAAAGCAAAGGAAATAACGAAAGACATGATCAACAATGATATATAATGAAATTATAATGAAAAGCGAGAAGTAAAAAACAATACCAATCAGAAAATCCAAAGAGAACAAGATGAATTCAAGCAACAAAACCGAAATAGAATGATCAAAACAACGTACTCAAGTCGGGAATTGAAAATACAAGAAGCAAAATTAACCAAACCCTAAATTTTTGTGAGAAAGTACTTTAAAGTGTTCATAGCATGCTATAAAATTTTATGCGAAAATATAATGTTTTAGGCCTTCAAATAGACGAAGTAAATCAAGCACACGAAGAGTCGAAGCTGTCCCAGAGCTCCGGGACACTCATCCCGACCGGGACAAGGTCCACCCCGACCGGGACCAAGTCATCCCATGGGTTTCAGCTTTTGTTCCCTTTTTGCACTTTCTTGTACTTAGTTTTTTCTTGCTTTCTTGTCGTCCCAAGGCATGGGGACGAGGCCTAAGAGTAGGGACGAGTCTTAGGATGAATATGAGAGCTTCAAATCCCGTCCCAAGGTCCCGGGACACCTTTATTCAATGAAACGAGGCCCGTATGCAAGCGAAACGCAACGAAACCAACTCGAATCACCTCAAAACTTCACGAAACTTCACGAAACTTCTCGACAAGCATCCTATACTCCAAATAAACGCGTTTACCTACAAAATAGACATAAAAACACTGCAGGGCCAAAACGGAGAGAAATAGGAGCTGAAACGCATATAAAAGCACGAGAAACGCAAAGAATCGCTAACGACAAGGGGCTATAAGTACGTAAATAGATGACACATCAATATAAGAAGGCTTGGCCTATTATAGGTGATGAAGTGTGCAAGGCTGTTCAAGAGTTTTTTTACAAATGGAAGACTGCTGACACAAATAAATGCTACAAATGTTGTTCTCATCCCCAAGAACAATAATCCACAGTCTGTGTTGGAGTTTAGACCAATAGCTTGCTGCAATGTGATATACAAGCTCATTTCAAAAGTACTCTGTGGCAGATTATCTAAGATTCTACCAGATTTGCTGTGTGAGAATCAAAGTGCATTCACTCAAGGGAGGTCTATCGTAGGCAATATACTTATTTGCCAGGATTTGGTGAGACTTTACAAAAGGAAAACATGTTCCCCAAGATGTCTATTAAAAATAGACCTAAAAAAGGCGTATGATACTGTTGAATGGAGTTTTGTTGACAGAATGTTGAGGGCACTAGGGTTCCCTAATCACTTCATAACTATGGTGATGAGCTGCATCACAACACCAAGTTATACCTTTCTCCTTAATGGCTCTCAGTTTGGTTTTTTGAAAGGCAAGAGAGGGCTCAGACAGGGGGATCCTTTGTCCCCCCCCCCCTGAGCTTTACTATATGCATGGATTATCTTAGTAGGTTGTTGAGAAGGGTTGGACAGTGCAAAGATTTCAAGTTTCATCCTATGTGTTCAGCTCTAAAACTGAATCACCTGTGCTTTGCAGATGACTTGGTTATGTTCTGCAAAGGACAACCACAGTCTATGGAGCTCCTTCTTCATGGTTTTACTTTGTTCTCAAAGGCATCAGGGCTGGAAATGAATACAGGGAAGTTTGACTTCTATGTGAATGGAGTAAGTCAGGTAGTAATTGATGAGTTTAAAAGGAAAACAGGAATGGTACAGGGAACACTACCTTTTAGATACTTGGGGGTACCTGTTTCTACTAAAAGGCTGGGTGTCATGGACTGTGAAATACTGGTAGAGAAGATTGTGGCAAGGATAAGAGGATGGGGAGCAAGGAAGTTATCTTATATGGGGAGATTAACTCTAGTCAGGGCTGTTTTGCATACTTTGCACCTTTATTGGGCTCAAATCTTTGTCTTGCCGGCTAGTGTGATTAAGAAGATGGATGCTCTTTGTAGGAATTATCTATGGGAAGGACAAATTCATCATAGCAAAGCTTGTTTTGTAGCTTGGGAGTCTGTTTGTACTGACAGGAAGGCAGGTGGACTAGGTCTCATGAACAGCAGGGTTTTGAATATTGCTGCTGTAGGGAAACTAGCTTGGTGGGTTCATACTAAAGCAGACCATGTCTGGGTAAGATGGGTGCACCATGTATACCTTAAAGGGGGAGAATGGCTGACCTACACTCCTAATGCAAATTCAAGTTGGTGTTGGAGGAAAATTTGTGAGGTGAAGGATAGGATAAAGGCTGGTTTTGTGTCTGATGGCTGGCTCACTCAAGATCAGACCTACACAATACAGAAGGCCTACAACATGTTGTAGGGAGAGCTTGAGAAACATGGATGGACAAGCTTCATCTGGTCCAGGTACAATGTCCCACAACATATGTTTATTGGATGGCTGGCTGCCAAAAATAGATTGGCTACCTTGATAGGCTAACCAGGTTTGGTATTACAAATGAAGAGGTATGTCTTCTGTGCTTGGATGCGAAGGAAACGGCTGAACACCTATTTTTTTACAGTAAATACAGTCGAGCCTGTGTGAGTTTTGTTCAGCGAGGATTGGGGTCTGCCTACTTTGACAGAAGCAGATGGTTGCAGGTGTATCGAACGAGAAGTGTCTCAAAATTCCAAAAACAAGTCATGTTTGCTTATATAGTAGGCTTTATATATCATATATGGATAGCTAGAAACGAATGTCGTGTTTATAGTCGTGTTACACATCCTAGATTTCTATACTCGAGATTAAAGGAGGAAATTAGAATACGAGTCTATAGTTTAGCTACTAATTTGAAACTAAGTGATAGCACGTGGTTCACAAATATTTGTAATGGAGGGTAGTAGATGGGCTAAATGATTTTAGTCTTGTAAATTGGCAAGTATTGGTTTTAACGATATTTTACCATTTTACCAAAAAAAAAGAAAAAAAAGATCAAACCTATCTATGGCATTGCCGTATAGGACACATAAATGAAAAATGCGTGAAAAAGCTCATTGATAATGGGACTATCTCCCCTTTTGACTATGAATCTTTTGGCACGTGTGAATCATGTCTCATAGGCAAAATGACTCGAATTTCCTTCAAAGGTGTTGGAATGCGCGCTGCTGACCTATTAGGACTCATACATACTGATGTGTGTGGACCTATGTCAATCAACGCTATAGATGGCTATAGGTATTTTATCACTTTCACGGACGATTTGAGTAGATATGGTTATGTCTACTTAATGAAGCATAAAAGTGAGTCCTTTGACAAGTTCAAGGAATTCCAGAATAAGGTTGAAAACCAACTGGATAGAAAGATTAAAGCACTGCGTTCAGATCGTGGTCGCGAGTATCTTTCGAATGAGTTTGATCAACACCTTAAAGACTGTGGAATAGTACTACAGTTAACTGCACCCGGAACACCACAATTGAATGGTGTGTTCGAACGAAGAAATCGAACATTACTTGATATGGTTCGATCCATGATGAGTCACACGGTTGTACCTGACTCATTATGGGGTTATGCTCTTTTTGTCAGCTGCTCTAATACTTAACCGAAGTCCGTCTAAAGCTGTAGACAAGACTCCATATGAATTATGGAAGGGATCGGTCCCTAACTTGTCCTTTATTCAGGTTTGGGGCTGCGAGGCTTACGTCAAGTGGAGACACGAGGATAAGCTCGGCCCACGATCGGTCAAGACATACTTTATTGGTTATCCAAAAGGGATGTTTGGTCACTACTTTTATTCGCCTACTGAACACCGAGTTTTTTTTGCAGCTAGTGCGAAGTTCTTGGAGAAAGAGTTTCTCGAGAATAAGACAAGTAGTAGAACCTTCGATCTGTCGGAGATTCCAGAACCAACAACCGAGCCACCAATGGAGGAACCTGTTCCTTCATCATCGGCTGCGGTTACTATTCCTTTGGAACACAAGAGGTCAGGTAGAGTCTCTATTCCTCCAGACAGATACATTGGTATGGTCGAGAAGAACGAGAGAGAGAACGTTTTACTCCTAGAGAGTAACGAACCCGCTACCTATAAAGGTGCCATGACATGTTCCGACTCTAAGCTTTGGCTTGAGGCCATGCAATCCGAGATGGACTCAATGTATGAGAATGATGTATGGGATCTGGTTGACTTACCTGATAAGGTTCGGCCTCTTCAGTGCAAATGGCTTTTTAAGATAAAGCATTCTATAGAAGGACAACCAGATATATACAAGGCGCGACTAGTGGCAAAAGGTTTCACTCAAGTGCAAGGGTTACACTATGATGAGATTTTTGCACCTGTTGTCATGCTGCGTTCCATTCGAATAATCTTAGCGATTGCCGCTTTTTATGATTATGAAATTTGGCAAATGGATGTGAAAACCGCCTTCTTAAACGGTTATTTGGAGGAGGAGTTGTACATGGTACAACCCAAAGGTTTCATTGATCCTAAAAGTCCTAAGAAGGTATGCAAGCTTAAGCGTTCCATATATGGACTTAAGCAGGCTTCTCGGAGTTGGAATCATCGTTTCGACCAGGTGATAAAAGAGAATGGATTCACTCGATCAGTCGAGGAACCATGCTTATATATAAAGTCGAGTGGGAGCAAGATTGCATTCCTAATATTGTACGTCAATGACATATTCTTGATTGGGAATGACATACCTCTCTTAACTTCGGTAAAAGTTTGGTTAAAGAACCATTTCTAGATGAAAGATCTGGGAGAGGCACAAAGAATTTTGGGGATCCGTATCTACAGAGATAGATCACGACGGATGTTATCCCTCAGTCAGGAGTCTTATATTGATAAGATTCTTGAGAGGTTCAGCATGACCAACTCCAAGAAGGGGAACCTTCCTATGATTTCTGGGATGCATTTGAGTAAAGCTCAAGCACCTAAGACATCGAAAGAGGTGCAGCGCATGAGTTGGATTCCTTATGCATCGTCTATAGGATCAATCATGTATGCCATGATATGTAAACGTCCAGACGTGGCATATGCATTGAGTATGACAAGTCGTTAGCAAGGCAATCCAGATGAAGCACACTGGATAGCTGTTAAGAATATCCTTAAGTACCTACGGAGGACTAAGGACTGGTTATTAACTTATGGAGGAGACACTAAGCTATGCGCAATCGGTTACGCAGATGCTAGCTTCCAAACGGATCGAGATGACTCGAAATCTCAGTCTGGATTCGTATTTACTCTTAATGGCGCTGCGGTCAGCTGGAAAAGCTCCAATCAAAGTGTTATAGTAGATTCTACAACTGAGTCCGAGTACTATGCTGCTTCAGAAGCTGCTAAGGAAGCTATATGGATGCGTCAGTTCTTACAGGGACTAACCGTAGTTCCTAGTTCGGATGACCCGATCGCCATCTATTGTGATAATAGTGGTGCCATCTTCCAGGCTAAGGAGCCTAAGTCCAGCAACAAGTCTAGGCATGTACATCGGAAGGCTCACATGATTAGAGATTACGTGGAGCAAAAGGAGATAGTGATAGACAAGATTGCTACGGATGATAACGTCGCAGATCCTCTCACTAAACCGTTGAGATATGATAAGTATGAAGGGCACGTTAAATCCATGGGAATTAAGCATGTTCCTGAGTTGTATTAGTTGTTTTATATATGGATTAGACGTATGTATCTTCCTCCATAAAACTATTAATAAAATCATCGTATTGTTTTCATATTTTGTTTTCTTGTGGGTTGTATAGACAACATTGAACACCACAAAGTGAACTGAATTACATTATATTTGTTTTGGTCCGTAATCGCCTACATGAGCTGATAACTCTGGCAATTATATTGTGAAGTCAATTGATGGTGGGTTCAATAAGCCATAGGTCAAATTGTTGACTGATCGATCACAGATGCGGGTTATAATGATACCGCGCAGGACAATTTTGTGACAACGTAATGGAGTCTAAATGTTTTAGAACATTAGGTGCCCGGTCGTGGATAGGACATCCATAGTGTTCCTAGAGTCGATTCTTTTGATTATCGACTATCTCTTGAGATTAAGGCAGATTTTGGGTGACTTTGGTTTCTTTCTCATGGTCGACCGTAACAGGAGGCTAAGTAGATTTTCACTGGGTCATTTCATGCTGCGCTTGTATCTGCAAGATTCGAGTTGAAGGAAATATCCAACCTTTATCAAGATATGTTATTTCTCAGGGCCACTCGAGGAGCTGTAACTGAAATGCATGGCCATGCTCGAATGAAGATTCGTTTATCAGTTGAGTTACTCTCTAGTCGGGGAAACCACTCTTGATATTGATCACTTGTAAAATACGACCTTTGAAAATACGGATTTTGCAAATTGTTTTACATTGAGTGGGAGAAATTTTTGGGATATGAGAATTGGTTATCGCACATACACTTGTACGGACAAGTGGGAGATTGTTGGAGTTAGTGTCCTCCACAGTTAGTGCAATAACATAAAGAAACCTCTATAGGTTCACAGGGTACATTTTGTATTGCAATCTGTTGATTAACGTTTATCGATAACGGTTGGCTTACTAGATAAGTTTGACGTTATTGTCATACGGATGGCGGTAATCAACTGGTCCCTAAAAGTCACACCTAAAGGATGTGTTTAAGAAATGTGATTATTTGAGGAAAAAAAAATCATATTGATGCCTTACTAATAGACTAAAAGGTTAGTCAGTGTGTTTGACTAAAATGTTAGTCAGTGTGATGATGAATCGGCCATTTAATAAGGATTAAATAATATTAGCTGAGACGAATTAAATGTAATTCGTAAATTGAATATAAAATGTTATATTTAATTATTGAATATAATATAAGCTAATTAAACATAAACTGTTATAATTAATTAGCAAATTATAAATATATGAATATTTATATTTTATGATATGTTATAGTTGATCTATACAGATGACACTAGTAATATATATTATATTATAATATAAAGCTAAGGAAACCAAGAGGAAAGAGCCCTAATGCACTTTGATTCCTTGGTCAACAACTTATTAGATTTTGGAAAGTAATTTTTGGAAAGAAAAATTACTCCCCAAAAGATAATAAAGGGGCCGAAATATTGGAGTATATAAGGGGAGTTTTGACTCAACTTAATTTTCTAATTAATTCAATCATAATTCACATACACCAAATTAAGAAAAGAAGTTTTCTCTCTAAAAGGTTTTCTAGCAAAGATCAAGGCATATCTTGAACAATCTTGGATGCAACTATTAGGAGATATCATACTTTTGATTTTCAATCTTAGGCCATTAAAGCAAGGACTAAAGGTTGTTTTTCTAATCTTTTGTTTAATTATGCAATTTCTTTTATGACTATTAATCATATAGTATGAATTTTATTATAATCCTGGATAGACCTGGTAAACAGGTCGTGTCGTGTCGTGTTCGTGTTCGTGTTCGTGTTCGTGTCACGTATAAATGGGTCACTCACCCCTCAACCCAAACCCGACCCAATTAATAAATAGGTCATTAGTGTTTGACCCAAACCCAACCCGTTTATATTTTAAATGACCTGACTTGACCTGTTTAACCCATTTAAATAAATAGGTTAAATTTTAACCCGCTCGACCTGTTTGACCTATTAAACCTGTATAATCCATTTAAAATTTTAAAGCATTAAAACACCACAAATAACTCTATAGTCAAAATCAAAATTTTAAAGAAAGAAATATTTTGTTACTTCGTAATCTTTTATTTTGATTTTTGAATTTCAGAGGAAAAAAAAGTATAATAGTATTATATATGGGTTAAATGGGTTATCGGGTTAACCTACCCGTTTAACCCATTTAATTAAATAGGTCTTTCGTGTCAGATTCGTGTCTGGAAAGCATGACCCAAATCCAACCCATTTATATTTTGTGTCGGGTTCGTGTCAACCCACTTACTTAAATGGGTCATCACATAGTGACCCAAACCCGTTTATTTCGTGTCGGGTTCGTGTCGTAATTTCATGTCGTGTCACTTTTTGCCAGCTCTAATCCTGGATGATTAAAGGGCATGTATACAGATATTTACCCACAATTAGATACCGGATGAGGATCTCACCTTTGTAATCATTTGCAGGGGATGAGAAACGTGCGAGCACTAGCCAAGGGTGATGTAGAACTCCGCATGGGCGATGGAGCTAGAGTAGCGGCCGTTTCCTGGGAACTTTTGTACTCACTCTAGCTAGTGGTTTAGAGTTTCATTTGAATAACTGTTATTTTGTACCAACTTTAACCAAAAACATTATCTCTGTTTCCGTATTAGATGCGGAAGGCTTTTGTTTTATGATTAAGAACAATCGATGTACTTTTTCATTTAATGATATGGGTTATGGTGAAGCCATTTCTATTGGAGGTATTTATGTTTTGAATGATGTCAATGATGTTTATCACGTAGAGAACAAGAAGCTCAAAACTAATGAATCAAACAAATCCTACCTTTGGCATTGTCGTTTAGGTCACATAAACGATAGACGCATAAAGAGACTTCTTGAGACCAAAATTCTCAAACCATTTGATTTCGAATCATATGGTACATGCGAGTCTTGCCTCCTAGGCAAGATGACTCGTGCACCCTTTAGTGGTAAAGGGGCACGAGCTAGTGAAGTTTTGGGACTCATACATACCAATGTGTGTGGTCCATTAAACATCACTGCTAGAGGAGGATATCATTACTTCATTACTTTTACAGATGACTTGAGTAGATATGGTTATATATGTCTACTTAATGAGGCATAAAAGTGATGCTTTTGAGAATTTTAAGGAATTTCAAAATGAAGTTGAAACCAATTAGATAAAAAGATAAAAGCACTACGATCAGATCGTGGTGGCGAATATCTAAGTAATGAGTTTGATTCACATCTTAATAATTGTGGCATAGTATCACATTGGACTCCTCCGGGCACACCACAGTTGAATGGTGTTGGAGAAAGGAGAATTTGAACTTTATTAGATATGGTTCGGTCTATGATGAGTCAAAGTGAGCTTCCTGGATCATTTTGGGGCTTTGCACTATTGTCTGCTGTTTTCTCACTAAATCGAAGTCCGACTAACGCGGCCAATAAGACTCCATATGAGATATGGACGGTGAGGCTTTTGTTTAGAACAAGTCTGACGATAAACTCGCACCAAGGTCTGACAAATGTCTTTTTGTAGGTTATCCTAAGGAAACTTGTGGTTATTACTTCTATAATCCTCACGAGAACAAAGTGTTTGTGGCTTGTGATGCTGTCTTTCTAGAAAACGAATACATTTCTAAAACACAGAGTGGGAGAAAATTTGAACTTGATAAAGTTCAAGAGCCACAAACCGAGAAAGAAAACGAGAAAATCGTTCCTTCATCTTCTGAAACGGTTGTAGTCCCTAGGAGGTCAGGAAAAATAAGTCATCAACCTGACTGTTACCTCAGTATCATCGAGGAAGAGGGTAATTTGCTGCTCTTAGAACGCAACGAACCCACAACCTACAAGGCAGCTATTAGTAGTCCCAACTCCACGCAATGGCTTGAGGCCATGAAATCCGAAATGAATTCTATATACGAGAACCAAGTATGGGACTTGGTGGATTTACCTGAAGGAGTGAGACCCCTTCAATGTAAATCGATTTTTAAAATCAAACTCGGCATAGATAAACATATAGATGTTTACAAATCTAGATTGGTGGCAAAAGGCTTTACTCAAGTCCAAGGTATTCATTATGATGAAACCTTTGCTCCAGTTGCTATGCTTCGATCCATAAGGATAATCTTAGCGGTTGCCGCTTTTCATGATTATTAAATTTGGCAAATGGATGTGAAAACCGCCTTCTTGAATGGGATTCTAGAAGAGGAAGTGTATATGACACAACCCAAATGTTTTGTTGATACATCCAACCCTAAGAAAGTGTGCAAGCTTAAGAGATCCATTTATGGTCTTAAGTAAGCATCAAGGAGTTGGAATCATAGATTCGATCATGTTATAAAACAAAACGGTTTTTCTCGAAGTGCCGAATAACCTTGTTTATACATGAAGTTTAGTGGGAGCAAGGTAACCTTTCTTGTCTTGTATGTGGATGACATACTACTCGTTGGAAATGATATTCCAAGCTTGAACTCGGTAAAGGATAAATTAGGGAATTACTTCCAAATGAAGGACTTGGGAGAGGCACAACGCATCTTGGGTATCCGAATCTATAGAAATAGATCCAAAAGGATACTAGCATTAAGTCAAGAAGCTTATATTGATAAGATTCTTGATAGGTTCAATATGAAAGACTCCAAGAGAGGCTTTCTTCCGATGGGTGTAGTAATAGCATTGAGTAAATCTCAATGTCCCTTGACACCCGAGGATATTGAACGCATGAAAATGATCCATTATGCTTCCGCTGTGGGATCAATCATGTATGCTATGATGTGCACTCGTCCCGATGTCGCATTCGATTTGAGCATGATGAGTCGGTATCAAGCCAACCTCAGTGAGAGTCACTGGATAGCCGTGAAGAACATCCCTAAGTACTCGAGAACAACTAAGGATTCGTTTGTTGTGTTTGGAGGAGAACCTGAGTTGCGTGTAAAGGGTTACACGGACGCAAGTTTCCAAACTGACGGGGATGATTTGAAATCCCAATCCGGCTATGTCTTTATATTAAATGGTGGAGTTGTTTGCTAGAAAAGCTTCAAGCAAAGTGTCACTACGGATTCTACAACGGAAGCTGAATATTTGGCAGCTTCGGAGGCTGCTAAAGAAGCTGTATAGATTCGGCAGTTCTTGGATGGACTAAGAGTAGTCCCTAGTGCCGTAGATCCAATCACTATTTATTGTGATAATAGTGGGGCCATATTTCAAGCTAAGGAGCTCAAGTCTAGTAATAAGTCTAGACACGTTTTGAGGAAATACCATACTATCAGAGATAATGTGGAAAGCAAAGAAATAAATATTTGTAAGGTTGGGACAGACAATAATATTGCTGATCCTTTAACCAAGCCTCTTTCAAGGGTAAGCATGACGCTCATACCGCCTCTATGGGGTTAAGGCGTATGCCTGATTTCCTTTAGTTTTTGCGATTTGTAATGGATAATGTATTTTGTTACATATATGACAATAACTTTGATTGTTTAAAGTATATTTGCTTTTAAAGTCATTTCGAATGCATACTCAGTTTATCTGAATAGTTCCGTGTCAACATTGAACATATTTAAGTGAACCGTATATCTGAGTATTTGGTCCCTAGTCTCTAGAAGAGGTGACATCTCAAGTTGACTAGATTGCAAGTCAATTGATGGTAGGTTCAACACCATAAGGTCATAGTGATGACTGGTCGTTTGCATAGACAGACTGTGAGATACTCTGTCGGACTGTGACGCTTATAGAATTCCTTTTCAATGAGATTGAAGCCTAGTCGTGGTGGGAATTTCTATAGTTTTCCTATGAGCCGATTCTTTTGACCGGAAACTGATTATCTGAGTCGGTGCAGTTTCCGAGTGACTTTCATTTTTGTCCTAAGTCATGTCGTGAAAGGAGGCTATAAAGGCATCTTTGGGGTCATGGTGATCTGCATCATACAGTATAGTCGAGTGGAAGGTAATTGTCCACCCTCGTCAGGGTAAAACATCTTTGGGCCACTCGAGGAGTAGTCGCTGGAAATGCGTGGCCACGCTCGGAAATGTCTACGGTAGATTTTCTGATCAGACAGCAACACTCCGTATCGAGGAAACCACTCATGAGATAATGCAAGTATGATCTGTAAGACACCTTGCATTGAGTGGGAGATGTGAAACGGACAAGAGAATTAGAAACGCACAACTTGTCTCGGACAAGTGGGAGATTGTTGGAGTAAGTGTCCTCCACAAATAGTGCGATTACATAATAAATCTTGATTAAGGAATACATGGGGATAATCTTGTATTATTGTCAATTGATTAACGTAAATCAATAACGGTTGGCTGACTAGAGTTTGACGTTATTGTCGTGAGACGGCGGTGATCAATTGATCCCTTTGAGTCACACCTAAAGGAACGTACTCCAAATAAATAAGCTAATTAATTGTATGAGATACAATTAGATTAGTAACTTGATAAATCGACTAATAATTAGTCAGTGAGTTAATTTAGAGAGAAATCGAGTTGGGAACTCGGATGACTAATTTTATATCGATAAAATTATTTGAAGATAATGGGAATTAGTGATTAATTGTTAATTCACTAATTTTGTACTAATTGACTAATGAGATTAGTTCTAGTACAATTTTAATATACATGTAAGTGTACATATATATTAAAGAAGAGTTAAGAGTTTAATTAAATGATTTATAATTTATCATATTGGATGATTAAATGATAAATTATAAATATTTGTGAGACAAATATTGAAAACAAAATACACCCAAATAGGCCCTTATGGACCGTCTAAATAAGGGGACAAGAGAAATAAAAGATTCTCTTTTGTCTTGTTCTATTTTGTTTTGCTTGCTTCCTTTTTATGCATGCCAAACATCATCATTGTCATGCACTACATTGTTCTAAACAAGGAAGAAAATCTCTTCTCTCCTTCCCCCTAGAAGTGGCCGTCCAAAACAAGTCCAACACACTTGTTTTTGTTTTGTTTTTCCTTATAAAAACAAAGGCTATAGAGAATACATTGTATGCATGCATTATTCTCAACTCTACATCTCTAAAACTCTACTATAATATTAGCTATATTACTAAGTGTTAGTAATAATAATATTACATATTATCAAGTATCTATTAGTGATTTCTAGCTCGAAATCACTAGTAGTTTTTGGAGTACTTTTTTGGAGTTGTTTTGGGTGCAATAAGAAGGAGGTTTCCTATTTTGGAAACTCGGGTTTTGGAGGATCATCCTAACTTTAGCTCAAGAAACAAATCAAGAAAGGAGTTCTCGTTTTGTGCCCAAATAATCCATTTGAAAGGTATAAATTTCTATGAACTTGATCTACGAAGTGAATTTGTAACTACATAGATCTTGCTCATCAAATTAGAGTAATTTGATTTAAACTAATAATGGATTAGTATAGGTTTCGAAACCCAACAGCACAACCTTTGTATTTCCAAATCAGCGTCTTAGCAAAAGACAACACGCAACTTAGACCAACCAAGGAGACATTATCCTTGGGATGCAATGTATCAAGGTCAAACACACACAACTCATCGGACCGGCATGTCCTTAACCATGCATCATTTTACAAACACATTTTACGGACCGGCATGTCCTTAAACATGCACCTTTTTACAAACACACTTTTCGGACCGGCTTGTCCTTAAACATGCACCTTTTTACAAGCACATTTCCCGAGCCGGCATGCCCCTAAACGTGCACTTTCAATCTCTCTACAAAAACAAACACATTTCTCAAACTGACATGTCCTTAAACATGCACACCCGAACTACGCTGGTTTGATTCCATCATCATGGATACGTAGGCCACTCACCCGAGCTCAACCAACCACTTACAAATTCTCTCAAAAAGATATATACCCGCCTAACACTTTCTCAAGCTGGGAACATCAAAAAATAAAAAAGCAAACTCTTTCTTTATCGAGGCGTATAAACGTTTACGTCGAGGCAAAGTTGTCTCGAGGCGTAGGAGTAGTACTCTACTTTCTCATCTGTTTTGTTTTGCATGAATAACAACACGCTACCAAAGACAAAATACCACCGCCGACCAAGCCGGGGGCTTCATCAACGCATGTATCATGATCAGTAATACTCATACAACAGTCGAGTCTCGAGTCACGCTACGATTCGTCTCAACCTTTAAGGCATCTCAATAACTTGGTTTTCCATCAAAACCTCGACACTCCTCGAGTCCTCACACTTTGAAACAATAGGCACTTTCGACATCAGAAACAATTAGGCGACGTCTTACCCGCCCTTACCAAATTTTTCAGTTTTTCAAAAACTTACAAACATTTTCACGGGCCGACATGCCCTTAAACATGCACTAGGCAACACGTCCTCCAAATAGCTCGTCAGCATTTTCAAAAGCATATTTCAAAAATTAACTCAACACTCGAGTTAATACATTTTGAACAACGGCAATTTCAAAAACACTTTGCATGTCGCATTTACAAACAACTCTTTTTCAAAAATACTTTCAAACACAATCTTTTCTCGAAAACTAACCATGCAGGTACAAGACAAAAAGCACCGCATACAACGAGCATGACATGAGCAAGCGTTCACGGCGCCCAAGATGCAATCAAGTGCAACGACTACACACGACGGTACTAGATACACTTTACCCAACGGTACGAGATATACCTTATCCAAACACCACTAGATACACCTTTTCATCCACAACCGTTAATACAACCGCAACCTTTCAAGCTTACAAACACAATTGAACTCATTCACATCCTACCTACAAAACAAAGGCAAAATACAAATCTCCATCAAACAGAAGCACATTTACGGTACTCACGATATCTAAATTAACCAATACTTGCCTAAGTCAGGAACCCCTCCCTGAACGGGAAACCACATCATAATCACTAGCTACAAAAATGACAGTAAACCGAATTGACATAATGCCACATGCGGCTAACACCTCACCTCAGATCACATGAAACACGACAAAACATATGTTCCTCACGAACACCCTGAAACAAAAGCAAAAGCCTTACCTCGATAGGCGTACAAACAAATGTTCCTCACGAACACCCTGAAACAAAAGCAAAAGCCCAACTCGATAGGCATACAAACAAATGTTCCTCACGAACACCCTGAAACAAAAGCAAAAGCCCTACCCCGATAGGCATATAAACAAAGTTTTCACCGTACAAGAAAAACCAAAAGTCATACTTCAATGAACCAACAAAAAGATTTTCTCGCGAACATCCCAAAACTTCACAATAACAAAACACAAGCAAAAGCCCTATCTTAATAGGCCCACGACCAGACATCTCAACACAAAAATCTTGCAATCATCATGCAAACAGGAGCTTGCACCACGGACCGACATGTCCCTAAACATGCACGACGGACATGCATGCCCTGAAAAATTCGTAGGTTAGCAAGCCTCTAAATTGCATCCTCAACAATGACGATTTGATTCCGTGAGCATAGATACCCAGGCACCCTTAAAAAAAGTACAACTGACATTCAATACAAAACAAAACGCTTGAAACTTAAACAAGTCAAAGGCATGGTCATCACAAAATTCGTCTCAAAACGCAAAAGGTTAAAAGGCAACATTCAACACAAAATGACGCGCCCGACACTTAAAAAGTCAAGGGCACAGTCAACCCAGAAATCTAACACAAAATCAACTTTAAATCTGAAACTTTAAACAGTCGAGGGTACACAACTTCTAACACAAAAACAGCATACGAGGCAAACGGAGGCGAAAACCACCATTTCATTAATTATAAACAAAGGCGATTACATTTTGGATTTTTCGTCTCAGGAGCATATCACAACTACCGCAAAACACAAAAGCGAAATCAAAAAGCAGGAATACAGCTCAACCTAGGGGCTACGTTCAAAAACAAAAACACACAAGTAGTTTCTCAAGTTTGACTAACGTTTTTACCTCAAAAACTAATTCAAAATGGGGGCTAACTCAAACTAGGGGCTAACTTTTAAAGCAAACATCGCAAGTTTGACTAACGTTTTTTCATCAAAAACTAACTGAAAGTAGGGGCTAACTTTTAAAGCAAACATATCAACTTTGACTAACATTTTTTCATCAAAAACTAACTCAAACTGGAGGCTAACTTTTAAAGCAAACATCGCAAGTTTGACCAACGTATTTACATCAAAAACTAACTCAAACTAGGGGGTAACTTTAAAAACAAAACCACAAAGTTTTTCCTTCGCATGACATAAACATCCACGGTTCGGACATCTCCTACAGACTGCCGTTAACCTTTTCACACACAAGCACACGAAGCACCAGCATGGTCCGAGCATTCAAAATACAACACATGCAAAAACATTCCCTTCTCATGAGGATGCATCCTAACATACATCCCAAGCGGATATATGACACAAAACGCCATACTAAGAACAAAAAGCACAAACAACCACCTTTCGAACAAACATACAACTACAAAACAATACGCAACAACTACAATACATATCACACATCCTATCACGTATAGAAACACATGCATCCAAGCCGATGATACGCAACCTCACATACATAACACCGCTAACAGACTAGCACAAAGAAACAACACCAGCTGCAGCACCCATGAAAAACATAGCAACAAGCCCCTGCAAAGCCCGCTAAGCATACTTCATAATGACGCACAAGCACACACATGCACTCTAAAAGCATCAGAACACGAGCACCATACACACGAACGTAAAATCCGAAACAAAGGATTCAAACGAGCATAAAAGCTCACTCCACGACATCTGACAAAAAAACACCACGCCGAAAGCATTAGCACACCGGATTCAAAATGTCAGCTCAACCTTCTCCCAAGGACAAGACAAGATACACACCAGATAGCATAAACAGACATAACAAAAACAAACTCAACACAACCCCACGCACTATCCACAACTACATGACACGAACAAATCGCCTCACGCAAAAATGGTTCAACAACACCTCAAAAAAAACCCTACACAATAACAAATTCAGCAACACCTTCAAACCACCTCATGCAAAAATGATAGGCACCACCTCCAAACCAACGTAAGCATAGGCACAACACAAAACATAAGTTCTAGCATAACTGAAGAAACAACTGAACACTCCGACACGAGAAAAACACGCATCTCAAGACATAAACACAAACACTCGACAACAGAATCAAGCACAAGACATTCAAACGTAAAACATAATCGAGAATGCCCAAAAACATGAGTCAATCATATACACTCTGTAATAACCTGGATTATTTAAGAAGATAAAATAAGCTTTAAAAAGGTTTTTAAGATAAAATGATATTAAAATGAAAACCACGATGGCGGAAACATCGTGAATCCGGTATTGTCACTCACAACGACCTAAACGAATCAAAACAAAGTATAGTATACCTCATGGCCTAACATCCAATGTACATAAAATGAAACTGAAATGAAACTAATCAAGTCTAGCAACTCCAAACTAACTAGCTAGTCGACTCAACAAAGCATGCTACGGGTCAATCCTCACGGCATCCTCACACATAAGCCCATCCCGCGCGTACCTATAAAAAGGAAGCAACAACCACAATCAGTGGGGAGTAACTAGGTGCTCCCCAGTCATATTTCAACACCATAAACATAAATAACGATGCATACAAGCTCACCTGGCCTACGGCCTATATTCAGAATACCAAAACAAACGACAATACATGAGACAACAACAATAAACAACACGGCACACACAACAACAACACACGGCTCAACAGTCACACACACTACTAGTCACCAACAACCTCTACTCAAACCAATCCGTAACCAATCAACACAAGCGCGAGAGTAAGCGCAGAGCACTAGATGAAGCAACAAGAATCACCCCGAGTGAAGCAACAAGAATCACTCAAACCCTATGGCGGAACAGCAACAAGAAGTTCCTCAATCTCATAGTCTAAATTTGGCCAAATCCCACCGAGCAACAAGAACGGTGACGACATTATACAAACCATAGTCTCTAACCAACATGGTTGAGAACCCATAGTCGCTCTAACTAAGCAACAAGAATAGCCGAGGGGATCATGGGCGGTATCCGTCCTAACTAGAACGTCGTAGCTCCTCACATACGTGCCAAACAGTACACGCATGCAAACTTAACTCAAGCATAGCAACAAGATCAAACCAACCTTCAAACCAATCTCCAATACCATCAATACAAGTCATAGTAACCACATAATCAACCAACATTACTCTAATGATCATCACAATGTAACTCATACAACAATGACATGCTTTAAACAACACAAGTATACTAACCAACATGAGGGCATGAGAACAATGATCATACATTCAACCAAGTTACCAACTTTAATCATAATTCAACCTTTAAATCATTATTTTATGTGAAATAACAACCTTGCATGTTACTAGACTCAAGTTAGTATGAGGCGAACCTATAACATATTACTTATGATCACAATTCAACCAAAACAACGTAAAGGTCACAACTTTACATTAAGCAATCACAACCATGGACTCATACAACGAATAGGCCTCACACTTGTCAAAATACAACCAAGGCAACACCTAGTTACCTTGTTTAAGCAATGAGAATGATCCTACTCCTCTTCTTCTTCGACAAGTATTGTGTCCTCCTCGTTTAGCTCCTCTTCTCCTTCGATTAGGGCATAATATAACACATACAAAACATAAGAACACACAATACAACCATATAATAACATAATAATCAGATTACTACTATAAACGATAAGAACTACCGAAGGAATAAGTAAGGGAATGAATTAGGGCAGATTAGGGCTTGATTTGGAGAAGAATTGAATGAATTTGTGAGATGAGTTAATGAGAATTAATGAGAGAATGAAGAGAGAGAAGAGAGGATTATAATGTTTAGGGTGAAAAGTAGCTGATAAATGACGTTAGGGTTAAGGGGAAGTTTAAATAGGATAGGAATTCGAGCCCCACTTAATTACGAATTAGAAAACAAAAATCGCGGATGCAGCAGGGGAGCGAGCCGCTCCTTGACCAGAGCGAGCCGCTCTCTGCTTGCGGATCACTCGCGCCTTGCTCGCCACTTTCGTCTGTTTTCTTCGGATGACCTCTTTTTCTTCCCAGCTCGCGCCTAGGTCGCCAAAACATCTCTGACCCACTCAAGACCTCCTAATCACCCCTACACTTACTCACACACTCTCACGCCCGGGATTCACCTCGTTTAGCGCAACCACGATAAAACCTACTATACGCAAGCTAATGAAACGACTTTCTCGAGCCAAGAATGAGAAAGATCAAGAGATATGATTGACTAATAACACGATATGAATAATGTGAAATGTGAAATGAGTCGGGGTGTTACAACCACACCACCTAAAAAGAAGTTTCGTCCTCGAAACTTGAGAACAAAGAACTACCTGTAGTAAACAAGTGCGGATACTTCTCTTGCATTGAAGCTTCGGTCTCCCAAGTTGCTTCTTCATACCTTTCACTCCTCCACAACACTTTAACCAAAGGAACTACTTTGTTCCTCAACCTCTTCGCCTTCCTATCAAGGATACGTACCGACTTCTCTTCATAAGTCAGCTTAGGCTCTATACCCACAACGTCAGCTTCAACCACATGCGATGGATCACTACGGTACCGTCGCATTTGAGACACATCGAACACATTATGTACCTTGGAAAAGCTCGGTGGCAAAGCCAACTGGTATGCCACCTCACCAACCCGTTCTAGCACCTCATAAGGTCCAACATACTTAGGACTTAGCTTCCCCTTGATGCCAAACCTTTTCACACCCTTCATAGGAGACACCTTCAGGAACACCTTATCTCCAACCTCAAACTCGATCGGTCGACGCTTCAAATCAGCATAATACTTCTGTCGATCCTGCGCCGCCTTCAGCTTCTGTTGAACGAGTCTCACCTGCTCAATGGTCTCCTGTACCATCTCCGGTCCTAGCACTGCAGCTTCAGTCACGTCGTCCCAACACATAGGACTCCTACACTTTCTCCCATACAGCGCCTCAAATGGAGCCATCCTAATGCTAGCTTGAAAACTGTTGTTGTAAGAGAACTCTGTAGAAATATAAAACACGATATTACTACTAAAAATGTTAATCGTATTAACATACCCAAGATTATACAAAAAGATATTAATATGAATTACAAAAGAATGGAAATAACCTTTCTAAACTTCGATAAACGGCCTAAGAACCTCCTAAAACGTACCCGAATTACGTTTAAAAACCAATATTCAAAGTAGAATATCTCTTATCAATTGCACCCAAAACGCTTTATGAAATGCCTTTGTGTTTACGCTAGAAAACGATGTATAATATATTACGATTAATATATAAAGTGTTTTGGAAATAAGATGAGTGAAAAAAAGTGAGAATACTCTCTCTTTTTCTCTCCTCTTGCTCGACACACACACACACAACACATACAATTTCTACACATCCTACAATGAGTAGAGTAGTTAGTATATAAGTGTGTTAAGTGGGAAAGTTACATGAGTTAGTGGGGGGAGGTTATGAAGTAATGGTGAGTGGTAATTAATCAACTATTAACTACCCATCACAACAAAATAAACAAACTAAAAACAACATACATACATACATACATACACATCACACGACACACTTACAAAGTGTGTGTTGTGTGTATTTTGTTTTTAGTATTTTAAATGTACATTACATGTAAAATCATATGTATAATACGTATTTAATTAATTGATTATCGTATAATACAATTGTGGAACCCGGGAACCGCGTCGAGGGACCCAACTCGGCGTCTTGCTTAAGGGCGGATTTTAAAGTTAAAAAAGATTAAGTTGGAAAAACCTTTAAGAACTGTTATGGAGTCGCCACCTAATTATCGCGGAAATTAGGAACCTGCTACCATGTTCTAAGTTAAAAACATGTCCTAGATTTTGGAGCACGCCGACACCCCTAGATCTAAGGCTTGTGAAACCAGATTGGATTCGGGGTGAGGGTACTTTAGAAAAAGAGTTAATTCAAATAATGATTTATGAAAACCTTTTAGAAAAGCTTATGTAAAAATAGCCTCTACTGACCTAGAACAATCCTTGTAAGATGATATTTGAGCTAATGTTATCGCTACGTACAAGTGCGATAAGTTTGTAAAAGAATGCAGATGCAGATGCAAAAAGATTGATTAAAACCCTCAGTTTAGCATGTTTAACTTGTTAACGAATACGGTTCAGTTAAAGGTCGAATTCATTATTTAAGTTGATTTTAATGCAAAATAAGAAGGTGCAAGATGCATGCAAATAAAATAAAGTTCAATTGTCCATTGGTTTACTTTATAAGGTCGGTTGCTTATGCGACTTTGGCGTGTCATCGGATATAGAGTGTACCCGAAGTAATAAGAACACTTGGATTGCAAGCGCGCTGGGTGCCAAAGCCGGGGGGGGGCGCTAAAGTGTAGACCCCTTTGTTAGTCCATAGAAAATAAGAAAAAGCTTTGATCCAAGTGGATCGGTACCTACCTTGTCCTGACGCTTCAGATCTGGGCAGAGCTTCGCTTCTTTAACTTAAAAGGAGGGTGAATTCAACACGGGATGGTGTGCTGAACTCAAGGATTTGAGTGCTTGAGGCTTTGTGAGTGTTTTGCTGTGTTTTTTGGGTGCCAAAGTTATGTTTCGAGGTTTGGTATAGGGGGGTATATATACTAAAAACCTCGGAGAAATTAGGAAACTCGGGGATAAAAACAGGCCAGGGAACCGCATAGCCTTATGCGGTTGCCTACCCAAACCGCATAAGCTTATGCGGTTCGAGGGTGTGGTTTTTTGTGTAGTTTCCTAGTTTCGGTTCAATTATATCTTCGAAAGATTACGTGATAATCTTGGACGTGTGGCTCAAGAAAACAGCTAGGGTATTCCTGAGATATTTTGTGATGTTTAGGGCTTTGGAGTGAGGGCCAAAGGCTGGGTTTGCGCTCAGTTTCGGGCCCGAGACCCGTAAAAATGAAAAGGGTGTATTTGCATAGTTTTTGTGAAATAAGGTAAGACGTGAAGCCGTATTTTGTGTAAGAGGGGGCTAAATAGCGGTTTTAGCTACCGGGCCTAAATTTAGGAATTTAGGAATGCTGAATTAGACCTTGTTAATGTAAAAGGGCTAATTGTAGTGCAAATGCGAAGCTCATGCCAAATGAAGCAGGACAAGGACCTAGCTAGACTCCAAATGGACAAAATGAACGTTTATTTAAGTATGATGTGAAGCGACCTAAATCATTTTAACATTTAAAACGACTCAAAATGAATTCGACATTAGTAAGAACCGTTTAAGTTAGCGTTAAACATGCGTAATAAAAGTCCGTGTTGCATCACAGGGTTTTGTTTGGGAGGGTACGGATATGGGTATCCACAGAGCCCCCAGTTTGACTGAGCTCGGACTAGAGCGTTAGTCAAACTCCTTCGACCATATCCGGACCGCTACAGTCTCGATATGATTAGCAGAACGAAGCATGTGTCCGTGGGTGAGACGAGGACTTCGAACCGAGCTATGCGGGGCGGGACGTGCGCATTTTAAGGACTTGGCGGTCCGTGCATGCTATAAGGGCCTGCCGGCCTGCTGAATGTCTTCGTCGTGCTTGTTGCCGTGCTGTCTTTGTTGGTGCCTTTGCGTGTACTTGGTATCGTCAGATGTTGGTGCTGGTGCTTGTAATGTCTTCGTATTGCATGTGTGAAGATGCTAAAGTGCAGGGGTGCATGTGTCTTTGTAAGATGTTTGGGTATGCGTGAGGTGTATAATTGAATAGGGGTATTTATGTAGGTGTTGGTGTAAGTCTCGTGAAAGAGCGTCCGTGTAATGCTTGAAGTTAGGTGTATATTGCAGAGTGCTTGTGCTTAGGCTCGCCGAGGAGTGTCTATGTAGTTGTAATTGCGTGTGATTGCCTTCTGTTGAGGAGAAAATAATGTAATGCTCGTGAAGAGCGTTCGCGCTTCTGCTTCTGTACCGTACATTAAATGCTTAATATACGCGTATGGCAGACTGTAGGTGACGCCTTAACCCAAGCACGGGACATACTTGGAGTTGTATTAGAGCTAGGATGAAGTAGGAATCGAAAAGTAGGCGTAAAACGAGAAAAAACCGAGATAAACCAGGGGCAGGAACCGCATAGGCTTATGCGGTTCATGGGGCAAACCGCATAAGCTTATGCGGTTTTCCCTGTTGGCTGTAGGGGGCTATATAACACGAGGTGAGCCGTATGTTACTCATTTCACTCATTTTCGGTTTTCATACTCTAAAAACACCATTTTTCGATTTCTCAACCAAATTTGCTCGTTTTTCTTGCGTTGCCTTGCTATGGAACGAGGTAATGCTCCATTTTAACTTGCTTTTACGTTATTTGTTGTTGTAATTAGCTAGTTTTGCCTTGAAATGTTGAAAAGACGGGTTTTGAATGAAAACCCGAGTTTTGCTTGAAATTTGCCGTTTGAATGCTTGAAATTGACGTCATTGTGTTGCATTATGCCATGCTAGCATGTATGTGTGAATTGATTGTGATTTGGACCGTCTTTGTGTGAAAAACGTCCAAATTAGGTTTCGGGCCCGAAATGAACCCGGATTTTCCGACCCGGAATTTCAATTAAACTTCGGTGTAGGATGCCCGTAGTGTGTATAGCATGCCTATAGCGTTAGTTTTGCGAAAATGTCGAGCTAAGGGTTTCAAATCGCCGTCTTAAGTCGTAGTTATACGGAGTAATTAAGGCGAATTGGAGGTTTTTGATCGGAGTGACCAAAATGCAATTGCTTGTAATGGGTTGTTGTTGGGGACTATTATGGCGTATAGAAACCATAAAGTTGTAATTTTGAAGTGTAGAGAACGGTTTTCGGCTTAATTACGAATTAGGCCTAAAAATACTCTGTAGGGCGTATAGTGTAATGTGTTAAGGGATGTTTATGTATTATGTGCGTATTATTTGTGTATATTTGTGTATGTGAATGCCAAGTTGTATGCTTGCATGTATTATAGCTGTATGTATTGGTTGTGTTTGGTTGCAGGGGAAGATTCTAGCCGTGTTACGAGATCGAAATCTCGTAGGAGTGCTAGCTCGAGGACTGAGGGAGCCTCTAGATCGAGTGGCTTGAGGCGTACGCGTAGTGAGAGGGAGGCCGACCCTCGTGACTTGTCTACGAGACGTGGGCAGGCACGAGGTAGGGGCCAGGTTCGTGCGAGGCGTGTCCCTGTGCCTGATCCTGAGGAGGAGGAGGCGGATGTGTTTGCTCAGGAGTTTGTGGATGAGCTGGAGGCTGAGATGGATGTTGCTGAGGAGGAGGCTGAGGAGGTCGAGGAGGCCGCGGAGGCTATGCCTAGAGCGAGTAGCTCTAGGCCGCGAAAATCACGTGTGAACAGGGCCTTCGCCAAGGGTTGGGATGGCCACAACCTTCTACTTGCTCCGGAGAGACACGTTTCCTATCGAGCGACGATGGGTTGGCAGAAAGGCTCGATGAGGACTTTCTCGGGCGTCTCGTCCGTGATGTGTGTTTTTGAGGAGAAGCTTTCGCCGAGGGCGCAAGCTTGGGTGCTGCGTAGTGCTTTTGGCCCGCTGGTCGGCCATTGGAGAGAGATTGCAAGGAAGAAGCAGACGGCGAACCTGATGTTGATCAGGGCCTTCCTGGACAGGTACTGGGACACCACGACGACGTTCCATATGCCCGGCTTCGAGGCCGGCATTACCTTGTCTGAGTATGCTGTCATGACGGGGTTACCGTTCGGGGACCGTGACATGAGTTTTGAGTTTGCGCCGTCCGTTGTGGACGAGGTTGTGACCGATGCGATCGGTGGTGGTTTGGAGGTGATTTGCGAGGGTGCACCACCTTATACTTTCAAGACGAGCTACATCTTGGAGTATTTTGAGGGGAAGACCGAGTATGGCCCCTCGGAGTGGAGAGACAAGCAAAATGCTCGTATGTGGTTGTGGTGGTTTGTTAGTGCCGTGTACTTCGGCGATAAAGGTGAGCGGGCGTCGACGTCGGTCCTTATGCATCTCCTGGATTGGAATGCAATTGGGACGTTTGACTGGGTGACGCCGTCTCTGGGTCTCTGCATTCATTTTTGCATGGATGCCGTGAGACCACGGGTCATGGATCAAGGGTCGAGACTGTCCTTAGTTTCGCCTGGATTCTTGATGGAGGTATGTGTTGATTCTGTTTTTGTTTCGGGTGCATCGTTGTTTGTTTTCGTTGTCTTTGTCTTTGTAACGTGTTTTTGTTTCTTGTGTGTGCAGTCGTGGATTCTTAGCCATTTTCCTTTTCTGCTCCCCCCGCATGCTGTGAGGATCGTGAGGGAGTACCCGCCAGACGCATTTGGGGTAATGCGTGTAACCGTCGCGCTTAATCGGGTCGTATGACGAGGTTCGGGATCGTCTGAACCGGATGCGGTTTGATGAGGTTTGTGCTTAAACCATTTTAAATAGAGTGTAACTTAAAATGATTGTATTGTATTTATGAGTGTGTTCTGTGTTTTTTTTTTCTGTAGTTCGTGCCGTTCCCGTGGGGCCAGTATAGGGATATTCCTGAGGGCATTGGGGCGCGGTTTGCTGTGCGAGAGACCCAGCGCCTGTACCTGGCGACGCCGTATGGGCCGGTTTGGTACCTTGGAGAGCGTTTGGTCTTTCAGGCAGGGTGGCCAGCTCCGGTGGTGCCTAGGGATCCGCCAAGGGTCCTGTTTGAGCGAGGTTTTTCGGGATCGGGTGGCGTTATGCGGGGAGGAGAGTCGGTGAGTCTTCTCATCTGGGAAGATTATGGCGATTCTTTGAGTCTCGGCTTGCTTGTGGGCCGATTGAGGTATGCTTGCTTCTTTCGAGGGTGCGGAAGGTAATTTTTGCGAAAAATTTCCCTGACGTGTGCGTTTTGTACTTGTTTTGTAGGAATTTGATCCTGAGATGGCGGAGCAGCCTGGTGACTTCCCTACCACAGTTGAGTATGACGAGCCTGTAAGGTCAGACTTTCACTTTGCCATCGTACTTGCCGGTGACCACTGACGCGGGCATGGATAGCTGGACGGGCAGGGTGAAGAAGGTATGTATCTTTGTATATGTGAGTGAGCCCCCAGTTTGATCGAGGTATGAAATATAGCGATGATCAAACTTGTGAGAGTCGTGTTTTTGTGGTTACCCCCTCGAGTTTGGCTTAATTTGAGTGAAATTAAGGCAAAGTGGGGATGAGTGGTTTTGTTTTGAAATTTCCCCCTAAGTTTGGCTTAATTTGAGTGAAATTAAGGTAAAATGGAGAAAAATGTGAAGTGTTTTTGTGTTGTGTATCACAGGTGGCTAAAGAGGCTCATAAGAAGCTATGGCGGATAGCCAACAGGTGGAGGATGGCTTGGGCTGAGCAGGCTGCTCAGTTGTGTCAGAGCCGGGCTGAGACGGCTCAGATTCGGCGTGAGTTTGACGAGTATCGTCGTCGTCATCCGGAGTGAATTTGTGTAACATGGATTGTATGAACCCTTGTGTACATGTCGTTGTAGCTTGAACTCTGAAGTTGATTGTAGTAGTGAACCTGTTTGGTAAGCTTGTTTGAAAAATGAAATGATTCCCGAGTGGGATGCACTGATGTTTGATTTTAGATTGTGAAAATGTTTTGTGAAAAGTTCATTTTAAATGCGAAATGAGCTTGTATGAATGTCGAAAATGTTATGCGTTGACTCGTGGTAAGAATCGTTGTTGCCAAAGTGAAATGTAATGTTGCTGCAGGGGGAGCAACAAGGGAATGTCGTAGCCTAATGTAGGTTGTAGTGTTGTAGGAAAGACGAAATTAGGAAAGTTGCGAGAAAACCCGCCCCTTGAACCGCATAGCCTTATGCGGTTCTTGGGTCAAACCGCATAGGCTTATGCGGTTTGGTGGGCAAACCGCATAAGGCTATGCGGCTTGGCGGCTTGGCTTTTAACACCGTGTTTCCATATTCCGTAAGATGTTTTGTATATAAGGAGGGGGGGTGCGTGCTATAATCCTCATTCACAATTATTTCTTTTCTTCTCTCTTAATACAAGTTTTTGCTCTTATAAATATATTAGGTATATTTACAAAAGTTTTTTGTATCAAAGAAAAATGGAGGAGCATTTTGATGCTCTTTTGAAGAGGTGGACTTCCTCATTAAGTCCGGCGATGAAGAGGGCGGTGTATGACGATGGTGCGGGTGTTTTTATTGGCTTTCGCCAAATGAAAGTCGACCTAGACTTCCTTGATGTGTGCTTAGATTATTGGGATCCTAGCTTGCATGTGTTTAGGTTTCCCGGGGGAGAGGTGTGTCCTTTGATGGAGGAGTTCTCGGCCATTGCGGGGTGGTCGAAACGGACTACTCCTGTGGTTGTAAGGAGTGAGCTTTGCTATAACGGGATGCTGCGGAACTTCCTTGGAATGACAAACGCTCACGCTGCAGGTTTGTTTGAGGGAGGCAAGGTAAACATGCTTCTTTTGTGTCAACGGTACATGAATAAAGTTGATACCAGTATTTCGGACCGTTCAAGGCGGAGGGCCCTTGCTTTTTGTTTGGTTCATCGTTATGCTTTTGCGGGGTCCATGCCAGATGGAGTGTTCGGAAACGCGAGGTATGCTCGTGTTGTCGAAGAGATGGAGAGGGGATATGATCCTTCGACGTTGATCCTAGCGGAGACCATACTGGGCTTAGACGACTGTTGTGCTAATCGTCTGAGTTCGTACAGGGGTTGTGCTAGGATTCTCAACATTTGGCTCATGGAGAGGCTAAGTGTGTATAAAGCTCTTCCCCTTGGAAGTGTCTTCAAGGCTGCGGCGACGACTTCACGAAAGATGGAGTGGCCTGACCTTCGGGAGCGTTCGCTAAACTACTACCGGGGGTTTGTGAAGGAGAGCACCATTCGTTGGTATGTGTCAGGGTGGGGTATTACGGCGATTACGGCGCCGTCTGTTGCGAATGCGGCTCGTGGGTTGATGTTGTGCGGGTTTGAACGAGGAGTGTGGATTCATCTTCTTCGCTTGAAGAGGCAAATCGGGCTTGCTCAGGCCATACCCGAGCAGGATACTCAGGTTGGAGGGGTTGTTATGCTAAACAACCAAATGATCGATGCTTGGATCCGAGGTTAGTCGGACCGTGTTACTTGGGCTGTTCCGGAGCATATAGAGTCTAGTCGTGTTACGGACTTCTATACACGGTGGTACCGGTCCAATGATCCTCAGGAACGGGAGAATGAGAGGAGGAGGGAAAAGAATGGGCCAAGGCCCTCCTTGGCGTATGAGGTGGTGCGCGAAAGGAGGGACTACGGTGATCTTTGTGTTGTTAGTGCAGATGCTTCTACATCGAGACCGGCACGGGAAAGGCTTGGACCGAAGGTGACCGTTAAAGATCGTCTAGGGTCAAGGATCGAGAAGCCCCGGTCGAAGCGGTGACGAGGAACCGTCGAGCCCCTGTGTTTGAGAGATCCGTCCCTGGCCGAAGTTAGAAAATTGTGGCGGAGCGGCCCCTTGAAGATGAAGAGGCTAATCCGAAGCGTCAGAAGATGACTTGAGTAGTTTGCTTTTGTCTTGTTTAGAAAATTTCCTTTATTTGAATACACTTTTTAGATGTGAATAAAGGGCTAAGGAGGCTTGTTCCTAGCTCATTTCTGAATTGCGAAAAATTCTAAATAAAGTAATAAAATAGAATTAATTTGCCTTTGTCTTGTCTCGTTGCTTCCTTTTGTTTTGCTTTGAAATGTTCTCGACCTTTTTAAGCTTCGAACATTTGTATGTTTTGTCTTAGATCCTCGACCTTTTTAAGCTTTGGATTCGGATCTTCCTTTGTATATATTTTTTTTGTGCTGACTGTGCTCTCGACTTTTTTAAGCTTTGAGCGTGTCTTTTTGTGAGTGCAACGCCCTTGACCTTTTTAAGCTTTGGGCATGCGTGCTAAAAATTTCGGTTGTGCTTTTGACAAGCTGCCTACGTATCCACGTTTTACGGAATCAAACCGGCGTAGTTCGTGGGATTCGGTTGAGCCCTTTGCAAAGCCGCCTACGTATCCACAATGCGTGGAATCAAACCGAGCATAGTTCACCCATGCGAGAGTGAGTTTTGTTTTTGAAATACATTGCAAAATTGTTTGTGTTTAAGGGTAGTATTTCTTGAGTTGATCAAGATTTGTTGGTAATCGGAAGTCCTGACCGTCGAGGTCAGTTAGTTTCACGGCTCCTCCGGGAAGTATTTCCTTGACCAAGTACGGCCCGGCCCAATTGGGTTTGAATTTTCCTCTTGGGTCGACTGGTAATGGTGCTCGGATTGATTTGAGTACTAGGTCACCCACTTTGATGTTTCGTGGCTTGACCCGTTTGTTGTAGGCGCGTTGTAGGCGAGATTGGTACATTCGGACTGTACTTAGTGAATGTAGTCGTCTTTCGTCTAAGAGGATGAGTTGTTCATATCGTTCGTGAGCCCATTCGGCCTCAGGAATGTCTGCTTCCATGAGAATTCGAAGGGATTGCATCTCGATTTCTACAGGTTGAACAGCTTCCATCCCGTAGGTTAGGAAATAGGGTGTCATGCCTGTGGGTGTGCGGATGGTTGTGCGATATCCCCATAATGCAAATGGGATTTTGTTGGGCCAGTCGTGGCAGGTCCCAAATCTCATATTCAGGCATATAGGAAATTCTACCGTTAGTCACGTAGTGAATGAAGTTGTGAGACTCATAGTTCATACCCGTGCTAATAATATAAACTTTTTCCCAGTCAGAACAAAAAAGACCAAACGAACCAATGTAGCTATTAAACCGAACAATGTACTTATGAAATGGTTCGCCATGGTATTGCGGAAAATCAAAAATTGTCATGACGTGGGGAAGAAAGAAAGTGACATATGGAAAAACAAAAGACTAGAAACAAGTAACAAACAAAAACAAAAGCCGTCTCCCCGGCAACGGCCCAAAATTTGATATGCTAAGTCGCGTCACCTAATCAAAAATAATCCAAACTCAACACTAGGGTAGCTAGGGTAAGTCGGGTCGAAATCCACAGGAGATGGTCGCTTATGTTGGTTATTTTTAACGATTCTAGTCTCGGTTCGAGTGAGTGTTGAGTAACTAAAGCTAGAGCGGAAAAGTAAGGGTTTAAGCGATTAGGAAAAGGTCTAGGGAATCGGGTTAGGCACGGGGTATGCTAGGTCAAAGGATGGTGACAGAAATGAGTAGGAAAACGCTCTCGCTAAGGGTAAGCTAGGCCTCTCGGTCTTAAGCTCCTCTAGGTCTCAAATGCGGGCTCTCGCAACTTACAAGTGAGGGTCCTAATGATTGGTCTCGTGTCCTACCCTAAACTAGGCTTTCGATCTTAAGTTTAAGGGTGACAAACGCTCACAAACCCTTGGCCAAAGGATCAACAAACGCATATAGAACGAGACAATCAAAACGAGCGCGAAAACCTAACTCAAAACATCATCAAAAACAAACCAAGCAAACACCCATGATTCCCCCTTCTTCCCTAGAATAAGAACTACTCACACATGTCGAAATCAACAACAAAAGCAAGAACAAAAGAGAAAGACATGATCAAGAACAATATATAATGAAATAACAATGAAAAGGGAAAAGTTGAATACAATACCAATCAGAAAATCCAAAGCAAAGTAAATGAATTCAAGCAACAAAAACCAAGTAGATGATCAAACTAGCGATTACCGAGTCGGGAATTGAAATTACAAAAGTTGAAAGCTATGAAACCTAAGAATTTTAGAGAATGAACTTTAGGATGTCTAAAAAGTGCTGTCAAAAGATGAGACGAAAATATCATCCACAAGGCCTTCAAATAGACGAATTATTTTAAGCACACGAGGAGTCGGGAGGCGTCCCAAGCCTCCGGGATGAGTGTCCCGACCGGGACAAGGTGAACCCGACCGGGATGGTGCTGTCCCGTTGTGTTCAGTTTAGCTCCTCAATTTGGCACTTCTTTGCCTTAGTTTTTCTTTGCTTTCTTCTCGTCCCAAGGCATAGGGACGAGGCCTATGTCGTCCCAAGGGGTAGGGACAAGGCTTAGGAAGATCACATGAGTTTCAAATCCCGTCCCAAGGTCCCGGGACACCTTCATTGGTTGAAACGAGGCCCGTGCGCAAGCGAAACGCAACGAAATCAACTCGAATCAACTCCAAACTTCACGAAACTTTACGAAACTTCACGAAACTTCTCGACAAGCATCCTATACTCCAAATATGCGCGTTTACCTACAAAATAGACATAAAAACGCAGCAGTGCCAAATCGGAGAGAAATAGGAGCTGAAACGCATATAAAAGCACTAGAATCGCAAAGAAACGCTAACGACAGGGGCTATAAAAATATATAAATATAAGACACATCAAACTCCCCCAAACCGAACCGTTGCTTGTCCTCAAGCAACCAAGCGTGACAGAAAATAGAGGACAAAGCGAGCACAAGAGAACTTCCCCAACAAATCACCAAACCGCAAGTAGCATGAGCAAATGGCAATCGATCCCGAAACAGCATGGGACGTATGGAAATAACAAGCTAACGGATGAGATTTACAAGACGACGCAAAATGAATAGCATGGCTTAGACTGTGGCTCTCTAGCAATCAAATCACGGACCTCTCGCGGTTCCACTCTAGCGCACATGATGAACAAGGTGAAGTATATAGTGACACTCACCTACTCGACTAGTGGAACCACGCCCGCAATCGAATGTGGACCAAATCTCGCATTCCCGTACACAACAATGTCATAAAAACGAAGCAAACATGAGGGCTTACATAGGAAATGAGGGTGTAAAGGCCATAGAGAGGTAAAGGGTGAGAAGGTGGATCAAATAGTTATGGAATCGTGGAGCTATGCCACTAGAAACCACTCGTACTACTCAAGTGCTCGTCCAACCAAAATGAAACCCAACTCTCATAAAAACGGACCGAAAGCAGCATATCAGTCTCCTTTACACATCAACGCAACAAAAGCAAATGAGTACTAGTGCTCACTCATCGACAACAACAACAACAACTCCTCATTTTTGTGCACACACTTCTCTTTCTTTTTGTATTTTTGTGTTGTGTTTATTTTCAGATTTTTGTGTATTTTTCTTGAGCAAAGAGCACACTCACATAGTTGCGGAAAACCTCGTAAAAGGTCGGGGAAGCAGCAATCCCGACTCATATTCACCAACACTCTCAAGCGTACGACATCAGCAAGTCGAAGCAAAATAATGATCACAACCCGAAGGACAAGCACAAGAATAAGAAAAAGCGGTAACTAGCAAGGCTAGGGTAGGCTATTTAGGCAATGTAGCTAGCAAACTCATGTGTGAAAGGGTATAGGATCATATGTGAGAGGATAAAAGCGATATAAGAACATGGTGAATAAAAAGCAATCAACTAAAGCCTCATAAGCATAAACAAGTGACAAAATCGCGGGGAAAAACGGGATAGGGGCCACACTTATGCGTGTTAATATTACGTACCCCACGAGGAGAACTACTCACAATATAAGCACGGGGACCGGGATAGATGAACCGGCCACAGGAGGCTAAAAACCTCACAATTTAGTAGCTATAGTCCATGAAATGATAAAGCCAACAGTAAAAGCACGCCATCATCTGCAAGCACGTCTCAACATCCCTGAAAGCGCTAAACCAACAATATAAAACATGCCAAAGCTCAAAGCATACAAGGGAAGGGATGTCGGGAAAAATCAAGGTAAAAACAAGCTCGCAAACAACGAAACGGGATACGTATTTTTGGATTTTTTGAGAAATTTTCTGATTTTTTGAGGTTTTTGGAAAAGCGAAAAACAAAAAAGAAAACGCAAAAATAAAGCAAAGTGGATAGCAAAGCGTTTCTCCCCCCAAACCAGACGACACATTGTCCCCAATGTGTCCTAAAGCACATCAACACGGGGACCATAATATAAGGGGAGAAAAACAGAGACTAGTGAAAAGAAAAACGTACTTACAATATGTACAAAGGGAACACCCCCCAAACCAGCTTCAAAATGGGGGCGCAGCATGCATGGGTACTAGAAGTACCACCAAGCACGGGCCGCCTCTGGCGCAAACCCGCCACCTTCATCATCTCTAGCACGGCCATCACCAGTCGATTGGTTTGCAGCAAAGCCAACCATTATTGCAACCAAAGCTCATAGGAGTCGGTCAAAAACCTGCTCATGTGCTAAACAAAAGCAAATGTAGCACCAAAATGAAATACATATATATAAAACCTCGACTAATGATCGACTCAACAAATACATGAGTCTATGAAAACTGTTCTGGAGCATTTTGGCAACATGAAAAATACATCCACTCGCAACAAATGGACTCAAAAACTCGTCGAAGGCAGTAGGAGACACCGTTGTGACATCAGAGATGTGAACCTCGGGAGCATGTGAGTTTTTCTCTCGACTTGTTGTGTCCGTGGGAATGAAAGCCTTTTCTTCGTAAGCATATAGTAGGGCTTCCAATTCGTCTACTTCTGCGCTCCACGACTTTGAGTCACCTGCGTCATTCTCAATACACGGTAAGACCGCCAAAGGATCCTCGGACAAGGATCCAATGGAAACAGACTCAATAGACGCATCAACAAGGGGACAAGCCGGTTCAGGTTCAGGAGCGGCAGTTACAACTATCTCAAGCGGATTAGGCGATTCACAATCATGCACAGGCTCATAACCATCGTCATCAAACAAATCATCATCACACAAGGACGCATATGGGCTAGTTAAAGCACAAGTTTGAGACGAATAGGTATTATCAAGAGGAGCGGGGGAACATTCATATGACTCACAATCATCCTTCATTTCCTCGACTAATTTCATGTACGTAACAAGAACCTCGTGAAAGTCAGCTTTAATCTCGGAAATAAGAGCTTGACGCGTGATATCCCAAAAGAGGTCCCAAATCTCATATTCAGGCATATAGGAAATTCTACCGTTAGTCACGTAGTGAATGAAGTTGTGAGACTCATAGTTCATACCCGTGTTAATAATATAAACTTTTTCCCAGTCAGAACAAAAAAGACCAAACGAACCAATGTAGCTATTAAACCGAACAATGTACTTATGAAATGGTTCGCCATGGTATTGCGGAAAATCAAAAATTGTCATGACGTGGGGAAGAAAGAAAGTGACATATGGAAAAACAAAAGACTAGAAACAAGTAACAAACAAAAACAAAAGCCGTCTCCCCGGCAACGGCCCAAAATTTGATAGGCTAAGTCGCGTCACCTAATCAAAAATAATCCAAACTCAACACTAGGGTAGCTAGGGTAAGTCGGGTCGAAATCCACAGGGAGATGGTCGCTTATGTTGGTTATTTTTAACGATTCTAGTCTCGGTTCGAGTGAGTGTTGAGTAACTAAAGCTAGAGCGGAAAAGTAAGGGTTTAAGCGATTAGGAAAAGGTCTAGGGAATCGGGTTAGGCACGGGGTATGCTAGGTCAAAGGATGGTGACAGAAATGAGTAGGAAAACGCTCTCGCTAAGGGTAAGCTAGGCCTCTCGGTCTTAAGCTCCTCTAGGTCTCAAATGCGGGCTCTCGCAACTTACAAGTGAGGGTCCTAATGATTGGTCTCGTGTCCTACCCTAAACTAGGCTTTCGATCTTAAGTTTAAGGGTGACAAACGCTCACAAACCCTTGGCCAAAGGATCAACAAACGCATACAGAACGAGACAATCAAAACGAGCGCGAAAACCTAACTCAAAACATCATCAAAAACAAACCAAGCAAACACCCATGATTCCCCCTTCTTCCCTAGAATAAGAACTACTCACACATGTCGAAATCAACAACAAAAGCAAGAACAAAAGAGAAAGACATGATCAAGAACAATATATAATGAAATAACAAAAGTTGAAAGCTATGAAACCTAAGAATTTTAACTAGCGATTACCGAGTCGGGAATTGAAACTAGCGATTACCGAGTCGGGAATTGAAATTACAAAAGTTGAAAGCTATGAAACCTAAGAATTTTAGAGAATGAACTTTAGGATGTCTAAAAAGTGCTGTCAAAAGATAAGACGAAAATATCATCCACAAGGCCTTCAAATAGACGAATTATTTTAAGCACACGAGGAGTCGGGAGGCGTCCCAAGCCTCCGGGATGAGTGTCCCGACCGGGACAAGGTGAATCCGACCGGGATGGTGCTGTCCCGTTGTGTTCAGTTCAGCTCCTCAATTTGGCACTTCTTTGCCTTAGTTTTTCTTTGCTTTCTTCTCGTCCCAAGGCATAGGGACGAGGCCTATGTCGTCCCAAGGGGTAGGGACAAGGCTTAGGAAGATCACATGAGTTTCAAATCCCGTCCCAAGGTCCCGGGACACCTTCATTGGTTGAAACGAGGCCCGTGCGCAAGCGAAACGCAACGAAATCAACTCGAATCAACTCCAAACTTCACGAAACTTTACGAAACTTCACGAAACTTCTCGACAAGCATCCTATACTACAAATATGCGCGTTTACCTACAAAATAGACATAAAAACGCAGCAGTGCCAAATCGGAGAGAAATAGGAGCTGAAACGCATATAAAAGCACTAGAATCGCAAAAAAACGCTAACGACAGGGGCTATAAAAATATATAAATATAGGACACATCAGTCCTTCACCAGTGATAAGTTGGAAGTGGTGACCTTGTGCATCGGTCCACTTCAGCGTCTTATACCATCCGTTGAGGGTTTTGTCGGTGGCGTCGGCTATGAGTAAGTTTGGATTGAATGACGGTCTCGCATGATTGTGGAGACAATTTCTTCGTTTTTGGTGCTTGGTGAGGCCTTGAGCGTGTCGGGCTCGGCCTCACTAGAGAAACAAGCTTCGGATGAATGGATGATGTCTCGAAGGGAGGTATTCCCGTCGACCGTTCCTCCGGGGGTGAAATATGCGTTCAGGTCGAGGATGTAAGGTCGCAGGGTGACCTTGTGGGTTGACTTTCGCTTTTGGATTTCCTTAACCATCTTCTCCTGGTCGTCGTTCTTGGGTTTATAGCCTAAACCCATGGTGAGCCAAAGGCTGTTGTTGCTTTTTGTTTTAAAGGGTTTGTAGGTTTTGATTGGTGTACGTGTGATAGCGCCGACTTCAAAGTCGAAACCACATAAGTCTTCTGCGGGTTCAGCCACAATTTCGGCAGAATTGGGCTCTTTTGGTGTATCGAAAAGGGCTCGGAAGTTTGAGGCATTCAAGGTTATGATCTCCTCGTTGAGAGGGATTTTAACCTTTTGATGTAGAGTAGAAGTTACGGCTTTGGTGGAGTGAATCCATGGTCGCCCTAAGAGTATGTAATAGGAAGGGGTCATGTCGATGACCTAAAACTCGACTTTTCTTTTTATGGGACCACTGCGTATGTGAAGAGAAACGGTTCCTTTCACGTGACGTCGGGTTCCGTCGAAAGCTTTGACTCCGTCCATGCTCGGGGTGAAGTCTTTATCGGATAGGCCGAGGCGATGTGCAGTGGCCAATGGTAGAACATTGACTGCAGATCCGTTGTCGACAAGGGACACGGGCAAAGTTTTCTTCATGCATTCTACGCTAATGTTGAGTGCAAGGTTATGATTTGGCCCGAATGCCGGTAAGTCATCGTTTGAGAAGGTGATAGCGCCAGGTAGCCAATCTCTTTTTACATGGCTGATCATTTGATTTGGAGAGATTTCAGAATCCGCGCATGCTATTTGTAAGGCACGGATGAATGCGTTCCTATGTTCCGCCGAGTTTCGTAAGAGAGCCCAGATCGAAACATCAGCTTTTGTGCGAGTGAGTTGCTTTTGAAGCACTTCACTCGTGTTTGGTGGTGGAGCTATTGTGGATGCAGAGGGTGTGCTTGTGGAAGGAGCATCTTCCTGGGCCACGGCCTTGCCTTTCTCGGCCGCGGTTGCTTTTCTGGCATGTTCATCTGTGAAGATATTCTGATAGGGATGACCAGAGCGTGTGAGATGTGAAACCTCGTCTTGGTCTTCCTTCTCGGGGTGCTCGCCCTTTTCTTTTTGATCTTCGTTTTCGGACTGCATGCCCTTCTTTTTCTTCCCCTTCTTATTCTTTTTGTTTCTATTCGAGGAAGGAGTAGTCGAGAGTTGAGCTACCATTTTGTTAGTGGGTGGCCACTCTTCGTCTTCGTCATCACTGAACCAGACCCCATTGATTTGGTTGTTGGTGGGTGTGACCAAGTAGGAGCAATCTATGATGAGTGCTGGTCCGAGGAAGATTGCAGGGTTGTCATAAATTGTGGGGTTGCTTTGGGGTCCGATGCCGATTTCAATGAGTTCTTCGAAATTCTCGGCATCGCCGTAATCAAAGTGTCTTTGCCACTCGGGTCGTAAGCTACCGAGAAATGTATACATGAGCTCATTCTCGTGTGGAGGGTTTGGAACCTGGGCAAGTAGTCCTCTCCAACGGGCGAGATATTGGGTGAAATCTTCCTCGTCCCCTTGGAGTTGAGCGACGAGAGTATGGAGGGAAACATGCTTGTCGGCCTTGTTCTTAGCGTGTTGCTCTAATCGTTTAGCTTCGATCTGATGCAAGGCCTTCAAGTTGTCGATGTTTTTGGTGAGCTGATCAACACGGTGACGGAGGGTTCTCAGTCTGTTGAGGTTAGCCATCTTTGAGGAGCGTTTGAAGCGAGGGGTGATGATGCGGTTCATGGTGAGTATTCAGCTGAGACCTGTATTTCACTTTGCATATTAGTGACACGACTCGACCCACTAGACTCACATTCATTTTATGCATCCATTTTAGCTCATTTCGTTGTTTTGAAAGACCTTTTAAGCTTGAAAAAGGAGATTTTTGAAAAGGTTTTGCTAAGGGAAGCTTTTGAGGCGAGGATGCGTGCGCACATCTCGTCTCGATGTTAAAATGTTTTGCTTTGCACCCGTTGAACTAGTATCGGTGATTTGCCGAGGTGAGCTCGAGTTCGGATGTGTAAAAGAGGAAGGATTCGGCTCGAGCAAGTCGAGTCGAGGATGTTAAAACAGAGTCTAGGCCGTGTGACCTAGAGGATTGAAATCCACGAGCTTGGGTTTTAGTCCTTGCTCGGGTTTTTGCTTGTTAGTGAAAAAGGAAATTTTGAAAAAGTTTATTTCAAAAATTCGCGAGAGTTTTGTTTGAAAAGTGTTAGTTTGTTAGATGTTAGGTTCATTTATCTTTGAAACGTTTAAGCGAGTTTTCGAAGATATGAATGCAAATGCTCGTTTTGAAAAAGACCATGGAGTGCATAGCCTCGAACTTGTACGTATGACTCAAAAAGGGTGAAAAAGAGTCAGTCGGGTACACCTCCAACTACCTCGAGTACGCTTTGGCAGATACTTAACCCCTTCATTTCCTTACACCGGGGCGATAGGTTTTCTGAAGGGAGCACTGGGGCGGTCGAGATAGGAGGGGCGAGAGGAAAGTTAGTCCGGCATGTGCTTTATCGAGTGGACAAGCCTGCATGTGGGAACCACCTCTCGAGGGTGCAAAGGGTGCCTAGATTCCAAAAGGAATAGACTCTAAACGAATGTGCATAGCTCAAATATGTATACTTGGATTGTTCAAGGCTTTCAAGTTTCACCTCTTTATTTTTAAAAAGAAAAAGCTAGTTTTAAGTTTTAAAAATAAAATCTCCCCAGCGGAGTCGCCAAACTGTGGAACCCGGGAACCGCGTCGAGGGACCCAACTCGGCGTCTTGCTTAAGGGCGGATTTTAAAGTTAAAAAAGATTAAGTTGGAAAAACCTTTAAGAACTGTTATGGAGTCGCCACCTAATTATCGCGGAAATTAGGAACCTGCTACCATGTTCTAAGTTAAAAACATGTCCTAGATTTTGGAGCACGCCGACACCCCTAGATCTAAGGCTTGTGAAACCAGATTGGATTCGGGGTGAGGGTACTTTAGAAAAAGAGTTAATTCAAATAATGATTTATAAAAACCTTTTAGAAAAGCCTAGGTAAAAATAGCCTCTACTGACCTAGAACAATCCTTGTAAGATGATATTTGAGCTAATGTTATCGCTACGTACAAGTGCGATAAGTTTGTAAAAGAATGCAGATGCAAATGCAAAAAAATTGATTAAAACCCTCAGTTTAGCATGTTTAACTTGTTAACGAATACGGTTCAGTTAAAGGTCAAATTCATTGTTTAAGTTGATTTTAATGCAAAATAAGAAGGTGCAAGATGCATGCAAATAAAATAAAGTTCAATTGTCCATTGGTTTATTTTATAAGGGTCGGTTGCTTATGCGACTTTGGCGTGTCATCGGATATGGAGTGTACCCGAAGTAAATAGAACACTTGGATTGCAAGCGCACTGGGTGCCAAAGTCGGGGGGGGAGGGGGGGCGCTAAAGTGTAGACCCCTTTGTTAGTCCATAGAAAATAAGAAAAAGCTTTGATCCAAGTGGATCGGTACCTACCTTGTCCTGACGCTTCAGATCTGGGCAGAGCTTCGCTTCTTGAACTTAAAAGGAGGGTGAATTCAACACGGGATGGTGTGTTGAACTCAAGGATTTGAGTGCTTGAGGCTTTGTGAGTGTTTTGCTGTGTTTTTTAGGTGCCAAAGTTATGTTTCGAGGTCTGGTATAGGGGGGTATATATACTAAAAACCTCGGAGAAATTAGGAAACTCGGGGATAAAAACAGGCCAGGGAACCGCATAGCCTTATGCGGTTGCCAGGGCAAACCGCATAGGCTTATGCGGTTGCCTACCCAAACCGCATAAGCTTATGCGGTTCGAGGGTGTGGTTTTTTGTGTAGTTTCCTAGTTTCGGTTGAATTATATCTTCGAAAGATTACGTGATAATCTTGGACGTGTGGCTCAAGAAAACAGCTAGGGTATTCCTTAGATATTTTGTGATGTTTAGGGCTTTGGAGTGAGGGTCAAAGGCTGGGTTTGGACTCGGTTTCGGGCCCGAGACCCGTAAAAATGAAAAGGGTGTATTTGCATAGTTTTTGTGAAATAAGGTAAGACGTGAAGCCGTATTTTGTGTAAGAGGGGGGCTAAATAGCGGTTTTAGCTACCGGGCCTAAATTTAGGAATTTAGGAATGCTGAATTAGACCTTGTTAATGTAAAAGGGCTAATTGTAGTGCAAATGCGAAGCTCATGCCAAATGAAGCAGGACAAGGACCTAGCTAGACTCCAAATGGACAAAATGAACGTTTATTTAAGTGTGATGTGAAGCGACCTAAATCATTTTAACATTTAAAACGACTCAAAATGAATTCGACATTAGTTAGAACCGTTTAAGTTAGCGTTAAACATGCGTAATAAAAGTCCGTGTTGCATCACAGGGTTTTGTTTGGGAGGGTACGGATATGGGTATCCACAACAATAAATTATATAACATAACTTATAGCATCATTTTAACTATAAATATCAAATATATTCATAATATAAATGTAGCTCATAACTATTATACACATGTGAATTAACATTAATCCAGCTCATCTAGCTGAATTAACATTTAATTCAGCTCACCCACTAATTTATTTCCAACTGTCTAACTGTTTAGATATATTTAAGGCATCAATGTAATCACATTACATTTCATAAAATCGTCCTATAGGTGTGACCGATAAGGACCAACTAATCACCGCCATCTATATGACAGTAACGTCAAACTTTCTAGCAAGCCAACCGTTACCGATATACGTTAATCAGCTGATTTTAAATACAAGTATCCTTTGTGATCCTGTAAGAGATTTAATAAATTAATCACACTAACTGTGGAGGACACTAGCTCCAACAATCTCCCACTTGTCCTACAAGTGCTTGTGTGTGATTAACGATTCTCATATCCATATAAATCTCCCACTCAATGGTAGACATATTTGCAAAGTCGTACTTTCGCAAGGTCGTATCTATCAAGTGATCGTATCAAGAGTGGTTTCCTCGACTAGAGAGCAACTAACTGATATACAAATGTATTCACAACATTCGAGCATGGCCATGCATTTCAGTTACTACTCCTCGAGTGGCCCTGAGATAAAAAAAAAATTGGATATTTTCCTTGACTCGAATCTTGCAGATTAAAGCACAGTATGAAATGACCCAGAAAAAAACTACTCGGCCTCCTTTTCCGGTGCGACCACGAGAAAGAAACCAAAGTCACCCAAAACTGCCCTTATCTCAAGAAACAGTCGACAGTCAAAAGAATCGACTCTAGGAACACAATGAACGTCCTATCCACGACCAGGCATATTGTCTGTACATTTAGGACTTCATTTAAGTGGTCACTATGTCCTACGCAGTATCCTCTATACCTCGCATATGTGTTTGATCAGACATCACATGTCCCTATGGTTATTGAACCTACCATCAATCAACCCACAATCTAATCACCTAGAGTTATCAGCTCACTTTGGTGATTATGGACAAAACATATATAAAGTAAATCAGTTCACTCAGTGGCGTTCAATATTGTCACACAATCCACATGAAATACGATATATAAAGAAATAATTTTGATGATTACAAAAAAGTAGTTTTAACAGATACACTATCTAAAAAACAAACTAATGAAAATCAGGAACACTCTTTAGTCCCATTGATACAACATGTTCAACATGTTTATTGTACGATAATGACTTCGTGACAGGGTCCGCTACGTTGTCATCCGTGACAATCTTGCAAATCTCTATCTCCTTTTGCTCCACGTAATCTCGTATCATATGAGCCTTCCGCAACACATGTCTAGACTTATTGCTAGATTTAGGCTCTTTAGCTTGGAATATGGCACCACTGTTATCACAATAAACAGTGATCAGGTCATTCGCACTAGGAACTACCATTAGTCCTTGTAAGAACTGACGCATCCATATCGCCTCTTTAGCTGCCTCGGAAGCTGCAATATACTCAGATTCTGTTGTGGAATCTGCTGTGACTGATTGCTTGGAACTTTTCCAACTCACTGCCGCACCATTAAGTGTAAAAACGAATCCGGATTGAGACTTAGAATCATCTCTATCCGTTTGGAAACTAGCATCTGTGAAACCTTTTGCACATAACTCTTTGTCTCCACCATATACTAACATCCAATCCTTAGTTCTTCTCAAGTACTTAAGGATGTTCTTAACAGCAATCCAGTGACTTTCACCAGGATCCTTTTGGTAACGACTCGTCATACTAAGTGCGAATGCCACGTCTGGACGTGTACACATCATAGCATACATAATCGATCCTACGGCCGAAGCGTATGGAATTCGATTCATGCGCTCTATTTCTTCTAGTGATTTTGGTGATTGAGTCTTACTTAAATGCACCCCATGAACCATCGGAAGATTACCCCTTTTTGAGTTCGTCATACTGAACCTCTCAAGAATTTTATCTATATAAGATTCTTGACTTAACGCCAACATTCTCTTGGATCTATCTCTATAGATTTGAATACAGAGTATTCTCTGTGCCTCACCTAAGTCTTTCATCTGAAAATGATTCTTTAACCATTCTTTTACAGAAGAAAGCATAGGAATGTGATTCCCTATTAACAGTATGTCATCTACATACAAAACTAGGAATGCAATATAGCTCCCACTTGATTTGACATATAAACATGGTTCCTCGACTGAGCGTTTAAAACCATACTGTTTAATCACTTGGTCAAATCGATGATTCCAACTCCTCGATGCTTGCTTAAGTCCATAAATGGAACGCTTAAGTTTGCATACATTCTTAGGATATTTTGGATCCGTGAAGCCTTCGGGTTGTATCATGTACAATTCCTCGTCTAAATAACCATTTAAGAAGGCGGTGTTCACATCCATTTGCCATATTTCATAATCATGAAATGCAGCAATCGCTAAGATAATCCGCATAGATCGAAGCATGATGACAGGTGCAAAGATATCATCGTAGTGTAAACCTTGCACTTGGGTGAAACCTTTTGCAACGAGTCGTGCTTTATAGACATCTGGTTGTCCACCTAGTGAACGTTTTATCTTATAAATCCATTTGCACTGAAGAGGTCTCACCTTTTCAGGCAAATCAACCAGATCCCATACTTCGTTCTCGTACATGGAGTCTATCTCGGAGTGCATGGCTTCAAGCAATAGCTTCGAGTCAGAACTTGTAACAACCTGGTTTTTCGTGACTTTAATTACTAAGGCGGAAATTAATTAAGTCTTAAACCAGCGTTATTAATTATACATAAAACCCAAAATGTTACATCGTAATTCAAGAGTTGAATAAAACAACTACGTAATGCGGAAATTTAAAAGAGTAGCGTCTTATATATTACAAATCTCTCGCAAAAGACATAAAGTAAAGCGTAAAAACGTTGCATGGCCCCGTCCAAAATCCAGCTTCCGGTCCATGATTACCCTGCACAATAAACTGATGGGGGGATGCCCGCTGAGCGGACAGTGACTAGCTATGCTCATACTTACCCTCGATTTCAATTACTTTGGTTTAATATTATCGCTTTATAAACATAACATTATGATAAAACATAAACATGCTTATTCAAATAGCATATAAAGACATATAAGTCATAATAAGCATGCGGTTTAAAGCGATAAATCATATAAACATGGTATTCAATTAGGAAGGCAAATAACAGATAATAGCATAGCAATAGTGTCACAATATACAACAGGGTTACAAAGCGATATCAGATCGCATACAAACATATATAATGTATCATAATCGTCATCTGCACTCGATTCATTTCGTAAAGTTGTGGTCTTTAATTTTCAAGATGGTACACACTCGTTCTCATTTAATCAGACAACAAACAACACATACTGCTTACGAGCCCGTCCTCTGAGTAGGTCTTTGTACTCTGATCGATTGCATCTCACTTCCATAGTGCAGAGACTTACCCGACTCGTAAACCACGCCGAATACTATAATACTTGCATCTCATCCTCTAGTGTGCGAAATGATTGAACTTGGATACAATCTCGTCAAGTGATCTGTACATGTGGTAAGAACGAATGCTAGTGTCGCGCACACTAAGAACGAAACACGGCAAGGAGACTTGAACCGCTATAAACGGCATTAATCGCCACGGTGCCCTGGTAACTTTAGCGAAATAGGGGAATAAAACCCTAGTCTAGTACATGTACACTAGTATCCAATTTAAGAATGGGCTATGCTATTCATAGAGCACCTTAACTCAGGATAAAACGGCTATTTCCTAAAGCACGAGACAAAAGCCTTGGCATATTCATTATCTTGTCCCAAGAATGGCGACCGCCACAAGACTATCTTAACCCCACTTCACTCACGATTGACGTTCCCTTATCTGAGGCCCAAGCTTGACCTTTTATTTAAACATACTCATGATTTATTATTTATTTGATATTACATATCACATGTTTCTAGACTCTCCTACCTCATCACAAACGTTTTATTTGAATGGTAGGTTTCATATGATCACATAACACATTCGTTTATTATTTGAAGTGTTGTTAATTATTAACATTTTTAATATTTTAAATCGAAACGTTGATTAGTATGTCCAAGTTTTATTTAAGTGTTTTTCAAAACACTTTAAGTCATTTACTTATTCATTTTAAATTTTTCTATACTTAGAAAAATTTTCAATTATTTTCAGTATTTCACTATTCACTTTTTACTATTCATAAATCACTATTCACTTGACACTATTCATTGGTCACTATTCATCGTATTTTATACGTATTTTTATACGTATTCGTATTTTTTTATACTTCGTATTTTATACGTATTTTTTTATACTTCGTATCCTATACTTGTACGTATTTTATATTTATACGTAGTCATATATATTAATATATTTCCTAAGTATAAACTAAAATTTCATTTTATTTGCTAAGTACAAAAATTCTAGTTTCAAAGTCGTTAGGTTCGTTTTGTACTTAGTGATTTTTGAAAATATCTAAAAGTCTAGTTTCAAAAACGTTAAGTTCATTTTGTATAAAGTGATAATGATTTTCATTTTAAAATATTAGTTTTAAAAATGTTAGGTTCAATTTGTAAAAAGTGATAATGACATTTATTTTAAAAATGAGACTTAGTTAAATTTAGTCGTCTATTAACTAAATTTAGCGATTTTCATTTTAAAAATAATAGTATCGTGGATGATTCATTTAGGTCCGTAAGTCCAAGATCAACAGTCCAAATAGCAAAGGCAGTAACACACGATTTAGTTCATTTTTATACGGTTACTCATTTTTTTATCGGTTTAACATAATTCCTTTATAACTAAAACGATTTATACAAAAATTCAATTCTAATTACTATTTAACTTTAGTGACTTAGTGATAATTTCATTTTGGTCAAATTTAGTCAATTTAAAGTGTATATGTCGTGTGATATACTATATATGTTAAAATTGATTTATTTCTTTTAATTTCTTAAATCTAACTTATTAACTAATAATTAAATTATATTAACAATAAACTAAAAAGTGATAAAAGCAATTTTTGACCCAAAAATTTAAGGGATGCCGTGGCCTAATGGTGGTAGTGTTCAAACTTTTATTTTTCAATTTTTATCGGTTTTTAGCTTAAAGTCTTTATATTTTAATTATTCTAATTATACTAAAACGATTTAAACTAAAATGAAATTTACTAACAAATTTCATTTACATTTATGAATAGTGTTTTTCAACACTTTAAATTTCTAACTTTTTATTCTAAATGATTTAGCTAGTTTAAATTATATAGTTAGTAATATATTTACTTGTTAGTTAAATAAAACAATAAATAACAATAATCACAAAAACAATATAAATCAAGATAAGCTACAAATCAAGAATAACATGAACACCATCATGAGTTTTTCAAGAACATCAAAATAACTTCAAGAACACAAATATGCTTATTTTTCATTTGATAATTTATTTTCCTAATTTAATTTTTTTACATGAATACCTCCATTTTATACTAACTTAAACTAACATATTATTTACAAAAATTAAAAATGAAAATTTACACAAAAAAGGGCAAAATGCCGTGGGTATGTATATGTATATATATATTTTTGTTTTCGATTTTTAATCACTTTAAACTCAAAGTTAATATTTCACATAATCTTTATATATGATTACTACTCAAATAAAACATAACTAGACATATAAATCATAAGAATCATAATTAAAAATGCTCAAAATTTAATTAACTAAACATGAACATAATACTACAACTTAACTATTATCATTATCACTTATTTATTATCATTTTATTATACAACACATAATCATACAAGAGCATATAAGTGATGTTTAACATATTTAACATAAAAATCATACTTATAAAAATATAATAAAAATCAAATTAATTTACTAAAAAGATAATACAAGACAAAGCTAGTCACCTTATCGGTAAAGTTATTGGTTGTCCGGATCGATTATGTTATCTAAATCTAGGTCTTCACCCAAGTACACGTCTTCACCTACAAAAATAAACCCGAAATAAGCTTCAAAATACCCACTAATGCTAAGTAATACTAGTAGTATATTAAGGTAATATTTAGGGTTTTGTTTTAATGTGTTTTTAGGAGGAAAATGAAAGAAAAACAAAGGAGTAAAATGGGGGAGTATTTCGGCTGAAATGGAGAGCCAAAGGGATGTGTTTTTCACTTATGAAAATAATAAGACAAGTTGTAATGAATTTAGAAGAGTATTGTGTAAGTTTTAGCTAAATTAATAAGTAATGTTTTATTAAAACTAAAATAGGAAGTGATGATGGATGTAGAGTAAGAGAAGTGATGTTGTAGTGAATTAGGGTGGCTTGTGTAAGAGTAGGGAAGACTAAAGTGGTCTTGCATGTGGTTAAAGTGGCCGGCCTAATGGTGGCTCACATGGGCTCGGTTTTTCGTTTTGGAAATTTCGATTCTGGCGTCACGTGAAAAGTCTCGAAATGAAATATATGATTTTAAAATAATGTTTCAAATAAGGTTGGAAACAAAAGCGAAAATAAACTTGACGGTGATCAAAACAAAAATCGGGTCTAAAACCCTCAAATCGATTATAAATTTACTTGGTCGAAAAGTTTATTTTTTCATTGAATCTTAATGATTTAAATAATTATAATCGTCAAAACGTTTATCAGTTTAAAGAAGTTATAACTTAAAATTTCGAGGTTTTATGAAAGTGTTAGGTTAATAGAATTGAAATAGTAACTAGTTTATTAATAAAATAAGATTTCTTAAGGATAAACAAAATGGTTACAATTTCATTAAGTGTGGATGTTAAGTTTGCTTTTCAAAAAAGTTGATGTTGATTGTTTGATTTTTTTGATTTGCGTTTTTGAAAATGTTGACCTGAATTTCAAAGACGGGAAAATTATAAAAGTCCGTTTTTATTTTGAAAACGAAATATGTTAGAAATTAAATTTTATGAATAAAAGGTTTTACATTTATTTTTGTGAATAGTAATTTTAACTTAGCATTTTTTTGAATTTTTAAAGGATAGGTGGCTAAGATTAGTTTTAGGATTTGAAATTAGTATTTGATAGCTAATTATTGAATTAAATTAACACGGGGTGTTACAAACCTCCCCCCTTAGAAAAGTTTCGTCCCGAAACTTGAATGAAGAATAGGGTTTTCACCTGAGATAAACAGTTCGGGGTATTTCTCCTTCATGGAGGCCTCGGTCTCCCAAGTTGCTTGTTCGGTCAGTTGACCCTTCCATAGCACCTTCACTAAGGGAACCGTCTTTCGCCTCAACACTTTGGTTCCTCGTGCTAGAATCTTGACAGGTCTCTCGGAGTAGAGTAGGTTAGGTTCGACGGCGATCACGTCAGGGGTAATGATGTGACTTGGGTCACTCCTATATCTCCTTAGTTGAGATACGTGAAACACGTTGTGAACCTTGGATAAATTGGGGGGTAGTGCTAGACGATAGGCTACTTCACCAATCCTTTCAAGTACCTCATACGGTCCAACGTATTTAGGACTCAGTTTCCCTTTCAATCCGAAACGTCGAACCCCCTTCATGGGCGATACTTTTAAGAACACATGATCACCGACTTCGAACTCAATAGGTCGGCGATGTTTGTTAGCATACATCTTCTGACGGTTTTGGGCCGCTTGTAGTCGTTCACGAATGATTTTGATGTGCTCGATCTGATCTTGGATAACTTGTGGTCCAGTTCCCACGTTGTCACTAGCATCGTCCCAACAGACTGGGCTACGACACTTCCTCCCGTAGAGGGCTTCAAAAGGAGCACAACCCAGACTAGCATGAAAGCTATTGTTGTAGGAGAATTCAATCAATGGCAGACTTTTCTCCCAGTTCTCGTTAAATTCTAGGGCACATGCCCTGAGCATGTCCTCGACCGTTTGGATAGTTCGCTCAGTTTGACCATCGGTCGCAGGGTGGAAAGCGGTGCTCATCTTCAGTTGACTTCCCAATGCTGCTTGGAGCTTGTCCCAAAAATGAGAGGTGAACCTCGGATCCCTATCCGAAATAATGTCTAGCGGTACGCCGTGTAATCGGATCACCTCCTTCTCATATGCCTTAGCTAACTCTTCAAGGCTCCAGGTGTCTTTGATTGGCAGGAAATGGGCCGATTTTGTTAAGCGGTCCACTATCACCCAGATCGCATTATTTCCCTTGTGAGTTCTTGGTAAGCCCGTTATGAAATCCATGGAAATGGAGTCCCATTTCCCCAATGGAATGTCCAAGGTTGTAGTAGTCCCCCAGGTCGCTGGTGTTCGAATTTCACCTTCTGGCAGATTAAGCACCTTGCAACGTACTCGGCAATCTCTGCTTTCATTCCTACCCACCAGAACCTCAGTTTTAAGTCTTGGTACATCTTATCGGACCCTGGATGTATGGAGTATCGTGTGCTATGTGCCTCGTCAAGGATCTTTCTCTTTAATACTGGTACGTCGGGCACACACCACCTTTCTTTGAATCTCAAACTCCCGTCAGGTTTAATCTCAAACCCTTCTCGGTTTCCTGAAGGAATTTCCCTTCTGATTTTCACGAGTTCTTCATCCTCCCATTGTAGAGCTCTAATCTCGTGATATAACTCCGGCTCTGCGATCATTGCGTTCAAATCAGCATCGTCAGACTGAACCAATTCTAAGTTCATTCTCTTGAAGTCTCTGACAATACCAGCCGGAATTTCCCAGATGCTGCTAAGGGTATGCGTAGTCTTTCTACTCAGAGCGTCTGCAACGACGTTCGCCTTACCCTCATGGTACAGCAGTTCAATCTTGTAGTCTTTGATCAGTTCTAGCCATCGGCGTTGTCTCATATTGAGCTCCTTCTGTGTGAAGATATATTTCAGGCTCTTGTGGTCTGTGTAGAACTTGATACTTAGTCCATAGAGATAATGACGCCAGATTTTCAAAGCAAACACCACAGCTGCTAATTCCAGGTCATGAGTTGGGTAGTTTCGCTCATGAACCTTTAACTGCCTTGATGCGTAAGCAATGACTTTCCCTTGTTGCATCAGTACGCAACCCAGGCCATTCAGTGAGGCGCCACTGTAGACTTCATACTCGTCTCCATCAGTGGGGAGAGCTAAGACTGGTGCTGTGGTAAGCCTTGTCTTGAGTTCTTGGAATGCATTCTCGCACTCGTCGCTCCAAATGAACTTGGACTCCTTCTGTAGTAACTTGGTCATCGGTCGTGCTACCTTAGAGAAGTCTGGGACGAATCTTCTGTAGTATCCTGCCAAACCTAGGAAGCTGCGTATCTCAGTTATATTTGTGGGAGCCTTCCATTCTTTCACTGCGTCGATCTTTGCAGGATCTACCATCACTCCGTCCTTCGAGATGACGTGACCCAGAAATGCTACCTTTTCGAGCCAAAACTCGCATTTGGATAATTTTGCATACCACTTATATTTCCGTAGTATCCCCAGGATGATACGTAGGTGTTCCTCGTGTTCTGTCCCGGTCTTGGAATAAATTAGGATATCATCAATGAATACAACCACGCATATGTCCAAATACTCGTGGAAGGTTCTGTTCATTTGATCCATGAACACTGCTGGCGCATTTGTCAAACCGAAAGGCATAACCTTGAATTCATAATGACCGTATCTGCTCCTAAAAGCAGTCTTTTGGATGTCTGATTCCCTTACTGCAATCTGATGGTAACCTGACCTTAGGTCGATCTTAGAAAACACTCCCGCTCCTTTTAGTTGATCAAAGAGGTCGTCAATTCTTGGCAAAGGGTAACGGTTCTTAATGGTCACCTTGTTCAATTCTCTGTAGTCGATGCAGAGTCTCATACTGCCATCCTTCTTTTTCACAAAGAGGACTGGTGCTCCCCAAGGTGAGACACTTGGTCTTATGAAACCCTTTTCGATCATTTCTTCCAGTTGTTTCTTCAGCTCTTGCAGTTCTACTGGTGCCATCCTGTAAGGTGCCTTTGAGATAGGTGCCGTGCCTGGCGCAAGGTCGATAGAGAATTCAACATCACGTGCAGGAGGCAAGCCTGGCAACTCATCTGGGAAGACATCAGGGAACTCCCGTACTACGTGGATATCTTCAATGTTCACGCTTTCCTTTACTTCGTTGACGCTACATAGGTACACTTGATGCCCTTTTCTTTCTAACCGTTGTAGTTGTAGCACAGAGATGATTTTCGCCCCCTTAATTGGCGATGTCTTCTGATACGTAACCCTAGTTCCCATAGGATGCTTCAAGCGAATCTTTCGGTCTCGGCACTCGAATATTGCATGGTATTTAGTCAACCAATCGATACCCAGTATGACGTCGAACTCCGGCATGTCAAACAGAATAAGGTCGGAAGGAAAGGTTGTTTTATGAATTGTGATTGGAGTTTCTTTGAAAATTTTAGAGCATTTGAAAATTTTACCGTTTGGTAGAGAAATATTTGCGTCGATTGATTCAGAATTTGTGAGATTTGCTTTTGAGGCAAATTTAGAAGATATAAAGGACAATGATGCCCCAGTGTCAAATAAAACGACTGCGTTCACAGAGTTTATAAGAAAAATACCAGTGATGACGTCAGCCTCAGGTGACTCCTCTGCCTCCGCTTCTGTGAGGACATATACTCGGCCTTGTACCACAACAGATTGTGGTACTCCCGCAACAGGTGCCGCGTTTAGGTTGTTGGGGCATACATTTGCTTTATGCCCTATCTGTTTACAACGATAGCAGGTAATTGTTTGGCCATTACACTGTTTCCCCTCATGTTTCGCCTTGTCACACATATGACAATTCCCCGGTAAGGCCCTTGGTTGAGGAGCCCTTCCTGCAACCATTGCTCTCTGATTATTCCCAGTGAGGCTTTGTTTTGGAACGCAGGCCTCTGGAAATTTGGCCTCTGCTGAATAGGACGCTGGTAGTTCGGCTTTTGGATGAAGCTCGACTGTGACACGGAAGGCACAAACACCTTCTTCTTCTTTTCAGCCTTTTCCAACTCCAGAGAAGCCCACAGGCTACATGCGCATTCATACGCTGCAGCAACGGTATTGTAGGTGTTGGTACTCATGTGGGTACGCATAGTGTTGGACATATTGCGCAGATATCTCTGGGTCATGGCCCTTTCGTTGGGAGCGATTGCAGCCCCAAATTTGGCCAGCTGTTGAAATTTTGCGGTGTATTCTTGGAGTGTCATGTCTCCCATCTTAAGAGCTATGAACTCCTCTTCCTTCTGACAACGGAGCTCATACCCGAAGTACTTCTCCTTGATTTTCGCTGTGAACTCGTACCATGTGAACGTGGCGTCAGGCTCGTTGGTCCTGACTACGTTCCACCAATCATTCGCCTCGCCTTTCAAGTAGTAGGCGGCGATATTTACCCTATCCTCTGGAGGTGTCCTGCTTAGGTCCATCAGCTTTTTCATCTCTTCTAGCCAATTCGTGAGATCGATAGGGTTACTTGAACCCGAGTATTCTTGTGGTCGATGACGTGAAACACGATCAAAAGCGCTTGGATGATGTTGGCGGTTTGCGTTGTCCGTGGCTATTTCTGCCAAACGGATCAAATATTCTTCTGCCAGGAGGTGTCTTTCCTCGTCTGTCATTGGAGGTGCAGCCATTCTGAAAGAATTAAGACGTGAAGGAATTTATTAGTATTGCGAGAGGTTAGAAGACATGCTTATCATTGATAGCTTTTACTTGAAAGTAAATGCAATAACTTGGCGATTATGCAAGTAAGCACAGAAGTTAGGTATTTTATTTCATTGAGATGTAATTTTTAGTTACATCGGTTTTAGGATTTTAAAATGTATCTGGTACATTTTCTTAGGAAGGATATAAAAGTAGGAGAGAGGGAGAATGTATTTTTGTGGAATTGGTTACGAATTTAATAGATGTCCTCGCTCCGTGCCGTCTGGTACTCCTTCGGTGCTTCGATCCTTGGGAATTGAATTATTATTTAGATTTTATATCCGAGGATAGTTGTTAGTTTTTGTCAGTCACTTCAGCAAGTAGCAAGCATACGATAGTTAGTGTATTTTATTTTGAGGGAAGTAGTTAGTTATTTAAAAATCCTTAGCCTATGGTCGGTCCTTAAGGTTTCTACCCATCCTCACACTTTAAAGTGATTTAAAGTTATTATTTTAGTGATCTAATAAAGAAAAATCTAATTTATTATTTGATCCTAGTAGTCTTGCAGTTTAACATATTAATATGTTTATCTTTGCCCAGTGTCTCGTTAGGTAAGCATAAATCGCATTAGGCAATGCATGTTACGGTCACGAGTCAGCACTGATACCAACTGTAACAACCTGGTTCTTCGTCGACTTTAATTACTAAGGCGGAAATTAATTAAGTCTTAAACCAAATAAGTATTAATTATACATAAAACCCAAAATGTTACATCGTAATTCAAGAGTTGAATAAAACAACTCTGTGTACGGAAATTTAAAAGAGTAGCGTCTTATATATTACAAATCTCTCGCAAAAGACATAAAGTAAAGCGTAAAAACGTTGCATGGCCCCGTCCAAAATCCAGCTTCCGGTCCATGATTACCCCGCACAACAAATCGATGGGGGATGCCCGCTGAGCGGACAGTGACTAGCTATGCTCATACTTACCCTCGATTTCAATTACTTTGGTTTAATATTATCGCTTTATAAACATAACATTATGATAAAACATAAACATGCTTATTCAAATAGCATATAAAGACATATAAGTCATAATAAGCATGCGGTTTAAAGCGATAAATCATATAAACATGGTATTCAATTAGGAAGGCAAATAACAGATAATAGCATAGCAATAGTGTCACAATATACAACAGGGTTACAAAGCGATATCAGATCGCATACAAACATATATAATGTATCATAATCGTCATACAGACTCGATTCATTTCAGAAAGTTGTGGTCTTTAATTTTCGAAGATGGTACACACTCGTTCTCATTTAATCAGACAACAAACAACACATACTGCTTACGAGCCTGACCACTGAGTAGGTCTTTGTACTCTGATCGATTGCATCTCACTTCCATAGTGCAGAGACTTACTCGACTCGTAAACCACGCCGAATACTATAATACTTGCATCTCATCCTCTAGTGTTCGAAATGATTCGAACTTCAGATACAATCTCGTCAAGTGATCTGTACATGTGGTAAGAACGAATGCTAGTGTCGCGCCCACTAAGAACGAAACACGGCAAGGTGACTTGAACCGCTATAATCCAGATTAATGGCCCCGGTGCCCTGGTAACTTTAGCGAAATAGGGGAATAAAACCCTAGTCTAGTACATGTACACTAGTATCCAATTTAAGAATGGGCTATGCTATTCATAGAGCACCTTAACTCAGGATAAAACGACTATTTCCTAAAGCCTGAGACAAAAGCCTTGGCATATTCATTATCTTGTCCGGCAATGGCGACCGCCACAAGACTATCTTAACCCCACTTCACTCACGATTGACGTTCCCTTATCTGAGGCCCAAGCTTGACCTTTTATTTAAACATACTCATGATTTATTATTTATTTGATATTACATATCACATGTTTCTAGACTCTCCTAGTCTCATCGTCAAACGTTTTATTTGAATGGTAGGTTTCATATGATCACATAACACATTCGTTTATTATTTGAAGTGTTGTTAATTATTAACATTTTTAAGATTTTAAATCGAAACGTTGATTAGTATGTCCAAGTTTTATTTAAGTGTTTTTCAAAACACTTTAAGTCATTTACTTATTCATTTTAAATTTTTCTATACTTAGAAAAATTTTCAATTATTTTCAGTATTTCACTATTCACTTTTTACTATTCATAAATCACTATTCACTTGACACTATTCATTGGTCACTATTCATCGTATTTTATACGTATTTTTATACGTATTCGTATTTTTTTATACTTCGTATTTTATACGTATTTTTTTATACTTCGTATCCTATACTTGTACGTATTTTATATTTATACGTAGTCATATATATTAATATATTTCCTAAGTATAAACTAAAATTTCATTTTATTTGCTAAGTACAAAAATTCTAGTTTCAAAGTCGTTAGGTTCGTTTTGTACTTAGTGATTTTTGAAAATATCTAAAAGTCTAGTTTCAAAAACGTTAAGTTCATTTTGTATAAAGTGATAATGATTTTCATTTTAAAATATTAGTTTTAAAAATGTTAGGTTCAATTTGTAAAAAGTGATAATGACATTTATTTTAAAAATGAGACTTAGTTAAATTTAGTCGTCTATTAACTAAATTTAGCGATTTTCATTTTAAAAATAATAGTATCGTGGATGATTCATTTAGGTCCGTAAGTCCAAGATCAACAGTCCAAATAGCAAAGGCAGTAACACACGATTTAGTTCATTTTTATACGGTTACTCATTTTTTTATCGGTTTAACATAATTCCTTTATAACTAAAACGATTTATACAAAAATTCAATTCTAATTACTATTTAACTTTAGTGACTTAGTGATAATTTCATTTTGGTCAAATTTAGTCAATTTAAAGTGTATATGTCGTGTGATATACTATATATGTTAAAATTGATTTATTTCTTTTAATTTCTTAAATCTAACTTATTAACTAATAATTAAATTATATTAACAATAAACTAAAAAGTGATAAAAGCAATTTTTGACCCAAAAATTTAAGGGATGCCGTGGCCTAATGGTGGTAGTGTTCAAACTTTTATTTTTCAATTTTTATCGGTTTTTAGCTTAAAGTCTTTATATTTTAATTATTCTAATTATACTAAAACGATTTAAACTAAAATGAAATTTACTAACAAATTTCATTTACATTTATGAATAGTGTTTTTCAACACTTTAAATTTCTAACTTTTTATTCTAAATGATTTAGCTAGTTTAAATTATATAGTTAGTAATATATTTACTTGTTAGTTAAATAAAACAATAAATAACAATAATCACAAAAACAATATAAATCAAGATAAGCTACAAATCAAGAATAACATGAACACCATCATGAGTTTTTCAAGAACATCAAAATAACTTCAAGAACACAAATATGCTTATTTTTCATTTGATAATTTATTTTCCTAATTTAATTTTTTTACATGAATACCTCCATTTTATACTAACTTAAACTAACATATTATTTACAAAAATTAAAAATGAAAATTTACACAAAAAAGGGCAAAATGCCGTGGGTATGTATATGTATATATATATTTTTGTTTTCGATTTTTAATCACTTTAAACTCAAAGTTAATATTTCACATAATCTTTATATATGATTACTACTCAAATAAAACATAACTAGACATATAAATCATAAGAATCATAATTAAAAATGCTCAAAATTTAATTAACTAAACATGAACATAATACTACAACTTAACTATTATCATTATCACTTATTTATTATCATTTTATTATACAACACATAATCATACAAGAGCATATAAGTGATGTTTAACATATTTAACATAAAAATCATACTTATAAAAATATAATAAAAATCAAATTAATTTACTAAAAAGATAATACAAGACAAAGCTAGTCACCTTATCGGTAAAGTTATTGGTTGTCCGGATCGATTATGTTATCTAAATCTAGGTCTTCACCCAAGTACCCGTCTTCACCTTCAAAAATAAACCCGAAATAAGCTTCAAAATACCAACTAATGCTAAGTAATACTAGTAGTATATTAAGGTAATATTTAGGGTTTTGTTTTAATGTGTTTTTAGGAGGAAAATGAAAGAAAAACAAAGGAGTAAAATGGGGGAGTATTTCGGCTGAAATGGAGAGCCAAAGGGATGTGTTTTTCACTTATGAAAATAATAAGACAAGTTGTAATGAATTTAGAAGAGTATTGTGTAAGTTTTAGCTAAATTAATAAGTAATGTTTTATTAAAACTAAAATAGGAAGTGATGATGGATGTAGAGTAAGAGAAGTGATGTTGTAGTGAATTAGGGTGGCTTGTGTAAGAGTAGGGAAGACTAAAGTGGTCTTGCATGTGGTTAAAGTGGCCGGCCTAATGGTGGCTCACATGGGCTCGGTTTTTCGTTTTCGGAAATTTCGATTTACGCGTACGTGAAAAGTCTCGAAATGAAATATATGATTTTAAAATAATGTTTCGAAATAAGGTTGGAAATAAAAACGAAAATAAACTTCGACGGGTGATCAAAACAAAAATCGGGTCTAAAACCCTCGAAATCTGATTATAAATTTACTTGGTCGAAAAGTTTATTTTTTTTCATTGAATCTTAATGATTTAAATAATTATAATCGTTCGTCAAAACGTTTATCAGTTTAAAGAAGTTATAACTTAAAATTTCGAGGTTTTATGAAAGTGTTAGGTTAATAGAATTGAAATAGTAACTAGTTTATTAATAAAATAAGATTTCTTAAGGATAAACAAAATGGTTACAATTTCATTAAGTGTGGATGTTAAGTTTGCTTTTCAAAAAAGTTGATGTTGATTGTTTGATTTTTTTGATTTGCGTTTTTGAAAATGTTGACCTGAATTTCAAAGACGGGAAAATTATAAAAGTCCGTTTTTATTTTGAAAACGAAATATGTTAGAAATTAAATTTTATGAATAAAAGGTTTTACATTTATTTTTGTGAATAGTAATTTTAACTTAGCATTTTTTTGAATTTTTAAAGGATAGGTGGCTAAGATTAGTTTTAGGATTTGAAATTAGTATTTGATAGCTAATTATTGAATTAAATTAACACGGGGTGTTACAGAACTAGTCATTGCACCTTTGTAGGTAGTCGGTTCATTACTTTCAAGAAGTAATAAATCATCTCTATTTCCTTCTCCAACCATACCAATGTATCGATCCGGAGGATAAGAGATTCGGCTTGACCTCCTAGGTTCCGCAGGAATAGCTACTGCAGTGGAGGTTGAAGGAATATCTGCCTCCATCACATGTGCAGTGTCTGGTTCTGAAATTTCTGACAACTCAAAAACCCTATTACTCTGGTTATTCGTGATAAACTCTTTCTCTAAGAATTTAGCGCTAGCTGCAACAAAGACTCGTTGTTCAGCAGGTGAATAAAAGTAATGACCAAACATTCCTTTTGGACATCCCACAAAGTATGTTTTGACCGATCGTGGGCCTAGCTTATCGTCAGGTCTCTACTTAACGTAAGCCTCACATCCCCAAACCCGAATAAAAGACAAATCAGGAACTCTTCCTTTCCACATCTCATATGGGGTTTTGTCTGTCGCTTTAGTCGGACTTCGGTTTAGAATGAGTGCAGCAGAATTTAGAGCAAACCCCCACAATGAATCCAGAAAGCGTGTGACTCATCATGGAGCGAACCATGTCTAACAAGGTCCGATTTCTCCGTTCGGACACACCATTCAATTGTGGTGTTCCAGGTGGAGTTAATTGTGATACAATGCCACAATCCTTTAGGTGTTGATCAAATTCATTAGATAAATATTCACCACCACGATCTGATCGTAATGCCTTTATTTTTCTATCTAATTGGTTCTCAACCTTATTTTGAAACTCCTTGAATTTCTCAAAAGATTCAATTTTATGTTTCATTAAATAGACATACCCATATCTACTTAAATCATCAGTAAAAGTGATGAAATATCTATAGCCATCTCGTGCTGTGACAGACATTGGTCCACACACATCGGTATGTATTAGTCCTAGTAGGTCACTGGCTCGCATTCCAATACCTTTAAAAGATATACGAGTCATCTTTCCAATGAGACATGATTCACAAGTACCAAATGATTCATAGCCAAATGGTGAAATAATCTCATTCTTAATGAGTTTCTTTACTCGTTTTTCATTTATGTGTCCCATTCGACAATGCCATAAATACGTTTGATCTTTATCACCTAATTTAGCCTTTTTATTATCCACATGATATATTTCTTGCGTTTGATCTAGAACATAAATACCATTCATGGAAAACGCTTTACCATAAACAACATCATTTAAAGAAAAAGTACAACAATTGTTCTTAATGATAAATGAAAAACCATAAACATCCAACATGTTAACGGAAATAATGTTCTTTGACAAACTAGGAACATAATAACAATTATTCAAACAAAGTTCCAAACCACTAGGTAAAAACAAGATGTAAGTTCCTACGTAAACAAAGAAGAACCTTTGCTCCATTCCCAACACGTAAATCAACATAGCCTTTAGCCAGACGTCTTACGTCCCGGAGGCCCTGCAAGTGATTACAAATGTGAGAACCACATCCAGTATCAAATACCCAAATAGAGGAACTCGCATGATTGATTTCTGTCATGTGAATATTAGACGACATACCTTGAGCTGTCACACGTCCAGCTTTTATGTCCTCGAGGTACTTAGGACAATTCCTTCTCCAATGCCTGCATCACGGGCAATGGTGACATTTTCCCTCCTTTTCTTTGCTCTTCTTGCCTTTTGAGTGACTTGACTCCCCAGGACCACTCTTGGGTTTAAGCTGACCTTTCTTCTTGAACTGTGGTCGCTTAGCATTCGAGGCAGCATGTGCCTTTCCCTTTCCCTTAGACTGCATCACAAGAATATCTTTCTTGTGACTCCCACTCAAATTAAGATCTTTCTCATCTTGCACAAGTTGAGAGTGAAGTTCGTGAAGACTCTTCTTCATATCATTCATGTTGTAATTCACCCTAAACTGAGTGAATCCATCATGAAGGGAGTGTAGGATACGATCAACAATGATTGACTCTTCAATCTTGCAACCAAGAGCGTCTAATCTCTCCACATTCTCAATCATATTAAGCATGTGGGGGCTAACAGGTTGGCCCCTTTGCAGCTTAGCCTCAAATAAGCGTACAACTGCATCATACCTAACAATTCTCGGAGCTTGCGAGAATTCATTAGTCAGCGTGGTGAAAATGCGATTTGCACCTTGGGAAATGAAGTGACGTTGCAAATGTGAATCCATTGCATATATGAGTACGCTCTTAATCGCACCCGCTTCTCGCACAAACTCATCATATGCAGTTCGTTGAGTTCCAGATCTAGCAGTAGGTTCAGCCGAAATTGGCTCCATGAGATACTTCAGTTTTCCGTCTGCGATGGCAGCATTCTTTAATGCCACCTCCCATTCGGTGAAGTTACTACCATCTGCCTTGAGACGGTAGTTTTGGTTGTAGGAGACATGGTCCATAAAGGAACGCAACCATGACTCCCTAGTCAAGACGGCACTAGGGCTAGGGGTAGCATTATTATCAGCCATAATAAAGCAGAAATAGCAACAAATATATCTACAATATAAGAAGATAAAACAAACATAAGCAATCATCGAATTTAATGCGTCTATTTAAAACATGTAAATAAACTAAAAGCATTTATATAATTGATCCCACTCAAGAATTATATAAAAGATTCCAAGACTCAAATTTCAATAAATCGATAAGTCAACCATTTGACTAATTTTTAACTTTTAAAAACTCTTGGTTCATAAATTTCTCAAATTTATTAATAGTCCATTTCAATTCCCACCTCTTAGTGAAAACCAAATGTTGAGTTCAACTAACATCGACATCCACTACTTACCCAAGGTAGAAGGGTACACATGGATTTAACAACAGTCCTATATGCCCACCGATTTAACAAGGGATTCATAATGATTCGATTTAGAAAGACTATATCTCAATTTTAATAGTTTAAGAGTGAGATCTCATCATCCAAAAAAAACTCATTTAAGTGAACAATATAGGTGAGTCTAAGTGAACGATGACTTGTTAAAACATCATATGTTTAAATCAAATGGTTAAAACATCATATGTTATAACTATTCTATCTAACACGTGAGAGTGAATCAATATTCATCTATTTAGGTGGTTTGATTTTAGGCGGAATATGACGAAAAACATAAATAAAACAAGCACATAAACCCTAGTGTGGCCTATCAAAAACAGTACAAGTCGGAATCCAATCAAATTGGACCCTTTAAATTAAAAATTGGAATCCTTTAAAAGGACCCTATCTCCCAAAAACAAGGCTCCATACCCTTCGTCTTGGAGCACCAAAAAAAGGAAGGGCAAATCTTCAATCTCCTCTTCTTTTATCACTAACTATTACATAGTAAATCCTATTTACATATAATCTAAGATAAAAAGAATATTACAAGTTGGAGATATTAAAATCCCAAAATCACATTTCCATCATAACGAAAATGCAATTAAAATAATAAAAACTAAGGCCACACTAGATATAAAACGCAATCAAATATAAACGCATTCATCAACTAAAACAAATTTCATACATCCGAATGCATAAAAAAAATACGAACCACCTACTAAAAAATATGTTTAAGTGAAAATTTCATAAAAATTCACCCACTAACATAAAATTCAATCATGTCATATATAAATTGATAAACAAAAATTAATTCAACATATCATATATAATGAATCAATTCAAAAATTATTTTAAACTATTTTAAAATAAATGGCATCATATACACTTACATATCATAAACAATTTTACGACAATAAAATTAGGCATTTTTAAAAAACAAAATCAATTTGACAATTCAAATTAATAATAAAAAAATGAATTAATCATATTAACTCAATTTAATATTTCGGCAAATTCAAAAAAAAAACAAAAAAAACAATTTTTTTTTTTCTTTAAAAATGTCTCGGCCAAAATTTTTTTTTACACACATATATATAAACAATTATTTTTATTAAATCATATTTAACAACAAAAATCGACATGTATATATATATATATATATATATATATATAGAAATAGGTTATTTAGAGTCCACCCTTAGTCTTAGAGTTCTAGAGTTCTCATCTCAACCCTTAGATCAAATTCAATGGATGGCTGAGATTAACTTTGCAATAAATGCATTGTCCCCCTCAACAAAAAAAAAAAAAAAAAAAAAAACAGAAAAAGAGAAAAATGACAAAAAAAAAAAAGAAGAAAAAAGAAATAAAAAACAACAGAAAACGAGAAGAACAAAAGAACGTTCACCTTACTCCTCCAAAAAAAACACAATTCACAATTAATTCAAATATTTTCAATCTCTCTCTCCAAAATTAATGACTCTTCAATTTTTCTCCCCAAAAAATTTCTGATTCAATTCATCTTCTTCAACTCTCAAATTCAATTCATCTTTTTCAATTCTTCATCTTTTTCGCCATTGCTATCATTCAGATTTCTTATTGAACACTGTCATCGTTATTTTTGTTTGATAAAAGGTGAGTTCCATCTCGTTAATTTTCGTTTAGATTTTGTAGTTCAAGTTTTAATTTTTATGTTTTGATTTATTTATTTTTGGGTTCTTCTATTAATTTGATACAGAAATTTGTATATTTCTTGTTTTTCTGTCAAACTTTCACTAAAAAAATTGAAAACCCTAAATATTGATTGTTATTCCTTTGATTTTTCGGTTTTTTTTCTTTTTTTTTTTTTTTTTTTGGTTTTTCAGATGTATTATTTAGTTACAAATTAGGTTGAATTTTATAACTTATAATTGTAATTGATTTTTCAGTTTGTTATTTTTTTGATTTCAAACTAGGTTGAATTTTTAACTTAAAGATTTAATTTTTATGTTAAGTTCTTCATTAAGTTCTTCAAATTGGAAACCCTAAAAATTGATTGTTATTCCTTTTTCTGCTGTTTTTAGTGATTTTAAATTTTGTCCCATTTTTGTCGATATAAATTTTGTCCCATGTTTGTAGGTGGTTCTTTAATTATGTTTATAATTCTGTTCCTGAAATCGGAATTTCATATTTTGTGTTTATAATTCGTTTTTTTGGTGTTAGAATTTCATTTTTATTGTGTTTTAAGAAAAACAGACATGCTGTAATTTTAGGGTAATGTGTGTCATATTCTTTTTTCTCTCTTAAAATTCCTGATTATACTCTTAGAATTCTTTTTTTGAGAACTGATTGTCAGATTATGTGAATATGATTCTTTTTTTGTTACTAGAATTTCGCTTTTTAGTTACAATAGAAACTGATTGTGTTTATAATTATGTTCATTAATTGTGTTTATAATTTTCTTCCTGAAATTGGAATTTCATATTATGTGTTATAATTCGTTTTTCGTCTGTTAGAATTTCATTTTTTGTGTTTATAAGAGAAACTGATTATCTGTTATAAATTCTCTTTTTACATACTGGAATTTCATATTATGTGATTACAATTCTTTTTTTTTTTTCTTAAATTTCTTAAATTACTGTAATTTAGTTGTCTTACTGGAATTCTCTTTTTACATACTGGAATTCTCTTTTTACATTCTGGAATTCTCTTTTTAAATTATTGTAATTTGTTTGTCTTACGTTTATGTTTGTAGGAGGTTCATGAGTTGTATATGCACATGCGACGGAATGCGATTGCTTGCCACTCTTGGTACACTAACGCTGCTTCAAGGATGATGAAGCTAACAACCCCCCGTGCTGTTGACCTATCCTCTACTTCTACTCAGTCAACTTGAAGCGTGATGTTTTACTTAAAAACGTCTCCCAATTTCTGAAGAGGAAGCCTGACCTTATAAAGTTGCTTAAAGCGCAGCGTCAGATACAGCGGAAGATGTAGAAGTGCTCTAAATGAAGCGCTGTCACCATTTAACTGCTCATTGAACTCTTCGCTTTGTTTTGCTTTGTCCAATCGTTGTGAAACACCGTCTTTATTAAACTATGTCAATATTGAACCGATTAATTTGTTTTCATTTTTACATTGGTTTGTACTTTGGTTTTAGATCAACTATGTTTCATCTTTATGTTTCATCTCAATTTAGTAGTTATAAATCAACTATGTTTCATCTTTATGCAATTTCAACATACTCGTATATTTGAAAAACTATAACATCAATTCCTAAATATAAAAATTCTGCTATGTTTGTAACCATAACAGAATTTCAACACATATATTTGAAATTTTAACAACCTTATTTGAAATTGCAAGAAATTCTTTTAGAATTTCCACTATGTATACTCAATATACTAACAATTCAACAAGTACATTTGAAAATTTGATAAGTATGTTCTGAATTTTGCTAAATAATCCTACTATATGTACTAATCATAACAGAACCTCAACTCAAATTTTCTAGAATCTCAACATGTTTTTTTAGGATTTCAACATAATTTTAAAAAACCTCAACAACAACTCACATAGTGTCAATGATTTTCGGTGTTAAGTATTTGTAACTCCAACAGTTACATACTAGTATATAATTTCAATCTTCGAATGAAACTCTTTCTTTTGCTCATTAAACAAAGAAAAATAATTCGGTAACAACGATAAAATTACAATAACTGAATAAACTTGCCATAAACTAAATACGTTACAAATTCATTCCAATCTAATCACACTAAACTTCATCGTCGATGTCACCAGACCCGTTAGGTGAGTCTCATCAAACTGAAGCCTTTTTAACCATTGAGTATTTGTTGGTCGAGTAAGTTTGATCGAACAAAACAAAATTGCCAAACACCTCGCCAATCCGCCAGACCATATTGTACGATTTTTTTCAGCATCAACCCTCGTTCACAACACCAAACAGTACAGCAGTCTAATTATTACACAACTCCAGTGATAAAAAAAAGATTCAAATTCTGAAATTTCTACACAAAATTTAAATGCACTACTAGTAATACAAATAATATATTTCAATTTTGAAATTTCAACAACAAAATTTAGAATTTTAAGCCTGTAGAATAGAATTTCAATTTCATAACAATGTTAGTCAGACAAACAACATATACCAGTTATGAAATTTCAGCACCATAATTTAAAATTTTAAGTCTAGTAAAAGAAATTCCAATTTACTAACCTTAAATTAGAGACAATGAACGACTTTTTATTCTGCCCACATCGTAAAAAATTCAAAAATGAAATTTTAAGACCCAAAAATGAAATTTTAACATATATTTTTTAAATTCCGACCACTCGTCTTCTAACTACACGAACATTTTAAAACTCAAACCTTTTACACTTTCTTCTTGCAAATCCACCATCTTTTACTTTAATCCATTTACACCTGCAACAACATCAAAACACCAAAAAGTAAACAATCTTGAATTTCAAATTTATTGATTAAAACCAAAAAAATAAAATAAAAATTCTTCCTTTAAAACAAGACTAATAAAAAAGCACGAAATTCTCCTTTTTGCGGTTTAACAAGTTCTTTTGCAGATCCACTCAAGAAAATATAACATCAAAAATGCAGTACCACCATTTGGATACGATTTAACTTATTATTCTGCCCACATCGTAAAAATATAAAAATGAAATTTTAAGACCCAAAAATGAAATTTTAACATATATTTTTAAAATTCCGACTACTCGTCTTCCAACTACACGAATGTTTTAAAACTCAAACCTTTTTACACTTTCTTCTTGCAAATCCACCATCTTTTACTCTAATCTATTTACACCTGCAACAACATCAAAACACCAAAAAGTAAACAAACTTGAATTTCAAATTTATAGATTAAAACCAAAAAATTAAAATAAAAATTCTTCCATTAAAACAAGACTAATAAAAAAAAAGCACGAAATTCTCATTTTTTTGCAGTTTTAACAAGTTGTGCCGCAGATCCACTCAAGAAAGTAAGGATTATGCAGGTTGCAAATTAAAAAAAAAATGGAAAAATGGACCGAAAAAAAAGAGAAAGAGGAAGAAGAAGGGAGAGAATTTGGTAATTTGAAATGAGTTCAAATGAAAAATGAAAAATAATAATTAACCATCATTGAAAAAGCAAATAACCCAACAATTGCCTCAGAATCGCATACAACTAATTTCAGTTTTTTTTTTTTTTTTTTTTTTTTTTTTTTTTTTTTTTTTTTTTTGTAATTAATTCACTTGTAATCTCAGCCCTACATTGTCTATTGATCCTATGGCTAATATAAGAACTCTAGGACTCTCTCAACTACATGGACTCTATATAACTTTACTCTATATATATATATATATATATATATATATATATATATATATATATAAAATTTCGAAACATTTAATATATGCAAAATAAATTGACATTAATATAATTTCATAAATTACGTCACAAATTTTATTATCAGATAATAAGCTTTATAATTATCATATAATCATATTATTTTGATTTTAATCACATTTAAACCAAAATTAAGTGTTATACATCTTAAATTATGATCTCATCAAAAATTTACATATAACAAATTTGCATATCAATTTAATTTAATCATTCTAACAATTTAAAAATAATTAAATTAAACAAAAAAAAAAAAATCCGAAAATAAAAAAAATGCCGAGAGGTATTTGAAAAATAAACGATTTTATATTTTCAATTTTAATCCATATTAAAATCATTTTGAGCCTAATGCTTTGATACCACTTGTAGAAATATGAAACACGATATTACTACTAAAAATGTTAATCGCATTAACATGCCCAAAATTATACGAAAAGATATTAATATGAATTACAAAAGAATAGAAATAACCTTTCTAAACTTCGATAAACGGCCTAAGAACCTCCTAAAACGTACCCGAATTACGTTTAAAAACCAATATTCAAAGTAGAATATCTCTTATCAATTGCACCCAAAACGCTTTATGAAATGCCTTTGTGTTTATGCTAGAAAACGATGTATAATATATTACGATTAATATATAAAGTGTTTTGGAAATATGATGAGTGAAAAAAAGTGAGAATACTCTCTCTTTTTCTCTCCTCTTGCTCGACACACACACACACAACACATACAATTTCTACACATCCTACTATGAGTAGAGTAGTTAGTATATAAGTGTGTTAAGTGGGGAAGTTACATGAGTTAGTGGGGGGAGGTTATGAAGTAATGGTGAGTGGTAATTAATCAACTATTAACTACCCATCACAACAAAATAAACAATCTAAAAACAACATACATACATACATACATACACATCACACGACACACTTACAAAGTGTGTGTTGTGTGTATTTTGTTTTTAGTATTTTAAATGTACATTACATGTAAAATCATATGTATAATACGTATTTAATTAATTGATTATCGTATAATACAATAAATTAAATAACATAACTTATAGCATCATTTTAACTATAAATATCAAATATATTCATAATATAAATGTAGCTCATAACTATTATACACATGTGAATTAACACTTAATCCAGCTCATCTAGCTGAATTAACATTTAATTCAGCTCACCTACTAATTTATTTCCAACTGTCTAACTATTTAGATATATTTAAGGCATCAATGTAATCACATTACATTTCATAAAATCGTCCTATAGGTGTGACCGATAAGGACCAACTGATCACCGCCATCTATATGACAGTAACGTCAAACTTTCTAGCAAGCCAACCGTTACCGATATACGTTAATCAGCTGATTTTAAATACAAGTATCCTTTGTGATCCTGTAAGAGATTTAATAAATTAATCACACTAACTGTGGAGGACACTACCTCCAACAAACTCCACCAAAGGCAAGCTCTTCTCCCAACCAACTTGGAATTCTAGCACACAAGCTCTCAACATGTCCTCCAAAGTCTGAATGGTCCTCTCGGTCTGACCATCTGTAGCAGCATGGAAAGCAGTACTCATCTTCAGCTCACTACCCAAAGCCTCTAGTAGCTTCTTCTAAACCTGAGAACAAAATCGGGGATACGATCAGAAATGATGTCCTTAGGAACCCCATGCAAGCGAACCACTTCCTTCTGATATGCATTTGCTAGCTCTTCCATACTCCATGTCTCCTTCATAGGAACGAAATGAGCAACCTTAGTCAAGCGATCAACCACAACCCATATAGCATTCTTACCACTCGACGTTCTAGGTAGCCCCATGACAAAGTCCATGGAGATCGAATCCCACTTCCACATCGGTATCTCGAGAGGTTGCAGCAATCCTCCCGGCCTCTGGTGCTCAAACTTAACCTTCTGGCACACCAAGCACTTACCAACATACTCAACCACTTCCTTCTTCATGTTAGGCCACCAGAAATGTAGCCTCAAGTCCTTGTACATCTTGTCACCACCAGGATGTACAGAATAAGGGGAACTATGAGCTTCCTTCAGAATCTTTTTCTTCAGGACCTCACAGTTAGGAATGCACCATCTCTTCCTAAACCTCAAGCCTCCGTCAGCTCCAACCTCAAAGTCCTCAGCACCACCATTCTCCTTAGCCAACCTCCACGCCTCTAAAACAGGATCCTCGCGCTGCTTCACCCGAATCTCGTGGAACAACTCAGGTTCAGCAACCATAGCACTCATGTCGATCCCATGCGGCACTACCTCCAACTCAAGCTTCTGGAACTCGCGACAAAGATCGTTGGGAAGGACCCAAGCAGCATTCAACCCATGCCTCACCTTCCTACTCAAAGCATCTGCAACCACGTTCGCCTTTCCTTCATGATACTGCAGCTCAATATTATAATCCTTGATCAGCTCTAGCCATCGCCTTTGCCTCATGTTCAAATCACGTTGAGTAAAAATGTATTTCAAACTCTTGTGATCTATATAAATCCTACATGAAGCACCATACAAGTAATGCCTCCACAACTTCAAAGCAAACACCACAGCAGCCAGCTCAAGATCGTGCGTAGGGTAGTTCTACTCATGAACACGTAACTGCCTCGACGCATAAGCGATCACCTTCCCTTTCTGCGTCAAGACACAACCCAAACCCATCTTCGAAGCATCACTGTAGACATCGAACTCAACCCCATCTTCAGGTAGCGTCAAAACTGGAGCAGTCGTCAACCTCTTCTTCAATTCTTGAAACGCAGCTTCACGAGCTTCACTCCACACAAACTTCGACTCCTTACGCAGCAACTGAGTCAAGGGTCTAGCTATCTTTGAGAAGTCCTGCACGAACCTCCTGTAATAGCCAACTAACCCAAGGAAACTCCGAATCTCATTCACACTCTTCGGACTCTCCCATCCAAGCACAGCCTCAACCTTCGCTGGATCAACCTTCACCCCATCGCCAGATATAATATGACCCAAGAAGGCAACTTCCTTCAGCCAGAACTCACACTTGGAGAACTTAGCGTACCACTTCTGTTTAATTACGCAGCACTTCTAGAATAATACGCAGATGACTCTCATGTTCGGCCTCATTCTTCGAATAGATCAATATGTCATCAATAAAGACAACGACACACCGATCCAAATACTCACCAAAGGTTCGGTTCATCTGATCCATAAACACCGCAGGAGCATTCGTCAACCCAAATGGCATCACCACAAACTCATAATGCCCATACCTCGATCGAAACGCAGTCTTAGGAATATCCTGCCCCCGAACTGGAATCTGATGATAACCCGATCTCAAGTCGATCTTGGAGAACACACTAGTACCCTTTAGCTGATCAAACAAGTCCTCAATGCGTGGCAGAGGATACTTGTTCTTTATGGTCACCTTGTTCAGCCCACGGTAGTCTATACACAGACGCATACTCCCGTCCTTCTTCTTCACAAACAATACTAGAGCACCCCATGGAGATACACTTGGTCGAATAAACCCCTTCTCAATCATATCCTCTAGTTGCTTCTTCAATTCTCGCAACTCAGCTGGCGCCATACGATACGGAGCCTTAGAGATAGGTCCTGTACTAGGCACTAGGTCAATAACGAACTCCACATCACGCTCGGGTGGAATTCCAAGTAACTCCTCAGGAAAAACATCAGCAAAGTTCCTAACCACAGGAATATCTTCCAGCTTCAGCTCCTTAGAGACGTCCTTCACCATGCACAAGAACACCGGATGCCCCTTCCTCCTCAAGTTACTCATCTTCAACGCAGATACCCATCGTACACTAGGCCTCGAAGTAGAGCACCTATGCGAGATCGTGCAACTGCATCTGGCCCTTTCAAAGAAGACCTTCTGATCACGGCAAATGAATCGGGCATCGAACTTCGCCAGCCAATCCATACCCAAGATAATATCGAATTCCGACAGCTCAAAGCGAACAAGATCAGCTTGTAAGACGGATATCCCAAAGGAAATAGGAACATCCTTGTAAAGAGTAGAGCATGAAATAGTTTCTCCCTTGGGAAGAGAAATAAGAGTATCCACAGAAGTAGAAGAAGTGAGCTTCGCCCTCTCGATCAAGGAAGCAGAAATGAAAGACATGAAAGCACCCGTATCAAATAGAACAAAAGCAGGTTCAGAGTTAACAAGAAAGGTACCCGTGATAACATCCGGATGAGCCTCCGCCTCGGCGCGACTCATAACGAAGATACGACCCTTCTGAGCAGAAGGGTTAGTCTTCGCGACTACAGTAGAAGGAGCCACAGCAGAGGTAGAACTAGAACCAGCAGCAGCACCAGTCGACTTCACAGCCTTAGGGCAATCAGGGGACTTATGTCCCGACTCCTTGCAGATGAAGCACATAATCGGCTTCTCGTCACAAGTCTTACCCGGATGGAAAGGCTTCCTGCACCTATAGCAGAGCATATTCGGCCTCGATGGAACCTGAGCATGGTTCACAGCAGGTCGAGTCTCGAACCTTCCTCTCTTCACAGCATAAGACGATTGTGGGACAAATGGCCTCTTCACAAACCTGTTAGCAGCAGCAGCAGCATCAGCCTCTTCAGCCTGGACTGACGCGTGTACACTCAAAGCTCGATCATAAGCCTGCTGGAAAGTAGTAGAAGGCATTCCAGCTAGCACAGTCTAAACCCTTGAAGTTAGGTTCTTCTCAAATCGACGAACACGAGCAGCTTCGTCGGGAATGATGTGTGGCGCGAAACGAGCCAAAGCCACGAACTTGTCGGCGTACTCCTGTACCGACATAGAACCTTGAACTAGATTGATTAACTCTTGCTCCTTCTGCCAACGGAGCTCATCAGGGTAGAAGTGTTTTTTCAACGCCGTGCAGAACATAGCCCAGTTAAACCCAGCCTGAGCCTGAAGAGCAGCTCTAGCTAAGGCCCACCAGTTGTCGGCCTCCAGCTTCAAGTAGTAGGTGGCGATATCCACCTTCTGCGCCTCGGGACACCGAGTCGCCACGAACAGCTTCTCTATTTCGCGGACCCAAGACTCCAGCACGATTGGGTCTGTTGTACCGTCATACGTAGGAGGGTGATGACGGTTAAAGCGATCAAAGACTGAGTTATTGTTGGCCTGAGCCTCGGTCACGGCCAGAATCGCATTCTCGAGCCTGCGGATGCGTTGTTGTTCTTGTTGAGCAGCATTACCATTTCGAGACATCTGCAACACAAGAACATAGTTAATAGCGGCATTAGCTAAACAAGCCACTTCAAAGAACTACTCAAACACAAGCATAAATAACGCACACCACCTAAAGTGTCTACCCATCACTCTCACTCGGTGTTCAAAGTCAAATCCTACTCACTCACCTAAGAGAGAGTTGGGAGCGTATTCGCTCTGATACCAACTGTAACAACCCGGATTATTTAACAAGATAAAATAAGCTTTGAAAAGGTTTTTAAGATAAAATGATAGTAAAATGAAAACCACGATGGCAGAAACATCGTGAATCCGGTATTGTCACTCACAACGACCTAAACGAATCAAAACAAAGTATAGTAGACCTCATGGCCTAACATCGGGGAATAAATACCCCTTACATATCCAAAACCAAAGTACAAAGAAATGAAACTGAAATGAAACTAATCAAGTCTAGCAACTCCAAACTAACTAGCTAGTCGACTCAACAAAGCATGCTGCGAGTCAATCCTCACGGCATCCCCACACATAAGCCCATCCTGCGCGTACCTATAAAAAGGAAGCAACAACCACAATCAGTGGGGAATAACTAGGTGCTCCCCAGTCATATTTCAACACCATAAACATAAATAACGATGCATACAAGCTCACCTGGCCTACGGCCTATATTCAGAATACCAAAACAAACGACAATACATGAGACAACAACAACAAACAACACGGCACACACAACAACAACACACGGCTCAACAGTCACACACACTACTAGTCACCAACAACCTCTACTCAAACCAATCCGTAACCAATCAACACAAGCGCGAGAGTAAGCGCAGAGCACTAGGTGAAGCAACAAGAATCACCCCGAGTGAAGCAACTAGAATCACTCAAACCCTATGGCGGAACAGCAACAAGAAGTTCCTCAATCTCATAGTCTAAATTTGGCCAAATCCCACCGAGCAACAAGAACGGTGACGACATTATACAAACCATAGTCTCTAACCAACATGTTTGAGAACCCATAGTCGCTCTAACTAAGCAACAAGAATAGCCGAGGGGATCATAGGCGGTATCCGTCCTAACTAGAACGTCGTACCTCCTCACATACGTGCCAAACAGTACACGCATGCAAACTTAACTCAAGCATAGCAACAAGATCAAACCACAACCAATCTCCAATACCATCAATACAAGTCATAGTAACCTCATAATCAACCAACATTACTCTAATGATCATCACAATGTAACTCATACAACAATGACATGCTTTAAACAACACAAGTATACTAACCAACATGAGGGCATGAGAACAATGATCATACATTCAACCAAGTTACCAACTTTAATCATAATTCAACCTTTAAATCATTATTTTATGTGAAATAACAACCTTGCATGTTACTAGACTCAAGTTAGTATGAGGCCAACCCATAACATATTACTTATGATCACAATTCAACCAAAACAACGTAAAGGTCACAACTTTACATTAAGCAATCACAACCATGGACTCATACAACAAATAGGCCTCACACTTGTCAAAATTCAACCAAGCCTACACCTAGTTACCTTGTTTAAGCAATGAGAATGATCCTACTCCTCTTCTTCTTCGACAAGTATGGTGTCCTCCTCGTTTAGCTCCTCTTCTCCTTCGATTAGGGCATAATATAACACATATAAAACATAAGAACACACAATACAAGCATATAATAGCATAATAATCTAAAAACTACTATAAACGATAACAATTACCGAAGGAATAAGCAAAAAAATGAATTAGAGGAAAATTAGGGCTTGATTTGGAGAAGAATTGAATGAATTTGTGAGATGAGTTAATGAGAATTAATGAGAGAATGAAGAGAGAAAGAGAGGATTATAATGTTTAGGGTGAAAAGTAGCTGATAAATGACATTAGGGTTAAAGGGGAGTTTAAATAGGATAGGAATTCGACCCCACTTAATTACGAATTAGAAAACAAAAATCGCGGATGCAGCAGGGGAGCGAGCCGCTCCTTGACCAGAGCGAGCCGCTCTCTGCTCGCGGATCACTCGCGCCTAGCTCGCCACTTTCGTCTGTTTTCTTCGGATGACCTCTTTTTCTTCCCTGCTCGCACCTAGCTCGCGCCTAGGTGGCCAAAACACCTCTGACCCACTCAAGACCTCCTAATCACCCCTACACTTACTCACACACTCTCACGCCCGGGATTCACCTCATTTAGCGCAACCACGACAAAACCTACTATACGCAAGCTAATGAAACGACTTTCTCGAGCCAAGAATGAGAAAGATCAAGATATATGAATGACTATTAACACGATATGAATAATGTGAAATGTGAAATGAGTCGGGGTGTTACACACTCTTTACGAGTCAAAACATATACATTCTTCACGAACCAAGACACATACACCCTTTACAAGTCAAGGCAAAAACACTCTTTACGAGCCAAAGCAAATGCACTTACGCTCTTTACTATTCAATATAAAAACACTCTTTACGAGTCAAGACAAAAACCCTAATTCACGAACAAACATCTAAGCTCAAAACGCTCTTTCACGAGTCAAAACACATACATTCTTTACGAACCAAGACACATACACTCTTTAAGGGTCAAGGCAAAAACACTCTTTACAAGCCAAAACAAATGCACTTACGCTCTTTACGAGTCAATATAAAAACACTCTTTACGAGTCAAGACAAAAACGCTATTTCACGAACAAACATCTAAGCTCAAAACACTCTTTCACGAGTCAAAACATATACATTCTTCACGAACCAAGACACATATACTCTTTACAAGTCAAGGCAAAAACACTCTTAACGAGTCAAAACAAATGCACTTACGCTCTTTACGAGTCAATATAAAAACACTCTTTACGAGTCAAGACAAAAACGCTATTTCACCAACAAACATCTAAGCTCAAAATGCTCTTTCATGAGTCAAAACACTCTTCATGAGTCAAAACACATAAATTCTTCACAAACCAAGACACATACACTCTTTACAAGTCAAGGCAAAAAACGCTTTACGAGCCAAAACAAATGCACTTACGCTCTTTACGAGTCAATATAAAAACACTCTTTACGAGTCAAGACAAAAACGCTATTTCACGAACAAACATCTAAGCTTAAAACGCTCTTTCACGAGTCAAAACATTCTTTACGAGTCAAAACACATGCATTCTTCACGAACCAAGACACATACACTCTTTACAAGTCAAGGCAAAAACACTCTTTACGAGCCAAAACAAATGCACTTACGCTCTTTTAGATTCAATATAAAAACACTATTTACGAGTCAAGACAAAAACACTATTTCACGAACAAACATCTAAGCTCAAAACGCTCTTTCACGAGTCAAAACACTCTTTACGAGTCAAAACACATACATTCTTCACGAACCAAGACACATACACTCTTTACAAGTCAAGGCAAAAACACTCTTTACTAGACAAAACAAATGCACTTACTCTCTTTACGAGTCAATATAAAACACTCTTTGCGAGTCAAGACAAAAATCCTATTTCACGAACAAACATCTAAGCTCAATACGTTCTTTCACGAGTCAAAACACTCTTTACGAGTCAAAACACATACATTCTTTACGAACCAAGACACGTACACTCTTTAAGGGTCAAGGCAAAAACACTCTTTACGAGCCAAAACAAATGCAGTTACGCTCTTTACGAGTCAATATAAAAACACTCTTTACAAGTCAAGACAAAAACGCTATTTCACGAACAAACATCTAAGCTCAAAACGCTCTTTCACGAGTCAAAACACTCTTTACGAGTCAAAACACATACATTCTTTACGAACCAAGACACATACACTCTTTAAGGGTCAAGGCAAAAACACTCTTTACGAGCCAAAACAAATGCAGTTATGCTCTTTACGAGTCAATATAAAAACACTCTTTACGAGTCAAGACAAAAACGCTATTTCACGAAGAAACGTCTAAGCTCAAAACGCTCTTTCACGAGTCAAAACACATACACTCTTCACGAATCAAAACATAATAGCTAAAAACAAATATAATTACACTATTTACGACTCAAGACAAAAACGCACCTTCACAAATCAAAACACTCTTATACAAGTCAACGAAACTTTTCCACAAGTCACGAGCAAGTACATACCCGTTTCAAAACGAAACAGAAACATCCAAAACATTTTCACTCTTTTATGAGTCCAACATCCAAGCAAGTACACTCTTTTACGAGTCCAACATCAAAGCAAGTACACTCTTTTACAGACCAAAATCCCAGCATTTACACTCTTTTACGAGTCAAACATCCTAGCGTCTACGCTCTTTTACGGGACAAATACCAAAACACATACCTCTTTTACGAGTCAAACATAAACACAAACCTCTTTTACGAGTCAAACATAAACACGAGCCTCTTCTACGAGTCAAACACAAAAACAGGTACCTCTTTTACGAGTGAAACACAAAAACACGTACCTCTTTTACGAGTGAAACACAAAAGCACGTACGCTCTGTTACGAGTCAAACACCTAAACACATACCTCTTTTACGAGTCAAACACCTAAACACGCACCTCTTTTACGAGTCAAACACCTAAACACCTACGTCTTTTACGAGGTAAACACTAAACACGTACACTCTTTTACGAGTCAAACATCCAAAGATTTACATTCTTTTCCGAGTCGAACACCTAAACACGTAACTCTTTTACGAGTCAAACACTGAAAACATGTATCATCTTTTACGAGTTATACTTCCAACCACTTACACTCTTTACGAGAAAAGCATTAAATCGTGAACTTAAGCATAAGCACGCAAAGAAGCATTCACACAACGCAAAGTTCGGCTAGACTACAAAGCGCCATCAAGAACCATTCAACACCAACAACCTTCTCAAGCACAACACAAAGTTCAGCAAGACTACAAAGTGCCATCAAGATGCGCTCAACATCAACAGGCAGGCACGCCTTTAAACATGCACGAAACATCATGTCAATAAACATGTTGTCCCACCCCGCATTGCCCGGCACTAAGTCCTAATCTCTCCCTCGAGACACATGCTTAGCGCCGCCAAGTGGTATCGAGACTGTAATGGTCCGGATACTATCTTTTAAGTTTGACCAGCGCTTTAGTCCAAGCTCAGTCAAGCTGGGGCTCTGTAGATACCTGTATCCGTACCCCCCAAACGAATACCCTGTGATGATATGGACTTTTCACAAAAAGCATGTATTTAACGTGATGTCAAAACGGTATATTTTGTCGAAAACATTTTAAGTCATTTAACACATACAATGATTTATTTGCGTGTCGTTTAAAATGAGTATTCGCTTAATCATTTTATTTAAACCGACCCAACACAAAAGCAAGCCTATACAACAAAAATAGGCCTACAAACAAAAGCCCAACAACCCACAAAATGCCCAAAAGCCCACAAAAACACCCAAGCACGTCTCCCGAGATGTCATACGCTCAAGCCGCGCTTACATCTAGACACCATTCACGAAAACAAATCAATTCAAGACAAAAAAAACTTTTCGGCCTGAGACCCGAAAAAGCCCACAAAAGTACCCAAACACGCTTCCCGAGACGTAATACGCTCACTCTGAGCTCACGTCTAAACACATCTCCCAAAAAATAATTCAATTCAAGACAAAAACATTTTTCGCCCCGAGACCCGAAAAAACACGAAGCACGAAACACGAAACACAAAACAGACCCAAAGAATCTCGACCAAAATAATCAAAAAACACAATCATCACAAACATAAATCATCCCTTACGCACGGCCCAAGTCCAATAAGAAAAACCCAGCCAACACATTTAATCGCCAGTGAACTGGCGATTTAATATTTTGCAGCCAGTGAACTGGCGATTAAATATTTCATCGCCAGTGCACTAGCGATTTTATGTTTAGTCTTGACAAAATTGCGGCTCAAAAACCACTATAAATACACCCCTTATTCAACCCATTATCACCATGAATTATCATCCCTCACTTCTCATTCTACACCTTCACACTCGACTCGGACAAACGGGTTCCTAACCCGACCCGATATGGGCATTGCGAACCCGTATTCGTAATACGGTTGTAGCGATTCGGATTCCTAATCCATCTTAAACCTCGCCAATACCGCATAAGCAAAGACCCAAAATCACTAACAAAGGGACATCACTTTTAAATTATACAAATTCTCATTTACGCATTAAACGGCTAAACATGATTTCGACACTTGTACCATTTTCATTAGTCTTGAAGCATGCAAAACTGAGGGTTTTAAACAAACTTTTACACACACATGAGTTGAAAAATAGCATTTAAGTAATAAATCAAATAATGAATTATCGCTTTGTGCACATTTTCCATAACAACCCCTCATAACTTTGACGTTTACATTTGCTTTTACGCATATTTATCGAGTCACATATCGCACTTGTACGTAGCGGTTTGCATTTGCTCAAACATCGAAATTATACACTGTTTTCAAGCTAGTAATCATTACTTTTACGTAGGTTTTTCGATTACGGTTTTTCATAACGCATTTTGACAAACTTTCGTAAAGTACTCTCATCCCGAATTCGCTCTGATTTCACAATTGCCTTAGAAAGATAGGTATCGACGCACCTTGAACTCTAAGATTCGCGTCTTTGAGTCCAAGACGCGTTGAACGGGTCCAACTTCCCTCATAATTTGGTGGCGACTCCGAAAGCGACTTTTAAATGATTTTTCGACATATTTTTAACATGCTTTAAACAATTTACGCAATGACATCCCTCATAGCAACTCGAGCAACCGAGCGCGCTTTTACGCGCTTTTACATTTTTCCCGCATCGTGCATTCCGCCCCACCTCTGAGAGCGGGCGCGCGCGGGCATCGAGGAGGGCCCGATCCTGATACCTTCAAGTATATATAGATATAAATGTATAGACTATTAAAATACATAAATTATATGTCATATCAAAGATTAATTTCACTTTGAACCTAATTGAATGTCAAGTTCATTTTTAACTAACTTTTACCAGAATCTAGAGAAGGAGCCAATTATTTCAACAGCTACCTACATTACTCTTTGATATTTAAATCTAATCCAAGACATGTTAAAAACTGATGTTGAGAATAATAGTCTTTTCTAAACATGTCATGCATAGTTAATACAGAATACAAGATATATGCTAAAATATGATAATGATGAAAATTAATGATGGTCTATTCTAAACATATCATATGCATGCACATTTCAAAACATCTCACATATTAAATATTTGATTTACCTTCTAATAATCCTCTTATCTTTTTTTAGTTAATAAATAATAACCCTCCACCAAAAGAAAAAATTAATAAATAATAACCAAAGTAATATATTAACTTAAAAAATGTTAATATAGGAGTAGTAATTTGGTGTTTTGAAAATTGACATTTAGCCCATCTCATCAGTTAAACAATGTTGGGTATATGTTCAAGGACAAATCATTATATGAATGAAGTTATATACTTATATTCATCATAGATTATGCCATTGTCATTTTAATTCGGACGATATATTTTACAATCATCTATTCTGATATGCATCAAGTAACCAATACAATAATATTGAAAAAAAGAATTATTGTGGCATTTTCTTAAAAATATTATGTGTTTCAAAAATGAATACTATAGACAAAAAGGTGTCGACATCAAATATTACAAACCTCAAATATTACTCTATCTGTTTTACGATTTTTTTCCCATTTAGTTTTGGTGCGTTGGTTAAGAAAATATTGTTTAAAAAATTCAAAAAGTAAATACAAATAGGTTATACCTACCCCTATATATGATCAAAATAATATATTTACACTAAAAATTTGAGGTATAAAACAAATTAATTTAGTAAGTAAGTGGATAAAAATAAAAAATGAACTATAAGTGAAAAATTTTCCTAACAAAGTACGCCAAAAATGGAATTACGGAGAAAAATGGGAAGAAAATGTTAAAACGATGACGTAAAATAAAGAAAAAAATAAAATTACATATGCCGTAGTTAAAAATTAAAGAGTATACATAAATTTAAGATTGTCTTACTAGGGCTTAATTATATTTTAAACTGATTATATGTATAGCTAACTCTGTTTTGAAAACAAAAAGTAAATAAAAGTTTGCTTAAGATTTAATCAGGTTTAATCAGAGGCAGGAGCGGACCCAGAATTTTAAAATTGAGGTAGCAGAACTAATTTTAATTAGTTACAAAGTCATTAAAAAATCATCTGTAAATATAATATACAATATATTATATATTGTAAATACAATATACTATATATTGTAAATATATTTCGATTTTTATGAGTTGCTAATACAACTTTCGAGTTTTTCTTTAGTATGGGGTAACAACCCCTACCCCATAACTCTACCTAGGTCCGCTCCTGTCAGCAGGTGGAGACAATTTAAGGCATGTTAAATATGATGGGCATTTCTAAACATACTATTTACATTTTTTTTTTTTTTTCCGGAGGGGTAGGGGAAGCATAGCATAAGCAATTTTCACACTTTATATGTGTTTCAATGTTTGGTCGCATAATGAACAAATTAAGTATTTGAACTAACACTTCATATGTAATGTTACAATCGTTTTATTCATTCGGCAAAACAAATATTAAACGGCGCCATTAAAAATGATACTATCATTTTATTCATGGTTACATGTTGTGTATTATATCATTTGGTACATAGCCAATTAAATGCTGCCATGGGTATAAATGGGCCCCATTAAAAATAAATATGTAAAATACAATTTGGAGATAAGTTAAGGAGGAAATGATGCCATAATTATTCAGTAATTGCGCCAAAATTAGTTAGTCAATTGCGCCAATTTATAAGCAATATTAAAATTTACTTAATTAATTTTATTATAATTTTACATTTTTCTAATAAAGAAAAAACATATTCAGTAATTTAATTAGAACCTTAATTTTTTTTTAATTTAATTAACAATCAAAAACCCAAATTTTAATCGAAAAACTCAACAATGGCGGGGATCGAAGGTGACATGTTTGATTTGAATGAGAATTGTAACACCCCGACTCTTTTTACATTTTATAATATTCATATCATTTTTATTTGTATTTTATTTCTCTCGATTTTCTCATTTTTGTCTCGAGGAAGTCGTTCCACTTGTCACGTGTTGTTTTGGCCAGCCGTAGTAGTGCTAACCTAGGTGGTTTCCGAGTCGAGGGTGTATGAGTGGTTAAGGAGGAGTTTGGAGGGGTAGGAGTGTGAGTATTAAGTCAGGAAGAAGGTTTTTCGGAGCCAAAAGTTTCTGCCCAAAAAGTTGCGTTTTGAACCGCTAGGTTCAAGTGGAACCGCCCGATTCGGAGGCTGGAACCTACAGCTTCAGAGGCAAACTGCCCGATTCAGAGGCTGGAACCAACAGGTTCAGAGGCAAACCGCTCGGTTCAGAGGTGGAACCGACCGGTTCAGTGGTGGAACCGACCGGTTCAGTGGTGGAACCGCCCGGTTCGTGTTGTTTCTGCGAGTAGAGACCGATTTTGCCCGTAATTCTTTTTACGCGAAACCCTTTATATTCTAATGACTTTCTAACCCTAATTTTCATTTTAAACCTACTGATACTTTCATCCCATTCTAAACTCTCTCTTCTCTCTCATTAATTCTCTCATAAATCCTCACAAAACTCTACTCAAAATTCTTCTCTAGCAAACCCTAATCATCCCTACTCTCTTCCTTTGCTAATCGTTTGGTGATCCTTTACTTTTAGCATAGGTTTTTGTAATTTTTGTTATTATGTTGTTAGCTTGCTATCGTTGGTTTTGATGACATTATGATAAGTTATGTTGTGAGCTTGGTATGTTGGTTTGATCATGAGGTTATGAAGGTTGTATTGATGGTATTGGAGGTGGGATTGTATGGTTGGATTGTTAATTATTCTTATGATTGAGTTAAGTTTGCATGCGTGTACAGTTTGGCACGTATGTGAGGAGCTACGACGTCCGGGCTTGGACGGATACCGCCCATAGTCCCCTCGACTATTCTTGTGGCTTAGTTAGAGCTACTATGGGTTCTCAACCATGTTGGTTAGAGGCTATGATTTATATTATGTCGTCACCGTTCTTGTTGTTCAGTGGGATTTGGCCAAATTTAGACAGTTGAGATTGAGGAACTTCCTGTTGTTGTTGTTCTGCCATAGGGTTGAGTGATTCTTGTTGCTTCACTCGAGGTGATTTTTGTTGCTTCACCTAGTGCTCTGCGCTTACTCTTGCGCTTCTGATGTTTGGTTATGAGTTTGGTTGGTTCGAATAGGTTAGTTGAGCCGTGTGTATGTGTGTGTGTCGTTGAGCCGTGTGTGTGTTGTTGTTATTGACTCTTACATTGTCGTTTGTTTTGCACTCTGATTATAGGCCGTAGGCCAGGTGAGCTTGTTTGCTTTGTTTACCACGTTTATGATGTTGAAATATGACCGGGGAACACCTAGTTACTCCCCACTGATTGTGGCTGTTACAGGTTTTTGTGGCAGGTATGCGCCGGGATGGGTTTATGAGTGAGAAGCCGACAGGATTGACCCCGTAGCTAGTCATGGATACATTGGATTGATTTGATTAGACTCAGTTGATTAGGCTTTTATTATACTTATGTTTTATATTTTGGATTTTGGATGTAAGGGGTATTGATTCCGCGTTGTTAGACCTTGATGTCTACTTTGCTTTTGGTTTTGTTCGTTTTAGACTGTTGTGAGTGACGATCCGGAATCACGGTGTTTCCGCCACCGTGGTTTTCATTTTCATTTTCATTTTCTCTTTTAATAAACCCTTTTTAAAACATATTTTATTCTGTTGAATAATCCGAGTTGTTACAGTTGGTATTAGAGCGAATACGCTCCCAACTCTCATTAGGTGAGTGAGTAGGATTGACTTAGCACACCGAGTGAGGGCGTTGGGTAGACACTTTAGGGGGATTGCGTTGTTTATTTACGCGTTCGAGTAGTTACCTGGAGTGGCATGTTTAGTAAAATGTCTCTATTAACTATGCTTTTGTGTTGCCGATGGCTAGAAACGGAAATGCTCAACAAGAACTGCAACGCATCAGGAGGCTCGAGGATGCTATCTTGGCTTTAACGGAGGCTCAGGCCAACAACTGCTTTATCTTTGATCGATTCAATCGTCATCACCCTCCAACGTATGACGGGAAGGCTAACCCAATTGTGCTGGAATCTTGGGTGCGTTAAATGGAGAAGCTATTTGTGGCAACGCGTTGTCCTGACGCGCAGAAGGTGGACATTGCCACCTACTATCTCAAGCTTAAAGCCGACAACTGGTGGGCTCTTTCTAAGGCTACCCTACAAGCCCAAGCCGGGTTTAATTAGGCGGCGTTCTATGAGGCGTTGAAGAAACGCTTCTACCCCGATGAGCTCCGTTGGCAGAAGAAGCAGGAGTTTATTCAGCTAGTTCAGGGCTCTATGTCGGTGCAGGAGTATGCTGATAAGTCCGTATCCTTGGCTCGGTTTGCTCCTAATATTGTTCCTGATGAGGCAGCCCGAGTTCGACGTTTTGAGAAGAACCTAACCCCACAGGTTAGGACAGTGTTAGCTGGGGTTCTTTCTACGACTTTTTAACAAGCTTATGACTGTGCTCTAAGTGTCAGCGAGTCGGTCAAGGCTAAGGAGGCTGATGTTGTTGCTAGGAACAGGTTGTGAAGAGGCCGTTCGTACCGCAACAATCCTTTCAAGCTGCGAAGAAGGGGAGGTTTGATACTCGACCTACCGAGAACCGTGCTCAGGTCCCTTCTAGGCCAAACATGTTATTCTATCGATGCAGAAAGGCTTACTATTCGGGTAAGACTTGTGACGGGAAGCCGATTACGTGCTTTGTCTGTAAAGAACCGGGGCAAAAGTCTAATGAATGCCCTAAGGCCGTGAGATCTGCTGCTGCTTCTGCTGCTGGTTCTTCTGTTGTGGTTCCATCTGGTGTTACTACGAAGACTAACCCTCCTACTCAGAAGGGTCGTATCTTCGTCATGAGTCGTGCCGAGGCTGAGGCACATCCGGATGTGATTACTGGTACATTCCTTGTTAACTCTGTACCTGCTTTTGTTCTATTCGATACTAGAGCGTCTATGTCCTTTATATCTGGTTCCTTGATCAAGAAAGCTGAGCTTACTTCATCGACTTCATGGATACCCTTATTTCCCTTCCCATGGGAGAAACTATTTCGTGCTCTACTCTTTACAAGGATGTTCCTATTTATTTTGGGACGTCCATCTTGATAGCTAACCTGGTGCGTTTTGAGTTGTCCGAGTTTGACAACATTTTGGGTATGGATTGGTTGGCGAAGTTCGATACTCGTTTTGTGTGCCGTGATCAGAAGGTCTTGTTAAAAGGACCGTCTGGTTGCAAGATCTCTTATAATTATTCTGCTCCGAGGCCAAGTGTTCGTTGGGTATCTGCGTTGAAGATGAGTAACATGAGAAGAAAAGGTCATCTGGTATATCTGTGTATGTTGAAGGATGTCTCTAAGGAGCTGAAGTTAGAGGATATTCCTGTCGTTCGGGAGTTTGAGGATGTGTTTCCAGAGGAGTTACCTGGGATTCCACCAGAGCGTGATGTGGAGTTCGTGATCGACTTAGTGCCGGGTACAGGGCCTATCACTAAGGCTTCGTATCGTACGGTGCCTGCTGAGTTGCAAGAGCTGAAGAAGCAGTTGGAGGATATGATCGAGAAGGGGTTCATAAGGCCGAGTGTATCGCCATGGGGTGCGCAGTGCTATTCGTGAATAAGAAGGATGGTAGTATGAGGTGGCGCATTGATTATCGTGAGCTTAACAAGGTGACGATTAAGAACAAGTATCCTTTGCCATGTATCGAGGACTTGTTCGACCAGCTGAAGGGTGCTAGTGTGTTTTCAAAGATCGACTTGAGATCGGGTTATCATTAGATCCTAGTTCGTGAGCAAGATATCCCTAAGACTGCGTTTCGATCGAGGTACGGGCATTATGAGTTCGTGGTGATGCCGTTTGGATTGATGAATGCGCCTGCTGTGTTTATGGATCAGATGAACCGCAGCTTTGATGAGAATTTGGATGAGTGTGTTGTTGTCTTCATTGATGACATATTGCTCTATTCCCGGGATGAGGTTGAGCATAGGAACCATCTACGCCTTATTTTGGATGTAGTGCGTAAACAGAAGTTGTATGCCAAGTTCTCAAAATGTGAATTTTGGTTGAAGGAAGTTGCATTCTTGGGGCATGTTATTTCGGGTGAAGGTGTGAAGGTTGATTCGTCTAAAGTGGAAGATGTGCTTGGTTGGGAGAGTCCGAAGAATGTGAATGAGATTCGGAGTTTTCTTGGTTTAGCTGGCTATTACAGGAGGTTCGTGCAGGACTTCTCAAAGATAGCTAGACCTTTGACTCAGTTGTTGCGAAAGGAGTCAAAGTTTGTATGGAGTGAGGCATGTGAAGCTGCGTTACAGGAGTTGAAGAAAAAGTTGACAACAGCCCCAGTTTTGACGTTACCTGAAGATGGGGTTGAGTTCGATGTCTACAGTGATGCTTCGAAGTTGGGTTTGGGTTGTGTTTTGATGCAGAAAGGGAAAGTGATTGCTTATGCGTCGAGGCAGTTACGTGTGCACGAGCAGAACTACCCTACACACAATCTAGAGCTTGCTGCGGTGATGTTTGCCTTGAAGTTGTGGAGGCATTACCTTTATGGTGCGTCATGTAAGATTTATACCGACCACAAGAGCTTGAAGTATATCTTTACGCAGCGAGACTTGAACATGAGGCAGAGGCGTTGGTTAGAGTTGATTAAGGATTACAGCATTGAGTTGCAGTATCATGAGGGAAAGGCGAATGTGGTTACAGATGCTTTGAGTAAAAAAGGAAGATACGGGTTGAATGTTGCGTGGGTCCTTCCCGACGACCTATGCCGCAAGTTTCAGAAGCTAGAGCTGGAGGTGGCGCAACGTGGGGTTGACATGAGTGCTATGGTTGCTGAACCTGAGTTGTACCATGAGATTCGGGTGAAGCAACGCGAGGACCCTGTTCTAGAGGCGTTGAGGTTGGCTAAGGAGAATGGTGGTGCAGATGACTTCAATGTTGGAGCTGATGGTGGTTTGAGGTTTAGGAAGCGGTGGTGTGTTCCTAACTGTGAGGTCCTGAAGAAGAATATTCTAAAGGAAGCTCATAGTTCTCCTTACTCTGTACATCCCGGTGGTGATAAGATGTACAAGGACTTGAGGCTGCATTTCTGGTGGCCTAACATGAAGAAGGAAGTGGCTGAGGATGTGGGTAAGTGCTTGGTGTGTCAGAAGGTAAAGTTCGAGCACTAAAGGCCGGGAGATTTACTGCAACCTCTCGAGATTTCGATGTGGAAGTGGGATTCGATTTCCATGGATTTTGTGATGGGGCTACCTAGGACGTCGAGTGGTAAGAATGCTATATGGTTTGTGGTTGATCGTTTGACTAAGGTTGCGCATTTCATTCCTATGAAGGAGACGTGGAGTATGGAAGAGTTAGCTAATGCATATCAGAGGGAAGTGGTTCGTTTGCATGGGGTTCCTAAAGATATCAATTCTGATCGTGACCCTAGGTTTTGTTCACAGTTTTGGACGAAGCTGCAAGTGGCGATGGGTAGTGAGTTGAAGATGAGTATTTTGTTTAGTGTTAGACGATTTCATATCTATACAATTTAATGCGAAATTTTATGCTATGGGTTATAACTTATTACCGAATAATTTGCTTTTAATATGTCATTTACAAGATTAAAAAATTTAAATATAAATATTGAAAAGATGAACTTGTACCCGTGAAAGAAAGAAAAAAATAAAATAAATAAAATCGAAATAATTTATCAACAAAAGATGATGTATTTTTTGGGGAAAAAAAAGTATGGTAGTGAGGATTGAACTTGTGACCTCAAGTACCTAACAAATGCATTATACCTTGACTATTACCACTATGCCACTATTGAATTGCTGTTTAATAAATAAAACAAATAATATATATTCTTAATTGTACTAATTTAACAAATAAATAAAAAATGTGAAAATGGCAAACCGACTGCCACCACTAACCGTCGCCGCCAACACCGGTTGCCACCACTACCCACTTCCTGCCGCCACCCCCCACCACCTCAGTCACCGCCGCCTCCAGATTCTTGGCAAGAACCCCAAAATCCCAAATTCATGTAAACCCTAATTTAATTTTTAACCTAAATTCATCAAAATTAATAATATTAAACATAATTTTATGAAATATATTGAAATTAAATAGAAATTATTAATTTGTTGAATTGATTATCGAATTATAATTGAATTAATTGTATGAATTTAGGATTATAATTGAAATAATTGTATGAAATTAGTTTAAGAAAAATTAGGAAAGATAAAAGAGAGGATTTTGTATACAAATGAGTAAAAAAGGGTAGGAAAGGGGAAAAAAATGAAAAAAGTATACAACGTGAGTAAAATCCGTTTACAATTAATCATATTCGTTGTTGTAAATCCTCGACCTTTTTAAGCTTTGGATGCATTTGTTCAGTTTGTTCTGTGTTAAGTCCTCGACCTTTTTAAGCTTTGGACTTATATTTTTGTGTTGACTGTGCTCTCGACCTTTTTAAGCTTCGAGCGTGTCATTTTGTGAGTGCAACGCCCTCGACCTTTTTAATCTTTGGGCGTATTTAAAGAAGTTCGGTTGTGCTTTGAAAAGCTGCCTACGTATCCGTGTGTTGCACGGAATCAAACCGGCGTAGTTCGTGTGATTCGGTTGAGCTCTTTGCAAAGCTGCAGTTCACCCATGCGTGAGTGAGTTTTGTTTGTAAAGTACATTGCAAATTTGTTTGAGCTCAAGGGTAGTACTTCTTGAGTTGATCAAGATTTGTTGGCAAGCTGAATTCCTGACCGTCAAGGTCGGTTAGCTTCACGGCTCCTCCGGGGAGGATGTCCTAGATCAAATACGATCCGGCCCAATTGGGTTTGAATTTCCCTCTTGGGTCGACTGGTAATGGTGCGCGGACTGATTTGAGTACAAGGTCACCAACTTTGATGTTTCGTGGTTTTACCCGTTTGTTGTATGCGCGTTGTAGGCGAGATTGGTACATCCGGCCTGTGCTTAACGAATGTAGACATCTTTCGTCTAAGAGGATGAGTTGTTCATATCGTTCGCGTGCCCATTCGGCTTCAGGAATGTCGGCTTCCATGAGAATTCGAAGGGATTGCATCTCGATTTCTACAGGTTGGACGGCTTCCATCCTATAGGTTAGGAAATAGGGTGTCATTCCCGTGGGTGTGCAAATGGTTGTGCGGTATCCCCATAAAGCAAATGGGATTTTATTGGGCCAGTCGTGGCAGGTGTCGATCATCTTTTTAAGGATGGTTACGAGGTTTGTTTGCTGCCTCGACCGCGCCGTTGGTTTCTGGTCGATAGGGTGATGATTTATGCTGTTGTATTTTGTATTTAAGAAGAAGTGGTTCGACTTCCCCTCGAAAGTGTGTGCCTTGATCGCTTATGAACTCGTGGGGTATGCCGTAGCGACAAATGATGTTGTTTTGTATGAATTTCGCAACTTTTTTTGTGCCCAGCTTACGATATGACGCGGCTTCGACCCATTTGGTGAAATAGTCGATAGCTACGAGGATGAAACAGTGTCCTCCTACCCCTACGGGTTGTACTTTGCCAATGACGTCGAGAATGGCCATGGCAATGTTAGGCTGTAAAGTGGTGAAGGCGGCACGTGTTGTACGTTTGCAAAGATTTGGCAATTATGGCAATGTTTGACATATTTTGCGCAGTCGGATTCCATGGTAGTCCAGTACCATCCTAGCCTTATGATTTGTTTGCACATGGCTCGTGCGTTCGTGTGTGGTCCGCACTCGCCATCGTGTACTAGGGACATGATTTCTTGTCCCTTTTTGTGGTCGACGCACAAGAGTAGTGTACCTTGAGGCGTCTTTTTGAGTAATTTGCCCATTTCCATCACAAATTGTGACGATAACAGGCGTAGGGCTCGTTTGCCACGTTTGTCGGTGTTTGGTGGATATTCGCCGTTCGTTTTGTATTGGATAATTGCTTGGTACCAGGGATCGGTTTGCTCTTCCTCGGTTTCGATGTCGCAAGTGTATGCGGGTTCGTTTCGTCTTTCCATGACAATGGGTAGCCTTTCCATTCCCGGGGGTATGTTGATCAGTGATGCGTGTTTGGATAACGCATCGGTGAATTGGTTTTCCTCGCGTGGGAGATGTATGAACTCCACGCGATAGAAGTCGTTGATGAGCTCTTGTATCTTGCTTTGGTATTGTGCTAAGTTTTCGTTAAGTATCTTCCATGCTCCGGATACTTGATTGATGATGAGGGAGGAGCCCCCGTAGACCTGTACGTTGCGGTCATTTAGTACAAGCGCTGCTTGGAGACCGAGCAAGCATGCTTCGTACTCGGCGGCGTTGTTTGTCACGTCAAAATCCAATTTGATGGATAAGGGTGTGTGTTCGCCATTTAGGGATATGAGAAGTATTCCTACTCCACAACCTCGATAGTTGGATGATCCATCGAAGTATAATTCTCATTGCTCTTGGTCGATGTGGTAAATCCCGTCGTTGGGAAGGGACGTCGTGTCGATGATTGGTTCCTCGATAATAGCATTTTCCGCTAGAAAATCAGAGACGGCTCGCCCCTTGATCGCTTTGAGGGGTACATACTTAAGGTCGAATTCGGCTAGGAGCAAGGTCCATCTGGCCATTCGTCCATTAAGTACAGGTTTCTCGAATAGGTATTTAACGGGGTCCATTTTGGAGTAGACCTTCGTTTGGTGTGTTAGCATATAGTGTCGGAGTTTTTTGGATGACCAAACTAATGCTAAGCAGCTTTTCTCGACAGGTGAATATCGAGTTTCGTAAACGAGAAATTTCTTACTTATGTAGTAGATCGCGTGCTCTTCGCCATTAACTTCCCGTGCGAGCATGGCTCCCATTGCAGTAGGGGTTGTTGTTAATTATAAGGATAGCGGCAAATCCTTTTGCGGGGGTCGTAGAACTGGTGGGTTAGATAGCAATTCTTTGACCTTGTCAAATGCGTTTTGACATTCTTCGTCCCATTCATCGTGGTCGGTTTTTTTGACCTTCTTGAAAACTGGTTCACATATCATGGTAAGCTTGCAGATGAAGCGTGAAATGTATTGGATTCGTCCTAAGAAGCTTCGGATTTCGTCGAGATTCTTTGGGGGTTGCATTTCTATGATTGCTTTGACTTTCGAGGGGTCGACCTCGATACCTCTTTGGCTCACTACGTGTCTTAGTAGTTTGCCGGATTTCACTCCAAAAGTAAATTTTTGGGGATTGAGACGCATTTTGTATTGTCGTAATCGTGTGAAGAACTTGCGGAGGTTAGCGATATGAGCACTTTTCTCCTTTGACTTCACAATCATGTCGTCGACGTAAACATCGACTTCCTTATGCATCATGTCGTGTAAAAGAGTTATAGCGGTGCGTTGGTATGTCGCACCGGCGTTGATGAGGCCAAAAGGCATGACCGTGTAGCAGTATGTGCCCCACGGTGTAATGAAGGCCGTCTTTGCCATGTCCTCGCAAGCCATTTTGATTTGGTTATAGCTGCGTAACCGTCCATGAAGGATAGGAGGGCGTGATCGGCGGTATTGTCGACTAAGACATTCACGTGGGGTAGTGGGAAGTCATCTTTGGGACTACCTTTGTTCAAGTCACGGAAGTCGACGCACACTCGAATCTTGTCATTCTTCTTCAAGACTGGGACCATGTTTGAAACCCATTCTGGATATTCGATGACTTGAATGAAACCGGCTTGTAGTTGTTTTTCGATTTCTTCTTTCACCATAAGGGACCATTCGGGGCGTAGTCGCCTTAGTTTTTGTTTGATGGGTTTGTAACCGGGTTTGATGGGGATGCGGTGCTCGGCAATGGTTCGTTCGATACCGGACATATCCTTGTATGACCATGCGAATACGTCCTTCAATGCAACCCGGCGACCGTGTGGTCGAATCCTATGTCTTGTTGGCCAGGTACGCACCTAGCTGGGAGGATTCTGGAATGCTATATTGTAAGTACCAGGCGCAACGAGGACGTTGCGTTCTTCAAGTGGGGGTGTGTAACACCCGGTGTTGTCCGAGGTTATTCGGGCTGGGTACCCCGTTGAAGAGATTCATGCGTTAGCTCAAGTGACATAGTGCTTAAAAGGATATTAAGTACTACTTATATCAACAAGATGCATCTTCTTTTCTAGTGGCTCATCTTAAGAACTCTTCAGTTAAGCGTGCTTGCTGGAGAGTAGTCTTGGGATGGGTGACCTCCTGGAAAGTTCTCAGGATGTGCACGAGTGAGGACAAAGTGCGCTGGAAAGGACTCGTGTTGGTCTGTGGGCGATGTACGCAGCCTGGCGAGCTACTGTGAGCAACATTCTGGCTCTCAGTTGGGGCCGGGGTGTTACAATTAATCTCAACTATCACCTACTCCCTCCATTCAATTCCATTCACAACATTATATTTTCATTTATAGATTGTCGAGAATTTCAAAGATTCCCGAGATAGTTGAATAGTGTCAATAAAGCAAATGTAGTGAATGGAGTTGAATGGAGGGAGTATCTTCTAAAAGTAATCTCAATTCGAAATAATTTCAGAATTATCCAAAGCATTGAATATTAATTCCAAATATATACTTATGTCAATTTTAATCGGCTCTAACAAGTAAAAAAGAAAGTGGAACTGGTTTTGATTTTTATTGTTTATACGAGTGAGGAAGAATTTAAACTAGTTGCACTTCTTTTTTGCTTGTTATAGCTTGTTAAAATTGGCATAATCATATTGTTGTAGTGATTTTTGAATTGTTGAGAGATTTCGAAATTATTTTGAGTTGAAATTGCTTCGGAGAACTGTGATAGTTAGGGGTGTGCATAAACCGGGTCGACCGCAAAACTAGACTGGTCCAGACCGTAATCAATGGGACTAGAACCAGTTTATAAAATTCTGGTCCAGTCTTCGGTCCGCAATTTTTTATGATTCCGGTTTCCGGTCTGGACCGTTTTAGATCTAAAACTCTAAAAGACCGTAATTAGTTTTAATTGTGCACCTAAATATTAGTTTAAAAGTGATTATTTATCATAACTATGTTAGATTTGTTTAACTTAACAATATAACTATACCTTAATACCTATTTCTTCAATTTATAATTAAAACAATAATTTTAACGTTATAAACTTAAAAATCTAAATGGTAATCAACATAATCCGGTCCAACCGGTCCAAACCGGTTATGGACCGAAAAAATACGGTTCGGTCCATGGATCGGAATTCTTAAATACTGTCCGATTCTCGGTCTTTAAAATTATTGAATTCCGGTTTCGGTCTAATCCAGCTCTGGTCCGGTCTTGGACCGGTGAACAGTCCTAGATAGTTGAATTTATTGATGTTAATTTAGTATAGCTTTTTTTCATTTTCTAAATACTTGTGTTCACCATAATAAAACGTTTTCATTAAAAAGAATGGAGTACAAGACTATCTTTAATTGGTTGTAGTTCTTTTTTACCCATTAGAGCTAGTTAAAATTGACCTACATATATTATTGAAATGATATTTCAATTGTTGGGAGTATTATGAAAGTATTTTGAATTGAAATTATTTTCGGAGGACTGTGATAGTTGAAATTATTCATATTAATTTAGTCTATCATTTCTTCGTTTTCCGAATCCATGTGTTCACCATATATAATAAAACGTTTTTATTAAAAAGAAGGGACGACAAGACTATCTTTAATTCGTCATCATGTACTCCGTAATCTTTAAATAGTTTAATTACTACTACACAAACAAATTCTGCACCAAAATGGATAAGCTCATTTTTTGCTCATTTTGAGGCTTGGGCTTACTTGGGTCCTATGGCTCGAGCCATGGATTAATTTGTGACCATTAGGGTCAAACCAAGTGAAATGTACAAAAGAAGAACAAAGGAAATCAGCCCACACAAGGAAAGCAACAACCTAGGCCATGAACCATGAAGCTCATTTTGACATGTCGGTAGAGATTGTAACATAACTCCCAATCTACTCATCCAATTGAGGTGAAACCACTTGCATATGAAAGCTAGCTCAATGATCTTTCATTTGACATATGGTTAGCTATTTGTCTCAAAGGGAGCTGAGAGTTATGACCTCTACAAGTCAGGGGTCAGATTGTGAAACTTCAGTCCAAAGGAGGATTCAACATGTCCGTACTAAAAGTTACATATCTTGAGCTCTATGCACTATTTTTGGGTGATTCGTTTTGCATTGGATAGCCAACTCAAATACCTTTCCAATGACATATCATGGGTCTTCTAATTCAACGTGAGCATAAAATGGTGAAGCGTACAAGTCACTTCATTCTCAGGAAATCCGGTTAGAAACTGTTTTGGGGTTAATGAGCAATGCACTTGTCCTACCTTCTCCTCCTTGGGTGAGCTCACTTGGGGACCAATTTTAAGTCTTCCCATGAGCCTAGGGCTCACATGGGACGTGCTAAATGCAAAGAGGGCCAAGGAGAACAGCTGAAATTCAAACAACAAGTCACACATTATCTTGTGAAGCATGTCCCTTTCAATTGTATTACTTTATGCTTTATGTCCTTTTCCACTTTATATTGTTGTTGTTTGTATGCTAAAATCAGAATTGGTGATCCACAAACTTGTGCTCCAAGGAGTGATCTCAACCCTTGGATGAATAAAGAACAATGCAAGGTGTGGATGCTCTTGAAAGTCACCATCTACTTTATGTATTAGGTTGCTTTATTTTCAGATTTGTAAGGTCTCTAGGACCCTTATTTTCGGCTGATTATGTAAGGCCCTTAGACTATCCCCATTGAACATTTATCTAATTGAGTCATGACCTTCTTAATTCCTATTGATGACTTGACTCCACTTCTATCCTCCCATTGAAAAAGTCATGACCCTTTCTATTTTTAACTTTTTTCACTATTTCAATATTATTTTTATTACTTTTTCACTCATTCAATTGATATTTATATATAAAAAAAAAATTAATTATGTTACATATTTAAATTTATAAAATAAATTTACTTTCAATTTTTTTATCAAATAAAAACGGTTGATTTTTTAAGTGCTACGTAATTTCTTTTGATAAGAAATAAATAGTAAAAATGAAAATATAAAATTGTTGAAAATGCTCCAAATTATATTAAGATTGATCTCATTTTATAGATCTTGATAAAATATGAATTTTGGTTTGGTTACTTTATTTTTTAATATTTTTATTTTCGTGAAAAAATGAATTTAAAAAAAATAATGGTATAAATTTTACAAGAAAAAAAAAAAAAAAACATAGAAAAAAGTTGCATTGATTACTATGTCCATCAAATTTTCTCCATCCATTGAATGGGCAACACATGGCAAAAACTTCATGACCCAACTCAAGTCATTGAGTGACTCAAGTCGGGTCAATTACTTTGTTTAACCCAAGTTTTAGATGATTAGTACAATATAAGAGGGTCATGACCTCTCCTAATTTCTTCAATGGGGATAGTCTTATGGCCATTAGATCAACAATGTATTGTAAGGCCAAGATTAGAGTGTGGGTACTATATAAACCCTCACTCTCCACATTATATTTTCAGATTTGGTTGAATGAAAAAAAAAACCTAAGTTTGAGAGTTCTCAACTTATTTGAGTGTTCATTATTCTCTTAGCTTAGTGCTTGAGTTTAGTGAGTAATTAGTTAGTGTCTTAGTGCTTAACTAATTAAAACCCTAAATCTATTACTTTGTGTTTAGATTTAGTTACTATCTTTTATGTTTTCCTTTTGTTTCACAAATTTCAGAAAAATTATCCCACAAAAACAACACTTTGACCGAGTATTTCACTTGCAATTCAAGATCGATTTTTGTTAGTCTCTTGAGTGGAACTTAACCCATCAAGTTTCACTCCAAATTGGTTATCAAAGCCTAGGTTAATTAACACAAGTTCCATCCTTGTGTAAGTCTATATTTCGGTTCTAGCAAGCAAAGATCCAACCTTTGCTACAAAATCAGTTTTGTTCCTAAGGTAACATTGGTTCTATCTTTTCCTTTTGGTTCCACAATTTTTTCCTATGGTACCACATGTGAAACTCCTTGTGTTGAGACCATTTTCGAGTCTATGGAGAGGGCTAGAAAGGAGTTGGAAGCCAAGGTGGCTAAAATGAGAGGAAAGGCTGAAAATTTTGGTATGGGTAAAGGGTTGACCGATTTACTTGACCCTCCTACTAAAACACAACCCTATGAGCCACCAAAGAGAGTCAAAGTTGTTAAGCCAACCACTTCTCCTAAACCACTAACCCTAGACCAAAGGGAGGCGATTGACCCTAACCACAAAAAAACCATCACCCTCAAAAAATGTTGTCAATGTCAAGGATATGGTCACAATGCCAAGGAATGTCCCACAAAGGAGACCTTGAACTCGTGTGATATTATTCATTGGGGGGGAGATGAGATCCTTGTTTGTGAGGATGAGGGGAATGAGGTCCTTGCTAATGAGGATGTAGAGGAAGAGAAACAAGAGCAAATTGAGATGGTGGTGGTAAAGCCGAGTGAACTGATCTTAGGGGGAGGAAGGCCTACCATTGTAGCTTCTAAACCTCTAATTGAGGAGTTAGAATCACTTACACAAGAGCATCCTAATCCTTGCAAGATAGGGAGGTCAACCAATGGAGCCGAGAAGAGTAATTTTGGTGACAAGGTTTTGAATGATGTACTTGAGAAGGGTACTTGTCATCCCCTCCTTGATGAGCCTTGTGAACCATGGGACTATGAAGGCGATTTAGTCCATGGTGGGAAAGATAGCAACTATATCTTTAAGGTTGGATGGGAGAAGGTAGAAGCAAATCAAGGGTTGAAAGTTGTTAAGAGTGCACCCATCCAAATTCAAGAGGAGAGCATGGGATACAATCTCAAGGATGAGGATGAGCTTGATGCTATGAGATGTTTAGCTAATGTCAAGAAGAAGATGCTCATGTGGAATGTCATGTTTCGTGCAAGAAGAAGGTCAAGAGGATTCTTGAAATGGAAATTCAAGTGGGGAGCTTAGTCAAGAACATCCCTAATACACTAGGTAGGAATCAAGAAGAGGAGCTCAAGCAAATGTTAAGAACCCCAAGGATTTGAGGACAAATCCTTTTGAAGAAGAGGAGATTGCACCAAAATGGATAAGCTCATTTTTTGCTCATTTTGAGGCTTGGGCTTACTTGGGTCCTATGGCTCGAGCCATGGATTAATTTGTGACCATTAGGGTCAAACCAAGTGAAATGTACAAAAGAAGAACAAAGGAAATCAGCCCACACAAGGAAAGCAACAACCTAGGCCATGAACCATGAAGCTGATTTTTACATGTCGGTAGAGATTGTAACATAACTCCCAATCTACTCATCCAATTAAGGTGAAACCACTTGCATATGAAAGCTAGCTCAAAGAGCTTTCATTTGACATATGGTTGGCTATCTGTCTCAAAGGGAGCTTAGAGTTATGACCTTTACAAGTCAGGGGTCAGATTGTGAAACTTCAGTCCAAAGGAGGATTCAACATGTCCGTACTAAAAGTTACATATCTTGAGCTCTAGGCACTATTTTTGGGTGATTCGTTTTGCATTGGATAGCCAACTCAAATACCTTTCCAATGACATATCATGGGTCTTCTAATTCAACGTGAGCATAAAATGGTGAAGCGTACAAGTCACTTCATTCGCAGGAAATCCGGTTAGAAACTGTTTTGGGGTTAATGAGCAATGCACTTATCCTACCTTCTCCTCCTTGGGTGAGCTCACTTGAGGACCAATTTTAAGTCTTCCCATGAGCCTAGGGCTCACATGGGACGTGCTAAATGCAAAGAGGGCCAAGGAGAACAGCTGAAATTCAAACAACAAGTCACACATTATCTTGTGAAGCATGTCCCTTTCAATTGTATTACTTTATGCTTTATGTCCTTTTCCACTTTATATTGTTGTTGTTTGTATGCTAAAATCAGAATTGGTGATCCACAAACTTGTGCTCCAAGGAGTGATCTCAACCCTTGGATGAATAAAGAACAATGCAAGGTGTGGATGCTCTTGAAGGTCACCATCTACTTTATGTATTAGGTTGCTTTATTTTCAGATTTGTAAGGTCTCTAGGACCCTTATTTTCGGCTGATTATGTAAGGCCCTTATGGCCATTAGATCAACAATGTACTGTAAGGCCAAGATTAGAGTGTGAGTACTATATAAACCCTCACTCTCCACATTATATTTTCAGATTTGGTTGAATGAAAAAAAACCCTAAGTTTGAGAGTTCTCAACTTATTTGAGTGTTCATTATTCTCTTAGCTTAGTGCTTGAGTTTAGTGAGTAATTAGTTAGTGGCTTAGTGCTTAACTAATTAAAACCCTAAATCTATTACTTTGTGTTTAGATTTAGTTACTATCTTTTATGTTTTCCTTTTGTTTCACAAATTTCAGAAAAATTATCCCACAAAAACAACACTTTGACCGAGTATTTCACTTGCAATTCAAGATCGATTTTTGTTAGTCTCTTGAGTGGAACTTAACCCATCAAGTTTCACTCCAAATTCCGAAAACTTAATCCAAAAATACTCATACATAGTACAATATAATCCGAAAAAAAAAAACATATTATTATCTGATATTGTTACAGTTTATAATTGATTTTGTATTTTCAACCATCGGTTCAAATTTTTAATTGAACTGGATCATGATATAATATCATAACCATATGACCAAAGATCATCACTATTTAAATCTTACCATCCATTATTTTAAGTCGTCCAAAAATATATATTATAGTCTAAAATCAATCTTGAGTCTACCACTATCAACTTGATCTATTGATTTTATTGGCTCCCAAGAAACACTAATTCTTGGGTAAGTCAGGTTGTACAATAAATTATTGTAAGTCCGCCTCATTTGTATCTGATTATATAGCTTTTGTACTATTTAAGTGATAATTAGGATTAATTGTTACTAAATCTTTTTAGTACTCATCTTAGTCACTTTAGTAGATTTGTTTCATGTTTTTGTAACCCTTTAACTGCAATTTGTACATTAATCTCACATTAACATAATGTGAATTTAACCTCACAGGAGAATTACCGCCAAAGAAATACAAGTCGTTGAATCAATATACCCGGTCTAATTATAACATTACAAGCACACCACCAAAGTGGCAAAGCACCAAGTAGGCAACTATCATTGATGAAGGGCACTCCGGCAGGCCGAATGAAGCGTTTATTTATAAAAAAATAATTAGACCGTTTCTTTCCTGCCCGAGCTGCCCGCATTTCTATATCTTCTATAAAAACCTTCCAAACACAACTCAGTAACCCTCACCTCAATCTCTCAACCTCCCTTCTTCAACGTTCAAATTTAATTACGGAGTATTTACTACTAATTTTCCAAAAAAAAAAAAAAAAAAAAAATTAATTCTTGTACATTCTAAGCGAAAATGGAAGCAATGAGACTACGCGTGTCTTTCGCCATCGTGGTGATGATCTTTGCCGCCTTTGCTGTCCACAACGCCGCTGCTGCGGATGCTCCTGCGCCGTCTCCAGCATCTGACGCCTCCATCTTTGTCCCCACCGCTTTCGCATCCCTCGTCGCCCTCGCCGTCGGCTTTATCTTTTGAGTTGTGGTTTTAATTTCGGTTGGTTTCAGCCTTTCAGGGGTTCGATATCGTTGTGTATGATATGCCCATTTCTTCATTAAGATTGTTATTGTTGTTCCTGTTGTAGTGAGTATTATATTAAATTCAATTAAAATTCATTTATTTATCTGATTTTGCATTGATATTTGGTTATGGCAATTCTTGTGATCATTCTCTTGAATTTGCTATTGTCGGTATATTAACTTACGTCACTCAAAACAGTAGGTGTCACACTGTGACCGACTGACCGTCTCATGTGAGAGCTATAATAACAGAAATAAAACTTATACTCCCTATGTCTCAGTGAATTGTTTACAGTTTGACTTTTTTCCCCTCACAAAAAAGTCAAACTGTAAACAATTCACTGAAACGGGGTGAGTATAAAAATTTGTAAGTTCAAAAGGTTTACCAATTGACCAAAGATGATAAACTGTGAAATTCCTAAGAGCAAGCTACTTTTCCAATTGGGTCCGACTAACAACCTGTTTATGTAGTTCAAATCATCTTATTGGGTCCGACTTATACGTAACGAATGCTACTTCCAACTGTGTAAGGTAATAGTCAAATGATATTTTAGAGTCAAATAATTCAAAGTATTTACTCCGTATTTATAATTTATATGCTTGGGATATAGATTCTCAGCAGTTTGCTATTCAACTGCAAAATACTAATTGAATCTGGTCTAGCTTTTTCAATATAGTTTTGATTTGAGTTCAATCCAGATCAATTCACCCAAAAAATTAAAAATAACAGCGGTTATCGTGTTAATAACGAACGCAATCCAATTTCAATAACCTCTGGTTCTATGGAAAATTTTGTGCTTTGAATTGTAAAGAATAGTGTCCCCACAAACTATTTACTCCGTGGTAAAATAGATTGCGACATAGAAACAAATTGAGAGTAGAAGCTTTATAGTTGAGAAGATCTAAAGATAGTCTTGTATGAAACGGACTAAACGAAGTCACGATAACGATATCATGTGAGACCTTACCTACACAGGTAGTTACCAAAAATTTCTTCTGGAATTTCTTTAATACCCAAAAACTTAAGAGTTTAAAAAAAAAAGGATATTTCCCACGCTACCCTCGAACTTTGGCAGTCTGGCATTACACGCATGTGTGAGGTTTGTTCGCGTAGTACTAAACTTTGTGAACATTAATACGCCCATTTTGTGACGGAAAACTTGACGACGTTAATTTTATGGAAGAAGGCACCAATTATGAGTTTAAGTGCATTTAGACCTACATTATTCATCGATTAAATCTATTATTTGTACTCTAATCAACAAAATTTATACTAATTAATCAACACATAATGCATTTAATTGAGAAATAATGCGCTTTAATTGTACTCTAAACTCATAATTAAGATTCTTCTTTAAACTTAACGTCACAAGTTTTCCGTCACAAAACGATATGGGCACATATTTACAAAGTTTAGTGCATGACGAACAAACCTCAAACACGTGCACTACGCCAGAATCCGCCAAAGTCGAAGATCGTGAAATATCCCTTAAAAAAAACTCATTGATGATGATTAAACAAAAATAAGACAACCATTAATATCTGAAGAAGTGGAGCTAAAACTGATCTCCTGAGGAGATTTCAGTATAAGCTATTTCCTATTAAAGACCCAACAAAATTATTCAGCAAAACAGAAACGCAATTTTAACCGCGGTAAAAGAAGAGGTGTACAAAGTTCTCGGAGTTGATTAAAAACCGTCTATTTGCACTGGAAAGCTCTGCACAGAGCTGCTTGGCCGCGGCAACCATGTTGTTTAGGACTAGATTGACCTTACTGTACTTACGGTTCTTAGACCAGAGTCTGGGTTGACCCACAAATCGTTAGTCCACATTGACGATCCGCCAAAAACATCAGAAGGTCTACCTAAAGTGGATAATGACTGTGGCCTGTGGCAGTGATCACTGATCGCCTGGGTGGTGTGTTGGACGCTGATTGGTGATACAATAGGAGTGCGAACTGCAAAGCCTCGTCAATTTTAGATGTCAGCCTTCTCAAGATCGTCAACTTCGTCCTTGACTGCAAGAGAAATCTGGTAGCAAGTCACATGCCTGGAAGTGTATACAACAAACATTAGTGAATAACCTGTGCGAAATAAACTGTCGAAAAATAGTGAAAAGTACCGATAAATAAGATTTTTAAAGGAGCAGTCATGCTTTGAGCTATACATGACCAGAACACAGTCGTTGCCATGGGGCGGCTCACATCACCATAGATGATCAGTGGTTTTCAAGCGGCGAGATCCATATGATTGAACCCAACCATTAGCACAAAAGGTGAAACCAGACAGCTGCTCTCCAAAGTACTCAACCATGTCGAGAACGTCATCAATCAGTCGAACCTAAATTAAGCCTTGCCCTTACACCTTACATTACGCCTCATCCACGCAAGGGAATACTCGATTGAATTCTGTCGCCTCTAAAACAAAAATAAAACACGAGTAAATGACCACTACACCTTAAAACTAACTATCCATTAATCTCAACTTGATGAATTTCCATTCGATATTAAACGATCTTTCACAACAAATATATAAAACTTTACTAAACATATAAAAAACCAAAAGAACAGACCTTGAATTTGGGGAGAGATGTCGTCAAATTGCTCGTTTGAGCTCGCCACAAACCCGCCAAAATTTTAACAGGACCAATAGATCGATGAATTGAACTAAAGGTAAAGGGATCGAAAGGGTAACAATCATTACACAAAATAGCTCGTCGTAAATCAAATCTGGAAGCCAGAATACCAAAAGAATGGCAATCCGGGCGTAAATCGGAGAGCTCAAGCAGAATCGTCTTGTGTTGGTTATTTACTGCCTTGTCCAAGATTAACACTTACTTTACTTTAATCTGCTTGATCTATATCAAGCAGATTAATCTTAGACGTGTCAGTAAATAACTCACAGAAGACGATAATAGAAAGACGAGATCAGAAAGATTCAATCAATGAAAATATAGAAACAGGTAATTCAGGAGCACAAGCAGATTAATCGTCTTTCTATCGGTTATTTACTGCCATGTCTAAGATTAATCAGATAAATCTTAGACCTGTCAGTAAACAACCCAGAGAAAGACGATAATAGAATATCAATCGTATTTCTGTCGGTTGTTCACAGCAATGTCTAAGATTAGGCAAAGCAGAATAATCGTAGACATGGCTGTAGACAACTAACAGAAGACGATAATGGAAAGACGAGATCAGAAAGATTCAAGAGCTCAAGCACATTAATCGAATCGTCTTTCTGTCGGTTGTTTACTGCCATGTCTAAGATTAATCTCCGACGATCCGATAACCAATTTCTTTAATTTGTTTGAGATCAAGCAGATTAATCGTAGACATGGCTGTAGACAACTCACAGAAAAGGGTAATGGAAAAAGGAGATCAAGAAGAGTTCTATCGATGAAAACTACGGAGTACAAAACAAGTATTTTAGGGGTCGGAAACCCTAGTGCTTGTGCTCGCCTTTCCTTTTTATGGTTTTTTAATGGGTATTTTGGTAAAAATCATCTTATTTTTATCTCTAATTTTAAAAATATTATTATAATCTAATTATGTTTTTTTTTAAAAAAATTTAATGGGTATTTTGGTAAAAATCATCTTATTTTTATCTCTATGTTTTTTTAATGGGTATTTTGGTCAATGTCGGAATACTAACCAGAATTTATCGAAAAATGATTTTTTGTTATTTTTTTACAAAATAAAAAAACAATTAAGGTAATATTTTCAAAAATTTGAATATAAATGTAGTATTTCTAAAAATGAAATATAAATAAGATAGTTTTGACAAAATACCTTTTTTTTAGATGGATTTTTTGTGTTACGAACTCGATATCCATTTCAACTCACCTTAGCTCAAAAAAAAATGAGGTCAAATCGAAAATCCCAACTTGCTTTCCCATGTACAAAGTTACAAATTAATTAAAATGAAAAAAGTATGCTTAAGGCCCAATTAGTTCACCTTAGGTCTAATGGGTTTAGTTTATACCAAATAACTCAGTAGAGCCCAATAAATTGAAATGTGTTATAAATAATATATTGTGTGGATATCTATCGGGCCCAAAGCCCATTACTACCTCTATGTATCTAGGGTTTGGGTGAAACCCTCATTACTGATGTACTATAAATATATACCCTCATAGAGGATGAATGAATACACATCTCTCTCTTATCTCTATTGTCTCTCTTATTTACTTTATTTCACAATACGTTATCAGCACGAGACTCTATGTAACTGGGCAAATATCATATCTTATTCTATTATTTGGTATATTCAGATCTGATAAGTGGAGGTTCATATCAGAACTTATTTTAATATTTAATAATACTTAAGGTATGTTTGTATAATTATTTTCAATATTAAAATTTGCTTAAACGGGGTTAAAATTTATAAATAAAATATAGACTACCTAAAATTTTGGTAGTATAGACTTTATTTTACCACTAAGTTTGTAGCCGGTTACGTTTATAATGTCACAGTGCCACAAATTGAAATAAGTGTATGTGTTTGTAGTGATATATGTGTGCACATGAATTGATTACGTTTGTTAAAGTAATGTTTCACAAATCAAAACATTAATTCTAGTTTGCATTCTATCTCCACGAATATTAGTGCTAGTATTGTGTGTTCCTAATTGATTATCTGAAACTATTGCTTTTGTGCCGCACGTGAAAGTTTCAAGAATTCAAGGTCTTCGTCACAACTTTGTTATCTATTTTTATGGTAATATACACTAATATTGTCTAAATCTTCTTCAATTGCTAAATATGGAGTTTAATCTGACAAAATATTAGAGAATATATATTAGTGTAATACGACTGGTGTTAGTGTATATGTGACAACATTTTTTTTTTTATTGACATGTTTTGATATTGTTAACATGGTTAAACTTGTTGTCAAATATCTCCCTCAATTCTTTGTACACATGTTCAATCGAAGATAATTATATTTTAGTGCATTGAATTGTTGGTTTTATATGTGTTTAATCTCATACAGAGCAATTTCTTGATGTATAATGAGTACTTTGATTATAATATGTTTTCTTTGTAAAACTTATTTGGTCTTCATATAATTAAAGTCATTATACAGAGTATTTTGAATTGAAAAAATTATGAGATTCGAATAATTACATTCTTTGAAATGAATGCAATATTTACTCCTACGTACGGGACGTGGTTGAAAATATAGCCGCGAAGACGGTCTAATAAGTTTTGGTTAAAAGTTTTTCTCCCACGGAGGGTGGTTGGCTGGTTGAGAATGTGACAATGGATATAGTCATCATCGAGATGTGACTTATAATTTAATATTTCCCACCACGTACGGGACGTGGTTGAGGATGTGCCGCGGAGACGGTTCAAATTAGATTTCGGTGTAAATCTTTTCTCCTACTTGTAGTAGTTGAGAATATGGTCGCGAAGACGATCCAATAAGTTTTGGTTAAAATTTTTTCTCCCACATAGGGTGGTAGAGTATGTGACCAAGGATAAGGTTTGTCAAGGTAAGAATGTAATTTGATATTTTCTCTCACCGGGAGTGGTTGAGAGTTTGACCACGGTTATGGTCAAAAGTAAAATCTAATTAAATAAAATTGTTCTTCCACTAAAAGTGGCTAAGGATTGACCCGTGGTAGGTCATAATTGAGCATATAATTTTAATACCTTTTTTTCCTTGGAAGTGAGAAAATGAAAGATGCTTATAGCACTATCAGTCGTGTTGACTATATATGATATGCTTATATGATATTGGACCGAAGTTCCAAAATATTTAAGATATATGATTTTGGTTGGGCCGGAGATCCCACGAATAACGGTATTATTTTATCTAATTTTTTGGTTTAATCTCATATAATTTTTGGGCCGGAGATCCCATGAGTGAACAAATAATTTTGTCATGATATCATTATTAAACTCATGACATGGGTGGTCACGAGTATAAGGCTTGAAATATGACATATAAATTTGGACTTGAAGTTCCAAATATTTATCTTATGGAGTAAGACTTTGGCCTGAAGTTCAAAGTTTGAGAAATACTGTCCAAACTCACATAATATTGTTAACTGGCTAGAAGTCCACATGTAAAATTAGTGGCCGGAGGTCCACATGTAAACGTTAGTGGCCGGAGGTCCACATGTATATGTTAGTGGCCGGATATCCGCTTGTGTAATTTATGAATTGCTAAATATGCAATGGAATTAATGAAACCTTTTTTTGAGGATGAGTAATATAATGTGGTTTTCTTAAGTCTAAAATGTGGCTTAATTGAGCCTAATGTCATGACGTTTTGAGCCTAAACTATATATTAAAATGATACATAACACGAATGGTCGTGTCAATCTCATTATGTGAGATGTGAAATTCGAGAAATGGGAGAAAAAATAATACTCTTTCTCATATGTAAATAATATTGTCTTTGGGACGATACATTGTGAGAACAAAAGGGTTCCACAATTATTTTAATTGATATTGATCTCTTAGTGGATCGGAAAAATGATGAGTTATTAATGAAAAATGTGAATGCTTTTATTGATAAATAAATAGTCATTATTCCCCAAAGTGAATATGACATATAAATTGAAATGGATAAATATTACGGAGTATATCACTTAAAGTGATTAAGGGACTAAGAGACTAGTCCTAAACATTCACAAATATCAATGTATCCAGTTTAATAATTCATAAATCACCAACAATGGCGTGGGATAAATGTAGCCGATATGTGATCAATATATATTATTGTAAGGGAATGATCACTAAAAATTATTGAAATCGCTACATCCACTGGAGGGATGGATAAATTAGTTGAACAGCGCTGGAATTTTTTCAAATAATCAGTTCTGATTTATACGGTACTCAAAACGAGTAATGTGATATATTCACAAAAGAAATATTAGGACATTAAAGTCTTGTCAATATAAATAATGAGACACATCGGTTAGTGTCTTGTATCACATCGATGGTTTATCTGGCCAGATTGAAAATGATTAATTACATTATGAAATGTTGCTAACTGGAGTTTAGCACTATAATTATAGTTAACTACAAATTTGGGTGAAATTGTCATGGGTTATGGCTAAAGAAATGTTGACTTGACATACTTTTGATGTGACGATAAAGGCAATCCGGGTTCTAATTATACCCGTATTGATAAACGTGAAGTTTATCTTAAAGGTATAACAATAAAGTGCTGAAACTCTCTCATGTATCATAAATGGTTTTAATGGCAAGACTGTACATTGAGATTGAGTATGTTGATATTGGAGATCTGAATATATTACTCGAAATTAAATTAAAGAACTTATATGTTCACACATGGATTGAATATATTAAGTGACATTTAGTCACCTACGAGTAATTATCTGATCGGAGATTATCACAGTTTGATTATGACATAAAATCTTTGATGGTTTAACTCCCCATATTCTAACCTAAATTGGGCATTATATTCAGCACTTGTGCCAACTGCATAATATGGTTTAACTCCCCATATTCTATCCTTTTAAAATAAATATATGATTTTGGCATAAAAAGGATATGTGATGTGGTATAAGGTGGATATAGTGATCGGTTGCCCATTAGATCTATCCGGTGTTGATAGTTTTTACCACCTTAGGGGGGATGATAAGGAAAGTTGGTAAAAAGGGACAATTGGTTTTGATCCTCAACTGAACCGAAAGTTCAGTGATTTATTTGAAATATAATGTACATCAAGTTCATTAAAACTAAAATGATGGTATTCATTTCGTTATGATGATGTACTAAAGTATACCAGCTTGATGACTTTATCAAAATGTGGTATGTTTATTCATTGAAATTTATGATTTGACTATAGACATGTATGACCTGGTCTAAGGCGTATCGAGCTATAGATTAGTCATGAAGAGTATTTGTAATGAACATTGAAATTCTTGCCAAATTGAACAATACTTACACACGGGGTGTAGTATGAAAGTCATATCGGTTTACATAATTTGGTGGCAAGAATAAGCAGATGGTACATCTATAGAAATTGAGATGTCTTGGAAGTGACATAGATATCTGAATGACAATAGATGGCCTATATTGAAAAGTGAATGGAAGTATGGTACCGCATATATTCAGATATCATTAATCAGTACTGACTATCAGGAGATGATAGAATTGTATCGATACGTATAAGGAACCGATATGCATTTGCATTTGCGCGCGTGACTAATGGAGTAGATGATGGGCATCTAATACATAAGTCCATTATGCTTGTCGACATAATCTATGGTTTGAAAAGAGCTCATAGACTCGAAGTCTACCAAAGGACGTGGAGTCCATTAAAATAATGGTAATTAGTTCGAAAACTGTACAATTTGCATTATCGAGTCATCATGTGCATATAGAGAATAAGTTCATCATTTGCATCTACATTTTTGGTTTCAGTATATATAATATTGCATATTTTAAATCATATATACGTTAAGTCCTAGTTCAAGTCATATGCATACTCATGATTGACAGTGTCATCGTTTATATATACAAACGTTTTTGGGGAAATATATGCTCCTAAGATTGATAACCCGTATAGGAGTATATGGTGGATGATCGTCAAATTGGTAATGACGAATCAATTGAGTTTTGATGTCTCATATATTTACATATATATAGCCCCCTGTTCACGAGCTTTACTTCGCGTTTCCCGTGTTTTTATATGCATTTCGGCTCCTATTTCTCTCCGTTTTGGCTCTGCTGCGTTTTTGTGTCCATTTTGCAGGTACACACGTATATTTGGAGGTTAGGATGCTATTCGAGAGGTTTCGTGAAGTTTCGTAAAGTTTCGTGAAGTTTGGAGGTGATTCGAGTTGGTTTCGTTGCGTTTCGCTTGCGTACGAGCCTCGTTTCACTAATTGAAAGTGTCCCGGGACCTTGGGACGGGATTTGAAACTCATATGATCATCCTAAGCCTTGTCCCTACCCCTTGGGACGATGTAGGCCTCGTCCCTATGCCTTGGGACGAGAAGAAAGCAAAGAAAAACTAAGGAAGAAAAGGGACCAAAAGAGCTTGTGAACTGAACTCCACGGGATGAGGTGCATCCCGGTCGGGATAGGGCTGTCCCGGACGGGACAGGTGTCTCGGAGCCCAGGGACGAGTGTGCCTCTTCGTGTGCTTAAATTGTTTCGTCTATTTGAAAGGCAAAAACATGATATTTCGTCTCATTCTTTTTCCTGCACTTTTATAACACTTTAAAGTTCATTCTCAAGAATTCTTAGGTTTGATAGTTTTGAACTTTTGTAATTTCAATTCCCGACTCGGATTGCTTTGGTTTTGATCGTCTATTTGGTTTTCGTTGTTGAATTCATCCTTTGGTTTATTGAATTTCTGATTGGTATTATCAATTTCTTCTCCCTTTTCATTATCATTTCAATATATATCGTTCTTGATCATGTTTTCGTGCTTCTCCTTCGCTTTGATCATCGTTATTATCATGTGTGAGTAGTTTATTCATCTAGGGACACTACAAAAAAACAGTCAAAATGCGACGGACGAATTCCGTCGCAAAAGGCCTAAATCCGTCGCAAAATGGTCATTTGCGACGGATTCTGCGACTAAACCGGTCCGTCGCAAAAACTGGTCGCAAAAATTATATTTGCGACGGAATAGTCGGTCGCAAACTACTTGCGACGGAACCGTCGGTCGCAAACAACTTACGACGGTTATTTCAGTCGCAAAATAGTCCGTCGCAAACAACATGAATTGCGACGGAGAATATATCCGTCGCAAATTCTGCGACGGATTGTCCGTCGCAAATCATGTTGTTTGGGACGGAAATTCCGTCGCAAGTTATACTGTTTGCGACGGAATTTCCGTTGCAAGTTATAAAATCCGTCGCAGGTCACTGTTCTTTTCCAGCGTTTTCTGCCTGTTTTCTACGCCCCCAAAGCCTGTTTTTTACACCCAAAAAACCTGCAATGAAATTCGTTTTCGGTGTCAATACACCGAAAAATCAAAGCACGCCAAACACACAACACATAAACCTAACATAGCATATATATATTACGGTACTTAATATACAAACGGCCACTACCACCGTCAAAGTTAACATTCATCGTCAAAGTTAACAAGTTAACAACATTCATCAAAGTTCAACTACCACCGTCAAAGTTCAATATGTGGGGATATCGGCGCCGCCACTACCACTACCACCATCACCGTCAAACGGCCCATGCCTAAATAGGTTGTAGTCGGCGCCAAGGTTGCATGTCGGAGGAGGCTGAGTACCGAGGCGTTGAGACGTAATCAACTCCTCAATTGTAGAAATCCTTTGACTCAACGACCTGTTCTCTTGTGTCAGGCGTGTCAGAATCCCGGGACTGTACGTAGACTGCTCCCCGACGGATGAGTGACGAGGCGGCGGACGGTCGTAATACATAGACGAGGCTGAACCCGTGCCGTAAACACGACCTTTCTTGTCGTGTCCTCCCACTATCTCATAATACAGCCGGTTCTCGTCAATAGGAGTGTCTGGTTGGGTTTGCTCGTGCTCCTCAACTCTTGGATTGAAGCGGTCCTAATTTTAAGATAGAAAATAAATTAAAATCATAGAAAGTAAATTAAAATCATAAAATTAATGTTGTAGTATAAATGGATTCTTACAAATAAATTTTTGACTTTGTTGGTAATAAAACCGCCTTTCTTGTTTGAGGTTTTTGATTTCCTCACGAGCTCGGGGACAGAAGGTGGTGTCGACGATCCTACAGACTTTACATACAAAAAAAAGAGTTGATTATTAACGTTGTTATTTATAAAAGATTCACATATTAAAAGATTATAAAAGATTCACATATTAAAAAAAGAAATTAAGAGTACTAACCAATTTGTCGATATATTGCATCATATCTTTGCGACCCATGGTGTGCGTCCCCGCCGCCTTTCCGTCTTCGCCTTGAGAATAACGATTCTTCTTCTGAATCTCCGCCTTTTTCTTGGCTTTCTGTAAACAAAACAAAGTAAACGATAATTTATTAGTTTCTATATATTTAAATATATAATAAGTATCGTTTAATAAGTTATAACTAGTATGTTAATTACGTCCGATGCCTTCCACTCATCATAGCCCTTCCTCAGCGCTGCAGTTCCGTCTATCCATGATTTTTTCACTCGACCTGTAATTTGTATTATAATCACCTTAGTTTTATCATGGCAACAAATTATATTTACGACTAATAAATGAAAATAAATAAAAACTAATACTACATATATTAATTGTTTACACCTTTTTGATAGACGTAGTCCGGAATCCTTTTTTTGGCCATCTCGTTGAAGGTCTCTCTAATTAGTGCTTCATTCTTCTGTTTGTACTGGTAGTTGAACTACAATTACATTTTAAAAAATAGATTGCATCAATCCATTGCATAGACAATTTTAAAAAAACCGTTAAATCAAATATGCTTAAGTTAAAAAATAAGTACCCTGAAAGTGTTCCACCAAAGCTCTTTTTGCGTGTCTGAAGCGTCCGACCAATTCGGAACAAATGGGTTCATCATAGACGTTATCGACCTTCGAAGTGTTTTCTTCACTGAGTCCTTCGTGAACCTGCATCGACATAATATACCAAATTTTTAATAGTATATGTAACGTACAATATTATACTGAACTAATTAATTTAAGTAAATAAAAATGCGTTTATTTATATTGAAATAATTAATACTATATATAACGTACCATATGCCTATAGCCGAATCTGGATCTAATGTGAAAAGACCCTGATCCGCGTTTACCATTATCTCCCCAATCTCCTCCTCGGTCAGCTGACGGTTTTCCCCCGCTTGATTATTTGGGGCTGAGTTACTCCCGCTACCCTGATATCTTGTATTCACCATACTACAAATACACTTAAATGAAATGTTAGAACATGTATATATAAGACAAACAATTAATGACTTGAAAACCTGATTGAATATTAAATTAAATTATATTACATAAGATGTAGAAAACAAATACATAAATTGTTTGCGATTAATATTTATACATAAACATCACATATCAAATATTTAAATCTAAGCTAATCACTATCGTCTGAACTATTAGCCTCTACACTATCATCATCAGGAAAGAGTTCCCCGACTTCTTCTCCATCCTCATCCGAATCATCTTCGAACTCATCACTTTGCTCATCTTCTGTTGACTCTTCCTCAATGCTCTCATTGTCTTCTACAATGAAATCGTCACTTTGTTCATTCTCGATCTCATCATCTTGATTATGACTAATAGGAATACTAATCCCCTCATCTTCTTCATCGACAGAAGGGGCTGATAATTGTGGTGGGTCTGTAACAACGGCCTCCTGATAAGCATTATCCTCCGCAGAGGCATCAATGATAACCTTCGCTTTCGCTTTGAACACAACTCTCCACTGGTCTTTATCTCTCTTAAGACTTGGATATGGTGCATAACACACTTGCTCAACTTGATACAATAAGACAAAAGGGTCATACGTTGGGTATTTTCTACCACGATGAACTTCAACTATTTTGTACTCCTTGTGTATATTCATACCACGTTGAGAGTTGTCAAGCCAATCACATTTGAACAAGACCGTCTTATAGAGTTGTTTACGACCAACGTATTTCAACTCAATCACCTCCTGAAGACTTCCATAATAGTCAGTACCATCAACAGAATTCACACATACTCCATTGTTTATTGTTCTTTTCTCTATATCAGTGCGACCATTAAATGTTCTGAAGTTGTAGCCATTGATTGAGTATCGTTTCCAGGTCTGGACTTCAGTTGACGGTCCAATTGCTAACGCCTTATGAAGATCGTCTTTCAATAAAGACTCCTAATGAAAAAATGATTTCGCGAAATTTGTTAAATAATTTTATACACTTTACAATTAAACCATTTTATAGTTATAATGTTAATATTTATATTACTTACTTGCCCCTTAAACCACTTAGGATATTCCTCGCCGAACTTACTCCAAATATCACCAATTGGAGTTTCAGGGTATTGCGAAAGGATAAAAGTCTCGAATATCCTACATAATAACAGTACTTAATAATACGTGTATGTTAATCAATTAAAAAATATAATCAAGAATTAATCAAGTTATACACTTATTTCATAAGGCTTAAGGATCTCACAATTAGACAACACGTATTTGTGTGCACAATTGTATTCTTTGTCATCTAGGGATCGAGTGCGACACTTTCCAGTTGTTCTTCCACCATGGTCAGTAAACATCTCTGGTAATTGTTCGTTAATATCGGAAGTTCGACTAGGTCCGATGTCAAGATCTCGCACTTTGGTGTCGACATGCTCTTTATAATAAACGGAACAGAAGTTTGAAATTTCTTCCAACAAGAACGCATTGCATATAGATGCTTCAACATACGCCTTATTGTCAATTTTCCGTTTCAGGTGATTAAGAAATCTATTAGAGAATATCTTATGTCAGATAAATATATAACACATATGTTCTAATAAATAGTTATTATTTCAAATATTTAGATTACATACCTTTCAAATGGATACATCCATCGATACTGGACTGGACCGCCCACTCTAAGCTCGTAAGGCAAATGAACCGGGAGATGTTCCATCGAGTTGAAAAACGATGGCGGTAATACTTTCTCCAACTTGCATAATATCTCCGGTATATTATTCTCAAGACGATTTACATCAGAGATTGAAACAGTAGTGGCACACAAGTCGCGGAAAAATTGACTTATCTCCGTGAAAGCTTTCCAGTCGTTCTTTGGAATTAATTCTTTTAGAGCAACCGGCAACAACCGCTCCATAAAGACGTGACAGTCATGACTTTTCATTCCACGGAGACTCCAGTTTTTATTGTCAACACATCTACTTAGATCCGATGCATAACCGTCTGGAAACTTTAGCTTCATAAGCCACTCGCAAAGAACCTTTCTCCGCTGCTTATCTAGGACAAACTTAGGATCGGAGCGCTTTCGACAATGAGTGGTCAAATCTGCTTGCTTTAGGACCATAACACGTCTTTCTCTTATCGTCCATAATTGTGTTAATTGTCTGCTCAAAGAAGTTCTTCTCAATGTGCATGACATCTAAGTTATGACGAATTAACAACGTTTTCCAATAAGGAAGGTCCCACAATATACTCCGTTTCCACCATCCCAACTTTCTAGCTTTCAAAGCCTTCAATTCAGCTTCACTAGCATCAACAACAGTGGGTAGAGGTTCCACAATTTTCCAGACTTCGTCTCCAGACAACAATTGTGGTCGGGCATCAAGTTCCACGGGTTTTCTCTTCAAAAAACTTTTATCCCTACGATACGGGTGGTCGGCTTTCAAAAACTTTCTATGACAATCGAACCAACTCCACTTCCCACTATGCTTAAGCCAGAAGCACTTATTTTTATCACCACAATAAGGACAGGCCTTTCCTCCTTGAGTTGACCAACCAGAGAGCATGCCATAGGCGGGAAAGTCGTTAATCGTCCATAATAGTGCAGCTCTAAGTTGGAAGTTCTCTTTCCTCGAAACATCGTAGGTAAATACTCCATTTTCCCACAACTCTTTTAATTCTTTCACCAACGGCTGCAGGTATACATCTAAATTTTTCTTTGGATTGTTTGGACCGGGAACAATTAAAGAAAGAAAAATGAATTGTCTTTTCAAACAAAGTGAAGGAGGAAGATTGTATGGTGTTAACATTACTGGCCAAGTCGAATAGGGTTTACCGAATTGATTAAATGGTGCAAATCCATCCGTACAAAAGCCTAATCGAACATTTCTAGTCTCGCTTGCAAAATCGGGATATGTAGCATCTAAATGTTTCCAAGACTCACAGTCAGCCGGATGAACCATAGTACCACCTACTCAAGGGTTCTCCGCATGCCATCGCATTTGTTCGGCTATATGTTTAGTAGCATACAACCTTTGAAGACGAGGTCCAAGTGGAAAGTAGAGGAGCGACTGTTGTGCCACACGTTTCCCCTGTTCATCTGTGTTTGGTTTATATCTTTCAAGACCACATTTTCGGCATGCATCTAAATTCTCGTCTTCCTCCCAAAACAACATACACCCTTCATCACATGCATCTATCTTCTCGACTGGTAATTGAAGACCTTTTAGCAATTTTTTAGCAGCATAAAAATCTTTGGTCATTTTGTTATTTTTAGGGAAAGCGTCTCCAAGCAAACTACTAATCGAGTCAACAACCCTATGAGAGAGATTATGGTCACACTTTAACGTGACTATTCTAGATGCAGCTTCCAACACTGACATGGGTCTTCCTTCATACAAAGGTTCATCGGCCTTGTTTAACATGTCAAAAAAAGCTTTCACTTGAGGGTTTGGGGCCTCGTTTATTTCAGCTGCATTCAACGCTTCCTCCCTAATTGTGTCTACTTCATCTCGTAGCGTCATTTATCATTTCTCGATAAGGATTATCATCAACCGGTACCACCGTGTATCTGGAGTCTATCATCTACGGAAAATCCTCTCCGTGACCAAACCAATCAAGTAATTTTTCATAAAACCTCGTTTAATCAAATGAGTTCTGACATTGGACTCATTTAACCATACTGAGGTGCTACAATACACACATGGACACCTAATCTTTTCACCATTACTGTTGAAATCCGGCAAAAGTTTAGCATGTTCGATAAATGAGATCACCCCAATAGCATATCCAACTTTCACTCTCTTATTATCATCCAAACGGTCGTACATCCAACTACGTTCTACTCTCTTCATGGTCAATCAGTCTACAAAAATAGAGTTTCAGCAACATAGTTAAATTTGTAGTGATTTGTTTTTTTGGAAAAAAACGTGTAGTCATAGGTAACTTCTTATCTCTCCAACCTAAACCCATCTTTGAATGATCAATATCACTGACAAATAGTTACAATTGTTTATGTAATAGTAAAAATTTCGGCAGCAATTCGCATCAGTTCTCCAGATACACAAATAAATCGAGTTTCCTCAAAATATATGTATCCAAAGAATATCAGCTTAATAATTGCTACCAAAATTTATACTATTACATAAACAAATATAACTAGTTGTCACCTAAGTGATATTAATCATTCAAAGACAGTCCCAAAAATGGGGACTATTCAAAAATTATTCCTAATGAATAATTCTCGAATGGGTATACTACGGTCAACGCAAAATTTTTTTCATTTTACATCATTTCAATAAAATACTTAATTCTAACAAAACACACAATCAACCTACTAATAATGGCTCTACAATTCTCTAAAATAACCGAATAATAGCTCTATTAGTCTCTAAATTAACCTAACAATGGCTCTACAATTCTCTACATTAACCTAACAATAATGGCTCTATAATTCTTATCATTAACCTAACAAAGGCTCTACAATTCTCTAAATTAGCAAATGTTAAAGTGATTCAATTAACATAAACAATTTTAAACACATAAACTCAAAGTAATTCAATTTTAATTAACATAATCAACTTAAACAACCCAATTAACTCATTATTTATAACTAATTCAATTAACTTAACAAAACTTTAAACTTATCAACTCAAACATAATAAACAAATTCAATTAACTCATTATTTATAACTAATTCAATTATTTATAATCAACTTAAAACTTAACATAATCAACTCAAACTAATCAACTTAACATAATATATTAACATCATAAACTAATCAAATTAACTTAACAAAACTTAAAACTAATCAACTCAAACATAATAAACTAATCAACTTAACTTATTATTTATAACTAATTCAATTATTTATAATAACTTAAAACTTAACATAATCAACTCAAACTAATCAACTTAACATACATTAACATCTAATCAACTTAACAAAACTAATCAAACTTAACCCAATCAACTTAACTTAACAAAACTAATCAACTCAAACATAATAAACTAATCAACTTAACATAATCAACTCAAACTAATCAACTTAACATACATTAACATCTAATCAACTTAACAAAACTAATCAACTTAACCCATTCAAATTAACTTAACAAAACTAATCAATTGAAACATAATAAACTAATCAACTTAACATATATTAACCCTAATATCAAACTTAATCAAATTACCTCAAACTAATTAAATGAAAACTTAACATAATAAAATTAAATTAACCTAAATTAACATAATAAACTAATTAAATCAAATCATTTGTGGAAAGTGTCGCCGGAGTGTCGCCGGAGTAGAGAGTGTCGCCGGAGTACTAAATTGTCGCCGGAGTACTAAATCAAACCTAAATTAACATAATAAACTAATTAAAGAAAAATTTAAAAAACCATACTCTAATTAATTTGGGGAAAGTGTCGCCGGAGTAGGGAGGCCGCCGGAAGAGATAGTGTCGCCGGAGTAGGGAAGCTCGCCGGAGTAATGGGACGACGGACGACTTTGGGGCGGTTTTTGTTTTTTTTTTTTTTTTTAGTCTGAAACAAATGAGGAAGGAAAGAAAACTCGCGAAATAATTAATGTGGTTTGCGACGGAAATTTGCGACGGAATGCTTTATCCGTCGCAAATTTCTGACACAAGGAATATGCCAGCGAATATTCGCTGGCATCTTTATGATTTGCGACGGACTACAAATTCCGTCGCAAAATTTGCGACGGATATTTGCGTCCGTCGCAACATCCCGTCGCATAGTGTTACTTTTTTCGCTCGAAATTTTTGGCGGGAGTGCTTTGCGACGGGTTTGCGACGTCTCGCCGTCGCAAAACCTAAATCCGTCGCAAACTATGTTGTCCGTCGCAAAATTCTGTTGTTTGCGACGGAATTTTTTTTCCGTCGCAAACTCCCTCGCATTTCGACTGTTTTTTTGTAGTGGGAGAAGGGTGAATCATGGGTGCATGCTTGGGTTGTTTTTGATAATCTTTTGAGTTAGGTTTTCGCGCTCGTTTTGATTGTCTTTTGATTGATTGTGTTTGTTGATCCCTTGGCCAAGGTTTAGCAAGCGTTTTCCACCCTTAAACTTAAGACCGAAAGCCTAGTTTAAGGTAGGGTACGAGACCAATCATTAGGACCCTCACTTGTAAGTTGCGAGAGCCCGCATTTGAGACCTAGAGGTAGCTTAAGACCGAGAGGCCTAGCTTTACCCTTAGCGAGAGCGATTACCTACTCATTCCGATCACCATCCTATGCCCTAGCCTACCCCGTGCCTAACCCGACTCCCTAGACCTTTCTCTTATCGTTAAACCCTTACCTTTTCACTATAGCTTTTAGTTACTCATCCTACACTCGAACCGAGACTAGAATCATCCAAAATAATCAACATTGCAACCTTCTCCCTGCGGATACGATACCCGACTTACCCTTGCTACCCGTTAGTGTTTGTTCGGATTTACTTTTGATTAGGTGACGCGACTAAGCCTATCAAATTTTGGCGCCGTTGCCGGGGAGACGACTTTTGTTTTTTGTTGATTATTTGGTTCTTTTCTCATTGTTACTCTTTGTCTCAAGGAACCTCAATTCCTTGAGGCCGTTACTTATAGCTTCCTCGAGTGTTGTGTATGCCCAGGTTATCACGTACGTCTCAAAAAGGCTTGGCAATTCAGTTTGATCCGGAGCCGGAGCGTACTTTCCTAAGGCGCAAGAACTTGCTTAAGGACTTGGAAGTTGTTACTTCCCCTTCTACTTCAGCTCACGTTACACCCGAACCTAAACCAATGGTGAAGCTATCCGATCATTCGAGGCCGACCGCGGCTCAAGTTCCAACAGGCAATGCCATGCCCAATATCGCCGCCAACAATTTTGAAGTCAAGCCCGCGTTTATCAATCTCATTGAGCGCACTCAATTTGGAGGGAGTCCCGGTGAGGACCCTAACCTTCACATTCAGAATTTTTGTGATTATTGCTCTACAATAAAGCAAACGGTGGTGACTCAAGATCAAATCCGGGAGATGCTCTTCCCATTTTCCCTCCGAGACAAAGCAAAGTTGTGGCTCAACTCATTGAATCGTGTTGCGCATGCCATCACCGACTGGAACTCTCTTGTGCTCGCGTTCTATCAAAAGTACTTCACTCCGAAGAAGACCGCCATGTTAAGGAGCCAAATCACGAGCTTCCGCCAAAGGGGAGACGAGTCCTTGTTTGATGCATGGGAGAGGTATAAGGAATTACAACGTCAATGCCCTCATCATGGCATGGACAAGTGGTTCATTGTAATGCAATTCTACAACGGTCTCTACAACGAGTCACGCCAAGTGCTCGACTCCGCCGCTAATGGGAGGTTCGATAACATTGATGTGGAGGAGGCCATTGATACGATTGAGGCCATGGCGATCCATAATGCACAATATGGGAGCTCTAGAAACGTGCCTAGAAGCGGAGGTAAGAATGATGGCGACGCGGTGGCCATGCTTAATGCTAAGATGGATGCCATGACCGCGATGATAATGAGTCAAATGCAAGCCGGTTCTTCAAATGCGGGTGGACAAACGGTAGCGGCGATGCACACTACTCAAGACGCACCTTGCTATTCTTGTGGCGTTTCCGGTCATTCTTCTCATGAATGCCGAGGTATGTATGCCCCCGTTCTTGCTTTTCAATCTCAACAAAACAACCCGTACTCTAACCATTATAATGAAGGCTTCAAAAACCATCCGAACTTGAGCTACAAGAGCCAAAATGTCTTGAATCCTCCACCACAACAACCACAATACACCACCCAACAAAATTTCAGCCCACAATACAACAACCAAAGACCTTACAACCCCCGGGCTTCAATCGCCCCAATTTTCAATCACAAAATGCTCCGCCACCCGTTGTTCCCGCTCCGGTTCCCGACCCGATGAGTGAAATGCGAGCCATGATGATGCAAATGGCTAAAACGCAAGAGACGATGATGGCTCACATTCAAAAGAGTGATCAAGCTAAGGACTCGGCCATTAAAATGCTCGAAACTCAAATGGCTCAACTTGCTTCCTCTAGTTCTCAAAGGAAGCCGGGTTCTCTTCCGTCTCAAGGCACTCAACCGCACGCTCATGAGTCGATCAATGCCATTTCGTTGCGTAGCGGCACAAGCTACGATGGTCCTCCAATGCCTAAGGTGGTAAGTGAGGTAGACCCTCCTCTTTCTCCTAACGATTTTAGTGCTTCTAGTGATGGTTTTGCAGGAGCGAGCGCGAATGGAGCCGGGAAAGGAGATGTGGCCGTGGGCCATAAAGGAGAGCAGGTCGTGGGCCCCCAAGGAGGTGCAGCCGAGAAGGGTCTAGGAGGACCTCAAGGAAGCAAGGTGGCCGAGAATGCTAAGGCCAAGGAGACGCAGCAAGTTAAGGACAAGCCTGTCGAGCCGCCCATTCAAATCAAACTACCATTCCCGAGCCGAGTGGTAAAGTCAAAGCTTGATAGTCAATTCGGTAAGTTCATGGAGGTCGTCAAGGACTTGAAGGTAACGGTTCCTTTTACCGAACTTGTCACACAAGTTCCCGCATATGCTAAATTTTTGAAAGACATCCTCACCCGTAAGCGGTCGTTCAGTGAGGTCGAGACTGTGGCTTTCACTGCCGAGTGTAGTGCACTTTTACAAAACCAGTCTCCTCCTAAACTGAAGGACCCGGGTAGCTTCTCTATTCCTTGCACTATAGGCACCACTTCTATTTCTAACGCTCTTTGTGATCTAGGTGCAAGTGTAAGTGTCATACCGTACTCGGTGTGCGAGAAGCTCAACATGGGGCCTTTGAAAGTCACGAACATCACTCTCCAGATGGCGGATCGTTCTGTCAAACGCCCTCTAGGCGTTTTGGAGGACGTTCCTGTCAAAGTGGGTAAGTTTTTCATCCCCGTTGACTTCATCGTTCTTGACATGGCCGAGGACTCCCAAATTCCTATCATATTGGGTCGGCCTTTCTTGCACACTGCTGGTGCAATCATTGACGTCAAGAACGGCAAGTTAACGTTGGATGTTGGAGGTGATCAAATTACTTTTAACCTTTCTAATGCTTTAAAGCGTCCCATGTTAGAGGAGCATGTCTTTGCTGTTGATGTTATTGACGATTGTGTAGACGAGTACTTACCTCAAGTCCTCGAGAGGGAGCCTCTTGAGGCCGTGCTCTGTTGTGATATGATCGCAGGTACTTTAGGGAGGACGGATGCGGGTAGAGCTGTGATCAAAGACGACGTGCATGCTGTTGCGGGTGTTGATGGCCGTGTTGATGGAATTGGCAGCGCTAATGTGGATGATGATGACGGCTACGATGAAGAGGATGATGAAACCAGGTTCATGTACGACGCGACCCATGGTTGGTGGTACTTCTAGTACCCGTTGCTAACCCCCCCCCCCCCCCCCCCCCCCCCCGTTTGAAGCTGGTTTGGGGGAGCGTTTTTATTGTAAATAAATTGTATGTACTTTGTTTTCTTTTGAGACTCCTTTTGCTCGTTTTTTTCCCTTATTTTTATGGTCCCCGTGTTGATGTGCTTTAGGACACATTGGGGACAATGTGTCGTTTGGTTTGGGGGGAGAAACGCTTTGCTTTCCGCTTTGCTTTATTTTTGCGTTTTCTTTTTCGTTTTTCGCTTTTAAAAAAATCACAAAATCCAAAAAATCTGAAAAATCTAAAAACTTACAAAAAAATCAGAAAATTCTCACAAAATACCAAAAATACGTATCCCGATCGTTGTTTGCGAGCTGTTTTTACCTTATTCTTTCCCGACATCCCTTTCCTTGTATGCTTTTGGCTTTGGCATGTTTCTTATTGTTTGGATTAGCGCTACGGGGATGTTTAGACGCTTGTAGATGATGGCATGTGCTTTTACTTTGTTGGCTTTATCATTCACGGACTTTAGCTACTTATATTGTGAGGTTTCTAGCCTCCTGCGGCCGGTTCATCTATCCCGGTCCCTGTGCTTATATTGTGAGTAGTTCTCCTCGTGGGGTGCGTAATATCAACATGCATAAGTGTGGCCTCTATCCCGTGTTTCCCACGATTTTGTCACTTGTTTATGCATATGAGGCTTTAGTTGATTACTTTTTATTCACCATGTTCTTACATTGCTTTTATTCCTCTCACATATGATCCTTTTACCCCTTATCCACATGAGTTTGCTAGCTACATGCCATATAGCCTACCCTAGCCTAGCTAGTTACCGCTTTTGCTTACTCTTGTGCTTGTCCTTCGGGTTTTGATCATGCTACGACTTGCTGATGTCGTTTGCTTGGAGAGTTGGTGAATATGAGTCGGGATTGCTGTTTCCCCGACCTTTTATGAGGTATTTCCGCAACTTATGTGAGTGTGCTCTTTGCTCAAAAGAAAAAAAAAAGAAAAATCAGAAAAATTCAAACACAACACACAAAATACAAAAAAAGAAAATGTGTGCACAAAAGTATGGAAGTTGTTGTTGTTGTTGATGAGTGAGCACTTGTTATTCATTTGTTGCTATGTTGCGTTGATGTGTAAAGGAGACCGATATGCTGCTTTCGGTCCATTTTTCGTGAGAGTTGGGTTCCGTTTTGGTTGGACGAGCACTTGAGTAGTACGAGTGGTTTCTAGTGGCTTAGCTCCACGATTCCATAATCATTTGTTCCACCTTATTACCCTTATCCTCTCTATGGCCTTTACACCCTCATATCCTATGTAAGCCCTCATGTTTGCTTCGTTTTTGTGACATTATTTGTGTATGGGAATACGAGATTTGGTCCACATTAGATTGCGGGCGTGCTTCCACTAGTCGAGTAGGTGAGTGTCATCACATATATCACCTTGTTCATCATTTGTGCTAGAGTGGAAACCGCGAGAGGTCCGTGATTTGATTGCTAGAAAGCCATAGTCTAAGCCATTCATTTTGCGCCGTCTTGTAATTCTCATCCGTTAGCTAGCTATTTCCATACGTCCCATGTTGCTTCGGGATCGACTGCCATTTGCTCATGCTACTTGCGGTAAGGTGATTGTTGGGGAAGTTCTTCTTTTGCTCGCTTTGTCCTCTATTTTCTGTCATGCTTGGTTGCTTGAGGACAAGCAACGGTTCGGTTTGGGGGAGTTTGATGTCTCATATATTTACATATATATAGCCCCCTGTTCACGAGCTTTACTTCGCGTTTCCCGTGTTTTTATATGCATTTCGGCTTCTATTTCTCTCCGTTTTGGCTCTGCTGCGTTTTTGTGTCCATTTTGCAGGTACACACGCATATTTGGAGGTTAGGATGCTATTCGAGAGGTTTCGTGAAGTTTCGTGAAGTTTGGAGGTGATTCGAGTTGGTTTCGTTGCGTTTCGCTTGCGTACGAGCCTCGTTTCACTAATTGAAGGTGTCCCGGGACCTTGGGACGGGATTTGAAACTCATATGATCATCCTAAGCCTTGTCCCTACTCCTTGGGACGACGTAGGCCTCGTCCCTATGCCTTGGGACGAGAAGAAAGCAAAGAAAAACTAAGGAAGAAAAGGGACCAAAAGAGCTTGTGAACTGAACTCCACGGGATGAGGTGCATCCCGGTCGGGATAGGGCTGTCCCGGACGGGACAGGTGTCCCGGAGCCCAGGGACGAGTGTGCCTCTTCGTGTGCTTAAATTGTTTCGTCTATTTGAAAGGCAAAAACATGATATTTCGTCTCATTCTTTTTCCTGCACTTTTATAACACTTTAAAGTTCATTCTCAAGAACTCTTAGGTTTGATAGTTTTGAACTTTTGTAATTTCAATTCCCGACTCGGATTGCTTTGGTTTTGATCGTCTATTTGGTTTTCGTTGTTGAATTCATCCTTTGGTTTATTGAATTTCTGATTGGTATTATCAATTTCTTCTCCCTTTTCATTATCATTTCAATATATATCGTTCTTGATCATGTTTTCGTGCTTCTCCTTTGCTTTGATCATCGTTATTATCATGTGTGAGTAGTTTATTCATCTAGGGAGAAGGGTGAATCATGGGTGCATGCTTGGGTTGTTTTTGATGATCTTTTGAGTTAGGTTTTCGCGCTCGTTTTGATTGTCTTGTGATTGATTGTGTTTGTTGATCCCTTGGCCAAGGTTTAGCAAGCGTTTTCCACCCTTAAACTTAAGACCGAAAGCCTAGTTTAAGGTAGGGTACGAGACCAATCATTAGGACCCTCACTTGTAAGTTGCGAGAGCCCGCATTTGAGACCTAGAGGTAGCTTAAGACCGAGAGGCCTAGCTTTACCCTTAGCGAGAGCGATTACCTACTCATTCCGATCACCATCCTATGCCCTAGCCTACCCCGTGCCTAACCCGACTCCCTAAACCTTTCTCTTATCGTTAAACCCTTACCTTTTCACTATAGCTTTTAGTTACTCATCCTACACTTGAACCGAGACTAGAATCATCCAAAATAATCAACATTGCAACCTTCTCCCTGCGGATACGATACCCGACTTACCCTTGCTACTCGTTAGTGTTTGTTCGGATTTACTTTTGATTAGGTGACGCGACTAAGCCTATCAAGTTTTCGGGAAACTCATGAACCCCTATAATGATTGCGGTTATGGGAAGCATCAATTTAATACTACGGAGTAGTATAAATGAATTCTATGGTTTGAATTCATATAAAAGAACTCTGAAACTCTTGAAGGGTTGAAATTCATTCCTTGTTATCTCAACCTGAAGTTTGAGACTATGAAATGTTTTGAATAATTACAAAATTGAAGGAATTCACGAATTGGAAAAACCATGATATCAGAGGGGTAAATCCGATTTATGATGGGATTATTAATCCGTGCGTTGAAATCTACTCGTAATACTTATTGTGGATTTCATATTTCTCATCTCGATTTTAAAAGGGTACCTCCTGGAAAGGTAAATTTATTCAATAAAGTATGGATAATCGCTGCACTCTTTTTCCCTTCGACTAGGTTTTTGTCCCAACGGGTTTTTCCTAGCAAGGTTTTTAACGAGGCAGCTGGTCGACGCACAAATTTGCATTATTTGTTGTTATCACTTTATTCGGACGACAAGTGTTATAGGCTATTGCATCTATGCCTATGAATGGTGGAAACAATGGCGGAAACAGAATTATTCTCAAGTCAGAAAATCGAAATATTATTTCAAATGAAGTCGAGAACATTACGGTCTTCTGCATATTGCGAGCTTTGAAAGGAAAAATGGTGGTCATGGTTTATTTGATCAAAGATTACTTCAAATTTATCTACTACGAAGAATTATTTCTTGAAGAGAATAAGTTTCGTTATTATGGGCCAAGACAAGTCAAACAACGGATGCAATCGTCTGGGGGAGTAGACACGCGTTGTACTCTTTTTCCTTAACCATGGTTTTGTCCCACTGGGTTTTCCATGGAAAGGTTTTAACGAGGCAGCTTATCATTTATGCGTGTTTCGAGAATGTTGTACTCTTTTTCCTTCGCTAGTGTTTTTCTCATGTGGTTTTTTTCTAGAAAGGTTTTTAATGAGACATGTTCTTTAATAATGGACATCCAAGGGAGAGTTTATAAATAATATATTGTGTGGATATCCATCGGGCCCAAAGCCCATTACTACCTCTATGTATATAGGGTTTGGGTGAAACCCTCATTACTGATGTACTATAAATATGCACCCTCATAGAGGATGAATGAATACACATCTCTCTCTTATCTCTATTGTCTCTCTTATTTACTTTATTTCACAACAAAATGAACGGAAATTTGGGTATTCTTTGTACTTTTTATTTTGAATTTTGATATATTATATACCTCATTTAGTCATTTGTATATATTATTTTTTTCCAAAGAAGTGAATGTTGATATTCTTTTGAGTTAAAATAATTTTTAATATAATACTCTATATAACTATATATTTACAACTATAATACTCAATGGTTAACATTTGTCACAATTCAATTAGGTGAAAAAAGATACTCCGTATTATTTATAAATGTATATAATTTTATATATTTTATTGTTCAATTTAATATAAATATACAATTTAAAACATAATACTTCATTCATCCCAAAATAAGTGTCTCATTTTCTATATAATTTATATAGAAAATGAGACACTTATTTTAGGATGGAAGAAGTACCAAATTTAGAAATTGAATCCTTAATATACTAGGGTACCAAAATTGAAGACTATAAGTAACAAAAATGAGAATAAATATAATAATCTAATTAAAGCCTAATCAAAACAAGTACTCCGTACTCCGTAGTAAAATTAAGTAGCAAACGTAATAAATGTATTAGTAGTGAAATTAATTATAGTAGTAGTCGTGCAATTAGGGAATGTGATTGTATATTTAAGTTTGGGCGGACTCACGTTATATTTTATTTTAATTTTTTTTTTTTGTTTTTTTTTTTTTTTATCAAGGAGTGCACTATGTTGCGGATGAGAATTAAGAGTGTTTTTATCACTTGAACTACTTTTTATTTTCACTCACGTTGCAATTTGGTGTTTTAATTGCAACATCAAAAATATAAAAAATTTAATATATACTCACTTCATTCACATCCAACATATTTTTTGTAACAACCTGGTTTTTCGTGACTTTAATTAAACTAAGGCGGAATATTAATTAAGTCTATTTATTACAAAACCAGCTGTCATCGTATTACAACTCATTATACATAATAAGAGTCATAGATAAAACAGAGTTTAATCGATTACATTCTCTCAAAATATAAAATAAGGCCTCCAATCCCCTTGTGTAGATCAACAATCAAGTCTCAGGTACTGGGATTTATTATCAAAAATAGCTTCTTCAGCCCCGCACATTCTAAACAACACATATATACATACAATCATGCAGTTTATAAAGCATAACATAAACAGTTCATTTAAACATGGCAATTAAATTATCAGATCATATCAATTCATATAACACAACAATTTAATCATCAAATTATCTCAATTCATAATCATGAAGGCAAATCATTATCATTTCATTCATATTCGGGGTAGTCGACCCTTTTCAATTATATTCATATAGCAACATAACTCGCGAGTCTTGACTACAGAGCGGCTCGTGTACTCATAGATAATTACCCATATAATTCTATCAAAGTGCACTAGTTACTCGGACTTCGTACATCGGATCAAACACTAAGTAGCATACGATCTGACTACCTAACATCCAACTCAACATGGATAATCTAAGATGAAACACGACCATAAGCCAACAAACCAGTAAGGATGGAAACATGCGCTAACACAAATAGCATGTTAACGCGCGACAGCGTGCCGGTCACATCAACGGACTTTAAATGCTGAAGATATCAAGCAGGTAATAAGGAGGATCAGTCCCTTGTCTTTTGTATGCATACACCACCCTATTGGTGCGACTATTACACTACGACAGATTCCCCGGATGGGAATGGTCATTTTCCATTACCTCATATGGGCCCGTGAACGAATCGATACCCAGGGCGAAAATCACGTTAAATAACGAATAGGAGAGTCATTAAATTACCACTGGCAATACTGAGGGTGCCAAGTGTCCCCATATGTGGCTACCTTACCAATCCTGACTCTATAGCGTTTAACATCGCAGACACCCGAGTACTAATCATACAACGTTATAATCGAAGGGTATAATCTCATGTCGGGCCGTGCCTTTTAATTCAAATCCTAAGTTGTCGAAGGAATATCGAGTATGAGGAATAAATTCCTCACTATCGGATTCAACCCAAACAACCGCAGAGAATCTTAGGGTTCCCAAGTTAGAGCGGACGGTCAAAGTAAAGTCATCGAAAGGGCAATTCAAAGAGAGGTGCGTATTATTCTATACATGTGAGGAAAAACGGTAACATCAAGTATTCAACACCTAATTCATTACTTCTTTTATTATTCATAACACATGCTATAATTCTTATTAGTTATAACATCGTCGAACTTGTATAATGAAATTTTAGTTATAGCAGTTCTTCAGGTAAACGGAAGCACATAGAAAACTTAAATATTTATTTTGAGTCCGTTCGTAAGTTTTAAATATTTTCACTATTCATTATTTTACTATTCATTGTATTTACTATTCATCGTATTTACTATTCATCGTATTTACTATTCCTCGTATTTTTATACGTATTCGTATTTTCGTATTTCGTATTTCTACGTATGTTTATACGTATTCGTATTCTTATACTTGTATATATTTTTTTATACTTGTACGTATTTTTATATTTTATTTATACTTAAGATATTTTATTTGATTAACTTAAGTGATTTAGTTAATGTAACTAGATTTTCTAATTACTTAGTTTCTTTTTAATTTTTATACTTAGCTTTTCTACAAATATCTAAAAAGTATCTAGACTTTTTAATCTAAGTGTAAAGTTCTACTTTTATTTACTAAGTATAATTCTAGTTTCAAAGTTGTTAGGTTCGTTTTGTATTTAGTGATTTGAAATATTATTTTAAAAGTAGAACTCGGTTAAATTTAGTCATATACTTAGCTAAATTTCTTTTAACGGTTTCTATTTTTAGCGAGGTTGTCGTAGTTCATTTTAAATAGTCCGTATGTCCAAATCCAAATTTAAGCAAAGGTAGTAACACTCGACATTGTTCATTTTAATACATGTAACGTTCATTTTTATCGGTTTAGTTGATTCTTTTTATTAACGGTTCATTATACAATCTAATATAATCCTAATTACCAATCAAATTTAGTGACCAAGTGGTAAATTCATTTTGACCAAAATTGACCCAAAAACAATGGGTATGCCGTAGCCCTTATTTATATTAAGCTATTTATTTCTTTTTTTTGTTTTTGTTATAATTCATTACTTTAACAAATTTAATTACTTAAGTGATAAAAATATAAAGTGACAAAATCATTTTTGGTCCAAAAATAATGAAGAGGCCGTAGCCCTTATCTATGTCACCCTATTTGTTTTCTTTTTTCTAATTTATCGGTTTTCGACTTAAAGTTTTTATATACTAAGTATTTAAATTATACTAAGGCGGTTTAACTAGTTTACGATTTTCACTAATTATTTTATTTCATTTATGAATAGTGATTTTGTGACACTTTATTTTTCTAACTTTTATAATTTAGTGATTTAGTCTATTTAACTTATATATTCATTATTTCACTTAATCACCAATGTATTTAAACAACAATTAAATAAAACTTAAAAATATTATGAATCAAAATAGGCATACATATGATGAACACATGAATATGTGATGAGTTTTTAATATTTTTCATATGAACATCATTGAGTCAAATTTTCATATTTTTATATAATTTTCTCAAATTTTTCATACAAGTCTAATTTAACTAGACTAATCATAATATGTTATTTAGAAAAATTCAAACTAAAAATTGGTCCATTTAATTTAGGTTGGCCGTGTATATTTATATATGTCCACCAATTTTTATTTTTGATTTTTATACTTCTAATTCAACAACTAACTTACTTTATATTATTTGTGTATTTAACATATGTGAAAAACATAACAAAACATTAACAAACAAAAGTAATTCATTTCAAACACACACAAATTAATATCAAACAAAATGCAAAGAAATGAATATCAACATATAAACCATATTTTTAGTACTCATTTATTTAAGTCTTTTAAACATATGATTAACAAAAATTAAAACGAAAAATTAAGAGAAAACAAGGGTGAATGCCGTGGGTTATTCATGGTGAGCACAACTTTTATTTTTCGATTTTTGTCTCCTAATTTAACACATGTTACTAGGTGATCATAACACAATAAATATAACACATAAACATTTATAGCATGCGATTTACAAAATTAAAACCTAGTGTGCGGGGGCACCTTAATTAGGTTAGTGAAATTGTTTAGCAATTGTCGGGGTCTATGATATGGTCAAACTGGCTCAAGTCGACGCCTCCGCCTTGCTCCTCGTCTTTGGTTAGGATAAGTACATAAGAATGTAAATAAACAAGTTAGTAATTTATTTTAAAACTAAACTAACTATACTAAATTTTTAAAGTGTACTAGTATTTTATATTTAGGTGATGTTTAAATTTTCATGTTTTTGATTTATGTTCATAATCATTTACAAGTTTAAAAAGGAGGTTATTACTAACTAGAAATGGTGTTGAGTTTATTTAAGAGCTTAAGTAAATTTAAGCAAGAAAAATAAAAGTTTAAGGAAGAAAATAAATGGAGAAGATGAAGATCTTCAAGGATGACCAAGGTTGAAGATGAAGATGTTCTTACAAGTTTCTTGAGTTGGTTTTATTAGAGAGAAAATGAGTTAGAAGTTTTTAGTTGTGTAAGTGTGAAATGAAATGTGTAGTAATAAAAAAATGCATACTAGTGAACTTGTAGTATAAGTGTAATGTATTTGTATTTGTAAATGTAAAAAGATTAATTTAATTAGGCTAGAAATGATGATGCATTAAACTAGGTGTGTAAGGAAGATTAGACAAGTTACTAAAGTGAAGACAAAATGGAAGAGATAAGCATGGACCATGGGTCCAAAATCTCGGCCAAAAGGGTGATCAAGTGGCTCGGTTTTCGTTTTTGAAATTTTCGATTTGCGCACACGTGAAAAGTCCCGAAATAAAATATATAGTCTTAAAATGATGGTTCGAAGTAAGATCAAAAATAAAAATGAAGATAAACGTTGAAAAGAATTCAAAACAAAAATTGGGTCTAGAATCCTCGAAACTTTGAAATAAAATCTTATTTGATCGAAACACTTATTTTTTTCGTTGAATGTTATCGAATTAAATCATTATACTCAAACGTCAAAAAGTTTATCAGTTTAGGCTTAGTGAAACTCATTATTTCGATTTTTAGCGAAAGTGTTAGTTAAATCAAATTGAAATAGTAATTAGTTATTAATATAATATGATTTATTAATAAAAATCAAAATGATTACATTTTTTTGATGTTAAGTGTCTTTGTACGTGACTTTGGAAAAAATAATAAAGTGGCTTGACTTTGACTTGCGTGTTTGAAATCGTTGACTTGAATTTCAAAAACGGAAAAGATATACGGGTCCATTTTTATTCAAAAATCAAAAATGTACGAAATTAAATTCTATGAATAAAAGGTTTTACTTTTATTCTTATGAATAGTAAACATGACTTAGCTATTTTTGAAATTTGAAGAGCGATATAAATTTTATGGTTGATTTTTATAAATTTTTGAAATGTGTTTCTTTTTGAATTCTGAATATAATACAACATACTTTATTTTTCAAAATTTTTATATTTGGACTTAAGAAATTTAGTATTGTTTAGCGAAAAAAATTCAGTCGCATTTTTATTATAAGGAAAAAGGATGAATTTAATATAAGGAATCAAATTCTTTTATAAAAATGTGTTTCAAAAACACGGGGTGTTACATTTTTCACATTATTCATTCTAGTGGATAGTTTTTGAAACTTCTTCTAATAAAATCGAGAATAGATAGTCACATGATTTACATAGACAATATGAAAATTGTTAGATTGAAAAAAATAATGACAATATCTCTTAATCTTTATAGCCTTATAAGAGAATAATGGATTATTCCCTCCTTTTTACTAGGAAAGCCCATTAGGGATTGACACCAAATTTAAGGAGGGGTAAAAATGTAGGGATAATATTGGTAGTTTAAAGGTGGGCTTCCATTTTGTAAGAATAAAGTATGTTGTACTTTGATAAAATTAATGAACGAGTAAGGGTGAAAGTGTTATTTTATATATCGGATTTTTTATTGTGTGCATACCATGCACACAATAAGAATAACTAACTCACTAATTAAGAGTTGAAAATGAATTGAATTTATTATTTCTCTCTCCTCTTTTACTAGTAGTTAGTTAATATTAAATTATTTTAATGGGTATTTCTATCCTATTATAAATATTTTTTCCTAAATTAAATATAATCTATTATACTCCGTATATATATTTTTAAAATGACTCAACAAAGAAAAAACAAAGAATTTACACCGATTACTTTTCCCGTAAAAGGGTTTAGGGTCCGATTTTACGGTGCCGCTGAAAAAACAAAGAATTTACACCGATTACTTTTCCCGTAAAAGGGTTTAGGGTCCGATTTTACGGTGCCGCGTCGGACCCTAAACCCTTTTCCGGTGTACTTGATTCGGCGGCTTCGCCGCCGTAATCTAATGATACAAAAATAGAATTTGGTGAACCCTTTTGGGACTTATTGTAACGAGGATGATTGATATCTCAGACTACTCGATGATAAGAACGATTAATAAAAATTACGGTATTGGTGGCAAAAGAGACTTAATTTACTCAATAAGAGTAATTAAAGTACATTATTTTTTGTTAGAACGAAGTTATAACTTTAATATATATTTTTTTGGATAATTTAAATAGAAGATCAATGATGTTAAAATAAATGAATAAACAAACAAATAAACGTGAGGGTAAAGCCTAGATAATAATTAGGGAGTCAAATGAGGAGGGAAATATATAAGGAGTAGTTATAAGAATCTTATTTTTATTAATTTGTTCCCTTAAATAAATGGATTAGTTATTCTTATTGTGTGCATGGTATGCACACAATAGAAAATCCGTTTATCTATAAAAGGTTGTTATATATGAAAATGGAACTAATTGGATGAATTGCATTATAAGAAAAAGTGAGATCTTTTTGATGAAAAGTGAAGCTAATTACTCCCTCCATTCCATTATCTTCTTCCGACTTTCCTTAAAAGGAAATTCAACTATCTTCTTCTCATTTCTATTTTTATCAATTTTCCATCAATTTCAACCACACAATCTACTTTATTATTTTTCTAATTTAATCTCACTCACATAATTCACTCTTCTAAATATTTGAGCCATATCAATATGGGAAGAACATTATGAAATGGAGGGAGTATAAAATTGTCGTAAGAATAAAGTATGTGTTACTAGTTAATATTTCCTCCGATTCAACAGGTTCTTAACGTTTGACCAAAATCCCCCTCACAAAATTGGTCAAACGTTAAGAACCTGTTGAATCGGAGAGAGTACTAGTTATATGAGAATTTCTGATATACAAGCCAGCTACTACCCTTTTTTTTCCTTCAAATCATGCTCCAACCATAAATATATTCAACGGCCAAACTTCTCATGAAAAAAGTCATCATGGTGGTCATGTTCTCTAACTTTAAGGATAAGATCCCCCATAACAAAAGTTGTGGTTCAAAATATGGTGAGACAAGATTATTTTCTTCAACTAAAAATTGTATTGAGGCTCCAAAGCTAAGATAGTCATAAAAGAAAATTACTTCTTGCATGATATAATGTTAATCCCACTTCATTATTACATGATTTTTAATGCATTATTTTGATTTTGACTATCTTATTATCCGTTTATATACAGAATACGATTTTGCATTAATTAATTTTATAGTGAAACTGCCTCATACTATAAGAGACCAATAATTTATTTATTACTCTTACTATAAAACTTGGTATGGGGGAGACGCGGAGATCAGCTACTAAGCAATAATATTCGTCCTCTGGTTCAACACTTCAACGTTGCAAAGATTTAATTGTGTTGAATGGGTGGATCGTCCAAGCCGAATACGTTTACCGTGAGGCTAATCGAGCGGCAGATTGATTAGCCAACTATGGCTTACTCTCGAGCACTACTACTACTCTGTTTGACGACCCTCCTGACATATTAATTTTAATTTCACTAATAAAAACCGCAAAAAAAAAAAAATCATCATTCCCATTTTCGATTGGAAAATTGCAATAATAAATAAGACGATCTCGAGAGTAAACCCAATATATAATAGAACATGAGTTACATAAAATCACCATTAGTTCGTCACAATGATCGATCAACAACCATGGATGGTATTGGTTAGGTTACACACAAACAACTGCTTGAATTAAAAAGACGAAAATTAAAATGTTGATAAAAATAACACAAGAAGCCATCGATCTACTCCTCCTTTTATTCCCTTTACTTCAATCACCCCTGTTTCAAACAAAAATGTCACAAATTAATAATCACAATCAATTAATTGAACATTAAACCAATACAAAACGAATATGTCATTTTTTTTGAAGTATAAATCCGATCTGATAGACAACATACCAAATTAATTAATCGCTGTCGCTGTCACTGCTGCTGCTACCACCATCATGGTGGCCGCCGTGCTCCTTCTTCTTCTTCTTATCCTTCTTTTTCTTTTCGCCGTCATGGTGATCTTTACCATCCTTATGGTGGTCATCCTTCGTCTTGTGATCATCACCATGATGTTGGATCTTAGAGATCAAACCACCTTCCTTATGATCTGATGATCCGCTGTGGTGGGCCTCATCTTTCTTATGGTGTTCATCCTCCTTCTTGTCCCCACCCATGTGAAGAGCATCACCTATCTTGTGGATTATTCCTGCCATTTTTTGATCTTTGATTGTTTTTGTTTTGATTGTTTTCTGTGAGATTTGGTTGTAAGAAAGATGGATGGAAGATTGTTGTGTGGGGTGGTTAGTTTTTATAGGCGTTTAATGTGTAAAAAAAATATTCTTTTTCCTTTTTTTGATAAGAAAAATTATAATTAAAGAGGAAAATATCTTATCCGCGTCGATACCGTTGCATAATTGACAAGCACTACGTAGATGTCGGCATACCATTAGGTGAGTATAGATTCTCCTCATCTCATTAAACAGATAGATAAATATCTACTCCGTATTATATTTATTGAACGATAAATTTTCGATAAAACGGTCATCATAAAATTTACTCTACATTATAAATGTCTAAAAATAAATGTAATTATCTCTTTGTAAAAAAGGTTTTATCATACTTTGTAATATTTTAAAAAAAAAATTGTCAGTTCAATATCTTATGACCCTTAACGAGTTAACGGTAAGATAAAACGAGTAGTTTGATGCTTCGAATTATTTGTTTTGCTCCCTTATTTTCTTTTACATTGTAGTGAAAGAATGGTGGTATTGAAAGTTGAATCATGTATAATGTGGAGTTGTGGACAAGGCCAGCCCATGAAATCAGAGACTATCTTCTCACAAAAACCCTGTGATGTAACTCGGACTTTTACTATGCATGTTTTAACGTTGACTTAAACGGTTCTAACTATGTCGAATTCATTTTGAGTCGTTTTGATATGTTAAATGATTTTAGGTCGCTTCACGTCATGCTTAAATAAATGTGCATTTTGTCCATTTAGAGTCTAGCTTGGTCCGCGTTCTGCTTCGTCTGGCATGAGCTTCGCATTTGCATTACAGTTGGCCCTTTTACATTAACGAGGTCCAATTCAGCATTCCTAAATTTAGGTCCGGTGGCTAAATTCCCCTTTTAGTCCCTCTTACACAAAATATAGCCCCACGAGTTATCTCATTTCATAAAAAAACTACAAAATACACCCTTTTCACATTTTCGGGACTCGGGCCCCGAACCGAGCCCAAACCCGCCTTTGGCCCTTACTCCAAAGCCCTCAAACCCTAAAAATATCTTAGAGAGCCCTCCATACAGCCTTCTTGACGTGCAAGTCAAGGATTATACTGTATCTTTTCGAAATATTATCAAATCGGATTAAGGAAATACGAAATCTCAAAGCTGAAACCACACCATCAAACCGCATTACACTATGCGGTTTAGTGTACAAACCGCATGACCCTTATGCGGTTTCCCCCTTGAGCCGCCTAGCCCTATGCGGTTTGAAGGGGTGGTTTTTAGTCCCGAGTTTCCTAATTTCTCTCGGCTATTCTCCTATATATACCCCCCCTATGCACAACCTATTCTCACAAGTTTTCCACACAAGAAAAACACCCTTCCACTTACCTTCTTCCTAGGTTTAGTGCCCACACATGGGTCCCACAAAATATACCGTGTAACACCCCGACTTTTCCTAATATTAATTGTTCGTCTCAATAATATTCGTAATTCATTTCTCTTGATTTTCTCATTTTTAGCTCGAGAAAATCAGTTCACTTGTCGCGTGGATTAAGCTACTCTGTAGTCAGGACTTAAAAACGGAGTAATTAGCTTAAAAACGGTGTAATTTCCTCATACGAACTCCGATTCAGGTGATTCAAAAGGCTAAACTGCGTATTTTTTCGACGCCGTTGCAACTGCCAAATTTTCAGGAGTCAGTTTGAATCGGTCCACCCTGGGCCGACCCGAACCCCCCAGCTCGGGTTGGGTTTAGGGTTTCTTGAGTAGCTTTTTGATCAAGGCATTAAATATCCTATTTACTCCTAAACATAGCAACCTTAAGATCTGATTTTTATCTTCCTAATCTCATCCATAATCTCATCCTTATTCATCCTCATAATTCTCCCACAAGAAACTCTCTAATCTCATCCTAACTCCATTGTTATTCATCCAAGCTCTCATCTCTTTTATCCTAGACCTTTCCTAGTCTTATCCCTTCGTATATGACCTCTTTCTATCTCTTTTATTTTCTGAATTTGTATTATTTTATGTGCTATTGTGCTATGAATTCATTGCTTGTGTGTTTTGGCTTGGATCTTCAAAGGAGAAGGTGATTTTGAAGAAGGAGACACCATCTTGGTTGAAGAAGAAGAGGAGTAGCAAGGTTTTTGATCTCAACAAAGGTAACTAGGTGTGATCTAGTTGTATTTTAGCATGTATGAGGCCTAACTTGTGATGATCTTGTTGTTTACATTGTTGTTTTAATGTTTACTTGCACATCTTGTTGTTTGGTTAATGTTTGATCATAAATTCATGCTAGAATCTTTGGCCTCATACTAGGGTTTGTCCTGTTATCATCATTAATCGCATAATACTCATAATTTAATGCTAATCATGTTTGCAAAACTTGAGAAAAATGATTTGGTGTTGATTGTTGTTGTTGGCCGAATGATTGGGTAGGGGCCGAAGCCCTGGTTCTTTGTTTCTCTTGTTTTTCTTTCTTGTTTTGGCATAATTATGTTGAATTATGATGTTTGTATGAGTTACCTAATGTTGAGTTATGAGTTAAGATGACTACATGATGTTTAATAAGGTTTATATGCATGCTTAAGTGAATTGATCATATAAATCGATAATTGGTCGCATGTATACCTGTCAAACGGGTCGGGCGGGCGGGTTTTGGGTTCGGGTAACTATTATACGAGTAACATACGGGTCGGATGTATTTTGGGTTCGGGTAGTATACAGGTCGGGTGTACATGGGTTCCAGGTCGGGTTAGGGTCAAAATACGGGTTAATCAACGTCTTTTTATCCAATTTTTTTTCTTTTTTTTTTTGTATAACGGATTAATTTTAAGTAAAAAAAACTACTCTCTTCCTTTATAGTCAAACTTTACCTTATGCCAAAACACAAATATTAAGATTAGTGGAAGTTGTCCCTTGTAACTGTACTTCATTAATCATTACTAACAATTGAGTGAATTACTAATGAGAAAACTTTGGGTGGTACTGATACGTTTTCACTATTTTCCTCCCAAATTTAGAATGTAGAAGCACTTATCTTCTCCCCAAATTTATTCCTTGATTTTATATCCCACCAAATCAAAAAATTTAAACTTTTTAGTTTCCCTCCAAATGCACTATTTACACTTTTAGAGTGCTTTAACAAAAAAATAAATAAATTAAAAAAAATAATAAATAAATAAATAAATATGGTGCCTCCAATAAAAACCAACTCTAATTGATACTCCGTATATTATTGAAGAATTTTTTTTTTTTTTTTTTTTTTTTTTTTTTTAATTATAAGTTTCAAAACTAAAAACTTTAAAATAAGTTTATAGTTGCGTGTGTAGTTTCCAAGTTGAATATTCAAATTTAAAATAAGTTTTTCTCATTTTTCTCATTTATTCTCCACATATATTTTGTTTCAAAATTTAATAATAATGATTCAGATGCCTCAAATTCATAATGTCGAATGTAACTAACAAACACTATTAAAATGATTGATTCTATAATTATTGAATAATAAAGATTAGTATTTAAGTGAAAATTTTCAATTATGAAAAATTTATTAGGTGTGAAATGTTTGAAATTAGTGTGTAGTAGAAATTTTACATGTAAATTGAAACTGATAAAGACATTTTATATATAGGAACGTAAATTTTTTTACTCAACGGGTTAACCCGCTACGGGTCGGGTTTTGACCCATTGTTTTCGAGTCATTTCGGGTTCGAGTAGATTTTGGGTTCGGGTCGAAAAAGGCAGGTTTACTTTGGGTCATTTACAGGTCGGTTTCGGGCGGTTTATCGGGTCGGGTCAGATTTTGACAGCTCTAGTCGCATGAGAATCGAATGTTATGCATGAATTGGGTTGTTATGTATGTTGGCCGTGTATAGTGTAGGCTGGCCGTGAGGTGTTTGTGTGTGTGATGGTTTGTTTGTCACTTGTTTGAGTCTTGGCATGTATTAGGATGTTATCTATGCTAAATCGAATTGAGATATACTTTGTTTGATCACTAAATAATGAGTTATGAGCATGTTAATTGAATGTATGTCTTGTAAAGCGTGTTGATCATATTGTACTCCGTATGTATGGTTGGTTATGTTGGTAATGATGCTTGTGTATGTATGAGTATGGTTGTTGTGGATGTATGGTTGTGTTGGAGACAGGTTAACAGGTTGTCAGGTTATGCTTGGGTTAAGTTTGCACATGGGTACTGTTCTGGCACATGTGTGAGGAGATACAACGTCCTAGGATGGACGGATACCGCCCATGATCCCCTCGACTATTCTTGTTGTTTAGTTAGAGCGACTATGGGTTCTCAACCAGAAGGGTTAGAGACTATGGTTATTTATGTCGTCACCGTTCTTGTTGCTCGGTGGAATTTGGCCAAATTTAGACTTGTGATTATTGAGGAACTTCTTGTTCTTCCCATTCGCCATAGGGTTTGGGTGATTCTTGTTGCTTCACCCGGGTGATTCTTGTTGCTTCACCCGGTTCTCCGCTTACTCTCGCAATTGGTTGGAAGAAGGATCGTCATGTGAGCTCGCTTGGTTTGGTCACAACCTTGGGTGTCTTAGTGTTGTTGTTGCTTGTGTTTGTATCGTTGTTCTATTGTTGTATGATTTGTTGTTCATGTATTTATACTTTGGTATTAGGCCGTAGGCCAGGTGAGCTTGTTGCATTGTTGTTGTTTGCATTTGTTATGTTAAAATATGACTGGGGAGTACCTAGTTACTCCCCACTGATTGTGGTTGTTGCCTCTCTTTTATAGGTATGCGCGAGACGGGATTGAGTGAGTGGATGCGAGGATGTGACCGTGTATTACCTTGGAAGAGATGTGTTATCGTTTAGACTCTTTTGGACTAGACTCGTTAGGATGTTTAGTCTTGTTATTGTTATTTTACTTTCATTTTTGGAGTTTGATTTGTAAGGGGTATTTACTCCCCACTTCTAGGCCTCAAGGCCTGCCTTTTTATCGTTGTTTAGTTGGGTTAGTGAGTAATGATCCGGATTCCACGGTGTTTCCGCCACCGTGGCTCGCTTTTATTTTCTTTTATTTCACAATTCATTTTTATTTCTTTATTTTATTTTGTTGGAAAATCCGGGTTGTTACATACCGTCTAGCACGGTATACACACAATTCACAATCAGAAATCACCAGCATCCTCTCAAAGCCTCACGCACTCAAAATCCTTGAGTTCAACATATACCATCCCGTGTGGAATTCATCCTCCTTTTAAGTTCAAGAAGCGAAGCTCTGCCCAGATCTGAAGCGCCAGGACCAGGTAGGTACCGATCCACTTGGATCAAAGCTTTTTCTTATTTTCTATGGACTAACAAAGGGGACTACAATTTAGCGCCCCCCGGCTTTGGCACCGAGCCCGCTTGCCGCCAAGTGGTCTTATTACTTCAGGTACACACCATATCCGATGACACGCCAAAGTCGCATAAGCAACCGACCCTTTTAAAATGAACCAATGGACAATTGAACGTTTATTTTATTTGCATGCATCTTGCACCTTCTCTTTTGCATTAAATCAACTTAAACAATGAATTCGACCTTTAACTGAACCGTTTTCGTTAACAAGTTAGACATGCTAAACTGAGGGTTTTAATCAATTTTTTTGCATCTGCATTCTTTTACAAACTTCATCGCACTTGTACGTAGCGATAACATTAGCTCAAATATCATTTTACATGGATTGTTCTAGGTCAGTATAGGCTATTTTTACATAGGCTTTTCTAAAAGGTTTTCAAAAATCATTAATTGAATTAATCTTTAGTTAAGTACCCTCACCCCGAATCCATTCTGGTTTCACAGCCTTAGATCTAGGGGTGTCGGTGTGCTCCAAAATCTAGGACATGTCTTTAGCATAGGACATGATAGCAGGTTCCTAATTTCCGCGATAATAAGGTGGCGACTCCAAAACAGTTTTAAAGGTTTTCCCAAATTAGTCTTTTTAACTTAGCACGCCCTTATGCAAGACGCCGAGTTGGGTCCCCCTCGATCCCGGGTTCCACACTTTTATACCTATTTGAGCCAGTTTAAATTAGCGAAAGAATAATATTGGAATAACTTTCAATAGTTAGGATTATTACGTGATTATTTTGAATTGAGATTATTTTTGAAAGATAGATGTTAGTTGAGATTATACTTGTGAATTTTTCCAAGCATAAATTCAAAAGTTTCTAAATACAATTTCTCTCAAAAGTAAAAATAAATTCTCTTTTGCCAATAGAAAACTTTAAAAAGAAAAAAAAAACATATAATTCTTAGACCACACGTAATGGTGGTGGCAAGCAAGGTGAAGACCTAGTGCTAGATTAAAAAAACAATAAAATTTCCTCCACCTCCCCTCATTTGTTGAGACCTAGGTCTCATTTTACCATTTCTCCACCTAGGTGGAAACCATCCATTTTTAATTTTTTAATACTTTTTTTATTGTTTTAATTAATGAAATATAATTTATTTTAAAGTTTTTATTTTGTATTGATAATAATATATATCCAAAAATCTAACACAACAAATAATAAAGCGACACGTGTCGAGTTATAGATTTTTTGAATCAAATTTTGCCCGCATATTTTTTTCCGCATAAATAATAAATTTTGTCCGCATATTTTTTTGAATCAAATTTTGTCCGCATAAATAATAAATCTTATTTGAATCAAATTTTGTCCGCATATTTTTTTCCGAATTAAATTAAATGTTCAATTCGTTTGTAAAAATATTAAGAAAATTATGTGTAAATATAATGTGAGGTATATAAAAATATTGATAAAATAATAAGAACACCTAGGTCTAGACCTAGTGTTATTGTGTTGGTAAATTAAGAGGTAGGTTTGGTGGGAAGGTAATGAGTTGAAAAAATAATATTTTAATGAAAAAGGTAGGTTAAGACCTACCTTTCAAGACCACCACTACGGGTAGTCTTAATTATAACAAGAAGAAAAAGAACAAAGAAGGAGATTTATGTAGTTGAAGATCCTCTTTTAAATTCAAATGAAGTCAAAATTAAGAGTACACAATGTCAAAAGTTGTAACCTAAATTTTAATTCAATAAAAATTATATGAATTTAACAAGAATAATCTATTCTATTACTCATTTTTTAAAAATAAACCATACTTCATTTATTAGCCATTTTCATAAAAAAAAATTGCTTAACAATTGCTTCAAACATACCACCAAATGCAAACATCCGTCATGTTTTTCGTTAAATTTGAAAAAATAAAAAGAGAAAAGTATTTCAAAATAAACAGAAAATCTTTGACCGGCAGTAGCATTTGGAGGCAAATTGGAAATTTTGGGGGAAAAAAAAATTATATTAGATTAGAGATTTGAAAAGATGATATATAATAGATGGGGGTTATGAAATCTCCTTTTTAATCATTTTATCACATCTAATCACTCGATTCCCCCATTTCATCGGTGGATGACAAGTCAATTGATTTTCGTTGATGGATAAGCCGAGTGATGGATGGATTGGGAGAAATGGGTGAAGTAGGGTAATGGATTCGGGATGCTTCGCCCGACCCTAGCGTGATCCCTTTCCATTCCCTACCATGAAGAGGACCGATGATCAACAAGCAGGGGCGGATCTTAGGGTAGCTGGCCCTAGGTCCGGCCCCTCCTATGATTTGGGATGTGTTCTCATAGTGATGCGCAGCGCGGTAAAAAAATAATGAGCCTTCAAACTTGATTGTAATGACAAAGCCCAATACCAACACTTTCAACGACGAAAGACTGATAGGCCCACCAATAGCAGATTAGCAGTCACTACAAGAAAATTAAAATCGGGCTACTAAAACTGGCGACCAATACTTATAGTCGCCTAATTGGCGACCAAAACGTCAAAGTAGAATATAGGCCAAATAGTTACTCCATATAATAAAAGAATTTAGATCCATATAATAAAAGAATTTTCTAAAACAAACGCAAAAAATTCTATAATTTTATAGGCCTAGAATATACTATTTTGATCTTTTAAATGTCTTCAAAATTCACTTAGAACAATGGTAATTCAACATTTCTTCTTACTCCGTATTTCTTTTCAGAAAATTTGCTTTGCTACTTGAGGCATAACATACATTTTGTCATGAAAAATAATAAAAAAAAAAAAACGGCTATACAATTTTTTTGGTGAGACAATCGCATAATAAACCAGTTAGATACTACGCTACATTGTATTTACATTGAATAATTGAAAATATCGATCTATCTTGTTATTTATATTTACAGAGAATTTTAAATCTTATACGGAGTAACTTATAAAAATAAAAATTTCTTGAAAACGTTACCCTTTTTTTTTTTTTTTTTTTTGGGATAGGATTATATAGTTAATTTCTGTAGATACCCGTATCCGTACCCCCCAAATACAAACCCTGTGATGAAATGGACTTTTCACAAAAAGCATGGTTTTAACGTAATGTCAAAACGGTACATTTTGTCGAAAACATTTTAAGTCCTTTAACGCATAAATGATTTATTTGCATGTCGTGTAAAATGAGTATTCATTTAGTCATTTTATTTAAGCCGACCCAACACAAAAACAAGCTTTTTCCCACACAAGAAAAGCCCACAAAAGCACCTAAGCACGCCTCCCGAGGCGTCAGACGCTCAAACCGAGCACACGTTTAAACACATTTCACAAAAACAATTCAATACAAGACAAAAACACTTTTCGGCCCGAGACCCGAAGAAGCCCACAAAAGCACCCGAGCACACCTCCCGAGGTGTCAGACGTTCAAGCCGAGCTCACGTCTAAACACATTCCACAAAAACAATTCAATACAAGACAAAAACATTTTTCGGCCCGAGACCCGAAAAAAGCACGAAACACGAAATACGAAACACGAAACACAAAACACGAAACTGACCCAACATATCCTCGACAAAAGCCTGCAGCATGCCATCATTTCACTCATGTACGTATGCACATACGCAAGGCAAAATACGTCACAAAAGCGGTGGAGAAAGGCCCTAAAATCGCCTGTTAACAGGCGATTAAAGGGAAAATCGCCTGTTAACAGGCAATTTTAGGTGTCCCTGGCACTTTGGCGGCTCGAAATCCCTATATATACACCCCCTTATTCAACCATTTCAAACCATGAATTATCATCACCCTCTTCTCTATCTATACATTCACACTCGACTCGACTCATACGGGTTCCTGACCCGACCCGGTATTGGCATTGCGAATCCGTATTCGTAATACTGTTGTAGCGATTCGGATATCTAATCCGTCTTAAACCTCACCAATATCGCATAAGCAACGACACAATTAACAATGAACAAACGGACACCACTTTACATTATGTAAGTTTCTCATTTACGCATTAAACGGCTAAACATGATTTCGACAAAACTTGTACTGTCTTCATTAGTCTTAAAGCATGCAAAACTGAGGGTTTTAAACAAACTTTTACATACACATGAGTCGGAAAATAGTATTTAAATGATTATTCAAACAATGAATTATCGTTTTGTGCACATTTCCTATAGCAACCCGTCATAGCTTTGATGTATACATTTGCTTTTACGCATATTTATCGAGTCACATATCGCACTTGTACGTAGCGGTCTGCATTTGCTCAAACATCGAATTATACACTGTTTTCAAGCTAGTAATGGCTACTTTTACGTAGGCTTTTCGATTACAGTTTTTCATAACGCATTTTGACAAACTTTCGGAGAGTACCCTCACCCCGAATCCGCTCTGGTTTCACAATTGCCTTAGATGGATAGGTATCGACGCACTTTGAACTCTAAGATTCGCGTCTTCGAGTCCAAGACGCGCCGAACGGGTCCAAATTCCCTCATAATTTGGTGGCGACTCCGAAAACGGCTTTTTAATGATTTTTCAATATTTCTTTAAAATGCTTTAAACAAATTACGCAATGACATCCCACATAGCAATCGAGCAAGACCCGCAGAGCGCGCTTCTACGCTCCACTCTTTTACGCATTTTCCCGCGTCGTGCATTCCGCCCCATGACACATATCGAGGGCGGGCGCGAGCGGCGCGTCGAGAAGGGATCCCGACCCGGTATCCTCAGTTGGCGACTCCGCTGGGAACGAGCTGTTTTTATTTTTTAAGAAAATTAGCTTTTTCTTTTATTTAAAAACACAAGAGGTGAAACTTGAAAACTTGAAAACAGTTTTAAATTCGATGTTTGAGCACATGCAACCGTTTGAGTCGAATCCTCCTGATTCATAACCACACCCCTCGAGGGACGGCCCCAAGTAAAAACTTGCTTCATAAGCAAGTATACTCTGGACACGTCGATCTCTCACCCTTCCACGATCACAAGTATGGCATCCGTACAAGTGATCGTAGCAGTCAAACTCGGACGCTCTAGGCCCCGTATTGAATCCACACTCAAATGTGTGTGATCTTGCGGATAACCCTACACAAACGTTGCGGGAATGACCGGAAGGAACCTTACCTTGAAAGCCAAAAACCCGTGTCTATACGTACAAATGCGAGGCTATAGTACCCTGTAGTCGTCTTTCAAAATACATCATACATAGGCACTTTACAACATTGCATTTACATTTTAAAAAAAAAAAAACGAACGAACAGTTCTTTCTGCAACTTTTGAAATAACATTTTTCAAACTCTTCCGCATGAACCGATTGACCTATAGTCATTTCGGTTTAGCACGACAACACAGTCTTTCAAAACGCCCGCGAATAATCACTACATTCGCCACGCCTTTCGAAAATGTAAATGGATTACGTGACTCACGGTCAATGTAATTCATTTATAGAAAAACATTTTCACATTGCAAAACCAGGGATTATCAACGTATTCCTGCTGAACTTACTCAAAATAAACGGCCTCGGCCTTTTGCAAACATTTTCGCAAAACTCACGTCGAGTCGATTGACCTCTAGTCACTTCGACTTGACAAATATCTCTTACAAACAAACAAAACTCGGGAATAGTCATACCCAATCCTGTCATTCGCGCTGAATCAACTGACCCGTAGTCATTTGACTCAGTTCATTTTACACAAAACACGTAAAAATGAGCAGTACCGTTTTCACCACACTTTAACATCTCCGACTCGACTAGCTCATCGCTATCTCGAATCAGGCCCAAAAAACTTTTCATTGCAATCCAACGATGAGCCCACGACGACATACTGTTAATACGGGCCCACAGGATTCAAGCACAAAACATCTTTTACATCGAGATCGGAAACGTGTCAATGCGTTTCTAACTCAAAAGCTTTCCAAACATTTTGTCAAAATACGACGAGCTGTTTTAACAATACTCACAACACATTTTTGAAATAAGCATTTTTCAAAAATTTTGCAAACCGACTAACAACCGTTTTGGTTTTTAACCAAAACAAGCAATCTTTTCAAACAAAACCCGGGAATAATCATAAAATTCCCGTCGACATTTCAAAAGCATGAGCAGACTACATGACTCCTCGTCGTCGTAGTCCTTTTAATACAAACCCTTTTCTGGAAAGCAAACTCGAGGATAACAACATGTCCTCGATGATTTTTCAAAACACATCGAACGACCCATGCCTGTTTTAAGCACTTTTGAAATAACATTTTTCAAAATTCTTCAAACAAATTGGCTCACGGCCATTTCACCCAATCACACTTTTACAACTAAGCAAACACGGGAATGCCCAAAAGCAATCCCGCAAACACGGGAATGCCCAAAAGCAATCCCTGAGCAAACATGGGAATGCCCAAAAGCAATCCCTGAGCAAACATGGGAATGCCCAAAAGCAATCCCTAAGCAAACACGGGAATGCCCAAAAAGCAATCCCTAAGAAAACACGGGAATGCCCAAAAGCAATCCCTGGGCAAACACGGGAATGCCCAAAAGCAATCCCTCATTAAACACGGGAATGCCCAAAAGCAATCCTAAGTAAAGCCCGGGAATGCCCAAAAGCACTCCCTCGGACATTTTCCACGGCCATTTCAAGCCCAAGCATCATTTCTACAACCAAGCAAAGCCCGGGAATGTCCAAAAGCACTCCCTCGGACTTTTTCCACGGCCATTTCAGGCCCAAGCATCATTTTTACAACCAAACAAAGCCCGGGAATGCCCAAAAGCACTCCCACGGACTTTTTCCACGGCCATTTCAGGCCCAAGCATCATTTTTACAACCAAGCAAGACCCGGGAATCCCCAAAAGCACTCCCTCGGACTTCTTCCACGGCCATTTCAGGCCCAAGCATCATTTTAACAATCAAGCAAAGCCTGGGAATGCCCAAAAGCACTCCCTCGGACTTTTACAACCAAGCAAAGCCCGGGAACGCCCAAACGCACTCCCGCAGGCTTTTTCTTCGGCTATTTCAGCCCAAGGATCACTTTTACAACCAAGCAAACCCAGGAATGCCCAAGCGCAGTCCTGCGGACTTTTTCATCTAGTCTGAACGACCTATAGTCGCGCCGACTAAGCACCTTCAAAGCAAAAACGGCAGAACGTGCAGGACCGTTCTCATCGCATTTCAAGCATCTCCGACTTAACTAGCTAAACGCTCTCAAGTCGAATCCTTTTCCATGCATCTAGGCTCGAGCCCTCAACGATGAACCGTTAACATGGGCTTGAGACGCGCGCACGCATTCTCGCCTCAAAAAGGCTTCCTAGGCACAACATCGTTCCTAAAGCCACACACTCTCATTTTTGAAATAATCTCTTTTCAAAAATCTTTTCACTTTTACAAAACAAGCAACACACTCTCATTTCTGAAATAAGCTCTTTTCGAAAATATCCGTGTTTATACAAGTGTGGATACCCATATCCGTATCCTCCCAAACAAAAACCTGTGATGTAACACGGACTTTTATTACGCATGCTTTAACGTTGACTTAAACGGTTCTAACTAATGTCGAATTCATTTTGAGTCGTTTGAAATGTTAAAATGATTTAGGTCGCTTTACATCGCTTTAAATAAACGTTCATTTTGTCCATTTGGAGTATAGCTAGGTCCTTGTCCTGCTTCATTTGGCATGAGCTTCGCATTTGCACTACAATTAGCCCTTTTACATTAACGAGGTCTAATTCAAAGATTCCTAAATCCTAAATTTAGGCGGTGGCTAGATCTTCCCTTTAGCCTCCTCTTACAAAAATACGACCTCACGCCTTACCTTATTTCACAAAATCTATGCAAATACACCCTTTTCATTTTTCCGGTCTCGCCCAAACTGAGCCCAAACCCACCTTTGGCCCGCACTCCAAAGCCACGAACATCAAAATATCTCGTAAATATCCTAGGCCTTTTCCTTGACGTACAAGCAAGGATTATACTAAATCTTTCGAGATATAATCAAACCTGAACTAGAAACTACGCAAAAACCACACCTTCAAACCGCATAGTCTTATGCGGTTAGTGGCAACCGCATAAGCCTATGCGGTTTGCCTGGGCAACCGCATAAGGCTATGCGGTTTCCTGGCTTGTTTTTATCCCCGGATTTCCTAATTTCTCCGAGGTTTTTAGTATATATACACCCTATACCTGACCTCGAAAAACACAATTCACAACCATCTTTCACAGCAAACACACTACAAAACTCTCTCAAAGCCTCAAGCACTCAAATCCTTGAGTTCAACACACCATCCCGTGTTGAATTCATCCTCCTTTTAAGTTCAAGAAGCGAAGCTCTGCCTAGATCTGAAGCGTCAGGACAAGGTAGGTACCGATCCACTTGGATCAAAGCTTTTTCTTATTTTCTATGGACTAACAAAGGGGACTACACTCGAGCCCCCCCCCCCTTGGCTTTGGCACCCAGCGCGCTTGCACTCCAAGTGTTCTATTTACTTCGGGTACACTCCATATCCGATGACACGCCAAAGTCGCATAAGCAACCGACCCTTATAAAATAAACCAATGGACAATTGAACTTTATTTTATTTGCATGCATCTTGCACCTTCTTATTTTGCATTAAAATCAACTTAAACAATGAATTCGACCTTTAACTGAACCGTCTTCGTTAACAAGTTAAACATGCTAAACTGAGGGTTTTAATCAATCTTTTTGCATCTGCATCTGCATTCTTTTACAACTTTATCGCACTTGTACGTAGCGATAACATTAGCTCAATTATCATCTTACTTGGATTGTTCTAGGTCAGTAGAGGCTATTTTTACATAGGCTTTTCTAAAAGGTTTTCATAAATCATTAATTGAATTAACTCTTTTTCTAGAGTACCCTCACCCCGAATCCAATCTGGTTTCACAAGCCTTAGATCTAGGGGTGTCGGCGTGCTCCAAAATCTAAGACATGTGTTTAGCTTAGAACATGGTAGCAGGTTCCTAATTTCCGCGATAATTAGGTGGCGACTCCAAACAGTTCTAAAAGGTTTTTCTAACTTAATCTTTTTAAATTAATCCGCCCTTAAGCAAGACGCCGAGTTGGGTCCCTCGTCTCGATTCCCGGGTTCCACAGTTTGGCGACTCCGCTGGGGAAATTTTATTTTTAAAACTTAAAACTAGCTTTTTTCTTTTTAAAAATAAAGAGGTGAAACTTGAAAGCCTTGAACAATCCAAGTATACATATTTGAGCTATGCACATTCGTTTAGAGTCCATTCCTTTTGGAATCTAGGCACCCTTTGCACCCTCGAGAGGTGGTTCCCACATGCAGGCTTGTTCACTCGATAAAGCACATGCCGGACTAGCTTTCCTCTCGCCCCTCCACGGCTTGCCGTAAACGGCTATCTCGACCGCCCGGTGCTCCCTTGAAAACCTATCGCCCGGCCAAGGAAATGAAGGGGTTAAGTATCTGCCAAAGCGTACTCGAGGTAGTTGGAGGTGTACCCGACTGACTCACTTTCACCCTTTTTGAGTCATACGTACAAGTTCGAGGCTATGCACTCCATGGTCTTTTTCAAAACGAGCATTTGCATTCATATCTTCGAAAACTCGCTTAAACGTTTCAAAGATAAATGAACCTAACATCTAACAAACTAACACCTTTTCAAACAAAACTATCGCGAATTTTTGAAACAAGCTTTCTCAAAATTCTCCTTTTTCACTAACAAGCAAAAACCCGAGCAAGGAATAAAACCCGAGCTCGCGGATTTCAATCTTCTAGGTCATACGGCCTAGACTCCACTTTTATCATCCTCGACTCAATTTGCTAACCACTCTCGAGTCGAATCCTTTCTCTTTTACACATCCGAACTCGAGCTCACCTCGGCAAATTACCGATTCTAGTTCGACGGATGCAAAGCAAAACGTTTTAACATCGAGGCGAGATGTGCGCACACATCCTCGTCTCAAAAGCTTCCTTTAGCTAAAACCTTTTCGAAAATCTCCTCTTTTCAAAACATAAAAGGTCTTTCTAAACAAAGAAATGAGCTAAAAATGAATGCTTAAAAATGAATGTGAGTCTAGTGGGTCGAGTCGTGTCCCTAATATACGAAGTGAAATGCAGGCCTCAGCTGAATACTCACCATGAATCGCATCATCGCTCCTCGCTTCAAACGCACCTCAAAGGTGGCTAACCTCAATAGATTGAGAACTCTCCGTGACCGTGTTAATCAACTCACTAAAGACATTGACAACTTGAAGGCCTTGCATCAACTTGAAGCTGCACGCTTAGAACAACGCTCCAAGAACAAGGCCGACAAGCATGTCTCCCTCCATACTCTCGTCATTCAACACCAAGGAGACGGAGAGGACTTTACCCAATACCTCGCCCGATGGAGAAAATTACTTTCCCAAGTTCCAAACCCTACACACGAAGACGAGCTCGTGTATACATTTCTCGGCAGCCTACGACTCGAGTGGCAAAGACACTTTGATTACGGCGATGCCGAGAATTTCGAAGAACTCTTTGAAATCGGCATCGGAGCCCAAAACAACCCCACGATTTATGACAACCCTGCAATCTTCCTCGGATCAGCACCCGTCATAGATTGCTCCTACTTGGCTACACTCACCAACAACCAAATCAATGGGGTCTGCTTCAGTGACGATGAAGACGAAGAGTGGCCACCCACTAACAAAATAGTACCTCAACTCTCAACCACTCCTTCCTCGAATAAAACCAAAAAGAACAAGAAGGGGAAGAAAAAGAAGGGCAAACAGCCCGAAAACAAAGATCAAAAAGAAAAAGGCGAGCAGCCCGACAAGAAAGACCAAGACGAGGTTTCACACCTCACACGCTCTGGTCGTCCTTATCAGAATATCTTCACAGAAGAGCATGCCAGAAAAGCGACTGCGGCCGAGAAAGGCAAGGCCGTAGCCCAAGAGGATATTCCCTCTACAAGTACACCCTCCACCTTTACAATAATTCCACCACCAAACACGAGTGAGGTGCTTCAGAAGAAACTCGCTCGCACAAAAGCCGATGTTTCCATCTGGGCCCTTTTACGAGACTCAGCGGAACATAGGAACGCATTCATTCGCGCTCTACAAATAGCGTGCGCAGATGGTGAGATCTCTCCGGATCAAATGGTCAGCCACGTCACGAGGGATTGGTTACCAGGAGCTATCACCTTCTCAAATGATGATCTCCCCGCATTCGGACCGAACCACAACCTCGCTCTATACATTAGCGTAGAGTGTATGAAGAAAACTTTACCCGTGTCCCTTGTTGACAACGGATCTGCAGTCAATGTTCTACCACTGGCCACCGCACATCGCCTCGGCCTATCCGATAAAGACTTCACCCGAGCATGGACGGAGTCAAAGCTTTCGATGGAACCCGACGTCACGTGAAAGGAACCATTTCTCTTCACATACGCAGTGGTCCCATAGAAAGGAAGGTTGAGTTCCAAGTCATCGACATGACCCCTTCCTATAACATACTCCTGGGACGCCCTTGGATCCACTCCTCCAAAGCCGTAACTTCTACCCTACATCAAAAGGTTAAGATCCCTCTTAACGAGGAGATCATAACCTTGAATGCCTCAAACTTCCGAGCCCTTTTCGATACACCAAAAGAGCCCGGTCTGCGGAAATTGTGGTGAACATGAAGACTTATGTGGTTTCGACTTTGAGGTCGGCGCCATCACACGTACACCAATCAAAACCTACAAACCTTTCAAAACAAAAAACAACAACAGCCTTTGGCTCACCATGGGTCTAGGCTATAAACCCAAGAACGACGACCAGGAGAAGATGGTTAAGGAAATTCAAAGGCGAAGGTCAACTCACAAGGTCACCCTGCGACCTTACATCCTCCACCAACGAGCATATTTCACCCCGGAGGAACGATCGACGGGAATACCTCCCTTCGAAACATCATCCACTCATCCGAAGCTTGTTTCTCTAGTGAGGCCGAGCCCAATACACTCAAGGCCTCACCGAGCACCAAAAACGAAGAGATTGTCTCCACAATCATGCGAGACCGTCACTTCGATCCTAACTTACTCATAGCCGATGCCACAGACAAAACCCTCAACGGATGGTATAAGACGCTGAAATGGACCGATGCACAAGGTCACCACTTCCAGCTTATCACCGGTGAAGGACCACTCTTCGACCATGTCACTAATCTCAAAGACAAGGACGAGAGTGATTCAAACTCAAGCAACTCAAGCAGCTCAAGCAGCGACAAAGACGACGAAGAAGAAGAAGAGATTCTTTTAGCTTCTAATGCTCTTAGTGTCGGGTCATCTGTCGACCCATCTATCCTAAACTCTAGCTTTAGTTTAGATTTCCTTTTCACGGAGGCTAGCTCCAAGCAATTTTCCGATTTGTCGAATAATTCTCTTCAAAATAATGAAATGAATAAATTTGCTTACGTCTTGTCTCAAGCTAAAACAAACAACAAAATACAAACAAACAAAAATCAACAAGCAACAAACAAAACGCAAAATACAAAAGACACTAACCCATGCGATGAAAATGAACAAACAAATGAATCATTAAACAAATACATTGCAAACATTGTTTACCCAAAAACACAAGACCCAATCATCGAGGAAACCATAACCATAAACGTGGGAACCCCCGAAGAGCCAAGAGAACTACAACTAGGTGCCTCACTAGATGAACGCGAGCGCGCCCAATTCACACAACTCCTGAGCGAATTCAAGGACGTATTCGCTTGGTCGTACAAAGATATGCCTGGAATCAAACGAAGCATAGCCGAGCATCGCATCCCCATTAAACCCGGTTACAAACCCATCAAGCAAAAGCTAAGGAGACTACGCCCCGAGTGGTCCCTTATGGTTAAGGAAGAAATCGAAAAACAACTACAAGCCGGTTTCATCCAAGTCATCGAGTATCCTGAATGGGTCTCAAACATGGTCCTAGTTTTGAAAAAGAATGGCAAGATTCGAGTATGCGTTGACTTTCGCGACTTGAACAAAGTTAGTCCCAAAGATGACTTTCCATTACCCCATGTGGACGTCCTAGTCAGCAATACCGCCGATCACGCCTTCCTATCCTTCATGGACGGCTACGCAGGCTATAATCAAATCAAAATGTCCAGCGAAGACATGGCAAAAACGGCCTTCATTACACCGTGGGGCACATACTGTTACACGGTCATGCCTTTCGGCCTAATCAACGCCGGAGCTACGTACCAACGCACCGCTACAACCCTTTTACATGACATGATGCACAAAGAAGTCGAAGTTTACGTCGACGATATGATCGTGAAGTCAAAGGAGAGAAGTGGTCACATCACTAACCTCCGCAAGTTCTTCACTCGCTTACGCCAATACAAAATGCGCCTCAATCCCCAAAAATGTACTTTTGGAGTCAAGTCCGGTAAACTACTAGGACACGTAGTGAGCCAAAGAGGCATCGAGGTCGACCCCTCGAAAGTCAAAGCAATTCTAGAAATGCAACCCCCGAAGAACCTCGACGAAATCCGAAGTTTCTTGGGCCAAATCCAATACATCTCGCGCTTCATTAGCAAACTCACCATGATATGTGAACCGGTTTTAAAGAAACTCAAGAAAACCGACCACGTTAAATGGGACGAAGAATGTCAAAAGGCATTTGACAAGGTCAAAGAATTACTAACCAACCCGCCAGTTCTACGACCACCCCAAAAGGATTTACCACTATCCTTGTACCTCACAACAACCCCTACCGCCATGGGCGCCATGCTCGCTCAAGAGATAAACGGCGAAGAACACGCAATCTATTACATAAGCAAGAAATTTCTCGACTACGAAACTCGATATTCACCCGTCGAGAAGAGCTGTCTAGCATTGGTATGGTCATCCAAAAAACTCCGTCACTACATGCTAGCACACCAAACGAAGGTCTACTCATAAATGGACCCCGTAAAGTACCTTTTCGAGAAATCTGTGCTTAACGGACGAATGGCCAGATGGACACTGCTCCTAGCCGACCGACCTTGGCACGCACTCTCAAAGCAATCAAGGGACGAGCAGTCTCTGATTTCCTAGCCGAAAATGCAATCAACGAAGAGCCAATCATCGACACGACATCCCTTCCAGACGATGGGATTTACAATATCAACCAAGAACAATGGGAGTTATACTTCGATGGCACCTCCAACTATCGAGGATGTGGAGTAGGAATACTTCTCATATCCCCGAATGGCAAACACACCCCCTTATCCATCGAACTGGATTTTGACGTAACAAACAACGCCGCAGAATACGAAGCGTGCTTGCACGGTCTCCAAGCAGCGCTTGTACTCAACGCCCGCAATATAAGAGTCTATGGGGACTCCTCCCTCATAATCAACCAAGTATCCGGAGCATGGAAGATACTTAATGAAAACCTAGCGCTATACCAAAACAAAATACAAGAGCTCATAAACGAATTCTATCACGTAGAATTCATACACCTCCCTCGCGAAGAAAATCAATTCGCCGACGCGTTATCCAAGCTCGCGTCACTAATCAACATACCCCCAGGGATGGAAACACTACCCATTGTCGTGGAACGACGGAACGAACCCGCCTACGTCTGTGACATTGAAACCGAGGAAGAACAAACCGACCCTTGGTACCAAGCAATCATCAACTACAAAACAACCGGCGAATATCCACCAAACATTGACAAACGGGCCAAGCGAGCCCTACGCCTACTATCATCACAATTCGTAATGGAAATGGGCAAACTACTCAAAAAGACGCCTCAAGGCACACTACTCTTGTGCGTCGACCACAAAAAGGGACACGAAATCATGTCCCAAGTACACGATGGCGAATGCGGACCTCACATGAACGCACGAGCCATGTGCAAACAAATCATAAGGCTAGGATGGTACTGGACCACCATGGAAGCCGATTGCGCAAAATATGTCAAACATTGCCATAATTGCCAAATTTTCGCAAATGTGCAACACATACCCCTTTCACCACTATACAGCCTAACCTCGCCATGGCCTTTCTCAACCTGGGGAATTGACGTCATAGGCAAAGTCCAACCCGTAGGAGCAGGAGGACACTGCTTCATCCTCGTGGCCATCGACTATTTCACCAAACGGGTCGAAGCCGCATCATACCATACGCTAGGCACAAAAGAAGTTGCGAAATTCATACAAAACAACATCATTTGTCGCTACGGCATACCCCACGAGTTCATAAGCGACCAAGGCACACACTTCCAAGGAGAAGTCGAACCGCTCCTCCTTAAATACAAGATACAACGACATAAATCATCACCCTATCGACCACAAACTAACGGCGCGGTCGAGGCAGCAAACAAAACCATCATATCAATCCTTAAAAAGATGATCGACGACTGCCACGACTGGCCCAACAAAATCCCATTCGCATTATGGGGATATCGCACCACAATCCGCACACCCACAGGCATGACACCCTACTTCTTAACCTACGGGATGGAAGCCGTTCAACCTGTAGAAATCGAAATGCAATCCCTTCGAATTCTCATGGAAGCAGACATTCCTGAAGCCGAATGGGCACGCGAACGATACGAACAACTCATCCTTTTAGACGAAAGACGGTGACATTCACTAAGTACAATCCGAATGTACCAATCTCGCTTACAACGCGCCTACAACAAACGGGTCAAGCCACGAAATATCAAAGTGGGTGACCTAGTACTCAAATCAGTCCGAGCACCATTACCAGTCGACCCAAGAGGAAAATTCAAACCCAATTGGGCCGGACCGTACTTAGTCAAGGAAATCCTCCCTGGAGGAGCCGTGAAGTTAACTGACCTTGACGGCCAGGACTTTCGATTGCCAACAAATCTTGATCAACTCAAGAAATACTACCCCTAAACACAAACAAATTTGCAATGTATTTCAAAAAAAAAAAGAAAACTCACTCTCGCATGGGTGAACTACGCTCGGTTTGATTCCACGACCTTTGTGGATACGAGGCGACTCAAAGAGCTCAACCGAATCACACGAACTACGCCGGGTTGATTCCGTGAAACGCGGATACGTAGGCAGCTTGTCAAAAGGACAACCGAACTTCTTAGCACGCACGCCCAAAGCTTAAAAAGGTCAAGGGCGTTGCACTCACAAAATGACACGCTCAAAGCTTAAAAAGGTCGAGAGCACAGTCAACACAAAACAATAATCTAAGTCCGAAGCTTAAAAAGGTCGAGGGCTTAAGAACAAACAAATCAAACAAACAAATCCAAAGCTTAAAAAGGTCGAGGATTTCAAGACAAAATACGAATGTTCAAAGCTTAAATAGGTCGAGAACATTTCAAAGCAAAACAAAAGAAAGCAACGAGACAAGGCAAAAGCAAATTAATTCTATTTTATTACTTTATTTAGAATTTTTCGCAATTTAGAAATGAGTTAGGAACAAGCCTCCTTAACCCTTTATTCGAATCTAGAACATGTATTTGAATAAAGAAAATTTTCTAAACAAAGCAAGACAAACTAAACCATCTTCTGTCGCTTCGGGTTAGCCTCTTCATCTTCAAGAGGTCGATCCGCCACAATCTTCGAACTGATCACGGGAACAGTCCTCTCAAATCCTGGGGGCTCGATCGGATCCTCGTCCTGCTCGACTGGGGCTCCTCGATCCTTGTCCCTAGACGATCCCTAACGGTCACCCTTGGCCCAAGCCTTTCCCGTGCAGGCCTCGAAGTAGAAGCATCCACACTAACAACGCAAAGATCACCATAGTCCCTCCTTTCGCGCACCACCTCATACGCCAAGGAGGGCCTTGGCCCACTCTTCTCTCTCCTCCTCTGATTCTCCCGTTCCTGAGGATCATTGGAACGATACCACCGCGTGTAGAAGTCCGTAACATGAGTAGACTCTATATGCTCCGGAACATCCCAAGTAACACGATCCGACCATCCTCGGATCCAGGCATCAATCATCTGGTTACTTAGGACAACAACCCCTCCAACCTGAGTATCCTGCTCAGGGATGGTCTGAGCAAGCCCGATTTGCCTCTTCAAACGAAGAGGATGAATCCACACCCCTCGTTCAAAACCGCACAACATCAACCCATGAGCCGCATTCGCAACAGACGGCGCCGTAATCGCTGTAATGTACCACCATGACACATACCAACGAATGGTGTTCTCCTTCACGAACCCGCGGAAGTAGTTGAGTGAACGCTCACGAGGGCTGGCCCACTCCATCTTTCGCGACGTCGTCGCCGCAGCCTTGAAGACACCGTTGAGGGGAAGAGCAGCATACACACTTAGCCTCTCCATGAGCCAAATGTTGAGAATCCTAGCGCAACCCCGGTACGAGCTCAGACGATTAGCACAACGATCGTCTAAGCCCAGTATGGTCTCCGCTAGAATCAAGGCAGAAGGATCATATCCCCTTTCCATCTCTTCGGCAACGCGAGCATACCTCGCACTCCCGAACACCCCATCTGGCATGGACCCTGCGAAGGCATAACGATGAACCAAACAAAAAGCAAGGGCCCTCCGCCTAGAACGGTCCGAAATACTAGTGTCTACCTTATTCATGTACCGTTGACACAAAAGAAGCATGTTCACCTTACCGCCTTCAAACAAACCTGCAGCATGAGCATTTGTCATCCCAAGGAAGTTCCGCAACATCCCATTATAGCACAACTCACTCCTCACAACCACCGGAGTAGTCCGTTTCGACCACCCCGCAATGGCCGCGAATTCCTCCATCAAAGGACACACTTCTCCCCCGGGAAACCTAAACACATGCAAGCTGGGATCCCAATAATCTAAGCACGCATCCAGGAAGTCTAGGTCAACTTTCATCTGACGAAAGCCAATAAAAACACCCGCACCATCATCATACACCGCCCTCTTCATCGCCGGACTTAATGAAGAAGTCCACCTCTTCAAAAGAGCATCAAAATGCTCAACCATTTTTCTTGAACACAAAAAAAAAAAAAAAAAATTTTGTAAATATACCTAATATATTTATGAGAGCCAAAGCTTGTACTAAAAGAAAAGAAAAGGAGTAATTATGAATGAAGATTATGGTACGCACCCCCCTCCTTATATACGAAAACATAATCCGAAATATGGAAATACAGCGTTACCAGCCACGCCAACAAACCGCATGACTCTATGCGGTTTGCACCCCAAACCGCATAGGGTTATGCGGTTTCAGGGGCGGGTTTTCTCGTAACTTTCCTAATTTCGTCTTTCCTAAGCACTACAATCTACATTAGGCTACGACATTCTTTTGTTGCTCCCCACGCAGCAACATTACATTTCGCTTTAGCAAATACGATTCCTACCACAAGTCTAAACATAACATTTTCGACATTCATGCAAGCTCATTTCGCATTTAAAATGAACTTTTTTACAAAAACATTTTCACAATCTAATTCGACATCAAAACATCCCACTCGGGAATCGTTCATCTTTCAAACAAGCTTACCAAACAGGTTCATAACGACAATCAAGTTAAAGTTCAAGCTACAACGACATGTAAACAAAGGTTCATACAATCTTTGTTACACAAGTTCACTCAGGATGACGACGACGATACTCGTCAAACTCACGTCGAATCTGAGCCGTCTCAGCCCGGCTCTGACACAACTGAGCTGCCTGCTCAGCCCAAGCCATTCTCCACCTGTTAGCTATCCGCCATAGCTTCTTATGAGCTTCCTTAGCCACCTGCAATACACAACACATAAACATTTCACATTCTTCTCCATTTTGCCTTAATTTCACTCAAATTAAGTCAAACTTCGGGGGGAAATTTCAAAACAAAAGCAGTCAACCCCACTTTGCCTTAATTTCACTTAAATTAAGACAAACTCGAGGGGGTAACACAAAAACACGACTCTCACAAGTTTGATCATCACTATCACTCATACCTCGATCAAACTGGGGGCTCACTCACATATACAAAAACAAAGATACATACCTTCTTCACCTTGCCCGTCCAGCTGTCCATGCCCGCGTCAGTAGTCACTGGCAAATACGTCGGCAAAGTGAAGGTACGACGAACACCCGACTCGTCATACTCAACGGTGGTAGGAAAGTCGCCAGGCTGCTCCGCCATCTCGGGATCAAACAACTACAAAAAGCACACGTCATGCACACGTCAGGGAAATTTTTCCCAAAAATTACCTTACGCACCCTTAAAAGAAGCAAGTATACCTCAATCGGCCCACAAGCAAGCCGAGACTGAGCAAACTGGCCATAATCTTCCCCAGGACAGAGAAGACTCACCGACTCTCCTTCCCCGTACAACGCCATCCGATCCTGAGCGGAAACCCCTCGCTCAAACAGGACCCTCGGCGGATCCTTAGACACCACTGGAGCTGGCCACCCTGCCTGAAAGACCAAACGCTCTCCAAGGTACCAAACCGGCCCATACGGCGTCGCCAAGTACAGACGCTGGGTGTCACGCAATGCAAACCGCGCCCCGATGCCTTCCGGAATGCCCGCATACTGGCCCCACGGGAACGGCACGAACTACAAACAAGAAGAAACACTCATAAGCACAATCATTTTAAGTACACCCTATCTAAAATGGTTCAAACACTCATAAATACAATCATTTTAAGTACACTCTATTTAAAATGGTTCAAACACAAACCTGATCAAACTGCATCTGGTTCAGAAGCACCCGAACCTCGTCATACGACCAGTCAAAAGCCGCACGGTTGCACGTGCCCCAAGTACGCACCGCCGGATACACCCGCGGAATCGTCACAGCATGCGGAGGCAGCAGAAAAGGGAAGTGACTGAAGATCCACGACTGCACATACAAAAACACATTACAAGACAACAAAGACGAATAACAATGCATCTAAAACAAAAACAAAATCAATACATACCTCCATCACAAAACCAAGCGAGACTAAGGATAGTATCGATCCTCCGTTCATGACCCGCGGCCTCACCGCGTCCATGCAGAATCGAATGCACAAGCCCAAGGATGGCGACACCCAGTCAAGTGTCCCGATCGCACCCCAGTCTATGAGATGCATCAGGACCGACGTCGTCGCCCTCTCACCCTTAACGCCGAAGTACACGGCGCTAACGAACCACCACAACCACAAACGAGCGCTCCGCCGTCTACCCACTCGGAGGGGCCTCGCTCGGTCTTCCCCTCAAAATACTCCAAGATGAAGCTAGTCTTGATCACATAAGGTGGGTTACCCTCGTACTCCACCTCTAAACCACCGCCGATCGCGGCAGTCACCACCTCGTCCTCAATGGACGGCGTAAATCCAAAGCTCATATCACGGTCCCCGAATCCAAGCCCCGGCCATGACCGCGTGCACTTAACAATATACCTGGCCAAAGCCGGGCATGTGAAACGTCGTCGTGGTATCCCAATACCTGTCAAGGAAGGCCCTGATCAACATCAGGTTCGCCGTCAGCTTCGACCTCGCAATCGCCCTCCAGTGCTCGACTAGAGGACCAGAAGCACTGCGCAACACCCGAGCTTGCGCACCCTCCGAAAGCTTCTTCTCAAAAGCATACATCACGGACGAGACGCCCGAGAAAGTCCTCATCGGACCTTTCCGCCAACCCATCGTCGCCCGATAGGAAACGTGTCTCTCCGGAGCAAGTAGAAGGTCATGGCCATCCCAGCCCTTGGCGAACGCCCTGTTCACACGTGACTTTCGAGGCCTAGAGCTACTCGCCCTAGGCGCAGCCTCCTCGGCCTCCTCCTCAACATCCATTCCAGCCTCTATCTCGTCTACCAGAGCAAGTGCATCCACCTCCTCCTCAGGATCAGGCACAGGGTCACGCCTCGCACGACCCTGACCCCTACCTCGTGACTGACCACGTCTCGTGAGCAGGTCCCGAGGGTCAGCATCCCTCTCACTACGCGAACGCCTCAAACTACTCGAACTAGAGGCTCCCTCAGTCCTCGAGCTAGTACTCTTACGAGATTTTGATCTCGTAACACGACCAGAACCCTCTCCTGCAACCAAACACAACCAATACATACAGCTATAATACATGCAAGCATACAACTTGGCATACACATACACAAATACACAAATAATACACACATAATACATATACATCCTTTAACACATTGCACTATACGCCCTACAGAGCATTTTTAGGCCTAATTCACAATTAAGCCGAAAACCGTTCTCTACACCCCAAAATTACAACTTTATGGTTTCTACGCGCCATAATAGTCCCCAACAATAAACCATTACAAGCAATTGCATTTTGGTCACCCCGATCAAAAACCCCCAATTCGCCTTAATTACTCCGTATAACTACGACTTAAGACGGCGATTTGAAAGCCTTAGCTCGACATTTTCGCAAAACTAACGCTATAGGCATGCTATACACACTATGGGCATCCTACACCGAAGTTTAATTGAAATTCCGGGTCGGAAAAACCGGGCTCGTTTTCGGGCCCGAACCCTAGGTTACACGTTTTCGGGCTTAAGACGGTCCGAATCACAATCAATTCACACATACACGTTCACATAGCATAATGCAACACAATGACGTCAATTTCAAGCATTCAAACGGCAAATTTCAAGCAAAACTCGGGTTTTCATTCAAAACCCGTCTTTTCAACATTTCAAGGCAAAACTAGCTAATTACAACAACAAATAACGCAAAAGCAAGTTAAAATGGAGCATTACTCGATTCCATAGCAAGGCAACGCAAGAAAAATGAGCAAAATCGGTTGAGAAATCGAAAAATGGTGTTTTTAGAGTATGAAAACCGAAAATGATGAATGAGGCAAAGTCACGGTATCCTCGTGCCTTTATAAGCCCCCTACAGCCAGCATGGCAAACCGCATAGCCTTATGCGGTTTGCACCACGAACCGCATAAGGTTATGCGGTTTCTGCCTGTGGTTTTTCTCGGGTTTTTCTCGTTTTACGCCTACTTTTGAATTCCTAACTCATTTTGGCCCTAATACAACTCCAAGTACGTCCCGTGCCTAGGTTAAGGCGTCACCTACAGTCCGCCATACGCGTATATTAAGCATTTAATGTACGGTACAGAAGCAGAAGCACGAACGCTCTTCACGAGCATTACATCATTTTCTCCTCAACGGAAGGCAATCATATGCAATTACGACCACATAGACACTCCTCGGCGAGCCCAAGCACAAGCACACTGCAATATAACCTAACTCCAAGCATTTCACTCTACATAGACGCTCCTCGGCGAGTTCAAGCACAAGCATTACACGGACGCTCTTTCACGAGACCTACACTAACACCTACATGAACACCCCTACTCAATTATACACCTCACGCATACCCAAACATTTTACAAGCACATGCACCCCTGCACTTTAGCCCCTTTTACATTTCAACACATGCAATACGAAGACATTACAAGCAGCAGCACCTGGCATCCGACGATACCACGCATATACAAAGGCACCAACAACGACAGTACAACAAGCACGACGAAGACACTCGGTGCCGGCGAATCTGCCTTATAGCATGCATGGACCGTCACGCCCTTAAACATGTACGCCTCCCCGCTTAGCTTGGGTTCGAAATCCTCGTCTCACCCATGGACACATGCTTGCCCGCTGACTGTATCGAGACTGTAATGGTCCGGATATGGTCGTGGAGTTTGACTAGCGCTCTAGTCCGAGCTCAGTCAAACTGGGGGCTCTGTGGATACCCATATCCGTACCCTCCCAAACAAAACCCTGTGATGTAACACGGACTTTTATTACGCATGCTTTAACGTTGACTTAAACGGTTCTAACTAATGTCGAATTCATTTTGAGTCGTTTGAAATGTTAAAATGATTTAGGTCGCTTTACATCGCTTTAAATAAACGTTCATTTTGTCCATTTGGAGTCTAGCTAGGTCCTTGTCCTGCTTCATTTGGCATGAGTTTCGCATTTGCACTACAATTAGCCCTTTTACATTAACGAGGTCTAATTCAGCATTCCTAAATCCCTAAATTTAGGCCCGGTGGCTAGATCTTCCCTTTAACCTCCTCTTACACAAAATACGACCTCACGTCTTACCTTTTTTCACAAAATCTATGCAAATACACCCTTTTTATTTTTTCGGGTCTCGGGCCCGAAACCGAGCCCAAACCCAGCCTTTGGCCCGCACTCCAAAGCCCTGAACATCAAAATATCTCAGAAATATCCTAGGCCTTTTCCTTGACGTACAAGCAAGGATTATACTAAATCTTTTCGAGATATAATCAAACCGGAACTAGGAAACTACGCAAAAAACCACACCTTCAAACCGCATAGTCTTATGCGGTTTGGGGTGGCAACCGCATAAGCCTATGCGGTTTGCCTGGGCAACCGCATAAGGCTATGCGGTTTCTTGGCTTGTTTTTATCCCCGGATTTCCTAATTTCTCCGAGGTTTTTAGTATATATACACCCCTATACCTGACCTCGAAAAACACAATTCACAACCATCTTTCACAGCAAACACACTACAAAACTCTCTCAAAGCCTCAAGCACTCAAATCCTTGAGTTCAACACACCATCCCGTGTTGAATTCATCCTCCTTTTAAGTTCAAGAAGCGAAGCTCGCCTCAGATCTGGCGTCGGGACAAGGTAGGTACCGATCCCCTTGGACCAAAGCTTTTTCTTATTTTCTATGGACTAACAAAGGGGACTACACTCTAGCGCCCCCCTCCCCCCCCCCCCCCCCCCCTCATAAAATGAACCAATGGACAATTGAACTTTATTTTATTTGCATGCATCTTGCACCTTCTTATTTTGCATTAAAATCAACTTAAACAATTAATTCGACCTTTAACTGAACCGTCTTCGTTAACAAGTTAAACATGCTAAACTGAGGGTTTTAATCAATCTTTTTGCATCTGCATCTGCATTCTTTTACAACTTTATCGCACTTGTACGTAGCGATAACATTAGCTCAATTATCATCTTACTTGGATTGTTCTAGGTCAGTAGAGGCTATTTTTACATAGGCTTTTCTAAAAGGTTTTCATAAATCATTAATTGAATTAACTCTTTTTCTAGAGTACCCTCACCCCGAATCCAATCTGGTTTCACAAGCCTTAGATCTAGGGGTGTCGGCGTGCTCCAAAATCTAAGACATGTATTTAGCTTAGAACATGGTAGCAGGTTCCTAATTTTCGCGATAATTAGGTGGCGACTCCAAACAGTTCTAAAAGGTTTTTCTAACTTAATCTTTTTAACTTAATCCGCCCTTAAGCAAGACGCCGAGTTGGGTCCCTCGTCTCGATTCCCGGGTTCCACAACAAGACAAGCAAAACTTTTGCATATTGAAATAATCACGTTTCAAAATTCCCTCAACTTCGAAATAAACACTTTTCGAAATTCCGGGTCAAGCCAAATAGTCTTTCACTATTTCGATTTGACCCACTAAGCACTCTTTACAAGTCACTCGGGAATAATATCACATTCCCAAATCTTGTCAAAGTACAAATAGACTACATGGGCCTTGGCCATCGTAACCTATTTATCTCAAAGCATTTTCATAAAGCGAATTGAAACCCAAGAATCTCGTCACATTCTTGGAAATTTTTCATTCTAAGCGGTCCGTGGCCCTTCACATTTTGAAATTACATTTTTCAAAATTTCCGTGTCAAGTCAACTAGTCTGTACCTAGTTCGATTCGACCCGATCACAAATCTTTGCAACCGTCCGGGAATAATCACTACATTCCCGAGACCTTACAAAAACGTCAATGGACTACATGACTCGCGGTCATCGTATGCCAACTTCTAGCAAAACACTTTCACCAATCCAAACCCAAGAATTACACAATATTCTTGTCAAACTTTATGCGGCCCGCGGCCTTCTTGACTTTTCAAATAAAGCACTTTGAAAATCACATTGGGCCAAACGACCCACAGTCGGCCCGATTCAACTAACATCATCCTTCACAAGGAAGCAAAACCCGAGAATGGCCAAGCCCAATCTCGTAGTCTTCTCATTTGTTCAAATGGCTCAGAACCATCTCGACCCAATTCCTCTTAAGCAAAAAGCACGTGGACAAACACACCTGTCCACATCCCACCTTAACATCTTCGACCCAACTAGCTTATCGCTAACACGGGTTCACTCCAAGCAATTCTATCGCAATCCTACTAAAGGCCCACGACGACATGCCGTTAACATGGGCCAATCGGATTCAATGAAAGCTCTTTAAACATCGAGTCAGAAACGTGTCAATGTGTCTCTAGCTCAAACACGTTCCAAACATTTTGTCAAAACACGACAAATTGTTTTCACAGAATCCTCATCACATTTTTGAAATAACCGTTTTCAAAAATCCTTCCTTCAAATCGAGTGACCCACAGTCATGATGGTTTGACCCACATAAGCAATCTCTTCAAAGCATCCAAGAATAATCACTTTATTCCTGTGACATTTCCAAAACGTAAATGAACTACATGACTCGCGGTCATTGTAACCCATTTATTACAAAGCATTTTCAAACCCGAGAGTGGTAACTCATTCTCGTGGACCTCTTCTCAAAAGCAAATCAAGCGGCTCATGGCCTTTTAACATCTCTTTCGAAATAAGCACTTTTCGAAATCTACGGTTCAAATGGCCTACCGCCATTTTAATCCAAACATTTCTCTTTCACGAAACAACACAACCCGGGAATGAACTAGCATCATCCCACAGTTTCTTCACGGTTAGACCAAGTGGCTCATAGTCACTTCAATCTAACCCTTCTTCAAACAAAGTGCATAAAAACGAGCATAACCGTCTTCATCGCATTTTCAAACATCTTCGATTCAATAGCCTATCGCTACTCCGAATCGACTCACATTTTCATCGTAATCCAACAACAAGCCCATAGCGACACACCGTTAACACGGGCTTATCGGGTTCGATCTCAAAACACCTTTTGCATCGAGCCAAAATGTGACAACGCATTTCTGCTCAACAAAACATCCCGCTTTTGTCAAAAAAAAAACTTTTGCAAAATCAAAGTCGAATCTACGTATACGTGAACCGAGTATCAACGCAAGCATCAACCACATTTGAGACATGCGCGTCTCGAGCATCTAGCAAAGCATCCATCAAGGCACCAATGACAGTCTCGCGGACCACATTAAGCGGCTTGCAATGTTTTCAATACGGGTCGAGTCTTAAGCATCGAGTCAATCTCTGTCAGTCTAGGACAATCGAGTCTTTGACGTACGACATTTTAACAAATCGATAAAGGAATAAGTTTGCCCACAACTCAGCTTCTTTTTCTTACACAGAATTCATTCTGCACCGACATACATTGCATCCTAGGAGTAGTCATCCAAAGGAGGTCTGGACCGGATACAAAGGTCAAAGACAACAACAATACAAGACACAAAAACAAGAAGGCTTCCGACGACTAAACACCTAAGGTCTGGTAGTTAGCTTGTGATCTACTACTCCGCTGCTTTTGGAGGAGGATCCATTAATTTGGAGCTCCATAGTGATCATGAATTTGATCATGACCAGAGGTACGAGTATTCCTGGATCGCCATCCGCGTACTCGATCTCATGCCTAATAAGCAAACGAACTTGTCAGAGGGGTCTGGTGTGATAGACATACGATTACAAGCGACCACCGAACCGCAAGGTCTAGCAAAGTGAAACCACAAGCCCAAGCCATAAAGGGTGTGACATATTGTCAAATACAAACGAGAATAAAGAAGGCAAAAAAAAGAGAAAAGCAAAAAAAGTTTCGAAGCTCTGAAGCAAGGGACAAAGCAAAATGCAAAAAAAGCCTAAAAAGCCCTCTAGCAAGTGGCGAAGCGAGAAACATCGAAGCCCACAAACATGTGGCAAGGTCTTTGTAAGTCCAAATCGAAGACCAAGCAGTAGCAACAAGCGGCCTAGATCAACTAAGGAGAACCTACCCTTAGGATGCAATGTATAGAGGTTAAACACATAACACAACTCTCGGACCGGCACGTCCTTAAACATGCACCTTTTTTACAAACACAATTCTACGGACTGGCATGTCCTTAAACGTGCACTTTCTTTTACAAAACACACTCTTGGGCCGGCATGCCCTTAAACGTGCACCTTTTACAAATACATTCTACAGGCCGGCATGTCCTTAAACATGCACATTCTCCACAAAAAAGCAAACACATTTCACGGACCGGCATGTCCTTAAACATGCACCTTTTTCACAAACACAATTCTACGGACCGGCATGTCCTTAAACATGTACCTTTTTTTTTTTACAAAACACAATTCTACGGGCCGGCATGCCCTTAAACATGCACCCTTTACAAACACAACTCTGCGCCGGCATGCCCCTAAACATGCACTTGCAAACTTTATACCAAAAAAAAAGCAAACACAACTCTTGGGCCGGCATGCCCTTAAACATGCACCACCCGAACTACGCTGGTTTGATTCCACAATCGTGGATACGTAGGCCGCCCACCTGAGCTCAACCAACCCTTTACAAAAATCCACAAAACATTCTTCCGTTTAAAGCTCATTAAGCTAAGGACGTGTCCACATCAAAATCACAACCCAAAAAGCAAGTCGTTCCTTTATCGAGGCATCTAAAAACGAATACGTCGAGGCAAAGTTGTCCTAGACCTAGGAGTAGTACTCTGCTTTTTAGTCTAACTCTGTTTTGCAGGAATAACAAAGATCCTCATCAAGACAAGCAAACACCACTGGGGGCTCTAACAACGCACGTGTTCCCAAATGTGAGATTCATGCAACCGTCGAGTCTCGAGTCACGCATATGATTCGTCTTTGTCTTTCAAAGTTTTCGACATCCCAAGAATTCCATAAACATCGATTCACACATCGAGTCAACTCTCTTCCAATCAACAAGCAATTTTGGCATCAAGAACAATTTGGCGACATTCAAACCGCCCTTTTTCAAAACTTTTCAGTTTTCAAAACGCTTTCACGGGCCGGCATGCCCTTAAACATGCACGAGGCAACACGTCCTTCAAACAGCTCGTCATCTTTTTCAAAAACATTTTTCAAAAATTAACTCAACACTCGGATTAATACATTTTGAACAAAAGCATTTTCAAAAACACTTTGCATTTTCGAACGACTCTTTTTTGAAAAACACATTTCAGAAATAGTCTTTTCTTGAGCACTAACCATGCAGGTACAATGCAAAAGGCAAAGTTGACAAAGAGCTTGACATGAGTAAGCATCCATGACGCTTAAAACGCAGTCAAATGCAACGACTACACACAACAGTACAAGACACACTCTACCTAGAGCTACTGGAAACACCCTACTCAAAACACTACAAGATGCACCATATTCAACCAGAAACAACCAATACAACCGCAGTCACTCAAGCTTCACAAACACAACTTAACCCATTCTCCTCCCACCTACGAAACAAAGGCAAAATACAAATCCCCGTCAAACGGAAGCACACCTACGATATCTAAATTGACACCCCTACTTACCTAAGCTAGGAACCCCTTCCTAAGCGGGTAAGCTACATCACAATAACCAACTACAAAACCGACAGTCAACCTAAGCACCATAATACAACATACTCACCCACAAAAACAACAATTAGCCCATGCACCACAAACGCGACATACGATTACTCACCCACAAAAACAAGGGGCTAGCACCTCACCTTAGATCACATGCAAACACGACAAAATAGATGTTCCTCGCAAACATCCCAAAAGCAAAAGCCCTACCTCGATAGGCCCACAAACAAACCGATCAGCAAAAGCCCTACCTCGATAGGCTCACAAACAAATTTTCATTACTAACACCCTAAAACAACAAAAACAAAAGCCCTACTTCAATAGGCCAACAAAAAGATGTTTTCACGAACATCCCAGAACTCCACAATAACAAGACACAAGCAGAAGCCCTATTTTAATAGGCCCGCAACCAGACATCTCTAAACAAAAATCTCGCGATCATCATCCGAACAGGAGCTTGCACGACGGACCGACATGTCCTTAAACATGTACGACGGACCAACATGTCCTTAAACATGTACGACGGACCAACATGTCCTTAAATATACACGACGGACAGACATGTCCTTAATCCATGAGCATAGATACCCATGCATCCTTACAAAAAGTATAACCGGCATTCAATACGAAACGACACGTTTGAGACTTAGGCAAGTCAAAGGCATAGTCATCACAAAATTTGTCTCAAAACCCAAAAGGCTCAGAAGCGACGTTCAACACAAAATGACACGCCCGACACCTAACAGGGTCAAAGGCAAAGTCAACACAAAAACGACACGCTCGTCAAGGGCACAGTCGACACAACATTTTCTCAAAAGATATCAAAAATACATTCAACACAAAACAATACACAAACAACAACAAAACACAAAAGCAAAATCAAAAAGCAAGAATACAGCTCAATCCACAGGCTACATTCAAAAGTAAAGACACACACGCAGCCACCACAAGTTTGACTAACGTTTTAACATCAAAAACTAACTCAAACTGGGGGCTAACTTTAAAAGCAAACACCGCAAGTTTGACTAAAGTTTTAACATCAAAAACTAACTCAAACTGGGGGCTAACTTTAAAAGCAAAACCACAAAGTTTTTTCCTCCAGACAAAGACAAACATTCACTTCGCTCAGCGCTCTCTGCATCAGCCGTTAACCTTTTCACATACAAGCACACGAAACACCCGCAAGGTTTAAACTTTCAAAATGCAACACGCAAAAGCATTCCCTTCACATGAGGATGCGTCCTAGCATACATCCCAAACGGATATACAAACACAAAACGTCATACAAAGAAACAAAAACACAAACAATTACCTCCCAAGCAGACATACGCCTACAAAAACAATAAGCAACCGCAACAAATTAAACGTTCCAAACACGCACATGCACTTTAAAAATCAACAGAACGCGAGCACCAAAAGGCAAATCCCGAACATGAGGTTCAAACGAGAAAACAAGCTCTCTCCACGACAAGACATTTAACAAAAAGCACTAGCAGAGCTAATTCAAAACTAGTTTCAGTTCAACTTTCTCCCGAAGGCAAGACAAGCTATACATCTGATAGCACAAACCAACATAACATAAACAAACGCACCACACAATCACACTACAACATGAACAAATCACCTCACACAGAAACGGTTTAGCAAAACCTCAAATTGCCTCACACAAAAACGGTTTAGCAACACCTCAAACTGCCTCACATAAAAACGGTTTAGCAACACCTCAAACTGCCTCACGCAAAAACGGTTTAGCAACACCCCAAAACTGCCTCACGCAAAAACGGTTTAGCAACACCTCAAACTGCCTCACGCGAAAAACGGTTTAGCAACACCTTAAACTGCCTCACGCAAAAACGGTTTAACAGCATGTCAAACTGCCTCACGCAGAAACGGTTCAATAATACCTTACACTGCTGCACGCAAAAACAGGTTTTACAATACCTTAAAGCCGCCTCATGCAAAACATTGGGCATCACCTTCAAAACGGTAAGTACGCATACACAAACACAAACATAAGCACTAGCATAATTGCGGAAACGACTGAACACTCCGACACGAGAAAAACACGCATCTTAAGACATAAACACAAGCATTCGACAACAGGATCAAGCACTAGACATTCAAACGTAAAGCATAATCAAGAACGCTAAAAAACATGAGACAATCATATACACTCTTTACGAGTCAAAACACATACACTCTTTACGAGTCAAAACACATACACTTTTTACAAGTCAGGAAAAATAAACTCCCTACAATTAGACAAAAACACTCTTTACGAGTCAAAGCACATACACTGTTTACGAGTCAAGACGAAAACACTCTTTCACAAAGTCGTGACAATATACACTCTTCACGAGTTAAGACAATATACTCTTTGCAAGTCAAATCAGAACACTCTTCACGAGTCAAGACAAATATACACTCTTCACGAGTTAAAACAAAAATACTCTTCACAAATCTAAACACATACACTCTTTACGAGTCAAAACACATACATTCTGCACAAACCGAAATCAAATACACTCTTTCACGAGTCAGAACAACATACACTCTTCACGAGTCAAGACATATCCTCTCTTTCACAAATAAAAAGCACGTACACTCTTTACGAGTTAAGACAAATATACACTCTTCACGAGTCAAAACAAAAACGCTCTTTACAAATCAAATTACATACACTCTTTACGAGTTAAAACATTTACACCCTCTTTACGAACCAAGGCAAAATGCTATTTCATGAATCAAAACACTCTTATACGAGTCAGCGACACTCCTCCACGAGTCGGAAGCAAGTACATACTCATTAAAAACAAGTCGAGCACCTAAGCATTTACACTTTTGACAAATCAAACACCTAAAACATTTACACTTTTTACAAGTCAAACACCCTAAACATCTACACTCTTTAACGAGTCAAACACCTAAAGCACATGCCTCTTCACGAGTCAAAGCAAACACTCTTTACGAGTCAAAACACACACACTCTTTACGAATCAAGACAAATACACTCTTTAACAAGTCAAACACCTAAGACACATGCCTCTTTTACGAGACAAACATTATACACGAAACCTCTTCTACGAGTCAAAACACCAAACACATGTCTCTTTTACGAGTCAAACACGAGCCTCTGTCACGAGTCAAACACTGTACACGAGCCTCTCTCACGAGTCAAGCACTATACACAAGCCTCTTTTACGAGTCAAACACCAAACACGTACCTCTTTTACGAGCCAAACACCAAACACGAGCCTCTTTTACGAGTCAAACACCTTAAACACGTACCTCTTTTACTAATCAAACACTATACACGAGCCTCTCTCACGAGTCAAACACTATACACAAGCCTCTTTTACGAGTCAAGCATCTAAACACATGCACTATTTTACGAGTCAAAAGCAATTACGCACTTTTATGAGCCAAACATCGAGCATTTGCACATGAGCGCCAAGGCATAGACACTCTTTTACGAGTCAAACACGTACACTCCCTTACGAGTTAAACACATAAATACGTACCCTCTTTTGCAAATCATACGTCCAAGCATTACACTCTCTACGAGATAATATCAAAACACAAGCACTCATACATGAACACAAGCACGCATACATGAGCACAAGCACGCGAGCGAGCGTTCACACGACACAAGGTTCGGCTAGACTACAAAGCGCCATAAAAAAAAAGCATCCGACATCAGTAGACGGCTCAAAGACACCAGACGTCAACAGGCAGGCACGCCTTTAAACATGCGCGGACCGTCATGTCCTAAAACATGTTGTCCCGCCCCGCATTTCCCGGCACTAAGTCTTTGTCTCTCCCTCGAGACACATGCTTAGCGCCGCCAGGTGGTATCGAGACTGTAATGGTCCGGATACTATCATTAAGTTTGACTAGCGCTTTAGTCCAAGCTCAGTCAAACTGGGGGCTCTGTAGATACCCGTATCCGTACCCCCCAAATACAAACCCTGTGATGAAATGGACTTTTCACAAAAAGCATGTTTTTAACGTAATGTCAAAACGGTACATTTTGTCGAAAACATTTTAAGTCCTTTAACGCATAAATGATTTATTTGCATGTCGTGTAAAATGAGTATTCGTTTAGTCATTTTATTTAAGCCGACCCAACACAAAAACAAGCTTTTTCCCACACAAGAAAAGCCCACAAAAGCACCTAAGCACGCCTCCCGAGGCGTCAGACGCTCAAACCGAGCACACGTTTAAACACATTTCACAAAAACAATTCAATATAAGACAAAAACACTTTTCGGCCCGAGACCCAAAAAAGCCCACAAAAGCACCCGAGCACACCTCCCGAGGTGTCAGACGCTCAAGCCGAGCTCACGTCTAAACACATTCCACAAAAACAATTCAATACAAGACAAAAACATTTTTCGGCCCGAGACCCGAAAAAAGCACGAAACACGAAATACGAAACACGAAACACGAAACTGACCCAACATATCCTCGACAAAAGCCTGCAGCATGCCATCATTTCACTCATGTACGTATGCACATACGCAAGGCAAAATACGTCACAAAAGCGGTGGAGAAAGGCCCTAAAATCGCCTGTTAACAGGCGATTAAAGGAAAAATCGCCTGTTAACTGGCGATTTAAAGTTTAATCGTCAGTTAACAGGCGATTTTCCCTTTAATCGCCCGTTAACAGGCAATTTTAGGTGTCCCTGGCACTTTGGCGGCTCGAAATCCCTATATATACACCCCCTTATTCAACCATTTCAAACCATGAATTATTATCACTCTCTTCTCTATCTATACATTCACACTCGACTCGACTCATACGGGTTCCTGACCCGACCCGGTATTGGCATTGCGAATCCGTATTCGTAATACGGTTGTAGCGATTCGAATATCTAATCCGTCTTAAATCTCGCCAACATCGCATAAGCAACGACACAATTAACAATGAACAAACGGACACCACTTTACATTATGTAAATTCTCATTTACGCATTAAACGGCTAAACATGATTTCGACAAAACTTGTACTGTCTTCATTTGTCTTAAAGCATGCAAAACTGAGGGTTTTAAACAAACTTTTACATACACATGAGTCGGAAAATAGTATTTAAATGATTATTCAAACAATGAATTATCGTTTTGTGCACATTTCCTATAGCAACCCGTCATAGCTTTGACGTATACATTTGCTTTTACGCATATTTATCGAGTCACATATCGCACTTGTACGTAGCGGTCTGCATTTGCTCAAACATCGAATTATACACTGTTTTCAAGCTAGTAATGGCTACTTTTACGTAGGCTTTTCGATTACAGTTTTTCATAACGCATTTTGACAAACTTTCGGAGAGTACCCTCACCCTGAATCCGCTCTGGTTTCACAATTGCCTTAGACGGATAGGTATCGACGCACCTTGAACTCTAAGATTCGCGTCTTGAGACAAGCTAGACTCGAGACAAGCTAGACTCTGGACTATCCTAAGGACACTTACCTAAGAGTGATGACCCATAAAGAAACCTCATTTTGCATTTTAAAACATTTAACTTGAATTCGACATAGTTAGTACTGTTTAAGTCAACGTAAAAGCATGCAATAAAAGTCCATTGTCACATCACTGGGTTTTTGGCGGGAGGTACGGATGTGGGTATCCACACGGTTGAATCGAGACGCGAGACAAGCTAGACTCTAAATTAACCAAATGACATTTATTTAAGCGTGATGACACATTTCGACTCATTTTGACATTTAAACGACTTATTGAAATTCGACATAGTTAGTACCGTCTAAGTCAGTGTTAAAGCATGCATATTAAAAGTCCGTTACATCACAAGGCTTGTTTTGGGAGGGTACAAATACGGGTATCCACAAGAAGTATCTCTCATCCAACCATACTCAAACGTTTATAGTAAAGTCTTGGTTTCACGTTAAATTTCCTCGACTAACCTATATTAATTAGAACTAAATCCTCAAGGACCAAGGTTTCAATGATAAGTGCTTTCGAAGATAGAATTTCTTAAAGTAGAACTTTCTCAAAATACAAACAATATTTTTGTATAAAAGAACGAAAAGGTTGTTTTTAAAATATTTAAGTACATTAAAGCTATTTAAAATAAGCGTCGAAAAACTCGAGTAATTTATATTCGTTAAATAAATAGTTATGTAAAATTTATTTTAAAGGAATTAATAGTTTCGTTAAATATTTTCGTTTAAGATTACGTTCAAGAGTTACTTTGACGATTACTTTAAAGGAACTTAGTAGTTATGCTAAATTTATTTGAATTAAATACTACTGCAATGTATGCATTTTATGATATTAAAATGTTTGGTTATTAAGATAAAATAAAAATATAGTAAAAGTAGAAGATTTTTTGTATTGTTGGGGCACTTTTACTTTATAAGATGATCAGTTAGATAACATGTTGTAATAGATGAAATACTTTAACGATAATTTAGTTTTATTTATCACTCTTATAGAGCATTAAATGCTTTTGCATATGTGTTGATAAAGTCACCTAGATTTTAATGTAATACCATCAGTTAAAATGCAAACTCTAATACGGCCATTGACCAGGAACGTTTCCAGGCGGGTAATACTCACATACTGCCAAAGCCTCGAGCATCTTACAAAATGTGAAAGCACACCCAACACTCACTGTATCCCTCCAAACAACTTGTGTATAGTGACTACAATCCTGCCCTTTTTTACAAGTATTGTTATGATAGTTATAGTTCATACTTTCCTGGACCCAGTACAGCGCATTCCAATAAGGAGTTCCGGCTGGGTATAAGAGTGTATTTTCACCGTATGGCCCGCCTGATTTGGGAAAATATTCAACCGTTGACCAGTTACATACCCTTTTTGTGAAGTTCTCTGCGAATAATGCTAAGGTGTTGCTCCATTTTAGTGGTTGGACCCCTACCTTGGCTCGCGCTTCGTTTTGTGGGTCAAGGAGTTGTTTTCGGTCGAGGTCCCTTTCGTCCTCGTGGTTTTCGGCATGGCATGTGAGATTTATGGTTGATATAATCAATGCGATGAGTACAAAAATATATATGTGCCTCATTTTGATAGATCTCTTTAGTTTGTATTATGATATAAAAAAAATGTCGCTTTGGCAAATGGATGAATAGTCATTTGTATATATAGTCATCTAGTTTGTGCACAATTTTTTAACATGCTAAAACAATAAATTTTGTAATTAATTTTTGGTAAGTTAATTATCTTATGTTTTAATAGTATTTTTACATTAATTAATTATTTTTAGGTTATATTTTTCATTATCATACCTAACTTTATTACCTATGAAAATCAATGGTATGCTCATTAAAATATAATTAACTTGTACATTGAATATATAATATAATTATTTTGACATATATTTATCATATTTATGAATTTAGTTTCAGCATATTATAATAGTTTTATATTGATTTATTAATATATGTTGTCTATTGTGATAAAATACATGTCCAATAATAACTTACTAATCAAAATTAAATGCTTAATTGTTGTTAATATGAGAATGTATTTTTGTAACTTGGGGATCTCCGAAGATTATATTTTCTTGGTTTTTGTAATTCTTGGGTGGCTACTCTAGCCGTAACAACCCGACTTTTCGTGACTTAATTAAACAAGGCAGAAATATTAATTAAGTACTTTATATATATATATATATATATATATATATATATATATATATATATATATATATATATATATATATATAACAAAATCAGATGTTATCGTATTACAACTCAAAATACATAATCAGAGTTATAGATAAACATGGTCATTAAATTACAATCTCTCGAAATACAAAAGTAGACCTTCAATCCCCTGGTGCTCATTGTCAATTAACCTCGGGGTACATACGGTAACTTTCCGTCATACTCGATTTCACCCCGCACACGCTAAGCCATATAAACCTATAGCGGTAAACATATAGCATTTAAAGACTTAATAAGTCATAAATAAGCATGTGATTTAAAGCGATAAATCATATAAAACATGATATACAGTTATAATGCAATTAACAAGTAAATTCATATCAATAGTATAATAAGCATTCAGCAGGATTACGGCGCGATATCAGATCACAAATTATTAGACAATACAATATCAATCACATCATGCAGACTCGATCATTTCAGAAATTTGTGGTCTTTAGTTTTCAAAGATGTTTCGACTCACTTTCATTTAATCACAAAACACATACTGCTTATGAGCCTGACCACTGAGTAGGCCTTTGTACTCTGATCGCTTGCATCTCACTAAAATAGTGCAGCGACTTACTTGACTCGTAAACCACGCCGAATACTAGACTACTTGCATCTCATCTTCTAGTGTTCGAAATGATTCGAGCTTCTATTATAATCCCGTTAAGTGATCTTTACGCAGGGCAGGAGCGAATGCTAGCGTCTCGCCCACTAAGAACGAAACACGGCAAGGAGACAAAACCGCAGGATGACAATCGCAATAAGGCTGCGGTGGCCCTGATACCTCTACCGAAATAGGGGGATCAACCCTAGTCTAATATGCATATTCTAATATTCACTTTAACAATGGGCTATGCTATTAACAAATACAAGGGCTAAATTCGAATCAAACCGACAAAATTCGACCTAAAACCCTAGAAAACGGTTTTTCAAGCTAAAACCGACTCAAACTAACTTCAAAACACGAAAAACCAAGTGAGTTGAGTACGTACTTGGTCCATAACGAATTCTAGGAGTCGGAACGGAAGGTTTTGGTCTAGAAAATCGCCGGATTAAATTTTGGTGTTTTCGATTTTGTTTTTGTTTTGAAACGAAATAACCCTCGCTCTCTCTCCTTCTCTCGCGTTTTTAAGCTGAAACACCAAACAAGTTTTAAATCGCCTGTAAACAGGCGATTTACTTTTAAATAGCTTGTTTACAGGCGATTTTTCTTTTGTTTATGGGATTTCATTTTGTTTGGGCTGAGTTTCTCGGCCCATCACACTTCTAACCCATTTTTCTTTTCACTACATTGCAATTCAACCCGTTCACAAAAACACGTCACCTCTTTTTACGAGTCGTTCACAAAAACACGTCACCTCTTTTTACGAGTCGCTCACAAAAAACAGTCACCTCTTTTACGAGTCGCCCACAAAAAACAGTCACCTCTTTTACGAGTCGCCCACAAAAAACAGTCACCTTTTTTACGAGTCTTTAACAAAAACTGTCACCTCTTTTACGAGTCTTTAACAAAAATGGCTCTGATACCAAAATGGAGCCCAGGTATGAAAAGCGTGGTAAAGAAAGAAAAACAGTTTAAAGTGATGAAACTAGAAGAACAAATTTGAAAACAATTTATGATTTTATTTAATTTTTGAAATTTACAGAATTAAATAAGTTTGTAAATAAATCTTACAATGAATACAGTAGGATTGATGAATACAGTAGGAAGGGAGATCTGGAGATCTTTTCTATTGACTAACTTATATTTTTGTGATTTTTGTGAATTTTGTTGAAAATGGAGCCCAGGTATGAAAAGCGTGGTAAAGAAAGAAAAACAGTTTAAAGTGATGAAACTAGAAGAACAAATTTGAAAACAATTTATGATTTTATTTAATTTTTGAAAATTACAGAATTAAATAAGTTTGTAAATAAATCTTACAATGAATACAGTAGGATTGATGAATACAGTAGGAAGGGAGATCTAGAGATCTTTTCTATTGACTAACTTATATTTTTGTGATTTTTGTGAATTTTGTAAACTGCTTAAGAATGCTAAAATTGTTCGATGCTTGAATGAGTTCTTAGGGGCTCTTTATATAGGAAAGCTTGAGTGTCTTCTATGATTGTTGCTGATGAGTGCTGCTGATTTCTTATTTGCAGGTGAATTTCGTCCGTTCCTTTTCGTAGTGGCTACAGGAGCAAATGAATTACGTTCGTTGCTTTTGAGTAGTGGCTACAGGAGCTTGTCGATTGAGTGGTCTTGATGATTGAAGCTACTTTAAATGAGGATCGTTCTTTTGAAGGTAGTGCTGGTATGCTATTTCAGCGATGCTTGGATTCGTATCTAATGCTGTATTATACCTAATCTTATACTATATACATACTGACCCATAACATATACAAATTTAGATTTACATGGACTCGTACAAACTCAAATGGACCTGTAAAAACTAAAATACATAGATTCTAATTTATATGACTCATAGGATGAATAGTAAAAAGTCAATTTTTACTGTTCATTTATAAGTATTTGTACAAACGTATTTATACTGACCCGTAGTAAATTTTTTTTTTTTTTTTTTTTTTTTTTTTTTTTTTTTTTGAATTAGACATCATTGGGATCCTGGGCAAATGGACCGCCATAGATATCTGATGTTGGTGAAGAAGGGGCGGATGAACCGGATTCTTCGGAGGACTTGTTTTGAATAATTTGAAGTAATTTCTGAGCAATTGATGGATCTTCCATCATTTCTTTGATAGCTTGACGATGAAGGTTACTAATTTTAGTTTTTGATTGGGAGCGAGCAGAAATTTGAGCTTTTGAGGGTTGTTATGACCAGATTTTACGCTACCCAGAATTGGCAGTTCTGGATAGACACTGTAAATACGGTACAGGGCAGGAAAGAAGAGCAATAGCAGTTTTAGCCCAGAACAGGTCAGAAAAGGCATGGCAGTTATGGTCAGCAGAGGTCAACTATGACGGTTACAAAGATCATGGGATAATGGGAGGTATTCAGCTGAGCAGAAATGGAAGTCATGGGAAGTTATCTAACCGCCGAAGATCATGGAAACGTGCCCTAGAAAATAGGAACTGATTTAGCAGCTTGATTTGCCTATATATAGAGGCTCATTTGTACATTTTTGATCATCTTTTTACTCTCATGAGCATACTTAAGCACTAGATAATCACAATACGATAATTACAGTCAGTTCTGTACGAATTACGACAGAAGTGATCATTCTCACAGTTGTACTCTGTAACTCCAATTCTGATATTAATAAAAGTACTCCTGGCTTGGTAGCCCGCAGTTTTCCCCATCTTCTTCTCGGGGCTTCTGCGTCATCAAATCCCTGTGTCCTTAGTTCTGTCCCATATAGCTCAGTTCTGTTCTGTTCCGCAAATAGTACTAGTTGATCCACATTCTTCCATTTTCATTCTTGTTAAGTTTTTACCAAAACAAATTGGCGCCCACCGTGGGGCAACTAGTTTATTAATTTGCGTAACTTTTTCTCACAAAAATCTCACAAAAATCACCTTTTCCATACTCAAATGGCTGATCAGACTTTGGAACAATTGTCCAAGGAGTTACAAGATGCGCAGTCCAAGATTCAGCAAATCTCAGAAGAGAATGCAAGACTGAAGGAGACAGAGTCTGCTCAAGACTAAGTTGGATTCTCGCTAAGGGCGATACTTCAAAGATCAGACCTGGGGCGACCTTGAGTTCTATAATCAAGAGAATAGATTTCTCTAATCTGGACGAGGATGAGGATCTCGAAGACCAACTCCTGGGTGGTGAAGATGAGGAAGAATCATCCGAGAATGCTGACAAAAGGAAGGGCAAGAAGAAGTTCAACTTTACCCTCATGATGATGCAAGAACTCCGAAGTTACATGACAAGGTTGCAAAAATCCCAAGAGTTCCAAAGACCAATAGGAGGCTTCCCAAGAGTGTTATGCAGATTCACCATTCAATGAGGCTATAACCATGCAGGACATCCCAAAGAAGTTCGGTTCCAGGGATGAAATCGTATGATGGTACAGAGATCCACAGGACCACGTTGCTCAAAGACAAGCAGAGGATGTACGGTCCCATCCCCAAAAGAGTACAGAGAAGCTCGCATGTGCAAAGGCTTTGGTTCTACTCTTCTTTGGGCGGCTCTGCCGATGGTTTGTCAATATTCCTAATGGTACTATTAAATCGTTTGCTAATCTTGTGAATGTCTTTGTTGCCCGGTTGCTAGCAGCAGGAAGTTAGAGAAGCAACAAGTGATCTGCATGCACTGTATGTAAGAAAGATGAATCCTCACGAGACTATCTCCAGAGATTCAACAAGGAGAAGATCTCCATCCCCAATCGTGACGTTGCAACCGCTATCCAGGCTTATAGGCAAGGTTTGGTGGTCAACCGAGCTTTATCGTGAACTAACCAAGTATCCTTGTGTTACTTTTGAAGATGTGCGAGCAAAGACCTTGGCCCAAATTAGACTTGAAGAGGATGCTTTCGATCGGCAGGGCGCCTGGGTATGAGAAGGTGAACAGGAAGTCTGATAGTGGACGCACCCAGAGCAGGCCAGCACCATACAGCAGGCCACCCAGAACACAAGTGCATGCCGTCAGTTCTGAGACAGTCAATTCTGATGACTCCCTTGATATCAGCAGTCTCGGTGTGGAGGTTCCACAGTTAATAGCAAAGTTGGAAAGCTTTGGGAATGCTGCAAGATGGCCCAAGAGGAATGATAATCCAAATCCAAACAGAAATCCAAACAAGTATTGTGAGTACCATGGAGACATCGGCCACAGCACAGAAGACTGCTATGCCTTCAAGAAGGAGATATCCTACCAGCTCAGAACTGGACGTCTGAAGGACATCATCAGACCAGTCCAGAGGAATCAGGCCAGAACTGAAAGCGCCAGATCCCAGGATTCCAGGGGACAGGAGTCAGAAAAGCCGCCAAATCCTCCACCCTACACACATGAGGTAAAATTTATTAATGGTGGTTCTGACATTTGTGGCTTGACCTATTCTGCAGCCAAGAGGATAGCAAAGCAAGAGAAGATACAACCACCAACCAGAGTAGAGAAGAATTGGGAAGTTGTCACTTTTGATCATGAAGATTGTGAGGGTATCCCAGTTCTGCACCATGATAGCCTGGTGATCAAGTTGCAGATTGGCAGCACCCTTGTACGCCGAGTTACGGTTGATGGGGGCAGTTCTGTGAACCTGATCATGTTAGACGCGTTGAAGGAGATGGGTATAGGCCAGGACAAGCTGACCAAGAACTCTAATGTTCTGGTTGGATTCAGTGGCGAGACCAAACACACCTTGGGAGAGATCTCACTTCCCACCTATGCCCAGGGAGTTTCTTCTTTTGAGAAGTTTAATGTTATTGATTCTATGACTTCGTATAATGTTTTGTTAGGCAGGCCTTGGATTCACAATCTCAAGGCTGTGGCATCTACTTACCATCAATGTGTGAAGGTCCCAACTCAATGGGGAGTTCTAGTGATAAAGGGAGAGAGGCAGATCGCACAGAGTGCTACAGAGCGACCTTGAAGCCTCCAGCCACCAACAAAACTCTCGCATAGCAATTACAGAAACCAGTCAAGTCAGTAGTGGAACCAGAAAAGTCAGGATTGGAGATGGACCAGATCAGTGTAGACCAGAGCTGCCCAGAAAAGAAAGTATTAGTAGGCAATGATGTACCATCCTGTATCAGATCTGATCTGATCAGTTTCCTGAAGTCTAAGAAATCAAGTTTTGCATGGAGCCACTTTGACATGACTGGGATCAGTCCTGACGTTATCACGCACAAGCTCAACATTGATCCTAAGTACAGACCAGTGCACCAGAAACGCAGGAAGTTTGCGCCAGAGAGAAATGCTATCATTAACGAAGAAGTCCAGAAGCTGCTGGACATGAACATGGTAACGGAGGTAATGTATCCTGATTGGTTAGCTAATGTGGTTGTTGTGCAGAAGAAGAATGGAAAGTGGAGAGTCTGTGTAGATTACACAGATCTGAACAAGGCATGCCCCAAAGATCCTTTCCCTCTTCCTCACATTGATGCCATGGTGGACAAGACTGCTGGCCATGAGGTTCTGACCTTCATGGATGCCTCAGGTGGTTTTAACCAGATCAAGGTGTATCCTCCAGACCAGGAAGGAACGTCATTCATGACAGACCGTGGAATCTACTGTTACACCGCCATGCCCTTTGGACTTAGGAATGCTGGGGCCACCTACCAAAGGCTAGTCAATATGATGTTCAAAGATCTCATTGGGGACACAATGGAAGTTTATATCGATGATATGGTGGTAAAGTCTAAAGATGCCAAAGATCATGTGAAGCACCTAGAACAAGCGTTTGCAATTCTGGACAAGTTCAATATGAAGTTGAATCCAACAAAGTGCAACTTTGGAGTGTCTTCTGGAAAGTTCCTAGGCTACTTGGTCACCAGAAGAGGAATTGAAGCAAGTCCAGAACAGATAAAGGCAATCCTAGATCTGGAGCCCCCCAGATCTGTGAAAGATATCCAGAAGTTGACAGGGAGAGTAGCAGCTCAATGTGTTCATTTCTAGGTCCTCAGAAAGGTGCAAGCCCTTCTATGATATGCTGAAGAAGAACAAAGAATTTGAATGGAGCGAGAAGCACGAGGAAGCATTCCAGGATCTGAAGAGTTACCTGTCAACCCCACCACTGCTATCCAGACCAGAAGAGAAAGAACCGCTAAGTCTATACCGCTACCACGGAGCATTCGGTAAGTGCGATCGGTCAGGGAAGAAGATGGTTTGCAGATCCAATATACTACGTGAGTAAGAGCTTGCTAGATCTTTGAAACCAGGTATTCTCTTACGGAGAGGTATGTTCTTGCCTTGATTATGTCAACCACTAAGCTTAGACCTTATTTTGAGAGTCATCATATTTGTGTTAGAACTAACCTTCCAAAGTAAAGTCAGTCTTGAGAAAGCCTCGAATCGTCTGGGAGAATGGCTAAATGGTGCGTGCACCAAGACATACGACATCGATTATGAACCCAGGATGCGATAAAGTCACAAGCCTTGGCGGATTTTGTGGTCGATTTCACCAACCCTGGAAGAGAGTAGTGCTATGGAGGTGTTGAAGCTTACACAGGCGTAAAAGGAGAGACCTGGTGTTGTATAATCGATGGGGCGACTAATGTCGAGGTTACGGATCGGGCATTGTCCCGAAATCGCCACAAGGGGACATCTCGCCCAGTCACCGTGAATTTCGTACCACCAACAATGAGGCGAATCACGAGGTATTAATTGCGTGTTTGATGGTCTCAGTATTGGTCTTGGTGTCAAGAATTTGGAGGTAAAAAGCGACTCTTTACTTATTGTTAATCGATTAATCTGCCTTTCATGGCCAAAGATTCTAAGATGTTGCTTTACCTTGAGAAGGTTAGAACCCTGGTTTCAAGTTTGACCGCTTTAGGATTGACCAGATTCCCAGAGACCGTAACTCACAGCGAGACTCTCTAGCCGCCTTGGCTCTAGTTTCAAACCTGCAGACTGACAGATTCCCATAAGACACCTCCTCGGACCTTCTATAGAGAAGTCCGATCCTGCTCAACCCGCTTCACCGCCACTCCTCTTTCTTGGATCGCACCTTTTATGTTTTCTTAGAGATGGTGTTTTACCCCCGCATGCACTTGAGGCTAGAGCTTTTCGGCTAAAGCCTCGAGGTATGTCTTGATTAATGATGTTCGCATACAAGAAGTCTATGTCGTGCCCATATCTGCGTTGTCCGGAACCGGCGGAAGCCAATCGCTCGGAAGAAGCGCATGAAGGAGATTGTGGCAACCACAGTCTTTGGAAGAAGTTTGGCCAAAGAAAGCTCTCGATTTGGTTACTTCGGCCAACTATGAGGAAAGAGGTCGTGGAGTACGTAAGCAAATGTGAAGCATGTCGAAGCACTCTCCAATGATCCACCACCACCGAGGTTACGCATCCCATTTACGCACCGTGGCCTTTCATAAAGTGGGGCATGGACATAGTTGGAAAGCTTCCAATGGCTCCAGACGAAGGTCTTTATGTTGGCAATGACAGACTACTTTTCGAAGTGGATTGAAGCGAAGCATTGAAGTGTAACGTAAAAGGAAGTCATCTCATTTATCAAAAGGAACATCATTTGCAGATTTGGAATCCCAAGCCGATTGTATGTGACAATGGTACACGATTCGTAGGAACAAGACTAGGGAGTTACGTGCAACCTGGAATATTGAACTGCTTATTTCTGCACCAAGATATCCCCAGTGTAATGGTCAGGCAGAATCTAGTAACAAGATTATCATCAAAACCTTGAAGAAGAAGCTGAAGAAACGACGAGGGAGATGGGCAGAAGAGCTACCTTTAGTTCTGTGGGCTGACAGAACTACACCAAAGAGTTCCACAGGACAGACTCCATTCTCTTTGGTGTATGGTTGTGAAGCGGTGATTCCAGCAGAAGTGTCTGTTCCAACAGCAAGGTATGGTCTGAACACTTTAGAAACTAACCTAGATTTGTTATCTTCCAGTCTTGATTTTGCAGAAGAGTTAAGAGATGCAGCCAAGATAAGATTAGCAGCTTATCAGCAGAATGTGGCCAGGACTTTCAACAAACATGTCAAGGCCAGAGTCTTCAGAGAAGGAGATTTAGTTCTGAGGAAAGTATTTGAAAACACAAAGGAAAAGTCTGCAGGAAAGCTAGCCCCAGTCTGGGAAGGACCATACTTGATTGACTCAGTTGTAGGCCAAGGAGCCTATAGATTGGTAACTCTGGAGGGAGAGTTGATTCCTAGAGCATGGAACGCAACCAACCTCAAACTCTATCTTTGTTAATACGGTATTTTCAATTCTGTACTTTCAATTCTGTAATTTCAATTCTGCACTCTTTAATTGTTTTTTGTAAATATTGCAATTCTCATTCAATAAAAACCATTGAACTCCAATGGTGTAGTTTAACTTTATTTCCAAGTTTTGCAGATTACAACTTTGGTTCAAAAGTAAATATCTATCACAAATAAAATCAAAGTAAAAATAATACGCTACATATTACAAATAAAGGAGTTTATCCTCCAGTTCTACTCAGGGAGTTCAACCTCCAGTTCTGGGCCTGGTCCCCAGTCTCTTGGAACTTGTCTTCCAGACTTGAGCTTAGTCCTCAGCCCTGGCGGCGATCTGCGGTGGAGATCTTCCTCCAGTCCACAGCGCGGCGATCCTGCAGAGCGGCCAGTCTGCTTTGTGAGGATGCGTCCTCGGATTGACGGACCAGGGCTTGATCGCCGTTAAGAGAGTCCTATAATATCCCTTAAGGTGAGCCATGATCATGCATACATAAGTCTGGGGTGTACACCTGTGAGGTTAGTACATTCACAAAACAATAGAAGCAATAGAAGCAACAGAAACGATAGTAGTTAAGTCCTTGGACCACCAAGGCTAACTAAATAACCGAATCTGTCAGAGCAGACTAGAAAAATGTCTTGCTCTGCAGACTAAACGAAAGTTCCACAGTAGCAACAGACAGAAGTTCACAGAATATCTACAGACCTGGACATACTAGTCCAGGCCAGACCACAGATAGAGCGAATTGTTCAATAATTACACAGAAAGTTAACAACTGTTTTTCATTCTTCTTCTTCCTCTTCAGAAGGGTTGTCATCAGCTTGGGCATCTTCGCCAGCACCACCATCACCAGACGCTGAGGGTTCTTCCTGATCAGTGCCAGCAGTCTCCTCTCCTGGAACTGGCACACCTGGGAAGAGCTGTTTAAATTTCTCCACAGCAGCATCTAAGTTCCACTCCTCACGCTCGGACTCTGGAGCACGCATCATTTGAATTCTGGTCTGGGCTGTGTAAAACAGCGCCAGATCAGTCTCCTGGTTCTGGAGTTGGCCCTCAAGCTCCTGAACACGCGCCTGGAGATTCTCATTCTCTGACCTCAACGAGGCCAGACTTTCCTCAGACTTGGCAGCAGTGGCCTTGGCTTTCTCAGCCACCTCCTTCATACTGTCCAGAGCTTTCTCCAAGTCTGTGCAGGCCTGCTCTTTCAGAGCAAGCTTGTCCTCCAGCGCAGTTACACGGTTCCCAGAAGTGGATAAAATGTGCCCCAAGCTTGATATACAATCAAGAGTCTGCAAATTTTATGGTGTAAAGTACAATAGTGGTAGAATTATCGTGAGCATTTGTACTAAGAAGTAAGTCAGGTTACTACCTGAAAGGCAGAGTGAGTGGCTCTGAACGCCAGTTCTGTAGAATCGATCCCAATCAGATCTGGGTCGAACCTTTTTGCTGCTTGTTGGATGATGTTCTCCACGCCTGTTGATGGCGTGCTGGACAGAAATGTTCCTGGTAATGACAAACCTTCAACTTCCTCTATTTTTCTCTTCTTTGTTTTCTTGTCTGGTGTACTCTTCTCTGGCTCAACCTGAACCTTCCCCTTGGGCTCCTCAACCATCAGCATCTTGAACCCTGGAGTAGGAATTCCAGTAGGAACAAACAGTGGCTTCACATCTGGCCCTCCAGCCAGAATAGCGTCCATCTTCTCCTGGAGAAGACTAGGATTGAGTCTACCCCTAGTGATTTGCCTAGAAGACTCACCTGGTATAGACCACACTAGACTTAGGAACATATGTCCAGACTAGACTTGACCAGACTTGACCAAAAAGAAAAATTAAGAGACTCACCCTTGATGGCAGAAACCATAGGCACATGCACCTTCGCCGTTTTCTTTGCTGGCCTACAGAATGTAGGGAAAGCCGTCTTGTTATCCTCTTTAGACCAGGTCCTCTCCTTGAGAGGCAAAGCCATAAACACAGCGATCCTAGCCTTGGAATCCTCACTTGGCACAGGCTGCCAAGAATCCGCTAGAAACACAAAACATAAGAAACCCTCAGACTCAAACAGAATAGAGAAGCTGGAAACAGCAGATCTGAATCAGAAGTGACTAACCTCTCTCAGCGATGGGATAGTCCAGACACTCGTTATTCCCAAGAGTATCACTTTTTAGGAAGAGAAAACCTGTCTTCCAATCTTTGTCATCCCAAGTATCAGGGTGCTCCACCAGATTGCTCTGGCCCTTCCTGATCCTGAAGATGAATCTTCCGCGGCCTTGAGCCCTTACAGAGTAGACGTTCTTCAGATCTTGTACAGTCAGTTGTAACCTGAATTTTGTGCAGAGTTTATCAACCAAGCAAATAATTTTCCACATGCTAGGCATTAATTGGCAAGGAGCAAGCTTCATTGAGGAAAGCACTCCACTGATCCAAGAGTTACAGGGAATTCTCAGACCAGCCCTAAAAGGGAACTCATGAATGCAGATCCACCCTGGGGAAGTCCAGGAAGCCGTAACGTAGTCATCACAGGGGACGAATATTTCAGCAGATTCAGGCACAATATGATGATCTTTGAGATGTTTTACGATTGACTGACTAAGTGTGTTTTTGGTTTCGTCATCAAAGGAGTCACCCTTGATGAACTTATGATCACCATACATGATTTCATTAATTTCAAGGATCTCAAGATCAATCACTTTTTCAGCCATGAGTTTTGATTGATTTTGGTTTGATGAAGATGATTGAGATGATAAAGGAAGAAGATGATGAACAGTAGAAGGTAAAAACAAAAATTGGCAAGGTAAGTTCTCGAAAAATTACTGGAGCCTCCTATTTATACTCGAGGATAAAAGAGTTCAAGTGGGATTAGGATTTTACCGTTGGTAAAATTCGAAACAACCCCAGAAAAAGCCGCTGGTACTGTGCAGAAGTCAAATCAGGTTTTAATTCTCACCCACCTCTGATTTAAACGTTATCTCATTGAATGTTGTGCACAAGTCTGGCCAGGTACATAGTTGTTGTTTAAATTTATAGCCGTTGTCTCTACTCTAGTCTGTTCTGTATAGAAGTGTTTGTACAGGATTGTTTCCTCAAGATTGCTAAACACTGCACTTGAGAAAACAAGGGGCATTTGTTATGACCAGATTTTACGCTACCCAAAATTGGCAGTTCTGGATAGACACTGTAAATACGGTACAGGGCAGGAAAGAAGAGCAATAGCAGTTTTAGCCCAGAACAGGTCAGAAAAGGCATGGCAGTTATGGTCAGCAGAGGTCAACTATGACGGTTACAAAGATCATGGGATAATGGGAGGTATTCAGCTGAGCAGAAATGGAAGTCATGGGAAGTTATCTAACCGCCGAAGATCATGGAAACGTGCCCTAGAAAATAGGAACTGATTTAGCAGCTTGATTTGCCTATATATAGAGGCTCATTTGTACATTTTTGATCATCTTTTTACTCTCATGAGCATACTTAAGCACTAGATAATCACAATACGATAATTACAATGGCTTCAGATTTAATTACTTACGTAAGTGATCATTCTCACAGTTGTACTCTGTAACTCCAATTCTGATATTAATAAAAGTACTCCTGGCTTGGTAGCCCGCAGTTTTCCCCATCTTCTTCTCGGGGCTTCTGCGTCATCAAATCCCTGTGTCCTTAGTTCTGTCCCATATAGCTCAGTTCTGTTCTGTTCCGCAAATAGTACTAGTTGATCCACATTCTTCCATTTTCATTCTTGTTAAGTTTTTACCAAAATAAATTGGCGCCCACCGTGGGGCAACTAGTTTATTAATTTGCGTAACTTTTTCTCACAAAAATCTCACAAAAATCACCTTTTCCATACTCAAATGGCTGATCAGACTTTGGAACAATTGTCCAAGGAGTTACAAGATGCGCAGTCCAAGATTCAGCAAATCTCAGAAGAGAATGCAAGACTGAAGGAGACAGAGTCTGTTCTGAAGACTAAGTTGGATTCTGCTAAGGGCAGTACTTCAAAGATCAGACCTGGGGCGTCCTTGAGTTCTATAATCAAGAGAATAGATTTCTCTAATCTGGACGAGGATGAGGATCTCGAAGACCAACTCCTGGGTGGTGAAGATGAGGAAGAATCATCCGAGAATGCTGACAAAAGGAAGGGCAAGAAGAAGTTCAACTTTACCCTCATGATGATGCAAGAACTCCAGAAGTTACATGACAAGGTTGCAAAAATCCCAAGAGTTCCAGCACCAATAGAGGAGGCTTCCCAAGAGTGTTATGCAGATTCACCATTCAGCGAGGCTATAACCATGCAGGACATCCCAAAGAAGTTCAGTGTTCCAGGGATGAAACTGTATGATGGTACAGGAGATCCACAGGACCACGTTGCTCAAAGACAAGCGAGAGGATGTACAGCCCCACCCCAAAAGAGTACAGAGAAGCTTTGCATGTGCAAAGGCTTTGGTTCTACTCTTCTTTGGGCGGCTCTGCAGATGGTTTGTCAATATTCCTAATGGTACTATTAAATCGTTTGCTAATCTTGTGAATGTCTTTGTTGCCCGGTTGCTAGCGGCAGAAGTTAGAGAAGCAAACAAGTGATGCATGCACTGTATGCAGAAGAAAGATGAATCCCTACGAGACTATCTCCAGAGATTCAACAAGGAGAAGATCTCCATCCCCAACTGTGACGTTGCAACCGCTATCCAGGCTTATAGGCAAGGTTTGGTGGTCAATTCTGAGCTTTATCGTGAACTAACCAAGTATCCTTGTGTTACTTTTGAAGATGTGCAGGCAAAGACCTTGGCCCAAATTAGACTTGAAGAGGATGCTTTCAGTCGGCAGGGCGATTCAGGTATGAGAAGGTGAACAGGAAGTCCGATAGTGGACGCACCCAGCAAAGCCAGCACCATACAAAGAGCCACCCAGAACACAAGTGCATGCCGTCAGTTACGAGACAGTCAATTCGATGACTCCCTTGATATCGCAGCCTCGGTGTGGAGGTTCCACGATTAATAGCAAAGTTGGAAAGCTTTGGGAATGCCGCAAGATGGCCCAAGAGGAATGATAATCCAAATCCAAACAAATCCAAACAAGTATCAGGAGTACCATGGAGACATCGGCCACAGCACAGAAGACTGCTATGCCTTCAAGAAGGAGATATCCTACCAGCTCAGAACTGGACGTCTGAAGGACATCATCAGACCAGTCCAGAGGAATCAGGCCAGAACTGAAAGCGCCAGATCCCAGGATTCCAGGGGACAGGAGTCAGAAAAGCCGCCAAATCCTCCACCCTACACACATGAGGTAAAATTTATTAATGGTGGTTCTGACATTTGTGGCTTGACCTATTCTGCAGCCAAGAGGATAGCAAAGCAAGAGAAGATACAACCACCAACCAGAGTAGAGAAGAATTGGGAAGTTGTCACTTTTGATCATGAAGATTGTGAAGGCATCCCAGTTCTGCACCATGATAGCCTGGTGATCAAGTTGCAGATTGGAAGCACCCTTGTACGCCGAGTTCTGGTTGATGGGGGCAGTTCTGTGAACCTGATCATGTTGGACGCGTTGAAGGAGATGGGTATAGGTCAGGACAAGCTGACCAAGAACTCCAATGTTCTGGTTGGATTCAGTGGAGAGACCAAGCATACCTTGGGGGAGATCTCACTTCCCACCTATGCCCAGGGAGTTTCTTCTTTTGAGAAGTTTAATGTTATTGATTCTATGACTTCGTATAATGTTTTGTTAGGCAGGCCTTGGATCCACAATCTCAAGGCTGTGGCGTCTACTTACCATCAATGTGTGAAGGTCCCAACTCAATGGGGAGTTCTGGTGATAAAGGGTGAGAGGCAGACTGCACAGGAGTGCTACAGAGCAGCCTTGAAGCCTCCAGCCACCAACAAAACTCTCGCATAGCAATTACAGAAACCAGTCAAGTCAGTAGTGGAACCAGAAAAGTCAGGATTGGAGATGGACCAGATCAGTGTAGACCAGAGCTGCCCAGAAAAGAAAGTATTAGTAGGCAATGATGTACCATCCTGTATCAGATCTGATCTGATCAGTTTCTGAAAGTCTAAGAAATCAAGTTTTGCATGGAGCCACTTTGACATGATCGGGATCGATCTGACGTTATCACGCACAAGCTCAACATTGATCCTAAGTACGCACTGCACCGTAAACGCAGGAAGTTTGCGCCAGAGAAATGCTATCATTAACGAAGAAGTCCAGAAGCTGCTGGACATGAACATGGTAAGGGAGGTAATGTATCCTGATTGGTTAGCTAATGTGGTTGTTGTGCAGAAGAAGAATGGAAAGTGGAGAGTCTGTGTAGATTACACAGATCTGAACAAGGCATGCCCCAAAGATCCTTTCCCTCTTCCTCACATTGATGCCATGGTGGACAAGACTGCTGGCCATGAGGTTCTGACCTTCATGGATGCCTCAGGTGGTTTTAACCAGATCAAGGTGTATCCTCCAGACCAGGAAGGAACGTCATTCATGACAGACCGTGGAATCTACTGTTACACCGCCATGCCCTTTGGACTTAGGAATGCTGGGGCCACCTACCAAAGGCTAGTCAATATGATGTTCAAAGATCTCATTGGGGACACAATGGAAGTTTATATCGATGATATGGTGGTAAAGTCTAAAGATGCCAAAGATCATGTGAAGCACCTAGAACAAGCGTTTGCAATTCTGGACAAGTTCAATATGAAGTTGAATCCAACAAAGTGCAACTTTGGAGTGTCTTCTGGAAAGTTCCTAGGCTACTTGGTCACCAGAAGAGGAATTGAAGCAAGTCCAGAACAGATAAAGGCAATCCTAGATCTGGAGCCCCCCAGATCTGTGAAAGATATCCAGAAGTTGACAGGGAGAGTGGCAGCTCTGAACAGGTTCATTTCTAGGTCCTCAGAAAGGTGCAAGCCCTTCTATGATATGCTGAAGAAGAACAAAGAATTTGAATGGAGCGAGAAGCACGAGGAAGCATTCCAGGATCTGAAGAGTTACCTGTCAACCCCACCACTGCTATCCAGACCAGAAGAGAAAGAACCGCTAAGTCTATACCTGTCAGTCACGGAGCATTCAGTAAGTGCAGTTCTGGTCAGGGAAGAAGATGGTTTGCAGTATCCAATATACTACGTGAGTAAGAGCTTGCTAGATGCTGAAACCAGGTATTCTCTTCTGGAGAGGTATGTTCTTGCCTTGATTATGTCAACCACTAAGCTTAGACCTTATTTTGAGAGTCATCATATTTGTGTTAGAACTAACCTTCCAGTAAAGTCAGTCTTGAGAAAGCCTGAATGCGGGAGAATGGCTAAATGGTGCATGCGGCTCAAGACATACGACATCAGTTATGAACCCAGGACAGCGATAAAGTCACAAGCCTTGGCGGATTTTGTGGCTGATTTCAGTCCAACCCTGGAAGAGAGTAGTGCTATGGAGGTGTTGAAGCTTACACAGGGCAGAAAAGGAGAGACCTGGGTGTTGTATACTGATGGGGCAGCTAATGTCAGAGGTTCTGGACTGGGCATTGTCCTGAAATCGCCACAAGGGGACATACTGGCCCAGGTCACCGTGAATTTCGTACCACCAACAATGAGGCAGAATACGAGGCATTAATTGCAGGTTTGATGGTCTGTATTGGTCTTGGTGTCAAGAATTTGGAGGTAAAAAGCGACTCTTTACTTATTGTTAATCAGATTAACGGTTCCTTTGCGGCCAAAGATTCTAAGATGTTGCTTTACCTTGAGAAGGTTAGAACCCTGGTTTCGAAGTTTGACCAGTTTAGGATTGACCAGATTCCCAGAGACCAGAACTCACAGGCAGACTCTCTAGCCAGTCTTGGCTCTAGTTTCAAACCTGCAGACCTGGACAGGATTCCCATAGTACACCTCCTCAGACCTTCTATAGAGAAGTCTGATCCTGTTCTGAACCTGTCTACCGCCACTCCTCTTTCTTGGACTGCACCTTTTTATGTTTTCTTAGAGATGGTGTTTTACCCCCAGACAGACTTGAGGCTAGAGCTTTTCGGCTTAAAGCCTCGAGGTATGTCTTGATTAATGATGTTCTGTACAAGAAGTCTATGTCAGGCCCATATCTGCGTTGTCTGGAACCAGCGGAAGCCAGAACTGTTCTGGAAGAACTGCATGAAGGAGATTGTGGCAACCACAGTGCTGGAAGAAGTTTGGCCAGCAAAGCTCTCAGATTTGGTTACTTCTGGCCAACTATGAGGAAAGAGGCTGTGGAGTACGTAAGCAAATGTGAAGCATGTCAGAAGCACTCTCCAATGATCCACCACCACCGAGGTTACGCATCCCATTTACGCACCGTGGCCTTTCATAAAGTGGGGCATGGACATAGTTGGAAAGCTTCCAATGGCTCCGGTGACGAAGGTCTTTATGTTGGCAATGACGGACTACTTTTGAAGTGGATTGAAGCGAAGCATTGAAGTGTAACGTAAAAGGAAGTCATCTCATTTATCAAAAGGAACATCATTTGCGATTTGGAATCCCAAGCCGATTGTATGTGACAATGGTACACGATTCGTAGGGAACAAGACTAGGGAGTTACGTGCAACCTGGAATATTGAATCGCTTATTTACGCACCAAGATATCCCAGTGTAATGGTCAGTGAATCTAGTAACAAGATTATCATCAAAACCTTGAAGAAGAAGTCAAGAAACGACGAGGAGATGGGCGGAAGAGCTACCTTTAGTTACGTGGTCGAGAACTACACCAAAGAGTTCCACAGACGGACTCCATTCTCTTTGGTGTATGGTTGTGAAGCGGTGATTCCGCAGAAGTGTCTGCTCCAACAAAGAAGGTATGGTCTCGAACACTTTAGAAACTAACTTGCATTTGTTATCTTCCGGTCTTGATTTTGCGAAGAGTTAAGAGATGCGGCCAAGATAAGGTTAGCGACTTATCGGCGAGAATGTGGCCAGGACTTTCAACAAACATGTCAAGGCGAGTCTTGAGAGAAGGAGATTTAGTTACGAGGAAAGTATTTGAAAACACAAAGGAAAAGTCTGCAGGAAAGCTAGCCCGATGCAGGAAGGACCATACTTGATTGACTCAGTTGTAGGCCAAGGAGCCTATAGATTGGTAACTCTGGAGGGAGAGTTGATTCCTAGAGCATGGAACGCAACCAACCTCAAACTCTATCTTTGTTAATACGGTATTTTCAATTCTGTACTTTCAATTCTGTAATTTCAATTCTGCACTCTTTAATTGTTTTTTGTAAATATTGCAATTCTCATTCAATAAAAACCATTGAACTCCAATGGTGTAGTTTAACTTTATTTCCAAGTTTTGCAGATTACAACTTCAGTTCAAAAGTAAATATCTATCACAAATAAAATCAAAGTAAAAATAATACGCTACATATTACAAATAAAGGAGTTTATCCTCCAGTTCTACTCAGGGAGTTCAACCTCCAGTTCTGGGCCTGGTCCCCAGTCTCTTGGAACTTGTCTTCCAGACTTGAGCTTAGTCCTCAGCCTTGAGCAGCCAGTCCTGCAGTGGAGATCTTCCTCCAGTCCACAGTAGCGGCCCGATCTGCAGAGCGGCGATCTCTTTGTGAGGATGCGTCCTCGGATTGACGGACCAGGGCTTGATCGCCGTTAAGAGAGTCCTATAATATCCCTTAAGGTGAGCCATGATCATGCATACATAAGTCTGGGGTGTACACCTGTGAGGTTAGTACATTCACAAAACAATAGAAGCAATAGAAGCAACAGAAACGATAGTAGTTAAGTCCTTGGACCACCAAGGCTAACTAAATAACCGAATCTGTCAGAGCAGACTAGAAAAATGTCTTGCTCTGCAGACTAAACGAAAGTTCCACAAGAGCAAATGCATGTAAGTTCACAGAATATCTACAGACCTGGACATACTAGTCCAGGCGGACCACGAATAGAGCGAATTGTTCAATAATTACACGAAAGTTAACAACTGCTTTTTCATTCTTCTTCTTCCTCTTGAAGGGTTGTCATCGGCTTGGGCATCTTCGCCAAAGACCACCATCACCAGGCCGAGGGTTCTTCCCGATCGATGCGGTGATCTCCTCTCCTGAACCGCACACCTGGGAAGAGCTGTTTAAATTTCTCCACAAAGAAGATCTAAGTTCCACTCCTCACGCTCGGACTACGGAGCACGCATCATTTGAATTCTGGTCTGGGCTGTGTAAAACAGCGCCAGATCGGTCTCCTGGTTACGAGTTGGCCCTCAAGCTCTGAACGCGCGCTGGAGATTCTCATTCTCGACCTCAACGAGGCGGACTTTCCTCGAACTTGGCGGCGGTGGCCTTGGCTTTCTCGACCACCTCCTTCATCTTGTCGAGCTTTCTCCAAGTTCTGTGCAGGCCTGCTCTTTCAGAGCAAGCTTGTCCTCCAAACTTGATTACGGTTCCCAGAAGTGGATAAAATGTGCCCCAAGCTTGATATACAATCAAGAGTCTGCAAATTTTATGGTGTAAAGTACAATAGTGGTAGAATTATCGTGAGCATTTGTACTAAGAAGTAAGTCAGGTTACTACCTGAAAGGCAGAGTGAGTGGCTCTGAACGCCAGTTCTGTAGAATCGATCCCAATCAGATCTGGGTCGAACCTTTTTGCTGCTTGTTGGATGATGTTCTCCACGCCTGTTGATGGCGTGCTGGACAGAAATGTTCCTGGTAATGACAAACCTTCAACTTCCTCTATTTTTCTCTTCTTTGTTTTCTTGTCTGGTGTACTCTTCTCTGGCTCAACCTGAACCTTCCCCTTGGGCTCCTCAACCATCAGCATCTTGAACCCTGGAGTAGGAATTCCAGTAGGAACAAACAGTGGCTTCACATCTGGCCCTCCAGCCAGAATAGCGTCCATCTTCTCCTGGAGAAGACTAGGATTGAGTCTACCCCTAGTGATTGGCCTAGAAGACTCACCTGGTATAGACCACACTAGACTTAGGAACATCTGTCCAGACTAGACTTGACCAGACTTGACCAAAAAGAAAAATTAAGAGACTCACCCTTGATGGCAGAAACCATAGGCACATGCACCTTCGCCGTTTTCTTTGCTGGCCTACAGAATGTAGGGAAAGCCGTCTTGTTATCCTCTTCAGACCAGGTCCTCTCCTTGAGAGGCAAAGCCATAAACACAGCGATCCTAGCCTTGGAATCCTCACCCAGCACAGTCGCCAAGAATCCGCTAGAAACACAAAACATAAGAAACCCTCAGACTCAAACAGAATAGAGAAGCTGGAAACAGCAGATCTGAATCAGAAGTGACTAACCTCTCTCAGCGATGGGATAGTCAAGACACTCGTTATTCCCAAGAGTATCACTTTTTAGGAAGAGAAAACCTGTCTTCCAATCTTTGTCATCCCCAGTATCAGGGTGCTCCACCAGATTGCTCTGGCCCTTCCTGATCCTGAAGATGAATCTTCCGCGGCCTTGAGCCCTTACAGAGTAGACGTTCTTCAGATCTTGTACAGTCAGTTGTAACCTGAATTTTGTGCAGAGTTTATCAACCAAGCAAATAATTTTCCACATGCTAGGCATTAATTGGCAAGGAGCAAGCTTCATTGAGGAAAGCACTCCACTGATCCAAGAGTTACAGGGAATTCTCAGACCAGCCCTAAAAGGGAACTCATGAATGCAGATCCACCCTGGGGAAGTCCAGGAAGCCGTAACGTAGTCATCACAGGGGACGAATATTTCAGCAGATTCAGGCACAATATGATGATCTTTGAGATGTTTTACGATTGACTGACTAAGTGTGTTTTTGGTTTCGTCATCAAAGGAGTCACCCTTGATGAACTTATGATCACCATACATGATTTCATTAATTTCAAGGATCTCAAGATCAATCACTTTTTCAGCCATGAGTTTTGATTGATTTTGGTTTGATGAAGATGATTGAGATGATAAAGGAAGAAGATGATGAACAGTAGAAGGTAAAAACAAAAATTGGCAAGGTAAGTTCTCGAAAAATTACTGGAGCCTCCTATTTATACTCGAGGATAAAAGAGTTCAAGTGGGATTAGGATTTTACCGTTGGTAAAATTCGAAACAACCCCAGAAAAAGCCGCTGCATCTTGTGCGAAGTCAAATCAGGTTTTAATTCTCACCCACCTCTGATTTAAACGTTATCTCTTTGAATGTTGTGCACAAGTCTGGCCAGGTACATAGTTGTTGTTTAAATTTATAGCCGTTGTCTCTACTCTAGTCTGTTCTGTATAGAAGTGTTTGTACAGGATTGTTTCCTCAAGATTGCTAAACACTGCACTTGAGAAAACAAGGGGCATTTGTTATAACCAGATTTTACGCTACCCAAAATTGGCGATTACGGATAGACACTTTGTAAATACGGTCTGAGCGGAAAGAAGAGCAATAGCGCTTTAGCCCAGAACAGGTCAGAAAAGGCATGGCGATTATGGTCACAGAGGTCAACTATGGCGGTTACAAAGATCATGGGATAATGGGAGGTATTCACCGAGCGAAATGGAAGTCATGGGAAGTTATCTAACCAGAAGATCATGGAAACGTGCCCTAGAAAATAGGAACTGATTTAGCAGCTTGATTTGCCTATATATAGAGGCTCATTTGTACATTTTTGATCATCTTTTTACTCTCATGAGCATACTTAAGCACTAGATAATCACAATACGATAATTACTGATGGCTGCATTTAATTACTGTAAGTGATCATTCTCACAGTTGTACTCTGTAACTCCAATTCTGATATTAATAAAAGTACTCCTGGCTTGGTAGCCCGCAGTTTTCCCCATCTTCTTCTCGGGGCTTCTGCGTCATCAAATCCCTGTGTCCTTAGTTCTGTCCCATATAGCTCAGTTCTGTTCTGTTCCGCAAATAGTACTAGTTGATCCACATTCTTCCATTTTCATTCTTGTTAAGTTTTTACCAAAACAAGGGTGATGAAGTCTTGTTGAAATTCTTGATATTCCATTCGATCTTTTTACCTGTTTGGATAAAGTCTTGAACAACTTCTGGGGAACAAATATCTGTTTGGAATTTTGACCACCATTTGATGTTGAATTTGCGAACAAGTGACAATGGATATGGAGGGCGCAAATGTTGGAATAGGCCATAACTCCAACACATTATCCATGGAATTCTGAATTCAGCATGAAAAAGCAAGGGTTTTTGATATAATTCTCCTTTGGTTTGGGCTATGAAAATATCGAGGCCTTGTTTACAAATTGGAGGGTAAATGTCTTGGGTTGGTCCAAAGTAGTACCACCATTGGTAGAACCAAATTGGAAATTGCTTTGGACAGTCTTTATGAAAAGTAATGAACCAGGAATGATCATAGTCCCGTAGAAGAAGAGCTCTTGACCAAGCATTTTTGTAGTCGTTATAGGAGTAGGTTTGAGGGGTGAAGTTTTTTGAAAGGTCTTTCTCAGCAAAAGGTTCAATCCATTCATCAGAGGATCTTACCCGTTTGATGATCAGTTTTGAATATTGAATGGTACCAGTGGTTGATCGTTCGTGCTTGATGTCAACAGAACCTGAGTCAACCAAGATGAATTCATAAAATAATTGATTCTTTGAGATGTTATCAGAGAACCATTGAAGTCCTTGGGGAAAAGTTTTGTAGTTATTTTTTCTAAATTCTTCAATAGGTGGCGTCTCTCTATATTTTGTGAGACATAAGGGTTCATAGAAACCTTTTGAAAAGTATCCTGTTGAAGGTGGAGAGGTATTTTTCCTCTGTTCTTGAATTTGTTGGGCTTTGGATTGTTGTTTTTGAGGCTGACTAATCAAAGCATGAGAATAAGGCAAGGCTGGGTAATCAGCTAAAGGAATGAATTGATTTGAGGTTTGTATTTGGTTTGAAGTGGTTTGAGGTTTTGGAGTGGCTGTTTTTGAAGATGAAGGTTTTGAGATTTGGATTTTCATCTCATAGTCATCTGAGGATTGATATCCTCCAATTTGAGTTTTTCCTTTGTTGTTTGACATCTTCCCTATAAGAATTCCCTAGTTAAGAAATCTGGTAGGGAATTTTTATCTCCTTTGATGTATTCAATATCAAAATCAAAAACAGATAAAATGGCTTGCCAACGGGCAAAAATTTGTTTTGAAACAATATTTTTGACATCTTTTTGTAAAACTTCTTTTGCAGATTTACAATCGACTCTTAAAAGAAATTTTTTATTGAAAAGATCATCTTGAAATTTTGAAATGCATAAAACAATTGATAAAATTTCCTTTTTTATTGTTGAATAATATTTTTGAGGACCTAGCCAAATTCCAGAATGGTATCTGACTAACTCTTCTTTAATATGCAGTTTTTGTTTGAGGATGCCACCATAACCTATTTCAGACGCATCGGTTTCTACAATCATGAATGCATTTGGATGTGGAATGACAAGACACGGGAGATTTTTGACCTTTTGTTTGAGACTCTTGACTAGATTTGTATGTGACTCTGACCATGCAGGAGGATTCTTTTGTAACCTTTGAAATAAAATACTACATGATTGACGCAGATTAGGGAAAAATCTGAAACATAATTTAAACATCCTAAAAATCTCTGTAATTGAGTTTTATCTTTGAGTTCATCTGGAAATTTGTCTGCAAATTCTACAACTCTAGTTATAGGTGTTATTTCTCCTTTGTTGATTTGATGGCCTAAAAATCGTACATTAGTTTAATTTTTGAGGACGACTCGTAAAAGAGGTGACGCGTTTTTGTGTTTTGACTCGTAAAAGAGGTATTATTTTTGAGGACGACTCGTAAAAGAGGTGACGCGTTTTTTTTTTTTGAGTTGAAATTGTGTTTGAAATGGGTTGAAAGTGTATTGGGCCGAGGAAAACCAGCCCAAAACAAAAACAGAAACCTAGAAACAAAAATAAAATCGCCAGTATACTGGCGATTTTGTTTTTGTTTGGTGATTTTGAATAAAAAGCGGGGGAGAGAGGGAGGGTCTCATTTACCCGGAAAAACAAAAAAAAACAAAATCGAAACCCTCTAAACCTTGATTTGGCGATTTTCTTGACTGAAATTCAAAATTCTGACTCCTACAATTCGTCATGGACCAAGGTATGTGTTCCACTCGCTTGGCTTTTCGTGTTTTGAAGTTAGTTTGAGTCGGTTTTAACTTGAAAATCGGTTTTCTAGGGTTTAGGTCGAATTTATCGATTTAATTCGAATTTAGCCCTCGTCTTTGCTTGAACTTGATACTTGGGAGTCGTATGAGGCCTGTGTTGCTGCCATTGTTGATTGTATGTGAAAACTTGGCTTGCCGTCTCGATTTTCGTGCGTTTTGTATTGTGAGGGCGTTTTGGTCATTTTTGAAAACGTAAGATCCGCCTCTGGAAACATCACCAACCTAATCTAATTCAAAAATGAGCGAAATTTAAGTATTCTACATTCACCTTTAGGATTCAATTTTCTTTTATTCTTTCTTCTAACACAACTTTCACATGTTTTATTTCTTTATTAGGTTTTTTTTTTATGCAACAGATGAACTTAATAAAAAAGATTTTTAGTGACAAAGTCTAGGAGAACTAAGCAGGATGTTTGCAGTGGTGGTCAGATACTTGTTTAGGGACCATGATGTTTGCAGTGGTTACAAAACTCAAAAGATTGAAGTTTCACTTAAAGATATTCAATAGGGAGCATTTCTCAGATATAGATAAGAGTACTGATATTGCTTTGAAGAATTTAGAAGGCATTCGGAGTCAATTGGTGGATGATCCTAGGAATGTTCAGTTGCTTGGTAATGAGAGGAGGGCATTGGATGAGCATAAGGAGCTACAACATGCTTGTAGTCAGATTTTAAGTTAGAAAGCTAAGGTAGCATGGGTCAAAGATGGTGATTTGAATTCCAAGTGCTTTCATGGAATGATGAGGTCTAAGTTCTTGAGGAATCAGGTTTTATCGATTATGGATAGACATGAGAGGTTTTACTCTGATCCTATAGGAGTTCAGCATGTTTTCTTGGATTATTATCAACATTTGTTGGGTATTGATTCCTCTAATGATAAGGTAAATGTTGATATTATTAGAAAAGAGAATTTTTGTACTGAATGGCATTGGAGTATACTACTGGCTCCTATCACTAAAGAGGAGGTTAAGGCCATTATTTTTTCTATTCCAGAGGAGAAGTCATCGGGTCCTGATGGGTATAGCAGTACCTTTTTTAAAGATTCATAGGACGTGATTGGTGAAGAGGTGAGTATGGCTATTTTGGATGCTTATAACAATAGTAAGATTCTTAAGCAGCTGAATGCTACAAACTTAGTCTTAATTCCTAAATGTAGTAGACCTTCCAGTGTGACTCAGTTTTGTCCTATCACCTGCTACAATGTGTTGTATAAATGCTTGTCTAAGCTAATCTATGTCAGGCTGGGTAGAGTGCTTCCTGACTAAATTAATCAATCTCAAGTTGGTTTGTTAAAGGTAGAACTATCATGGAGAATATTTTAATTTGCCAAGATTTTGTTCGATTATATAAAAGGAAAGTTAATTCACCAAGATGTCTATTCAAGATGGACCTTATGAAGGCTTATGATTCTATATCTTGGACTTTTGTTAGTGAATTATTGGATTGTTTTGAGTTTCCATAACACTTTAGGAAATTAATCATGGACTGTAACACATCTGCCTCATATTCTATTGTCATTAATGGAGGGGGTTTGGTTATTTCAAAGGAAAGGGGGGGGGGGGATTAGACAGAGAGATCCTCTTTCTCCTTTGATTTTTACATTGCACATAGGGTACTTATCGCGGATTCTTACTTGTGCTACAGACAATATGAAAATTTCCTTGCATCCATTATGCAAGTCGATGAAATTGACCCATTTAATGTTTGCTGATAATCTTTTGTTGTTCTGTAAAGGAGATGCTTCGTCTATAATGGTTCTTCTTCGTTCTTTTGCGTCCTTTTCTGTTGCTTCTGGGTTGAAAATGAGTGTTAGCAAGTCTTGTGCTTACTTTGGAGGGATGAAGGCAGAGCTTAAGAAGGAGATATTCTTAGTTTTGGGTTTTGTTGAAAGGAAACTTCCTTTTAAGTATCTTGGTGTACCCATTATTGTAGGGAAGTTGACAAAGTCTGACTGTGCTGTTGATTGAGAAAATTGTAGGGAGAATCAGTGCGGAAGTTGTCGTATGCAGGTAGACTTATTTTAGTCCAATCTGTATACTCTACTTTATTCAATTATTGGTCTTCGATATTCATTTTACCTAATGGATTGTTGCGGAGGATTAATGCTATTTGTCGGAATTTTCTTTGGGATGGTTGTGTCGATAATGTGAGGGTTCCTCCGGTTACTTGGGAAAATGTTTGTCAACCGAAGAGCAAACGAGGTTTGGGAGTACGTGATAGCATAAGTTGGAATGTGGCTGATGTGGGTAAGTTGGCGTAGTGGCTGATGACTAATCAGGATAGACTTTGGATTCGATGGGTACACCATGTCTACTTAAAGGGGACACCTTGGTAAGAGTACGTACCTGGACCTGACAGTTGTTGGTAGTGGAGACGCATCTGTGGGGTCAGGGATCTTATTAGAGGAGGTGTTGATAATGGATGTTGGTTGAATTCAGGTACTGAATACACAATCAAAAGTTGCTACAAGTGGTTAACAGATGAGGGGATGGTCCTTTATTGGTGCAAGGAGATTTGGAAGTCTTCTGCAGTTCCTAAACATATTTTGATTGCCTGGTTCATCTTTAAACAGGCGCTGCTACTAAAGGATCGATCACATGCTTATGGAGTTGCTGATGATTCTTTGTGTTATGTATGTGCTTTACAAAATGAGAGTCATGATCATCCCTTTGTACATTGTGTCTTTGCTGTAAAGGTGGTTCGATTAGCACTTTCATGGCTTGGAGTATATGTTGGAGATGTGGAACGTCTTGAATTACCAATGAGGCGTTGATAGTCCATAGGCAAACGACAGGTTGTCATATTACCTTGTTGCCGTGTTAGTATAATATATGTTTACATAGAAATTGAGTGAGATTGTCTCAAACTGTTTATATTCTGAAATATGTAGTCAAGGAAATGAAAAGAGTTGTATATGATAGGATTAAGGTGGTAGACAAGTCTAAATGGAGTAATAAGAATGTTTTGTGGTGGTCTGAGAAATCGTAAGTTAGGTCAAGCATTGTTATTTTTGACTTTATTATGAATGAAATCTTACATTTGAGCAAAAAGAAAAAAAAATTGTTTTTCTCATATGTACCCTTGTACTTTTCATTTTTTTCTAGTTGTATCCCGACGTTTGGTGTATTCTCAGCTGTACCTCTAAGCTTATATAGTTAGTCCCTACTGTAACCAAATAAAAGAAAATCTATAAATTTAGTCGTTAGTATTGTTTCCTATAAATTTTTACCCACTTTTTCAGCATTTACGTTCATATTTTTCCATTAAATACTTTGCTTCACCCTCCATTATTTTCAGACGTTACTCCTTCACAATTTTATACAAAAATATGGAGGAAAAGAATTGAAAAAAAGGGGTGAAAATTTATAGAAAACAAAACTAATGGCTAAATTTAACGGTTTAGAACCTGTTCTTTCGGACTTATTTTCACAGACATTTAGATTGATTGACTCAATTGATTGATTCGATTGATTCGACTTCATTGATTCGATTGATTCGATTCAGTTTAGTTCAGTTCACATTATTATTTTTATTATTTTTATTATTATTTTTATTATTTTTATTATTATTATTATTATTATTATTATTATTATTATTATTATTATTATTATTATTATTATTATTATTATTATTATTATTATTAAATAATATTGTAGTTGTTGTTGTTGTTGTTGTTGTTGTTGTTGTTGTTGTTGTTGTTGTTATTATTATTGTTGTTATTATTGTTATTGTTATTGTTATTGTTATTGTTATTATTATTGTTGTTGTTGTTATTATTGTTGTTATTATTATTAGTAGTAGTAGTAATAGTAGTACTACTACTACTACTACTATCACCACTACTACTACGATAACTAGTACTACTACTAGTAAAACATGTGAAAGTAGTGAAAAAAAAGGTACGTAAGATAAAAAAAAACTTGGTAGTATTGAAATAATAATAACTGTTAATACAATTGAAAATCATAATCTTGAGAACAAAGATATCATAAACTCAAAAGATATCATCTATGTTTATTCGTTATCGACTTCCACACCATCTTGATGTGTTTCATCATCATGATCATCATCATGGTCATTATAAATACCAATAGGATTGTAACATTAGCTTATTGAATATATCAATTAATCTTCTCTTAAAACTTGTAGGAACTATTGAATTGGTATTTTTATGGTTAAATACATATCCTCGTGCTATTGTTAGATAAAAATTTGTTGGTTGCAACTTTGTTGGTTTTAATAATAATAATTATTATTATAATAATAATTATAATAATACTAATAATAATAATAATAATAATAATAATAATAATAATAATAATAATAATAATAATAATAATAATAATAATAATAATAATAATAATAATAATAATAATAAATAATAATAATAATAATAATAATAATAATAATAATAATAATAATAATAATAATAATAATAATAATAATAATAATAATAAAATATAATAATAATAATAATAATAATAATAATAATAATATTATAAAATATAATAATAATAATAATAATTATAATAATAATTACAATAATAATAATAATAATAATAATAATAATAATAATAATAATAATAATAATAATAATAATAATAATAATAATAATAATAACTATAATAATAATAATAATAATAATAATAATAATAATAATTATTATAATAATAATAATAATAATAATAATAATAATAATAATAATAATAATAATAATAATAATAATAATAATAATAATAATAATAATAATAATAATAATAATAATAATAATAATAATAATAATAATAATAATAATAATAATAATAATAATATTTTGTTCATTTTTTTCGTTTGATTCGATTCGATTCGATTCGATTCATTTCGATTGATTCGATTCGATTCATTTGATTCGATTGATTCGATTTCTAAAAAGTCCGAAAGAACAGGTTCTTACTCTTGTTTGATCACGGTTGGGACTAACTACATATGTTTAGGGGTACAGCTAGGAATACGCCAAACGTAGGGGTACAATTGAGAAAAGTGAAAAGTAGGAAGATATAGATGGAAAAAAAACCCAAAAGAAAAGTAAACACATGGAATATTAACTTTGTTCCTCATTTATCCAAGCTAATTAAACAAACATCATTTTTTCACTAAGGCATTCAATATGGCTATATTTGTTATGGCTATAAAAACTTTGATAATTTTAATAATGAGTAATTTAGTCCACTTGAATTGTTTTAACTTATGTGTCTGTTTTATTGATAATCGTATTTGTGAATATATTTTATTCGTAATTAAAGAAGTACGAAAAAGCAAAAAAAATATCTTTTTAATTAACTGGATAAAATGTAAAAATAGTTAATTTAATATTATAAATAAAACAATTGCAAATCTATAAAAAAAATAACTACTACAAAGTAAATTTGATATCACAAATATCAATAAAATAGTAATTTAAATAATCCAAACATATACATTTGCTACTATATTATTATAGTGGTTCAAATCGATAATAATTAAAAAAATTGAAAGATACACAGAAAAATATAACAAAAAATATAAAAAGATACCAACTTTTTCTTAAGCACTCAAATTTAGAATCACAATTATTAAATTATGTTATATAATACCAACTAATAAATCTAGACAAAATAATGTGAGAATTTATACGAAAAAAAAAAAATTGAATACAAACAGAACCATATTTTTCATAAATTACTACTCAATATTATATAAGATTTAGATTCCTCATCAATCATTATATATCTTCACATCAAAATCTATATTTATTTTTTTGAATAAAATTGAAATCTATACGGAGTACTTTATTTAAAGAGTTAGATTAGACTTCTACTTTATTTCGAATTGTACTATATTTACAACGTATGAAATACTCGTAATTCTCAATTTTAAAGTGGGATTACAATGGCATGTTCTTTTCTTTGTAGCTAATCAAACATTCGCAATCTACCTGTATCAAAGAAATGCAAGACATGAATCAGTAGCAAATAAATTTAATGAAATTTATAAAGATTAAAAACTTAAAATATGCATTTTTGTGAAAAGTTGACGGTTCTAAAAAACTCATGGTGATATCATTGTTGCTCCAATTAAAGGTCAGGATGCTAATATTCTTGGTAATACCGCTCTAGTTTGATTCGTGGATGTTATCATTATCTAAATTTTTTACATATTCTCATGTTCATATATTTGTTTTCGCATTCAGAAACGAGACCAGTGCCGAAATTTGATGAAAAACTTATACAACGTTGCAGATACCCGTATCCGTACCTCCAAACACAAATCCTGTATTGATGAAATGGACTTTCACAAAAAAAAAACATGTTTTTAACGTAATGTTAAAACGGTACATTTTGTCAAAAACATTTTAAGTCGTTTAACGCATAAATGATTTATTTGCATCTCGTGTAAAATGAGTATTCACTTAGTCATTTTATTCAAACCAACCCAACACAAAAACAAACCTTTTTCCACACAAAAAAACCCACAAAAACACCTAAATACGTCTCCCGAGACGTCATACGCTCAAGCCGAGCTCACATCAAAACACACCTCACAAAAATAAACCATTTCAAGCCAAATTAATTTTTCGGCCCAAAACCCGAGAAAAACCCGAATAAAACCAAGAAAACCAGGAAATACAAAATAAATCAACACAAACACCTACTTTGGCCCAAAAACACCCAAACTACCCAAAAGCCCATTAACAAATCTCCCCTAACTCCCTCAAACTTTAAAATTATCTCAAACCCTAAAAACAACCTCTCATTCTCTCTCTTTTCTACTCTCTCTCTCTACACAACTTACTAGACTACAATAGTCTAAAAATTGTCTTTGCATTCTAAGGTAAACATTTTACCTTCGGATTGAACGTTTTAGACTCGGGCAAACGGGTTATCTTAACCCAAACTCAGTATTGGTTTCACGAACCCGTATTCGTAATACGGTTGTAGTAATTCGGATTCTTAATCCATCTAAACCACGCAAATATCGCATAAACAACGACCCAAATCACTAACGAATGAACACCACTTTACACTTAAGCAAATTCTCGTTTACGCATTATACGACTAAACATGATTTTGACAAAACTTGTACCGTTTTCATTAGTCTTCAAAACATGCAAACCTGAGGGTTTTTCAACAAACTTTTACACATACATGAGTCGGAAAATAGCATTTAAATGATAATTCAAACAATGAAGTATCGCTTTGTGCACATTTCGCATAGCAACCCGTCATAGCTTTGACGTTTACATTGCTTTTACGCATATTTATCGAGTCACATATCGCACTTGTACGTAGCGGTTTGCATTTGCTCAAACATCGAATTATACACTGTTTTCAAGGTAGTAATGGCTACTTCTACGTAGGCTTTTCGATTACAGTTTTTCATAAAACATTTTGACAAAACTTTCCGAAAGTACCATCACCCCGAATCCGCTCCGGTTTCACAATTGCCTTAGACGGATAGGTATCAATGCACCTTGAACTCTGAGATTCGCGTCTTCGAGTCCAAGATGCGTTAAACGGGTCCAAATTCCCTCATAATTAGGTGGCGACTCCGAAAGCGGCTTTTAACTGATTTTTCCATATTTCTTTAAAATGCTTTAAATAATTTACGCAATGACACCCCCCATAGCAACTCGAGCAACCGAGCGCGCTTTCGAGGGCGGGTGCGCGCGGGGCGTGGAGGAGGGCCCGATCCCGGTACCTTCAAACGTTACAAGGAGTACTCCGTATGTGTTTATTTCATTATTTCCATGAATATAATTATCTTGGTATTTTCACATTGGTTTTCCCAGTTGTTTGCTAATATAGTTATACGTTTTTCATCCTCACTGTTGTTGGTGGAAGCTATTTTTTATTTCCACGCTTTTTAGCTCGCTTATTGCTATATCTCTCAAAGATCATTAAGATAAATTGATTATAATATTGCTTTGTTAAGTTCTATCTCATGTGTTAAAGCCCGATAGTGAAGCTGATATACCCCCCCCCCCCTCTTGGTGAAGTGTGCATAAGAATGGATAGCAAGAATCTTGAAAATATCGATGACGAGGGAGCTACTAGGTTAGTCTTTGAAAAACTGATGTGTTTCAACATATACCTCATGTTTATGCTTCTTTAATGAAAAATCGTCGAGTCATGAATTCGAAATGGAAGAAAGTTCTTCGCAGGGAACAACATATTGGATACAACATTCAATGGTGACCGCTCCACTCTTTTCGCGACCTTACGTAAATTAAGAGACCTAACATTTTTTTAATTCTTTGACATGGAAAAATCAAATCAGTGGTTCTTTACCTTATTATGAGAATAAGAATTCCACTAACACGTAATGAGTCTTTTAGAACCTGTTCTTTCGGACTTATTTTTAGCACATTTCGATTCGATTGACTAACTTGATTCGATTCGATTGATTCACTCCATTGATTCACTCCATTCGATTCACTCCATTCAAATTGATTCGATTGATTTCAAATTTCATTTTAGTTCAGTTCACATTATTATTATTATTATTATTATTATTATTATTATTATTATTATTATTATTATTATTATTATTATTATTATTATTATTATTATTATTATTATTATTATTATTATTATTATTATTATTATTATTATTATTATTAATATAATTATGATTATATTTATTATTAGTATTATTATTATTATTATTATTATTATTATTTAATAATATTGTAGTTGTTGTTGTTGTTGTTATTTTTATTATTATTGTTGTTATTATTGTTGTTGTTGTTGTTATTATTGTTGTTGTTATTATTATTATTAGTAGTAGTAATAGTAGTACTACTACTACTACTATCACCACTACTACTACGATAACTAGTACTACTACTAGTAAAACATGTGAAAGTAGTGAAAAAAAAGGTACGTAAGAAAAAAAACTTGGTAGCATTGAAATAATAATAATTGTTAATACAATTGAAAATCATAATCTAGAAAATAAAGATATCATAAACTCAAAAGATATCATCTATGTTTATTGAATTGTAACCTTAGCTTATAATCTAGAAAACAAAGATATCATAGGATTGTAACCATAGCTTATTGAATATATCAATTGATCTTCTCTTAAAACTTGTAGGAACAATTGAATTGGTATTTGTTAATATTTTATGGTTAAATACATATCCTCATGCTATTGTTAGATAAAAATTTGTTGGTTGCAACTTTGTTGGTTTTTAATAATAATAATAAATATAATAATAATAATAATAATAATAATAATAATAATAATAATAATAATAATAATAATAATAATAATAACAATAATAATAACAACAATAATAACAACAACAACAATAATAATAATAATAATAATAATAATAATAATAATAATAATAATAATAATAATAATAATAATAATAATAATAATAATAATAATAATAATAATAATAATAATAATAATAATAATAATAATAATAATAATAATAATAATAATATTGTTCGATTTTGTTGATTCATTCGATTCGATTCATTCAGTTCGATTATTTCAGTTGATTCGATTCGATTCGATTCATTAATTTCAAAAGTCAGAAAGAAACGAGTTAACTGCTTTATCTTAATGTAGGCTTATAGCTTGCCATCATAGACCCTCAATTCACCTCACGGGTTCTGAAATTAAGATTTTGTTTAGCACTCTACTCTTTGAGTTGTTTTTTTTAGATAAACCGGCAAACTTTCTTGTAATAATAAGGAGGGTATTAAAGTTGTGTACGCATGTCTCTTTTGTATTTGAACCGAGGTTGACCAACATAATCCAGACTCCTAAATATTCTCATTGCAATCAAGGATATTGCTTCTGTGTGTTAAGGTTTTTAGACTACAAACCATGACACTTATGTTATATTGACCATTTATTTTATCCATTTATATTACCATACCAAATAAGTTTTCTCTAAGGATAAATTACTTTGACGTTAACCTATTATGCTCCTGGAACAATTACAGATAAGTTCATTGCCACATTAAGGTAACAACATATAGCTCATGCTTCAAAAAGCTTCAGTTTTGTTTATGCTTAATTATATATAAGAGCTCTTGCAATTGCATGATTCACTCTGTTTTAGTTCATTTTTCATAAGAGGTGCTTTGAATTTTAGAAGTGTCCATTTACGGCTTACAATAACCGGCCTTGTAGATGAAAACATGGCAATGAGCATCACGGGAGAAAAAGAAGTAATTAATAATATCGACGAAGGTGGGTGGATTACAATGGTAAGTATCGAAAAATAAAAATCTCTAATGTACTGGTTAGCTAATTCTTTTTCAGTGGAAATGTGATAACTGAAATTTATTTAACAAACAGTTTGGCGAAAGGTATTTATTTTCTAATATATTCACAGAAACAAAACTCTTTGTTTCCAGCAACGTTGAGGGATCCTAAAAAGCAGCCTAGAAAAAGGCAGACGACTACACAAGTACAGGCTAAAGTCGTACACTTTTAACGTCAACCATGCTGTCATGTGTACACTGAGAATGCTTATTGTGTTGAACAATTCTAAATGCAGGCGCAACCCCCCGAAAAGAGGAAATCAGAAACGGACAGATTAGCAGTGGCGGACCTAAGGCGCTACCAGATACATTGTGTGCTCAACTTGAACACAATGTGTTAGGTTGGTGATGGGAATTCTGAAATTGATTTCTTAAATAATTTAGCGGAATGTATTTAATTTATAAGATATTCTCACATAAACAAAACTCTTTGTTCCCAGGAACATCAAGGGATCCTAAAAATCAGTCGCAAAAAAAAAAAAAAAAAAAAAAAAAAAAAAAAAAAAAAAAAAAAAATGACTACACGAGTAAAGGGTATAGTTTTACTCCGTTGTTGCGACTGTCTGCACGTGTTGCTTCCCCTGCCCATTGTCCTGCTCATTGTTGTTACTGCTTGTTGTTGTTGCTGCTGAGTTGAAATTCTCCATCTGCATTGATAAAAAAAAAATATTGTATGTCTATTATCGCTTTCAGTTCGTACTTTAATACAATAGTAACATATTTCAATGATTTGGTTGAAAATAATAACTCAACCAGGATTATTGGTAATCATCCAAGAGGCTATTTTGTTTATGTTCACATCTAGCGAGTTTTTATTTTTATTTTTAGCAACCGAACTGTATTTAAATAACCACTTCATCTTCAAGCACAAGGAATTCAAAGTCCCAAATTAATAAGGAAAATTTAAACCCAAATCATTATCCCTTCATTTAGTTACACATGTCCGCTTGAATTGTTTAACTGCTGTTCTTGTAGGTAAGTATGGTGTGCGTTGGTATGAGGACTTTGCTAGGTTCAACTTTAAAAATGTGTTGTTGTAACAACCCGGATTTTTTCAATAAAATAAAATACGATAAAATAAAATAAAAAGAAATAAAATAAAAGAAGATAAACGAAATAAGATTTAAAAGGGGCCACGGTGGCGGAAACACCGTGGAATCCCGATCGTCACTAAATAAAACAACGGTCTACACTTCAGAGTCTAAACAAGCGGGAATAAAATATCCGTACAAAAGCTACTGATGAACAAGCTTTAAACTAACTGAAAGACTAAAGTGGTATACTATTAGAGTTTTAGAGCTATTCTCCCGGTTATCCTCACTCTTGACCCATCCCTGCGTGCATACCTGCCGCAAAGGATGCAACAGTCACAGTCAGTGTAGAGTAACTAGGTGCTCCCCAGTCATATTTCAACAAGACTAATATAATCAACAACACGACACATATCTTACCTGGCCTATGGCCTATGATCAGAGTACAACAACGTTACTAAGCAACAATCAAGCATTCAATAAGTGTAAAACAAATCAAGCTATGTCGTTTTAACAACCAACCAACCGCAAGAGTAAGCACGGAGTACTGGGTGAAACAACTAGAATCACCCCGGGACGACAAAAGTCCCAACCCTATGACGGAACGAGAAAAGTTCCTCAAACAACTGTCTAAATTTGGCCAAACCCACCGCGACAAAAACAGTGTCGACATAATAATCAATAACCATAGTCTCTAAACGCGACAAAAACGGTTGAGAACCCAATTGGCGGTATCCGTCCTACAAAAGACGTTGTATCTCCTCCTCACGCACATGTCCAACAGTACACGTACGCACAGTCAACTCAAGCATACAAACGAGTCAACCATATTCAAAATCAATACAACTATCCTTTAACTCAACAATGTCATGTCAAACCTTTTATACCTAATCTCAACATAACTTATAGTCAACGGTGTAGTAATAAGGCTAATACGGAGTAATTATCAAAATATCTCAATAATGACCATAATCAAATCATCAAAACTACCCCAAGTTATCACCTTTAGGTGACTTAACAACAACAAAAACTACCTCAAAGCAACCAAACATCCTAGTACAAAATACTAGACTCAATAGTGTGAGACCGGCTCCAATTCATCCCAAAGATTAGAACTTTACAACACATACAACCCAAAGATCATAACTTTGCATGCATACAACCAAATAAACAACACATCCTAAGCAAATTCTAGGGTCTCACACAAGTCAAAATATGGCTAGGGCTACACCCAGTTACCTTTATTAAGCACAAATCAATATTAGCTTTCTTCCTCATCATTGTAGATGATGTCTTCTTCCTCGAGTTCACCTTCTCCTCCATTGATGATCATAAAAACATACATAAAATATAAGAAATAAACCCTAACACAAATAAATATAACTAAACTATCAAATTATACTAAGAACAAAGAAAGAACGAGGTATTACCTAATGATGAATGAAAGGAATTGAATTAGGGTTGACTTGAGAAGAAAAACATGAATTTTGATTGAGTTTTAATGGAGTTTTTGGGGATGAATTAAGGAGTAATTAAGAGAGAGAAGAGAGGGTTTAGATGTTTAGGGTGAGTGAATGAGAGTTATGAGGGAATTAGGGCTTGATTAAGATTAAAAAACGAGTATAAATCAATCACGAAGCAATCACGCACAAAACCCGCGATACAGTCTTGCCTGCCTGTTGACTGCCTGATGAACGCCTGTTGCCCGCCTGTTGAACGCCTATTGCCCGCCCGTTGAACGCCTCCTTGTCGCCTGTTGCTCGCCCCTAAGCCTAGGTCTCGCGAACGCTTATTTTCCTCCTTGATCGCGCTACTATGCTTGCCCCTTGCTCGCTACACCTTCCAAACTACCTTTAACATATACTAAGCACCTCCAAACTTCTCCTCATACCTACTCACTCGATTCTAACCTTGGCAAACAAAACACCCGACTACACAACACGACACATAAGCTTACAAAACGACTTTCTCGAGCTAGAAATGAGAAAATCACATGAAACAAAACACGAATTCTAATGAGATAAATTATATATTATATGAAATGAGTCGGGGTGTTACAGTTGTATTGATCAATGTCACTGGGTTTTTGCAAATGTTATCTCAAGCTGTTGTTGCGCATTCCATTCACCGCTGCTGTGACATACGGCTGGTGCGTCTTGCTACAGCAGTTAGCAGTTATTGCTGTCACTATTACAGCGTGCGCTACGTGGCCACTGCTATTACTGTCGATGTACATTGTTATGCAGTAGTTGTATAATGTCGCTGTTGTTATTGTGGATTTGAGCTTGTACTACCACCGAACTTCCTCTGGGTCGTGTAACATGCAATGGTTAGATTCGAAGCAATTTGTAAGGCCATTGTTAGGTTCATGGTCCCTAAAGGACTCTCCTAATCTTGCCACCAAACGTAATTAGTAGACTTTAGGATCTAGTTGTGCATGTAAAACTAACTGTAAAAATAAATTACAAAAAATTAAATTACAATAATTTAAAATAGACCTTTTAGAGGTCCTTTTAAGGAGCTTCTTTATACTCAAAATAGAGCATCTCCTTTCTTAATCCACCCTAGAATTAAACCAACTTGTACTAGAATAATATATCTAGATTATTGTAGTATAATACTTAATATTATAGAGGTAATATATTGAGTGAATTAGAGTACAAAATAAACAAACTTTTTGATCAAAATATGATCAAACTCACACGGCCAAATTGAAAACTTTGGGCTGATTTTTAGGTTGTGTTTTTGTGAATTTTGAGTGAATTAAAATGTTACATTTAAATGAGATTAGATGGGTATTTATAGGCAAATGTGAGTGTAAGAATTAGGCAAGGATTTCACCGAAATTATTGACCAAATTTCGCTCCTAAATAAGCTATAATGGTCCGGCCAAAATGGCCCATTTGGGTCAAATTTTGGTCCATTTAATTTATGCCATTTTATTAAATATATGGTCAGAAAATAATTTGGGTCCAGTTAATATTAATTAGTCCATTTAACACTTAAATGAATTAATTAAAAATACTGAAATATACTTAACAATTAAGTAGTATAAATGACAATTATATCAATATATAATTTATCACTTTGGACTCTTATATTCTCCATTCTATTAACCTATAAATCGTATTAGTCACTAATCTTTTATTAATGACAAATAATCCTTTTTATTAAATTAACATCTAATTACTAATTCACAATATCACAAAATCTTTATTATTCAATTATCATATAAAAGAATAATAATTTTCTAGCTCCGTATCTATTATACGTCTCATACATTATTACCTCTTAAAATATTAAGTGTCTAGTTATACTACATCAAATAAAAATAACTAGTTTATGTTGGTCTTCCTCCTATTAAGTGAGACCGAAAGGGATCAGTTGATTATCGTCGTCACACGACAGTAACGTCAAACTCTAGCAAGCCGAGCGTTACCGATATACGTTAATCATCCGACTTATAATAAGCCTTATACCCCATTTATTCCTTTAAAGAGATTTATTAAATATTCGCAATATAGTGGAGGACACTTACTCCAACAATCTCCCACTTGTCCTCACAAGTGTTGCGATACCAATTCTCTTGTCTTTTTGATCTTCTACTAAACGCAAGGTGTCTTTCAGGTCGCACTTGTGATGTGTCGTTTATATATGTGCTTATAGCCCCCTTGTTCACGAGCGTTTCTTTGCGTTTCCCGTGCTTTTATGTGCATTTCGCCTCCTATTTTTCTCCATTTTGGCTCTGCTGCGTTTTTATGTCTATTTTGTAGGTAAACGCGCTTATTTGGAGAGTAGGATGCTGGTCGGGAGGTTTCGTGAAGTTTCGTAAAGTTTCGTGATGTTTCGAGTTGGTTTCGTGCCGTTTCGGTTGCGTACGTGCCACGTTTCAATGTTTGAAGGTGTCCCGGGACCTTGGGACGGAACACGGAGCTCATATGATCAATATTGACCTCGTCCCTACCCCTTGGGACGACCTAGGCCTTGTCCCTACACCTTTGGACGACATACGATAAGTTAGGAGCAAGTACAAGTGAAGACCAAGCAAGGAACCAATGCCAAAACCTGCTGAAACTCACGGGATGGACCCATCCCTGTCGGGATGACCTGTGTCCCGGTCGGGACCACCTGTCCCGGAGCCTAGGGACGACTCCGACTCCTCGTGTGCTTTAATTCTTCGTCTATTTTATAGGAGTTTCGCTCATAATTCGAGGCTATGCTTTTTACACTAATTTTAGGACATTCTAAATTACATTCTCTCCAAAACTTAGGGTTTGAATAATTTTGCATTTTGTAATTTGAATTCCCGACTCAAGTATGTTGTTTGATCATCTATTTTGGTTTTGTTGTTCTTGTTCATCATCTTTGCTCTTGGATTTTCTGATTTTGGTATTGAATTTCTTCTCCTCTTTTCATTGCAATTTCATTTCTTATTGTTTATGATCATGTTTTCATCCTTTCCCCTTGCTTTGATTATCGTTTTTATCATGTTTGAGTAGTTTATTCATCTAAGGAGAAGGGTGAAACATGGGTGTTGGTTTTCGGTGAGTTTGATGATCATTTTGAGTTAGGTTTTGTGCTTGCTTTGTTTAGTCTTTGCTTGATTGTGCTTGTTGATTCCTTGATCACGTTTTAGCGAATATCTAGCACCCTTGAACTTAAGAACGAAAGCCTAGTTCTAGGAGAGGCGTGAGACTAAACATTAAGACCCTCGATTGTAAGTTGCGAGAGCCCGCATTCGAGACCTAGAGGGAGCTTAAGACCGAGAGGACGAGCTATACCCTTGGCATGTGCGATTCCTTACTCAACCCGATTATCATCCTTAGCCTAGCTTACCCATTGTCTAACCCGACTTCCTAGACTTTCTTTTATAAGTTAAACCCTTACATTTCACTCTAGCTATAGTAAACCTCAACTATCGAACCGACCGAGACTTGAAACACTCCATAAGTAACCTACAATTGCAACCATCTCCCTGTGGATTCGACCCCGACTTACCCTATCTACCCATAGGTGTTGTCAAGATTATCTTTGATTAGGCGACGCGATTAAGCCTATCAAACTTGCAATTGGTTTGATTTAGAGTGGTTTCCTCGATCAGGAGAATAACTGTCTGACCGAAAAAAATCTACCTTAGATTACTTCCGAGCGTGGCCACGCATTTCCAGTCATTTCTCATCGAGTGGCCCTGAGATACTAAACCCCGACGAGGGTAGACAATTCCTGTTACCCTGTAAACCTGCAATCAATCACAGATCACCATTAGGCCAGAGCATGGATCGGATATCCGATCCGAAACCTATAATCGGATCGGATATCCGTATCCGAAAATGCACATTTTCACTATCCGATCCGAAACACTTCGGATATCCGAATTTTGATATCCGAAAATTTCGGATCGGATATCCATATATCCATTACTTATCCGAAATTCACCTACTTTGAACTGAAAGTTGTGATTATAATTTTACAAATATATAGAGTACAATATATTTCAACAAGTTAATTGATCTGAAAAGTTTCAAACATTACTAATATTAAATGGATTCTAAAAAATTAACACAAAATTGAACTAGAAAACCCAAAATTTATACAAATGAAAACATAATTGATGATGAGGATAAAAATCAACGAGTCAACGAACGAATGTAGATCTGGGACGACAAAACCGACTAATTTCTTGACAAATCCACAACGATAATTGTTGCGAGCGAAGAGTTTCAGCGACTACAATAATTAGTAATACTTGAAATTGTGAAAATGAGATGTGTAGTGTTTGACCGAAGAGATGATATAATTTCAGTCAAAAGGTTTAAAATAAGAAATACGGAGTATATTTAAGAGGAGTATGTAAAAACTCATGAAATAGGCGAAGTCTAACTGTAGAAGGAGGGTGAATGATGTAGAGTGGGGAGCTTAACAATGATTTCTGAGATGAGAAAGTAGGGTTGCTTATGTTTTGGATTTTGCTAACAAATAAAGTTTGGTTATGTAGTATACATTCTGAAGGCCCAAGCCCAATGATACAAGCTTTTTTCAAAAAAAGTAAAATGACCACTTTTACGGATCGGATACGAATATCCGATTTTCCGAAAACTGATATCCGTATCCGATCCGATATCCGAAAATTTCGGATACGGATATCCGATCCGATTAAAATTTCGGATCGGATATCCTATTTTTCGGATCGGATTCGAATCGGATATTCGGATATTTTGCTCAGCCCTAATCACCATGACCCAGAATATACCCTGTAGCCTCTTTTTACAGCACGATGTAGGATATAAACCAAAGTCACTCGGAAACTGTACTGACTCAGACAAACAGTTAACAGTTTAAAGAATCGACTCAGAGGAATATTTCAGAGTTCCTTGCCACGATCAGGCAACAAAATTAGGACTCTGGTTAATGGTCACAGCCCAACAGAGTATCTGATAGTCCGCCAAAGTAATCGATTGGTCATTCCATCTAAGACACATGGTTATTGAACACACCATCAAATCGACTTACAAACCATTCACTAGAGAGACGTCACCTCTTATAAGGGACTAGGGGCTAAAAACTAAGTTATTCCCGCTCACTTTAAAAGGGTTCAGTGTTGTCTCTACAACCTATTGGGATGAACCAAGTATAAACCAATTCTTAATTGAATAAAATAAAACATAAATGCTATATATATGTAGTAAAATAAGATGATCATATATCAAAATTAATTTACAAATCCAAAACCTGTTTAATACCCATCGAAACTACATGACGGTCATGTTTCGATTGAGGTTAAGGTTTGGTTAAAGGATCAGCGATGTTGTCGTCTGTCCCAATATTACATATCATAATTTCTTTTCTTTCCACATAATCTCTAATTACATGAAATTTCCTTAGTATATGTCTAGATTTATTACTAAACTTTGGCTCTTTAGCTTGGAAGAGAGCTCCATTATTATCGCAGAATATGGGAATTGGATCTTCGGCTTTAAGGACTACTTTTAGGCCCTCTAAAAACTGTCGAATCCAAACTGCTTCTTTCGCAACCTCTGATGCTGCTATGTACTCAGCTTCCGTTGTAGAGTCTGCTATTACTGACTGTTTGTAACTCTTCCAACAAACTGCACCTCCATACATAATGAAAACATACCTTGACTGAGTTTTCAAATTGTCTCGATCAGTTTGAAAACTAGCATCCGTATAACCTTTTATACGTTGCTCATCTTCTCCTCCAAAAACAATAACTGAATCCTTAGTTCTTCTTCAGTACTTGGATTGGCTTGGTATCTACTCGTCATACTCAGAGCATATGTCACATCTGGACGTGTACGTTACACGTCATAGCGTACATGATTGATCCAACAGCAGAAGCATATAGAATCGATTTCATGCGTTCAACATCCTTCTGTTCAATAGGACATTGTGATTTGCTCAGAGTAATCCCATGAACCATAGGTAAGAACCCTCTCTTCGAGTTCTTCATGTTGAACCTGTCAAGATTCTTATCGATATAAACTTCTTGACTTATTGCTAACGTCCTTTTGGATCTATTTCTATAGATCCTGATGCCCAAAATCCTCTAAGCTTCTCCCAAGTCCTTCATTTGGAAATGATTTCCTAGCCAGTTCTTTACAGAAGTGAGAATAGGTATATCATTTCCTATTAGCAGTATGTCATCTACATACAAAACTAAAAATACAACCTTGCTCCCACTGAACTTTGTATACAGACACGGTTCCTAAACACTTCGAGTAAATCAGTTCTCTTTAATCACTTGATCAAATCGGTGATTCCAACTCCTGGATGCTTACTTAAGACCATAAATTGACTTATTAAGCTTGCAAACCTTCTTAGGATTTTTATGGTCGATAAAACCTTCAGGTTGTGTCATATACACTTCCTCATCCAGAATCTCATTCAGGAAAGCGGTTTTACCGTCCATTTGCCAAATTTCTTAATTATGAAATGCAGCAATTGCAAGAATTATCCTAATGGATCGTAGCATAGCCACTGGAGCAAAGGTTTCATCATAGTGTAAACCATGAATCTGAGTAAAACCTTTAGCTATTAATCTGGCTTTAAAAATATCTGGGTTTCCATCCAGTCCGTATTTGATCTTAAAGATCCATTTACACTGAAGAGGTCTTGCTTCTTCAGGTAAATCTGTCAGATTCCATACCTGATTTATGGATATGGAATCCATTTCAGATTTCATTGCCTGAATCCATTTCTCCGAGTTGGGACCAGAAACAGCCGCTTTGTAGGTTGCAGGTTCGTCACTTTCTAAAAGTAAGATGACCTGTTCATTTCCTTCTTTAATCAAACCTACATATCGATCAGGTGGGTGACTTACTCTCCCTGACCTTATAGGTTCAGAAGGAATGGCTACGGAGTTTGAGACAGAAGAACCAGTTTCTTGTGTCACAACTTCAGTTTGTGGCTCTTGAACTTCGTCAAGTTCAAATTTTCTCCCACTCTGTCTCCTAGAAATAAATTCCTTTTCTAGGAAGACAGTCTCACGAGCCACAAACACTTTGTTTTCGTGACGGTTGTAGAAGTAATAACCACGTATTTCCTTTTGATAACCTACAAAAGACAAATTTCTCAGATCTTGGTGCTAGCTTATCGTCTTATCGTCTGTCTTACAATTGACATAATCATTACTACCCCATATTCTGAGAAATGATAAAGTAGAGACTTTCCCTTTCCATAATTCATACGGAGTTTTCTCGGCTGCTTTAGTCGGGCTACGGTTCAAGGAAAGAATAGCCGCTTCAATCGCAAAACCCAAAAATGAGTCTGGTAGCTCAGTCAGACTCATCATTGACGGAACCATATCTAATAGAGTTCAATTTCTTCTCTCGGCCACACCATTCATTTGAGGTGTGCCTGGAGGTGTCAATTGTGATAAAATACCACAATTTACAAGATGATCATCAAAATCATTAGTTAGAATATCGCCTCCACGATCTGATCGTAAAGCTTTGATTTACCTATCTAATTGATTTTCTACTTCATTCTGAAACTTTTTGAACTTTTCAAAGGCTTCACTTTTATGCCTCATTAAGTAGACGTAACCGTATCTACTTAAATCATCAGTAAAAGTAATGAAATAATTGTACCCACCTCTAGCTGAGATTGACATAGGACCACATACATATGTATGTATTAATTCTAGCAATTCACTTGCTCGTGTACCTTTTCCAAAAAAAGGACTTCGAGTCATCTTGCCTAACAGACAAGATTCGCATATACCACATGCTTCATAATCAAATGGCTTAAGAAGACCAGTTGTTACTAATCGTTTTATGCGTTTTGTCATTTATGTGGCCTAAACGACAATGCCAGAGGTAAGTTTTATCTGGATCACCTGTTTTGAGCTTTTTGTTTCCAATTTGATAGACGTCTTTTGCCAAATCAAGAACATAAATACCGGCAATCGTTATTGCACAACCATATATTATTTCATTAAACGATATAGTACATTTATTTTTTTGACATAAAAGGAAAATCCTTTTGTATCTAGTACAGACATAGATATTACACTTTTGTTTAAAATTGGTACATAATAACAATTATTTAACTTCAACTCTAAACCTGAAGGTAAAATGAATACATATGTTCCTACTGAAATGGCCGCTACTTTAGCTCCATTCCCTAGTCGTAAGTCCACATCTCCTTTAGCTAGTTTTCTTGTCCTTTCCAGCCCCTGCAGATGATTACAAAGGTGAGAACCACAACCTGAGTCAAGTACCCAGGCACTAGCTGAAGTGTAATTTACGTCTATCACATAGATTGAAGAGGGAAGCTTACTTTTGGGGACGACTTTCCAGTCTTTATGTCCTCCAAATATTTCGGGCAGTTTCTTTGCCAGTGTCCGACACATGAGCAATATAAACATTTCGTATATGGTTTGGGTCCATTTTCTTGGACTTGGACGTACTCTCCATAGGAGTCTTGCCCTTGTCCTTTGCGCTTCTAGACTTCTTTCCCTTCTTTGAACCGGGTTTGAACCTCCCCTTGCTCTTAACCGATAGATTATACACTTCTCTTCGGCCACCCCCACTCACTTTCATATCAGTCTCTGGTTGCATAAGCAGAGAATGTAACTCATGGAGGCTTTTGTTCATATTATAATTCATACGAAAATGAGCAAAGCCTTCATGTAGTGAGTGAAGAACTGGATCAACGGCAACTTCTTGCGTGATCGCAATCCCTAATCTTTGCAACGTTTCCACGTACTATAACATTTTGAGTACGTGGGTCGATACAGACTGCCCTTTTGCGAGGCGAGCCTCGAAAAATTTAGCCGCCGCATCGTATTGAAGGATTCGGGGAGCCTTTGAGAAATTGTTCGTCAATTTTGTGTAAATTTGATGAGATGTCAAACCTACCCACCTCCTCTGTTGATCTTGTTCCATAGAAAAGAGCAGAACATTTCTGATTGCATTGAACTCTCTATGATACTCATCATATGCGTCCTTTACAACAGAGGAGAACGTTGGTGTCGGTACAAGAGGGGAAGGGTCAACCAAATACCGTAGTTTACCATCAGCTATGGAAGCACTGCGGAGATTGGCTTCCCAATCCAAATAATTGCTACTGTCATCCTTCAAGGTAAACTTATCCATGAAGGAGCGGAGCCATGAATCTCGCGCTAGGTGAAAAACGGGAGGAGGAGTAGGATTATTAGGAGGAGGAGTAGGAGGGAGAGTAGTATCATTAGATGTAGATGCCATTAATAGTAAATCTACAAACGAAAAGGAAAAGATATAAGCATTCATGAAAACGGTTAAACATAAAACATTCATATAAAGATCTCTCACTTATTTATATGAATGATTCCGAGATCCAATTTTAGTTAAAATTGGGGACGGTGTACGGTGTAGCCGTTCCATACCAATCTTAAGTAATTTTGGTGAGTCAACTTTTGACTGATTCTAATCTTTTAGAACTCTCGGTTGTCGGATTTCAGCTAAATCCAACTACTAGCCCTAGAATACAAGACTTGTATCCTATTGAGTCCAACCAATTTTCACTTGTAATAACTCATTTATTACCTTATTTTACCCAAGGTAGAAAGATTACACCCCGCGAAGGCGAGCGTGCTTCTAACGAACAAGGGATTTATAGGTTTTTTTTTTTTTTTTTTTTTTTTTTTTTTTTTTTTTTTTGGTGACGAGGGGTTTAATCCTCCCGGGCACAGGCATTCCGACGTCACCACCTGTACCATATAAGCCACCCCTTTTTACCAGGGGCCGTCGTGATACCCGCATGGTGCGCTTCTGGAGGCTTGAACCTGGGACCTCGCAGTTCCTGCCATTGCTAGGCTTTGAGGTTGCCCCAGGAACCACCAGACCGCTACCACTTAGGTGGATTTATAGGTGTTATATATTGGTAATGCTAATCTCAATTTTAAAATGTGAGAGATCTTGTCGAGTAATCATCAATTCCCTTTAAATTGAACTAATAGGAGAATTCTAGACAAATTTTATCGACAATCTATACTATTCCAGTAGGTTATTTGATTAGTTTGGCATGTTTTAATGAGTTAATCTAACACGCAATAGCAAGCAATGAAACAATTACGAATACCTAGTATGGCCTTCTAGCTAATCTAATTAACTAGACCAATACAAGTGGTTACAATTTGGAAGCCAACGCCTTTGGCTCCTATATCGGATCTTCGTTTGGAACTCATTTCCAAAAAAAAAAGGCACCGTCTTGAAATTGGAACGTCGTCTTCTTTTAAATAAATACAAATATAATCCTATTATGCATATATTTCTAAAAGAATAAATAATCAAATACAAGGGGAGGAAAGGTAAGGGGGACCTCCCACTCTCTTCCTCATATTTTCTCCCTCACTACTCTCTATTATACATACATCCACATATACATATACATTTATACGTTAATACTTGCCTCGGTACTAACTTGGGCGTCGAAGGCTCTCCCCGGGGGCAAACCCTCGGGCTCGGAGTTATTTTGTAGGTTCACCCACGGAGCTAGCCTAACCGGCATACTACTGTAAGAATAATTTTATACGGTATTGTATTTAATTATTATTATTATTACGTTATTTTGGATGTAACACCCCGTGTTAATTTAAGCTAATCCTAATTAGAAAATCAATAATTAGAAAATCTCACTCAATTATTTTCCTAAGACAACACACTACATTTTTCCTAACACCTAAACTAAAACCATTTTGAATTACTTTGAATTTGAACTCTATTCTTTCATATTCAAACTCGATAAATCAAATGATGAATACTCGACAAATTTCTCAACGACAAATTTCGACACGCAAATCGAGGTCAATGTTGACCCAAATTGCCGAGTCACCTTAAGGTGATTTAATCATCTAATCCTTTTCAAATCTACTTACTCATAATATAAATCTAACAAAGATTAGTTAAGTCTTAATCATTTTGATCAAAACTAACAAAACATATTATAATATTATCAAACTACTATCCCTTTTTGATTTAACTAACACTTTCACTAAAACTCGATATATTGAGTCATACTAAGTCAAAACTGATAAACTTTGTGACGTTTGAGCATAATGATTTATTTCATTAACATTCAACAAAAAAAAATATATATTTCGATCAAGTAAGATTTTATTTCAAAGTTACGAGGACCTAATACCCAAATTTTATTTTGATTTCGTTTTGACTCTTATTTTCATTTTTATTTTCGATCTTTCTCCTAAATATTATTTTAAGACTATATATTTAAAGTCGAGACTTTTCGCGTACGCGTAAATCGAAAAACTTACGAAAACAAAAACGACCCAACTTGATCTACATGTGAGCCGTGATTTGCAAGGTGCAAGGCTCAAGAATTGCTTTCCATTTTCTTCCTTATTTTTCTACCTTGTCAAGTCCTTGCCACCCTATAGTTTCATCCTCATGCTAATGCTTGACTAAAGACTTGCTTTATCACAACTTGCATTCACACAATACTTACTTAACTTACTACTAAAACAAAATACTACAACTATATTACTACTACTACAAACCAACGTACAACACAAAGCACAAACTACAACTACAACTACTACTTCTACGGTTTACATACTACACACATACACAAACACCTCACATGCTCATGTGTAGCCTTTCCATTTTGTCTTCACTTTAGTAACTTGTCAATGTCTTTAGCCACCCTAATTTATGTCATCTACCTATGCTTGACTAACTCAATACTTTACATAAAGCTAAAACCCTAATGCATTCACATAATACATTACCTAAAACTCACTACATAAGCTTACAACTAAAATAAAACACAAACACTACTACTACTACACTACCATACGTGCAAACCAAAAACAAACACACAACCAACACTTAAACTCTTTTTCCTCTCTAAATCAAAACTCATCCTCAAGAAACATAGTAAGCTTGTTCATCCTCATGAACACATGAACTCCACCTTCTTCCTCCTCATTTTCTTCCCTTTAAACTTTCTTTTTATTGTTTTAAATTCACTAGAACATTTTAATTAATTCCTCACCATTTATATTTGGTACTCATTTCCTTTTAATCTTATAAATGAGCATGAACACAAAATCGAATTAATGAAAAATATAAAACACTACCTAAACCTAAAACTACATTTACACTTTAAACTTTTTGTTAACTAGTATAGTATTAATAAAAATTACTAACTTGTTGATTTATATTTTTATGTACTAATCTACCAAAGAAGAGGAGCAAGGTGGGAACATCGATTTGAGCCAATTCGATCACATTGTCGACCCCGACAATTGCTAGGAGCGTTTCATTAACCTAACCTAAGGTGCTTCCCGCACACTTATGTGATAAGCGCCTCGTACTTGATTTTATTGTTTTTAAATTGTATGTATGATGTTTTATATCACCTAGTGTTCACATGTTAAATTAGGAGACAAAAATCGAAAAACAAAATTATTGCTCACCTAAAACCTACACGGCATTCCCTTTAATTTTCACTAAATTTTTCGTTTTAATTTTTGTTAATTGCATGCTTAAAATACTTTGAATAAGATGGTTATGAAAATATAATTAGTTTATGTTTAGGACTTAAAATGAAATTGTTATGAAATTTGAATGTTTTTAATGTATATGTGTTCTTGAATATGTTGTTGTTATTGTGTGTGTTCAATGATTTTACTTTTGCTTGTTAATATTTGTATATGTTTGTCACTCATATTAAAAAGTATAAATGATATAAAGTAAATTAGTTGTTGAATTAGAAGTACAAAAATCAAAAATAAAATTTTTAAACAAACATATACTACACACGGCATTTTCAATATTTTATGGACCAATTTTTAGTTTTAATTTTTCTAAATAATATATTATGGTTAGTTTAGTTAAAATGGACTTGTAAGAAAAATTTGAGAAAATTATATAAACATATAAAAATTAGACTAATTAGGGTTCATATGGAAAATATAAAAATTCTTCACATATTCAAAGTGTTCTTCAATTTAAAAGACTAGTTTAATTCAAATAATCAAAAGTATTATTTTACTTTTAGTTTAAAGACATTAGTGAAAAATATCAATAAAAGTCATATAAGTTAAATAGACTAAATCATCAAAATATAAAAGTTAGAAATTTAAAGTGAGTAAATAACACTATTCATAAATAAAATAAAATGTTAGTGGAGATGTTAAACTAGTTAAAACACTTTAGTATAATTTAAAGAATTAGTATATAAAAACTTTAAGTCAAAACCGATAAATTAGAAAACGAAAATAAAATACTACAAGTGAAAAGGGCCACGGTTTTGGAGTATATTTTTGGACCAAAAATGAATTTATCACTTTTTATTTTTTTATCACTTAAGTAATTAAAATAGTTAAAGTAATGTTTTAGTAATAAAAACAACAAAAGAAATAAATACCTAATATGAATAAAGGCACACGGCTTTCACCCTTAAAATGGGTCAATTTTGGTCAAAATGAATTTATCACTTAGTCACTAAAATTGACTAATAATTAGGATTATATTAGATTGTATAATGGATGGTTAATGAAAAGAATCAACTAAACCGATAAAAATAAACGTTATACGTATTAAAATGAACCTTGTCGAGTGCTACTATCTATGCTTAAATTTGGATGTGGACATACGGACTATTTAAAATGAACTACGACAACTTCGCTAAAAATGGAAACCGCTAAAAGATTAGTTGAGTATATGACTAAATAAAATCGAGCTTTACTTTTAAAATGTTGTTTAATATCACCAAGTACAAAATGAACTTAGCAACTTTGACCCTAAAATTTTGTACTTAGATTATATCGAGTTTTACTTCCGTATTATTATTTATAATCACTAAGTACAAAACGAACCTAACGTCTTTAAAACTAGAATTTTATACTTAGAAAATAAAAGTTGGTTTTGTAAAACCTAAAAATATCCTAAATATAAAGAAATATAATAAAAATCCTAAGTATAAAGAAATATAATAAGAATACTAAGTACAAAGAAAATATAATAATAAATATTAAGTATAGGAATACATATACGTATAAAAATACGTATAAATACGAAGTAGAAAAATACGTACAAATACGAAGTACGAGAATACGAATACGTATAAAAATACGAGGAATAGTAAATACGATGAATAGTAAATACGATGAATAGTAAATACGGTGAATAGTAAATACGGTGAATAGTAAAATAATGAATAGTGAAAATATTTAAATTTTATAAACAAACTCAAAATAATTATTTAAGCTTTTCTTTGTACTCTGTTATCTGAAGAACTGTTAGAAACTAAAATTTCATTATATAAAGTTTGACGATACATTTATGTTTTGGAAATAATTCTTGTTACGATTAAATGGGGAATAAGAAATTGAGAAAGAGAATTGAATTACCTGAATAAAATACTTGGATTGTTCGCCATGTTGCGACTCTTGAAATTCGAAGTTAACGAGGTAGCCGTCTATGGGGACTTTAGCTCCCTCCCTGTGTTGCTAAAGGCGATCTAATATTTTTCTAAAGTATTATTTCGGTGCGGGATATACAACCTCAGGGATGGGGCATCATTGATATCTCCGTGAGCCCATACTACGGTAATTGGAAAATCCAGCCCCAACCGGGGGTACCCGTCTCTGGTGGTAGTCGAATTATTAGGTGAATACATATTTGAATAGCGAGTATGCTACGATCCTATCTATAGTGGTGTATGCATACATTAGACAAGGGATATGGCCGTCCTTACTACCTTAGATATCTTTAGCCTGTCAGTCACGTCCAAGTTATGTTGGCCCTGATGGCTATCGCGCGGATTATGTCTGCATGCTTCCGCCTTACTAACGAAGATTCATTTGTTATCACATGTGGAATGTATTTCCTTGTCTTGTTTGATTGATTATTATACGATGGTTGGATTTTATGAGCGTTGGATTACGACTTGTTGAGAATGATTATTTGAGGGTGTTGTATGATTTGTGATTGGATTTATACTCATGTCTGAATCATTTGATCTCTTTATGTGTTTTACCTGTTTACTTGCTAATTGTTTTTATTTATTTATTATTCATTATTTATAATGCATATTGTTTTAGAATTGCATGTATCGAAAGAGTGTGCGGGAAAATGATGAGAGTTTAATGCAGGTACCCCGAGACCAACGCTATTGAATACTGGGGAGAGTTTACCTTCTTTATTTTGTACGCTTGAGAGGATGTAATTGAATTTATACTCTGTTATTCTAAACTCGTACTATGTATTTAGAGTTTTATTACGATTAACAGCTGGTTTTGTAATATATAGACTTAATTAATTTTCCGCCTTAGTTTAATTAAAGTCACGACAAACCAGGTTGTTACATTGGACCTATAGCTAATCTTAGTTAATTGCGGTAATTAGCTAAATATAATAGTTGGGCTTTTCAGTGGGAGTAGCCCAGTTAATTTAATTATTGACGGACCGATTAAATTAATTAGGTTAAGAAGCCCGGTCCTCCTCTCGCCCTTATATAAATATACTAAACCGTTATTAGTATAATACAATTATGGAAACACAATTAAGGGTTAAAGGGAGAGAGAGGAGAAAACCTAGCATCTCAAAAAGGACACCGTCCATCACCATCTCTGCCGTCTCCCGGCTGCCGCCAATTTCACCGCCCTCCGACCGCCGATTTTCGTCGCCGTTTACCGCCCGCAATCATGACAGATCAAGGTACGCAATTACATGTGTTTCGTTTCTAATCGAAGGTCCTGTGAACGAATTAAGTTCGTATCGTTCTTAACTAGGTTGTTATCGTTTGAACCTAGTTTACATGTGGTATCAGAGCCTTGTTGTGATTAGAAACTTATGTAACAACCCGGTTTTTCGTGACTTAATTAAACTAAGGCGGAAAATTAATTAAGTCTAATACATGCCGGATGTTAATTAAATTACATTCAAATGGCATAGGATACAAATATATATTACAATCTCTCAAAGTAAACAAACGAAACATCCTAATCGTCCCGATAATCCTGAGTCTCGAGAATTGCCTGCAACAGAGACAAAAACACAAAATAGGAGGATCTCCCGCTCAGAGGCGGGAAGTGACTGTTCTGACCAACAACCTCTAAACCAAAGTTTGGTTTATTTAACCTATGATTAAAAGTAACTTGGCAGCACTAAACGCGTATAACAATCGCAACACCTTATGTCAATAAAATTGGACAAATAGCATATAATATCAGTTCTCACATATAGATATTTAAATCTCATACAACATGATAAACAAATCTTAAAACATTTCAATTTATAAAACACGATATATAATCGTAAATACCAACTCAATTCATATAACATCGTAATATATTTATAAACTTAAATCATAGCAATCAAGATATATGCATAAGTCGTAATCAATTCCATAAACACATAGTCGTGAACAATCATGCAATATCTCATATAGCACGAGGGATAGTCGACCCTTTTCATAGCAATTTATCAATTATCAAACAAAACTCACGAGTCTTGACTATAGAGCGGCTCGTGTACTTACATAGTAAATTACCCATATAATTTCCTATCAAAGTGCACTAGTTACTCAAGCTCGTAGATCAGATCAAACACTAAGTAGAAAATATTAAAACTACCTAATATCCAACGCAAAATGGATAATCTATCATACGTTAACTAATGAGTCTACGTTAGTAAGGCGGAATCATGCAGACCTTATAAGCGTCCGCGCAAAAGCAATCAGGGCCAAACAGAGTGGACGAGTCTGAAATGCTAGAGATATCTAAGGTAATAAGGACGGCCACATCCCTTGTCTAATGTATGCATACACCATCTATCGAGGATCATACTTATTCGCTATTCAAAAGGTATCACCGACGAAAAATCCGACTATCACCAAAGACGGGTACCCCCGGGTGGGGCTGGTATTTTCCAATTACTATATATGGGCTCACGGAGATATCAAGTATGCCCCATCCCTGAGGTTGTATATCCCGCACCGAATAACAATCTCAAGATCGTTAAATCGCCTTTAGCAACTCTGGGAGGGAGCTAAAGTCCCCATATACAGCTACCTCGCTAACATCGAAATCAAGAGTCGCAACATGGCAGACAACCGAGTACTAATCATATAACGTTATAATCGAAGGGTTTAATCTCATGTCAGGCCGTGCCTTTTAACTCAATCCGCAGAGAGTCTAAGGGTTCCCAAGTTAGAGTGGACGGTCAAAGTGAAGTCAACAATAGGTTAATTCACAAGGTTGGCGCGACAATTATTCTAAACATGTGAGGAAAACAATAACATCAAGTATTCAACACTTAATTCATTACTTCTTTTATTGTTCATAACACAGGTTACAGTTCTTACTAATTATAATATCGTCAAACTTTGTATTATGTAAAGATTGTATCAAATAAGGTACATACACGTTAATCACATTTAGTATATTATTTATTTATACATTTCTTCGTTTCCTCTTATTAGTATGAGGTAAGGTTGAATTATATATTTTACTTTTATACTTATACGTATTATTAGTTTATATTTTAGTAAATAATAATAGTTCATTTTATTTATAAGCTCGATTTAGTTTCATTTAAATTTTAAGCAACTTAAAATATATTAGTGATTAGTTATATAAATAATTGAATTTCATTATAACTCACTTTTATTTCTTCCTCTTATTTGAATTGTAAAGTATCTAGCGATTTAGTAGTTATAACATTTATTTTAACTTAGAAATATTACTTAAACGATATTTGTCAAATTTTAGTAGTCTCGATAAAATATAATTAAGTGACATTTAGTTTAATTTCTTTTAGGTGGTTTAATTTCTTAATACGACTTCGTATTATAATTTCTACTTATTTAGTTTAAGGGAAAAGATCAGATAACTCGATGGTGAAATTTTATATGGAGCTTATTTTTATATCTTATTTATATTTAATTATTTACTTTACTTTTATTTTCAAAAATCTTGTTAGTGATACTAATTTTTATCATTATTCAAAAATAGTTTTACTTAGGTTTATTATCAATCCCGAGTTCTTTATTTCGTTTTGATATTTTAACCAAATACTTATTTAGTATAGTTTAAGTTCATTTTAAACTTTAGAGTTTTAGATAAAGTAATCGTCGTGTTAAATTTGATATATGACATTTTATATAACCATTTATCTTAGAAATTTAATACGAGTAACTTTTAATTTATAATTTAACTTTTAAATTTATCTAATACTTAATTTAAACTTAATATTCTTTTAATTTAACTCATCATTTTTAGTTGTGTTTTATTTAAACCTTTAAGTGACTATAAATATTTTTACGACTATGAATATTTTTATAATTATTTAGTTTATTTTCTTAAGTCGGCTAATAATATTTTTAGTTTTATTTTATACTAGTGATACATAACTTTATATATTTTAATTTACACATAACAAATAATTTTAACATGATAATATTACAATTAAATTCAACATTAATTCAACAAAGCATTTTTCACCCAAAACATATTATCACAAAATCATATAAATATCATATTTCACAATTCAATTCAACATTATATTATAACTAAAATTAACACCCAATTTCATACTATAGCGAATCATACAAAGTTATTAAATAAACTGAAACGGGAATCATACGTGCCTAATGCATACTAGCTCACTTTGAATCACAAATTAATTAAAATAAAACCAAAGTGTTAAAATTAGAGATTTTGGAGAAAGAATCGAGTCACCTAAATTTGGCTCACGAACAGAGGCCTCCAAAAATGAAGTGAACATGTAGTACTTCAAACCCGTACTCCAAACCCAACTGAACCGATTTCCAAGCATAACCATAGTGTCACGATACTGAGTCAGACACTCAACCATCGACACGAGCTAAATAAATGGAGTGAAAAGAAGGAGAACCATAGTGACCAATAATGGTCACGGTGGTCAGGAACACGAGTCCAAGCCGAGGAGGCAGCCTCGCAGCTCAGGACGGTCTCGATAATTGACGCGACATTTCATTCACAAACGAACGGAAAACGAGAAGTGAAAATCAAGTCGATAATTACTTGATCGACAAAATAAAATCGAAACCGAAAACGAACGAGAATCATAAAATTGAAATCGAAAGGGGCTCACCAAACGGAGGCTAACAAAGGCGGTGTGAGTGGTGGTCGGGCTTGACTCCGGTGAGGAAAGTACTCCGGTGGTCGGAGTTGAAACAGGGCCGAACAGAAAAGAGCAGAGGTGAGAAGAGAGCACGGCAGAAAAGCAGGGGAAGAGCAGGGGAGAGGTGTCGAGAACAGGGGAGGCAGAGGGGTCACGGTGGTGGCCATGACGGTGCTCCGGCGAGTGAGAAGAGGGAGAGAACAGAGCAAGGCCGAGGTGGTGGTCATGGCGGCTGGTGACGGTGGTCCTCGTTATCGTCGTCGTCGAGTTGTTTGTTGTTGTTACTGTTTTCGTTGTTGTTGTTTTTGTTGTCTGCTTTGTTGTTGTTGTAGCCATTGTTGTGTTGTTGTTGTCGCCATTGTTGTTGATTATTGTTGTTGCTTTATTATTATTATTATTATTATTATTATTATTATTATTATTATTATTATTATTATTATTATTATTATTATTATTATTATTATTATTATTATTATTATTATTATTATTATTATTATTATTATTATTATTATTATTATTATTATTATTATTATTTGTTGTTGTTGTTTTGTCTGTATTAATGGAGGATTAAAATAGAAACTGTGAGGAAGAAGATGACTAGAAAAGTGAGGGAGTTATAAGTAAAGAAAGGTGTGCTGAAGAAGCTTTGACCTAAAAATAAATATCTAAAAGCAAGTGGATGGTGTACCGACATAAGCCAAGGAGTATTTGGGTCTGTTTTATTTGTTTGCTCTGTTTCATTCGCTCTTATTTATAAACTTTTATATTTTATAAAATATACTATACTTTAAATTATTGGTTTTAAATTTTAGTTCTATGATTAGTATTATAAAATTTAAATTTTGAGATATAAAATGTATAAAAGTTGTCAACTATAAATTTTATTACGGTCCTACACATTTTCAAACAGTTAGTTTATTTGCAAGATACATTTCGAAAAAATTATATTTTATTCAAGTAATAATAATTTATAAAATAGAGTGCAAATTTATTAAGTTTAATAAAAGTAACTGAAGTAAAGCTTTAGTTCGAAAAATACTTTTAGACGTAAAACTTATAATACAAATTAATATAAACTCGAAAAAGTTTAATTAGAAATATCTTGAGAAGCTTTATTCGATCGAAATTTCTTTCAGTCACGTTTTCAAAACAAAGGAATAAAATGTAGATTATATAAATTTTAATTTAATAATTTAGTTAAAATAATTATTTAGGGTTAATAAAACACGGGGTGTTACACTTATCCATGATTATCGGACTCTTTTTTGGTCGTTTAAGGTTGTCGGTTTTGGGTCTGTTTTTGGCTCGTTTTGGGCTTTGTTTTGGCCGGAGTTTGGTCGGAGTTTTTGGGCAGATTTTGGTTGTTTTTCAGCCGTGAATAGGTGTTTCGTTTTGGATTTCTTGGTTTGAGATGATTATTGGTGATTGGTGATGATAAGTTTTGTTTTGTTTAATGGCCATGGAGCTTTGTTTTAATTAAGGTTGATGATGATGCGTGTATTGGTGCTGGAGTTTTTTATTTATTTGGCTTTTTAATGATTAATGAAGACCAAGTAATGATGATGGAGTTTTGTTTTATAAGCTTGCTGCCATGTGTTGTTGACTTGTTGTGTTGGCTGTTATTGGTTTTGTTTAATGGCATTGTATGGTGTACTTGGTCTTCTGCACCTTTAACTTATTACTATCCAAGGACTACGTATTAATTAATTAATGTTCTTTGAAGCCTTTGATTTAAGCTTTTTGGTGTTTTTTTTTTAAGCTCTATTTTTTTTGCTTTTGGCTTCTTTTAGTACTCCGTATATAATATTATCGGATTAAAGAATTATTTGGGGTTTTCTGTGGGGCTTTCCCGTGTTTTTCCGCTGCGCTCTTTTATAGTCAATATAATTGTTTGAGATTAAAATTTCAGTAAAGAATTATTACACTATGAATGAGTGAAATCATTATTAAGTTGAGCTGAGTTACACCGCAGTGGACCATCTCATGTTCTTTGATTTCATTAAAGTTTAAATAAGCCTCAGCCATTCACATTAAGCTTGAGTTACACCACAGTGGACTCAATTAAGACAGTGAAAGTCAGAATAAGCAAGTATTGAGGATAAATTACTAGCCCTTAGGTCTTACCCGCAGGTGGACCGGCGAATAATAGTGACTTATCCATAAAAGCGTAGAACTATTAATTAATTGAGATTAGGCAGGTATAGGTTATCCGCAGATGTCGTACTGAGTTTAATCAAAATTGTTAATTTTCTCAATTATTGCACAAGTCTTATTCATTATTGCTAATTGTGTGTTTTAACTCAAAGAATAATGTTTGTGCATGTTTTCCAACTATGCAGTTGCTCAAAATAAGCTGCTATTTTCTTGCCTCTCGACTGTTCCTCTACTTACTGGATCAAACTACGCTGAATGAATTGAGATTGTAACTTTCTCTATGTCCATGTTAAGTTTCAGTGATTGTTTGAAGGAGGACGGTCCTGTTGTGCCTAAGTCTGATGAGAAGGACGCAGCAGTACTTAAGGCATATAAAGATTGGAAAGACAAGGATGGTGACTGTCTTTCTTTTCTGCGTCTAGTCACTGCTGTGGACATTAAGAACTCAATTACAGAGACTGAATGTGACACATCTAAGAAATATCTTGCAAAACTTAAGGAGAAGTTTGAGCCTTCTGACAAGGCATTAATTGGAAAGCTTCTCAGTGAACTGTCTCATTGTAAGTACGATGAAAAGAAAATGGACATGACTAAGCATATAATTCATATGCAAAGCTTAGCCACTAAGTTGTTCAAGTTGGGACTTAAAGTTGAAGATCCCATATTAACGCATTTCATCTTTGAGGGACTTCCTAAAGAGTTTGAGGCATTCCATCTCAGCTACAATGCTATAAAGGAGACATGGACAGTGGATGAACTTGCTAATAAGCTTGTTCAGGAAGCCACGCGCCTAAGTAATGCTAAAGGGCATAACATACCTCAAGCGCACTTTGTGCATAAAGGTGAGGGCTCTAAGGGAAAGGGACAGTCCAAAAGGAAGGACTGGACGAGCAGTAAGTCAAGCTCATCCAGTAAGCCAGATCCATCAGGCATTAAGAAGGTAAAGAGAAAGGATGCATGTCATTTCTGTGATAAGGAAGGACATTACATGAATGAGTGCCCAAAGCGCAAGGAATGGTTCGAGAAGAGAGGTATGTACTCCTTCGTATGTTTCGAATCCAATTTCATTAATGTACCTTCTAATACTTGGTGGTTAGACTCTGGTGCTAATGTACATGTTTCTAACTCATTACAGGGATTCAGTACGACCCGAACCATAAGAGAAAGTGAAAAAAACCTACTCATGGGAAACAAGTCTGAAGTGTAGGGATCGGATCCCATTCACTAATCAAGTATTAGTGTAAATCAAATTACTCTAATTTGATTTAGCAAGATCTATGTAGTTAACAAAAGTATTTTGTTACAAGATTAGAAAATTTATACCTTTCTCTTAAAGGATATTAGGGCACTAAACTAGAACTCCTTTCTAGTTTAGTTTCTTGAGTATGAGCTTAGGATGATCCTCCTTAATAACCCAAGTTTCCAAAGAGGAAACCTCCTAAAAGATGCACCCAAGAAAATACTCCAAAATACTAAGTATTTTGAACTAGAAATAACTTAGTATCACTTGATAATATGTAATATTATTAATACTAACTCTTAGTATTAGTTTGATATTAGAGTTTGATTTAGAGAGAATATGAGAGAAAATAGAGCAAAAGACAACTAACTTTATCTTTCTATTGCCTCTTGTTTTTATAAGAAAACAAGTGAAATGAAGTGTGTTAAACACACTCCATTTTCTCGGCCAAAGGGGGAAGAGGAGAAGAGAAGAGTTTTTCTCTTGATTAGAGAAAAGGCATGCATGATAATCATTGTGTTTATTTTGCATGCACAAGGAAAACAAATAGGAAAAAGACAAGGAGGAATCTTTCTCCTTTCTCTCCCAATTTGGACGGTCCACTTAGGGCCTTATGGGTCCATTTTGTTTTTCCAATATTTGTCCCACAAATACTTATAATTTATCACTTAATTATCTAATATAGTAAAGTGTAAATCAAATAAACTCTTCCTTAATATATATGTACACTTACACATATATTAAAAATATACTTTCACTAATCTCATTAGTGAAATATACATAATTAGTGAATTAACATTTAATCACTAATTCCCGTCTCCTCAAATAATTTTATCGATATAAAATTCAAACGTTCGAGTTCACAACTCGATTTCTCTCTAAATCAATACATTGACTAACCGTTAGTCGATTTATCAAGTTACTAATATAATCGTATCTCATACGACTAATTAGCTTAAATATTTGGAGTACGTTCCTATAGGTGTGACTTAAAGGGATCAATTGATCACCGCCGTTCTCACGACAATAACGTCAAACTCTAGTCAGCCAACCGTTATTGATTTACGTTAATCAATTGACAATAATACAGGATTATCCCCATGTATTCCTTAATTGAGATTTAATAAGTAATCGCACTATTGTGGAGGACACTTACTCCAACATGAAGCATCCATTAAAGCTATAGGATGTTTTAGTTTAGAATTAAGTAGTGGATTTAAATTACTTTTAGAGGATACAATTTTTGTTCCATCAATGTCTCGTAATTTAATTTCATTGTCTAAACTGGACAGTATTGGTTTTTCTGTGACTTTTGGAAACGATTGTTTCAGTTTATTTAAAGATAATATTATTGTTGGTTCTGGTATTTTGGAAAATGGAATGTATCTTATTGAGCTTGATAAATCATTTTCTGATGCGCTATTTATTTCTTTGAATTCTGTAATTGGCGTGAAACGTGTAAGGTCGAATGAGAACTCAGCGTTCTTGTGGCATAAAAGGTTGGCCCATATTTCGAGGGAAAGAATGATGTTGTTAGTAAAAGACAACATTCTTTCTTCTCTTGATTTTACTGATTTTGGGACGTGTGTGGAATGCATTAAAGGCAAGCAAACCAAACACACTAAAAGGGGCGCCACAAGAAGCACTGCTCTTTTAGAGATCATTTATACAGACATATGTGGTCTATTTGATGTTCCCTCCTTTTCTGGAGAGAAATATTTCATCACCTTTATAGATGATTATTCACGGTATTGCTACCTTTACTTGTTGCATGAAAAGTATCAATCAGTAAATGCCGTAAAGCTTTACATTAAGGAGGTTGAGCGGCAACTTGGAAAGAAAGTGAAAATCATCAGATCTGACAGAGGTGTAAAATTTTATGGTAGATATGATGAATCAGGACAACATCCTGGTCCATTTGCTAAACTTCTAGAAAGCTTGGGTATTGTCGCTCAATACACAATGCCAGGTTCACCCTGGATGAACGGTGTTGCTGAAAGACGTAACAGAACCCTATTAGAGGCTGTAAGGGCAATGATGAGTATGACAAACTTACCCAAATCATTGTAGATGCACGCACTTATGACTGCAGTGTATGTCGCGTAAGGCAGTTTCAAAGACACCATTTGAACTGTGGAAAGGATGGAAACCGAGTTTGAGACACTTACACATTTGGGGTTGTCCCGCAGAAGCACGCATCTATAATCCTCAGGAGAAGAAACTCGATTGTAAAACCATTAGTGGGTTTTTCATTGGGTATGCTTCTAAATCAAAGGGGTATAAGTTTTACTATCCTAAACACAGCACCAGAATAGTAGAGACTGGAAATGCCAAATTCCTAGAGGATGGCGAAGTCAGTGGGAGAATTGATGTGGTCATCATCAATGAGATTAGAGAGGAAACTTCGATTCCTATTTCTGTACCTCTAATCTCTAATCATGACGTTCTTATCGACGATGACGCTGTCGATGCAAGGGAACAACATGAGGATGATGAACCTCAACCCATTAATGTGACTCCTGTCATCCCTGAAGTCATTGAAGTAGCAAATACACCTATAGCTGAGGTTTCTGTAAGGAGGTCCACAAGACCTCGTATAGCTGAGGTTCCTGTAAGGAGGTCCACAAGACCTCGTAAGCCGGCTATAGGAGATAAATATGAACTTTATATGCTACAGCAAGAGTTTGACATAGGATTGGATAAAGATCCAGTGACGTTTTCACAAGCCGTAAAAGGTAATGATTCTGATAAATGGATTGATGCCATGCATGAGGAATTGAAATCTATGGCTACAAATAAAGTATGGGAATTAGTTGCTCTACCTAAAGGGCATAAGGCAATCGGCAGTAAAAGGGTCTTTAAGACCAAGCGCGACTCCCTTGGCCAAATAGAGCGACATAAAGCCCGCCTTGTAGCTAAAGGTTTCAACCAGAAAGAAGGCATCGATTATAATGAAACCTTCTCTCCAGTTTCGAAGAAGGATTCATTAAGGATCATTTTGGCGTTAGTAGCTCATTTTGATCTAGAGCTACATCAAATGGATGTGAAAACGGCATTTCTGAATGGAAGTTTAGAGGAAGAAGTCTACATGTCTCAACCTGAAGGTTTTGTTGAAGACGGTAAGGAGGACCTAGTCTGTTTATTAAAGAAGTCAATATATGGACTTAAGCAAGCCTCTCGGCAATGGTATATTAAGTTCCATGATACCATAACTGCCTTCGGTTTTACGGAAAACATTGTTGATCAATGTATATACCTGAAGGTCAGTGGGAGTAAGTTTGCCTTTTTAGTCCTGTATGTTGACGATATTTTGATCGCCAGCAGTGATCTGAGCTTACTCAATGAGACCAAGAGTTTCTTATCTAGTAACTTTGAAATGAAAGATATGGGTGAGGCGTCCTATGTGATAGGGATAGAAATATCTCGTGACAGGTCACAGAGGACATTAGGTCTGTCTCAGAAGGCATATATTTCAAAGGTACTAGAAAGATTCAGTATGACTGGATGCAATTCCAGTATAGTTCCTATTAAGAAGCAATGTCCCAAAACGGATGAGGAACGTAAAAGAATGCAAGATATCCCTTATGCTTCAATAGTTGGAAGCCTTATGTATGCCCAAGTCTGTACTAGACCGGACATTAGTTTTGCAGTAGGTGTGCTGGGTCGCTATCAAAGCAACCCTGGTATGGAACACTGGAAGGCTGCGAAAAAGGTGTTAAGGTACTTACAAGGGACTAAGAGTCACATGCTCACTTATAGGCATTCTGATCAGCTTGAAGTGATTGGCTACACTGATTCAGATTTTGGTGGATGCGAGGATAGCAGAAAGAGCACCTCAGGTTACGTGTTTGTCTTAGCGGGAGGAGCCATCTCCTGGAAAAGTGCTAAGCAAACTACTATTGCATCATCCACTATGGAGGCCGAGTTTGTAGCATGCTTTGAGGCTACAAATCAAGGATTATGGTTACGGAACTTTATTTCGGGGTTGAACGTTCTGAGCTCGATCGCAAGACCGCTGAAAATCTTCTGTGACAATGCTGCGGCCGTCTTCTTTTCGAAGAACGATAGGTATTCTAAGGGTATAAAACACATGGAGATGAAAAACCTATCAGTTAAAGAGGAAGTTCGGAAGAGAACGGTATCTGTGGAGCATATTTCGACGAATGCTAATATAGCAGATCCACTCACTAAGGGGCTATCACCCAAGACATTTTTGATGCATGCTAGCCTTATGGGTCTTGAGAATAGCACTTAGTATTATGTTATATGGATTGCTAGTGTTTTGAAAAGATACTGTGTTTTGATCAACTTTATGTTATGAATATTCCGAATTATTCTGTTTTCACATTATTGTTTTGTTTGTATATACATGATTGGTGGTTGAAAACAGAAATAGTCTTTTCCTAGAGACATTAAAGGGACCATTATGCTTACTCCTCTATACGGATCGTTTGTCATGGGACAGCATTCAGTAGTAGATGGAAGGGACCATGTTGAGTAGATAATGTGGAACCGCCATTACATTATTATTGTTTTAGGACTCTCGAGGTAATTAAGATAAAGCCATTAAGTTGATTTAGCGCCCTTTTCAAACTTATGTTTACCTGCATATAACAGTAAGAAGATGTACCTATGGTCCAAGTGGGAGAATGTAAGAATAATTTTATACGGTATTGTATTTAATTATTATTATTACGTTATTTTGGACCTATAGCTAATCTTAGTTAATTGCAGTAATTAGCTAAATATAATAGTTGGGCTTTTCAGTGGGAGTAGCCCAGTTAATTTAATTGTTGACGGACCGATTAAATTAATTAGGTTAAGAAGCCCGGTCCTCCTCTCGCCCTTATATAAATATACTAAACCGTTATTAGTATAATACAATTAAGGAAACACAATTAAGGGTTAAAGGGAGAGAGAGAAGAAAACCTAGCATCTCAAAAAGGACACCGTCCATCACCATCTCTGCCGTCTCCCGGCTGCCGCCAATTTCGCCGCCCTTCGACCGCCGATTTTCGTCGCCGTTTACTGCCCGCAATCATGACAGATCAAGGTACGCAATTACATGTGTTTCATTTCTAATCGAAGGTCCTGTGAACGAATTAAGTTCGTATCATTCTTAACTAGGTTGTTATCGTTTGAACCTAGTTTACAACTACGTCATCCGAAGACCCCGAGTTACCCCCGAAACAGTAATTAAATCTCAAAATGATAAAGGCAACTGAGCAAAAACAACGTTCCACAATACCCTAAACAAGAACACCATAATCGAAAATAATAGTTTAAGAAACACACCGAGCTGGCTCGTGAATATACCACGGGTCGCATCACTAGTTAATGATTAAGTCATATAGTCAACATAATAAATAAGTAAATAAATAAATAAAGGTAAATAAATAAATCACTAAACGTTAGCATGCAAGATTATATTAAGGTGGTGTTGTATGTTAATCAACTTTGTTTCTCTACCGCTACGTGAATACTTGCGTGACTAACCCAAATTCTTTTTGTTTTTTCAATTCAATGACTAACCCAACTTCTAGTAAAATTGATCATTATAATGCTTTTTAGTTTATAATTAAATTAAGTAACTTTTACTATAATAATAATAATAATAATAATAATAATAATAATAATAATAATAATAAATATATGAAATTAAAAGTTTTAAAAAAATTAGAGACTACCGTATAGCTCGAAAAAAAAAACTAAAGGCTGAATCGTATAAAAGCATCACATGTCACAATTGTCGAATTGATTTTTTAAAACTAAGGGTCCTTAACCCCAAAATCTAAAGTCTGATAAATAAAAAGAAAGTGGTACACAAACACCATCACCTACGTCCAACCCGATCACTCTCCACTAAGCTTCATCGTCCACCACACCACCGCCGGAAAGTACATCGCGAACACACCATCGCCGGCGTTCAACCCTATTACTCGGCACTAAGGCTGTATCTGACGTCAATTCAATCATCCAACAATGAGCGGCATAGTCATCGGCGGCAGCAGCGGCGGAGGTGGTGGTACGACTCTATCGGAGCAGTATCAAAGCGCCAAAAAACTACTCCTTAAAATCAGAGACTCTCTTGAACGTCTTGAGCGTCTTGAGTCCTCCACCTCCGCCGGCGCCTCTTCCTCGCCGGAGTTAGGGTTTCAGATTAACAACGATCTTTCTCAACTTCACTCGCTTTGTGTCGACATGGACCACCTTTGGCGCTCTGTTGCTGTCAAATCACAGCGCGATCTCTGGAAAAGGTTTGATTCAATTGCAATTGTGTTTGATCTTGAAAATTGTTTTGTGTTTGTTATTTGAACTGTAATTGTGTTTTGATTCGATCGTTGAACGTTTTGAATCACGGATTGTGGAGCGTGTGGTAGTATTGATCTAGTTGTATTTGGGAATTGTTGTGTGTAAACGGAACGGTTTTGTGTTTGATTGAGAATGAAATGTTTCGCGTGCTATCAGATTGATGGTACAATGTCGTATTCCGATGCTATTGTAAGGATTGGATCGTTTGTTAGTGCCGTATTTAGCGGATTGTTGGTAGATTTAGCTGAATTAGTAGTGATTGGTGTATTTTGTTTTTGTCCAAAGAGTGGACGCCTGAACGAGCTGAGTTAGTCGTAACTCGTAAGTACATTATCAAGTAATTTCTGCTGTAGTATCAAAACTATACTTCTTATATAGATTTATTCCAGGATTTTAGTTACGTTGGAAGAATGGTTGTGAAGGCTAAATTACGACAATTTTAGTGATCAAACATTAACCTGGGATCGCCATCCTAACTCTGTTATTAACAACTGTTGTATTCCATAGTGTATCAGTAGAACAGAATTGTTTTTGTTTGCCTAATAGAAGTCGTTTGAACATCGAAGATAAAATTAAATACGGATAGAGGTGGTCAAGGTCGAGGCCTGGGCTAGGCCATGCCTTGTTTTGCACTTTTGCTCAACTCACATTCGACCCTTTTGAGTGGCGGGCGGGCTTGTGAAATCCAAGCCCGAGCCAAGCCGGTTGGTTATAAATTAATTACTCCATAAAAATAAAGAGGCTTGGCGGGCTGAGCCCCAAAAATCACGACTCAGTCCCTCTACTTGGACAGGCTGATCCTTGGATGGCTGTGCTGGCTGTCAAAACATGGTCGGGTTGGACCGGGTTAGTCACGTCTAATTGTGTCGTATTTTCTCTGTGGAGACAACTCATTATATGATTGTTCAAGCCTGTAGCAATTTCACTTTATACTCTTTGTTTTCTATAGAAGATGGTTGTCCTGTTGCATTGTCTCTCACTTAAACTTGCCGTTCTTTATGTTGGATACAGAAAGGTTGAGCAAATATCAGAAGAGGCAGAGTCACTGAAGTACAGTTTAGAGAAATACTTCTCCAGAAATCAGAGACGGATGCAGGACGCTAAAGAGAGGGCGGAATTGCTTGGAAGAGTTGTATGTAACCTCTTTATAATGCAGACTCAAACTTTAGTGCAATATTTCTATTTTTTTGATTTTTGTTTTTTTTTTTATTGTTGCTTGTGCATAAAGGCTTATGTTATAAAGTGGCGTTGATACATATCTTGTTGCAATTTATCGTTCTACGTCATATGAAAATTAAAAGTAGCCTTTTGTCTATTCTTGCCGTATTTAACTCAAGGGTGAAGCTACCTACACCCTACCCATTATTGTGTTATAGATAAGTGAGAACCTTTGAGACCCATTGTGTTAAATCTCGGTTGTTACCTTGATATCAAGATCATTTTCTGCCTATGTGGCCAATAGTGCTTTATACCTATTAACGTGGTCACAACAATCATCAAAACTTCTATAATAATTATGTCGCAATATGGTATTGCGACTTTCTGTGTAATCTTATTTTTGCATACGACTTTTGAGATGTTTTAGTGTTAACCAAAATTTATATTTAAACAAAGGGATGAAAGGTTTTAGTTAAGCTTGTGATCCCTCCGTTTCCCTTGACCCAAACTATTATTCAAATAAGGAATATGTTCCTCTCCTTTTCCTTCCAAATCCCTCCAACACACCATCAAAACAAGAGGTCGATACTTCACTTATTGGCTGATATGTTATGTCATATGCCAGAATGGAGAATCATCACACGTTTTGAGAATCTTTGACGATGAAGCGCAAGCATTTCAGTCAGCTCGTAATTCTTCGAAGATGTTAGAAGAAGCATATTCAAGTGGTGTGGCCATACTTTCTAAATTTTCAGAGCAAAGAGAAAGCATGAAGGTATATAATATTATAATGTGTATTGTGTTGTTGATATCTTGAATTTTTTTTTTTTTAACGACAGTCTTTTACCAGCACTTCCACAATTTTATGTAGTGTGAAGCCTACTCATAAATATCTAGTTACTGTTCTTCATATGACATTAAGGTCATATACCTAACATGAATAGAGTAAGGACATGTTGTAAGTTGTCTAACGTCTGACTATCTTGTCTGAAGTTTTCTTAAGTGTTTTTTAAGTACTGTGTATCCTAAGGTTTCCTCGAGTCGTTGACTGGAAGTGGTCTCGGAGTGTTTGATAATTTAAGAACAAATAAGATGAGGAGAATGGTCCTACATCTTTATAAAAGTGAGTTATGTGGTTAGAATATGGAGTAAAAAACAATGGTTTCAGACAAAACATGAGGATGTGAAATGAATATTAATATCTAAACTATTAGAGTGATATCGACTAATTTAAAGCATACAAACACTTCGGAACAAAGAGAAATGATGTGAGCTACTTAGCATGTATAGATATAAATTATGACTGAGAAGAACATTGATTTGTTGGTTCCGTGACTTCCGTCATGCTGTATATTTGCAGAGTGCGCATCGTAAATTACTGGACGTCCTGAATACGGTGGGGCTGTCCAACTCGGTACTCAGATTGATAGAGAGACGGAATCGTGTTGATACATGGATAAAATATGCTGGAATGATTCTCACTTTCATTGTCTTGATCGTAATGTGGAGATGGAAACACTGATGTTTATTCTAATCGAAGACTGTACATCTAAGCATCTCAGAAAAAAGAAGAAATTTGGCAAGGGTATGATTTGGTTTAATATTCAATCTTAGCTTAAATAAGAATAATGTTCATTTTTGTTGTGACTCTTTGATGAGGTATTGATTGAATCATATGTTGATTGAGTAGATGAATTTATACTCATTTCATTCAATTTATATTGTCATTCTTCTTTTTTCTTTTTTTTTTTTTTTTTCAAAAATACCAAATTAATTCTCCTATGCTAGACTGTACTATTAAAATTCAATATTTGGAGTACTCTGTATTCACTCCGTAGAAAATACAATGTTACGGTAAGTTTTTCATGCTATTTCATATGATCTGATCAACCGATATTGAGATTGACATTGATTATTTTCTGTACTCTTATTTTTGTCTATGAGTATTTGTGTATTAACTATTCGGAAAAGACTGAAATCGTCCGGATCCTAGCTTATCTCACCATAATTCTCCTCAAGACCTTACTATACCCGAGTTCATGTGTTTCGACAAGAAATGCCAACCGTGACTAGTTTTAAGCTTGAATATGTAAAATATTTTCTGTACTATTCTCAATAAATTTCGATTTCTGCATTACTTGCTTTCATTCACTGAGGAAGAGGTTATTACACCATCTAATCTGATCAAGATTGCGAGGACGAAGTTGTCACATCAAGCTCTTCATCTCAAGTTGCCTGAAGTTACGTCTCATTCGATTGATTATGTGCTTGCGAAAAATGATAAGAGTACGAATTGACTTTTCCACTCCGCTTTTGCTGACTTGTGGGATATTTATAAATCCTCGCCCAAACCTTTTATTTGGTGGCCTGGTACGGAGAGCATAGTTGGATAAGTAGTTGTTGATCGATTGTTTGCCCGAGGGATGCTTGTACGAGCTTGGCATATTGGAGGCGTGGCTTCGTATAAAGCTTGAGACATTACGTTCTTTAGTGGCTGTTACGGTCTGTGTGGTATTCTTTTAAGGTTGTTAGACTTTTCTATTTGTAGGATCTTGTAAGACTTGCGTAAATTTTATCCCTAACTTGGATGTGTCAAGTATTGTCTTTTGGAATTACTTGCTAATGGCTTAGAGGATTCAATTAGTCTTGCGTAAAACGGGTCAACCCGTCTTAACTTAAGACGGGTCGGATCTTAGCCCAAACTTATGATCTCAGCCCACATCAATTAGGGTTTGTTTAAAATAAAGCTGCCTCACCCTCTCTCTTCCATTTCAGCCTTTCTCCCTCTTTCTTCCATTTCTTCTACCCAAAACCTTTAACCCTAATTTCTCTCCCTAATTTCTCAAATTTCTCTCCCTCTCTTCCATTTCGACCTACCCAAAACCTTTAATTTTCGAATTCGTTTTATATGAGGGTGAAGACAATGGCGAAAAAAAAGGGTACAGAAGAAAAAGGTATTATTTTAACCCTAATTTGACTGAGTTTTATGATTTTTGTTTGATTAACTCCGTAAATTAAATTTGATGGTGACATTTAATTTCTGTTTTGATTGTAGTACCTCTTCAAGAAGAAGTGAGGGTGGAAAAAGGGAGGCAAGAGTAGAAATAAGAAGGTTAAATTTGTTGAAGAGTTGTCTGACTCTGAAGATGGTGACGATTTGAAACATTGGTTTAGCTGAAAAATGAGATGGTAACATTGTTGTTGTAAAGGGTGGCCTGTTTGCATAAATAGGTAACATTTTCTTTCAAGTAAAACAAACCCATGGAAACATTAAAGTTGTGCTGAAAGCTAAGACGGTAATATTGTTTTACTAAATGGTGACCTGTTTGTATTAAAGGACAACATTATCTTTGCAGGACAAAAAAACCCATTGAAACATTAGTTTAGCTGAGAAATAAGATGGTAACATTGTTGTTCTAAAGGGTGACCTGTTTGTATAAAAGGACAACATTTTCTTTCAGGAAAACAAACCCATTGAAACCTTACTTGAGCTGAAAAATGAGATGGTAACATTGTTGTTGTAAAGGGTGACCTGTATGTATAAAAGGACAACATTATCTTTTAAGGAATACAAACCTTGAAAGCTAACATGGTAACATTATTGTACTAAATGGTTATCTGTTTGTATAAAAGAATTATCTTTTAAGGAAAACAAACCCATGAAAAAATTTTCAAAAAAAATTGGGTCTTAAAAAAAATTTCAAAAAAATTTCAAAAAAAAAGAAAAAAAGAAAAACGGGTCATACCCGACCCGTCTTAAACTTTAAGACGGGTCTTCCGTCTCAAACGAGAATTTGTGTAGTGGATTAGCTTCTACCTACATGTGAGGGTGTTACAATATCTCGTACGAAGTAGTTAGTTTATAAAATATTGGATTTTTTGTCAGACTTTACCTTATATTTAGCTCGAGTTGTGAAGAACTATCTTATATTTTATTTTATTTTTGCGAAGAACTACCTTACATTTTCAAAAGTTGGTGTGACATGTACTACCAATTGACGAATTCTGTTAATTTTAGGATGTTTACCGTCAATGAGTGACGGAGAATTCTTCACCCAACGAACTTTTTTTTTTTTTTCTTCCTAAATTACCCCTTTTGAATGTCTTCATCTTCTCAATTTTAACTTTCCTTCCCTTTTCCTCTTATTCCCACATATGTTATTTTAAATTCACCAATTAAATCCTAATTTTTCATATAAAAAGCTAAGCATTGTTAGTTAAGCTTGAAATACAACTTTTATTTTACAATTGAATGCCAAATTCAATATGAACTAATAAGATAGATAAACTTTCAAATTCAACCAAATGTATTTTCTTTTGCCCTCACTTTTTGGTTTCATTTGCTTAAGGTTGTGCTTGGCATATTATTTGTGGAATTTTGAACTTCATAACAACCTAATATTAATAAAGTAATAAAAATATTTAGTCGAAATCAAAAAAAATTGAAAACTTTATTTTATTAACAAATTCTAATCTATGTAACAAAGAATAAAATTGGAACAATTAAAAAAAAAATTACATACGAGGTTTTAATTTGGATAAAAGTATAATGGGTGTGAGGAAAGAAAACTATGAGGGGTAATAACTAATAAGATTAATAATGGGTGTGTGAGGAAAGAAAAATATGAGGGGTAAAATTAGGGTTTTAATCTTTCAACAATAATAACAATTAATAAACTTAATTGAGTGTAACTTGTAATTGTAGAAGATAAAATTGATAAAATTAAGGTTTTAATTTGGATAAAAGTATAATGGGTGTGAGGAAAGAAAAACGAATATGATTAATTGTATACGGATTTTACTCACGTTGTATACTTTTTTCATTTTTTTTCTCTTTCCTACCCTTTTTTACTCATTTGTATACAAAATCCTCTCTTTTATCTTTCCTAATTTTTCTTAAACTAATTTCATACAAATATTTCAATTCAATATTAATTTCGATAATCAATTTAACAAAGTAGTAATTCGATTCAATTTCAATTATTCTCATAAAATTATGTTAAGTTTATTAATCTTGATGAATTTAGGTTAAAAATTGAATTAGGGTTTATTTAAAGTTGCAATATTGGCGGTTGCGACGACGGGAGGCGGCGGGAGGTGGTGGTAGGCGGCAGCATGAGGTTAAAATTAACCCAGAAATTAATTAAAATTAAAATTAAAAGAAAAAAAAACTGAAATTAAAATTAAAAAAAGAATGAAAAAAAACAAACAAAACCCTACGTACTACCACCACCCTCCCTCCACCGCCACCCAGCACCACACTGCCGGCCGCCTTCACTGCCGGACACCTGCACCGTCGCCGGCCGTATGTCTCCACCCAGACCCGTGGCCCATCCTAACTCGCGGCCCACACTTAAAAACAACCCCTTCACACCACCACAAACCACCACCCTGTGGCACACCCTAACCGCCAGCACAGACCACCACCGCCAGCCCAGACCACCCGCCGCCTAGATCTCCGACCCACCGTGTGCCGCCCCACCGTCATAGACCACCACCACTCCACCACCATAAACCACCTCTACTCTAACTTATAAACCCTAATTTTAATTTTAAATTAAATCCACAAAAAATTAATAAAATTCAATCCTTTAATGAACAAAATTAAAATTAAAAAAAATTATTACTCAATTGAATTTATTATAAAGTGAAATATTTAATGAATTTAATTAAAGAAAAGTTAGAAATTGAATGGATTTGGGTTAGGAAAAGATTAAAAAAAAAAAAAAAAAGTTTGTATATCATGGGAGTAAAAAAGGGCAAATTTGGAAATAATAGCGAAAAAAGTATACAATGGGAGTAAAACCCGTATACAAAAAATCAATACCCAAGAAAAATATGAGGGGTAATAAGATTGTAATGTAAACTTTAGCAATTTTACGTCAGTCATTGACGATCAACGTCGAAAAAATAATGGAATTCGTTAATTGGTAGTGTCTCACAAACTTTTGGAAATGTACGGTAGTTCTTCGCAAAAAAAAAAAAAAAAAAAAAAAAAAGGTTTTTCCCATCTGTACCCTCGTACTTGTCACTTTTCCCAATTGTACCCCTGCGGCCCTGCGTTTGGTGTATTCCCAGTTGTACCCTTCAACTTATAAACGTAGTCCCAACCGTAACCAAATTAGAGTAAGCCGTTAGTTAGGTTTAATATAAACTTTCACCCTTGTTTTTTCAGTTTTTTCCTCCATATTTTCGCATTAAATACCTTACTCAACCCTCCATTAATGTGAAAAGATTAAAGAAAAAACTAAATAAAAAGGGTGAAAATTCATATAAAACAAAAGTAACGGCTAAATTTAACGGATTATTCAAGTTTGGTTACGGTTGAGACTAATTTTAGAAGTTTAAGTAGAGGTGGCAATCGGGTCATTTCGATCGGTTTCGGATCAGTTTGTTTCGGATCGATTTCATTTGGTTTATTTGTATTTTCGATTTCAATTCAGTTCAATTCGATTTTGTTTCGATTACGAGTCTTTATCGGTTGTAGATAATTTTGGTTCAATTCGGGTTCAAGTCGGATCAATGTCAGATCAGTTGATTATCGAGTCTAGATATGATCAAGTCAGATATTATTCGAATCGGGTCACATTCGGATAATATATGAAAGAATTGTAACGTCCTCAATTTTGATTTCATTTTCCACTTGTGTGCTTCTAAATTTTCGCATATAAGAGTTATGTGAAAAAATAAATATGTTGCAAAATACGGAATAAAAGTTTAAAGGTCTTAGATTTTATATTATTTTACAGCTTCGTGTTTCGATGAGTTTATCCGTCTCATACTAAATTATAATATTGTTTTTAAGATGCGACTTTAACTTGAAATACTCTTGTTCTATTGTGTCCCACATTGAAAAAATAAGAATGTAAATGTGATGAATTTAGTATAAATAGTTACAATATCCCACATCGAAAGATTACCTAGTTATGAAGTGATATTATGTTATAAATAGGAGTCATTTTTATTATTCTCAATTATCAAAACAATTAATACTCTTAAACACTTGATTAAAGAGTTAAAAAGTTGATTTTGAACTTGTATGACAGTTGTCATATAAAGTAGCCTTTAATATATATATTTATATATGAGGTAAATATTCTTTTGGTTTGGGTCAAATCGATTATTTTTCAGTTCAGTTGTCTTCGGGTTCGAGTGAAATAAATTCGGATTTAAAACAGTTCAAGTTTATTCGACTATGGGTCTTTCCAAATATGTGTTGAATTTCGTTCAGTTTCAGTTCAGTTCAAGTCATATCAGGTTACGGATTAAGTTCAAGTTAAACTTTTCAGATGTTCGGTTAGATGTCGATTCCAACAATTTCAGTCGGTTTATCTGGTTCGGTTTCATTTCGCCAGGTCTAAGTTTAAGGGTACAACTGGGAATACGCCAAACGCAGGAGTACAACTGGGAAAAGTAAAAAGTACGAGGGTATAGATGGGAAAAACCCAATAAAAAAATGTAACGGAATTCCTCACAATTCGACCAAAATATAAGGTAGTGTCTTACAAAAAATTTTAAAATATTTTATATTATTTTCAAATTGACCTTTACGAGAAGTACACCGTATGGTTTAAAGAAAAAAAAACATTTTCTAATTTTTGAACTCACTCCTACAAATTGTGATCAGTCAAAGTTTTTGAGTGCAAAAAGTAAGGTTACCATAAAAGAAATAACAAAAATCATAGATATTATAAGTTCATCCAAAAAAAAAATTGTAGATATTATAAGAATTATAGTTAGTTGGTCCCAAATCAAGTTCAAATTTTATGCAAATAAGTCATCAAATTTTATGCAAATCAAATTCAAATTTTATGCAAATCGTAGATATTATATGTTTACCAAACTAACATGCCACAAAACAACTAGGGTCGAGTAAAATATTCACCTATTGATTTCGATTCGATTTGATCTTTGATAAGCATTCCTATTGAAAATTTGAATATGTGTTCGTATATAACTCAAAATTAAAATTCGGTTCGATGTTTCCAGAAGTTGGAATGAATATACTCCGTAGATATTAGGTTTGAGAGATATCGATACATAAATTCTTTTAAAAGGGATATAAACATCTTCAATTTCAAATTCTTTTTGAAAAGTAATAAATTCCTCCTAAATTTAAAGCGAAATGTCCAAAAATACGTGAAAAGATTGTCTCATCTAAATAATGACCTCATTATTTCATATTCCACGTTTTAAATTAAAATGAATAATACGTATTAATTAGAGACCAATCGGTAAATAAAAATTTACCAACAATATAATTTGAATGATTATCATAGAAAATATCAATTTTTTTTTTTTTTTTGTCTGAGATGAGACACAAGACCATTACAACTGGGTAAGGATTTGAACCCAAAACCTACTGTTCAGGTTAACTCTATTAGGACCATTAACCATGACATCATCGGTCAAAAAAGTTTACATGTGAATATTTTCAACTAAATAAATGACTATTCAAAAATCTAATTGACATTCATATGATCATATTTAATATTTATAATATTTAAATTAGAAATTTTAAAATATTTAAAACTGATATATATTGGATTTAAGAAAAATTAAATCCAAAATTCAAATATTTGATACTTTCTCTGTTCAACTCAATTCATATCATTTATATTTACGTTGAAGACAAATATTGGGACGAAAATATATTATGCATTATTAAAAATTAATATTCTTATTGTGCTCGTAAAGACGTATTATAAAAGATCTCACATGACTAATTTTTCGTTTATACCATAAAAGATATTGCGAAAACTTTTCACTCAAATGAATACTGCCGATTTCCTCTAAATTATTAACGGTGTTAAATGATTTGGGTACGAAATACTACTCCGTACTCGGTAATTAATCTATAGTATTTCCTCTGTCTCAGTTATTTATTTACATTTTTTTAAACCACACTCACAAAAGAGTCAAACTCTAAACAGATCACTAAAATAGAATAGAGTACAAATTTTCTTGACTTAAAAATCCACCAACTTTTGAGGACATTTTATTTGATTAAATTTCTAAAGAGGGTATCCCAAACATATAAATATAGATAATTGAAGATCAACGGTAATGACAAAACAATCAAATCCAAAACAACCTGGTTTTCTCTTCTACTCCTTTAAAAAAAACATTTCCCACACATTATGGCGCCCCTAGTTTTGCAACCATTTTCTCCTCCCCCTTTTTAAAACCTTCCTTCTACTATTTCTCCCTTCACTTTTTTCCATCTAAATCTCCCCCAAAATAATATCATCATATCTTTTTGGTGTTTTCACACATATATACCCAAATTGAGATCTTAAAACTGGGTTGATCCCAGAATTCTGTGTACTGTTTCCGTCTCATTCATCCAATATATATTTGATTGTTTTTAGTCAGTCAGTCGTGCACGCCAAGTGTTTGTTGAAATACCTGGGGTTAGATTATGGAAGGCGGGTTTGTTCAACATAGGTTGCATGGTGGTAATGGTAAGGTGATTGAGAAGAGAAAAGTGAAAAGAAGGTCGGCGTCAGCACCTTCGTCATCGTCATCGTCTTCGTCATCAACGGTAATGAAAAAGATGTCGTCGTGTTTGAAAGACGGTAGCGTAAGGAGGGAGATTCCAGTGAAGTTGGGTTTGCAGAGGCTTTATAGTTGCTGTAGAGAAGTGTTTAAGGGTGCTGGTTTTGTTCCTTCTCAAGAAGATACTCAAACTATTTGCAATATCCTTGGTTTGTCCCCTTTTTTTTTTTACTCCCTCTCCGTCTGTGCCATAATGTTAGTCCCGCTTTGACTTTACGCAGTCTCCAACATGCCTCTTTAACCATATTTTTTATCGCTTATATGCAGATTTTTTCATTGAAAATAAAATATTATGAAAGATAATTTAATAACGAATGTAAATATCTTATTATCGTTTAACAATTTTGTGTAGATTTTATGTTATAGACTATCAAAGTTACGAAATTTTGACTTTTAAAAAGGTAAATGGGACTTAACATTGTGGAACGGATTGAGTATTTCATTGCCTTTTTGTTTGATTTGTTTTGTGTTATGATATTGATTACTCTCTATGCATGATCAATCTCGTGTATGTGATCTTATTTGATTCATTTTTATGAGTATCAAATGGGTTTTCACTATTGTATAACTAAAGATATTAACAACATATATAAAAGGTGTATCGACAGATGTGTAAAAGGAACGGATAATAATTTGACTAATGAAAATGTATATTTCTTACGGAGTATTTATTTTATTTGTATATTTTTTTGAAATTTTTGAAATATGTTAAAGCACACAAAACCATCATGTAATTTTCATGAGCAATTAAGCAAATTACAAACTTTAATGAAATGCAAGTGTTTGTAAATAAGTAGTCCATGATTTTTCACATGACTGTAACTTGCAAAGCATGCACGATTGATACGTAAATTATACGGAGTACTAGGTTGTTACATTTCCCATAAGTTTTTTTATATATATATATACTCCGTATATTAGATGTGCATAATTCTTTGGATTTGCTGTTGAAGAGATTTTTTTGTTATTTTTAAGAAACAACTAGGGGATGCTAAATCGATCCTAAGTAGGTTTTGTTTCATATATCAAAGCGGAACTTATATTAAGCTAATGTCAGACCAAAGTACAAATTGCAGTTAAAAGGGTACAAAAACACGATACAAATTTACAAAATCACTTCAGAGTCACTAAAAGAATTTAGTAACAATTAATCCTAATTATCACTTGAGTGGTACAAAAACTATATAATGGAGTACAAATGACCAGAACTTACAAGTTACAATAACACAAAATTTGTGTTCACTATTTAGGGCTCGCTTGGATTGCACATAATTATTAAGGGGTACTGAAACTCAAAATCTGGGAAAATAAGAAGAAAATAGTCAAGGTGGTGGTGGTGGTGGTTGAAAGAAGCTAGAAGATGAGTTGTGCATGGAGGATCGAGGAGGTGATGGGGTAAAAATTACCTCTAAACGGGGGTAATGCATTACCCACGAGGGAGGCGGGTGACTATTATCTCACTAATGAACAATGACTTTGCTTTTACTCCCTCCGTTTTGGTTAATTATTTAGATTTTTTTTAGGGGGAAATGAGGGTAGTGTAAACAGGTTATAGAGATAGAGAGAGTTGCTTGTTTTTATCTTCTTCATCAACCAGCCACCACTGTGGTTCTATCTCCTATTTTCGATACTATTTTTCATTTGTTACCCCGGTAACAATTTCCCTCAATTCAAGCGAGTCCTTACAGTTCTATACTTTTATTTTCTCTCAAATTAATGTATTTACTAATTAAGAACTTTTTTGTTTAAAGAGTTAATTTGTTTCACTAAAAAAGTTTGCTCAAAATTAAATGGAAAATGATATTAGTAAATGATAAAACTTAGATATTTGTTTAAAGAGCTCATTTGTTTCGCTAATTAAGGGTTGCATACAAGGTTCAAAAAATGATTAAATAAGATAACTTAGATACTTTTTACATTAATAAATACATCATTTTAATAAATATGTTACATGTTAAATGTTTTTAGCATTACGCTTAATATATTCTGTATCATAAGTTCATAACCAGTAATTGGGTCAAATTTACATAAATTTAAGACAGAAATTTAGCAATTACGCTTTTATAAACCCATTTTCCTAATTAAAAGTACAACATTTAAAAAAAGCTCTAAAAATTACCACCTTATATGTTACTTGCTGTGGTAGAATTTGCTACTTTTGTGGAGTTTTAGTGGAAAAAGTAGGAATATTCTAGTACGGAATAATATTTAAGAATTTGTTGTAGGAATTAATTTTACGACGAAATTGTCCATGCGCATATGTTCGCAACCTATTACTTTCGTAACTTGCTACTTGTACTTTTGTTAATCGCTTCTTAGCTTTACGTTGTCTAACCTCTAACGAAATGACACAAATATAACATACTCCGTATATGCTTGAACAATACTCCGTAACACTTTATATCCAAAACTGAGTAAAATATAACACTATTACTTTCAAATCTACATGTGATGCCGGTAACAAAGTCACATAATCTACAATTGGGGGGGTAATTTTTTCAATATTTTTTATTTTTTAATGTTTTTTATTTAGGTAGTAAATTACGAAGTACTCCGTATAAGCTTATTAATTCGGAGTATAGTATTAGGTAGTAGTTTTTGAAACTTTTTTTTGTTGAGGTTGTAGTTTTTTATAAGGGTGTAATTATTAGGTTTTCCTAAATTTAAATTTAAAAAATTGTTAGATAGTACCGTACGCTGTGTGCGAAGATGAGATTCAAATAAGATCGACCCTGGTTATGGGAAGCTGAGCGTAGTGCACATGACTGATGGTTAATCATCGAGCGTAATGTTTGATGATGCATTTGGTGGGTTTGTTAAAAAGTTTCAATATTTCTCTTAAATGTTTGCCCTTTTGATGATTTTGATCAGATCGAATGACACCTGAAGATTTGGGACTGTGTCAAGAACTACAGTTTTTCAAGCCCGGAAGAGGCGTCAACAAATCTCCGAGAGTCACTTGCACCACTGTGTACGAACGTCCAAAAAAGAATTTCTCTGTAAGTCAGCCACACGTTTGACAAAAGCCACAAAACCCTTGTCGCTTCTGAACGTAGTAGTAGCGTGAAAAGACATGATTATCTTCTTCTGACAAAACCTCGTTTCTCTGACTTGCAGATGGTTCTTTTCTTTCTTCCAGCATCTGCTGTCATTCCCCTTCATAATCATCCAGAAGTGACGGTTTTCAGCAAACTTCTTCTGGGTACAATGCACATTAAAGCCTATGATTGGGTTGACACCGTAAACTTTCAGGTCAAACATTGTGATCCGCCTTCATCATGTGAGTCATTTATCTTTTCCTACAGTCGTATACTCCCTCTATATTTGTTTTAGACTTTTAGTTATCGATTAATGCCAACTTTGACCAATCTCTCCAAATATTTACAGAGAGGAAATGCCAAGTTTGTCGAATGTGATTTCTCTAGCAACTAATCGTACCACATAATTATCTTATAAAAGGAGTAGTTGTGTCTTTTAATGCACCAAAATGAACCTTGAGCTAAAACTTGGATTGTTTTGCAGTGAGGCTAGCAAGACAAAAAACTAACAATATGTTCACTGCGCCGTGCAACACAACAGTCATATATCCCACCTCGGGAGGCAATATCCACGCTTTCACTGCAATAACACCATGTGCCGTGCTTGATGTTATCGGACCACCTTACTCGAAAGAAGATGGTCGAGACTGTACTTATTACAAAGATTTCTTGTACCGATCCCCAGGCAAGTCTAAACTCCGACTTCTGATTTGTTTTTGCTATTTGTAGTCATAGGTTATGTAGCAATATCGTAGCTGATGTTTCTTGCGTATCAGCCCTCTTTCTTGCATAGACCATAGTAATGTTCTTAAACTTTAACTAGTGTAAAAACTCAAAACGATTTTTCTATTATGAGCTCGATAAAAGCATATAGAGCACGTGGTATAAAAATTCATAAAAGGGATTTTGTTTTTCCGAAGATTTTTCTCAAAATGGCATAAACAGTTGTACTTCTCAATTGCCTTCACAGATTTAGTGAAAGTAGGGGAATTTTGTTAACAAGACAATATTTACGTAATGCAGACGGACAGTTGGAAGAATTGAAAGACGAGGAGCAATCGTATGCATGGTTGAAAGAGGTAGAGTTGCCAGAGGAATCGACAATGGATTGTATAGCATACCTGGGTCCCCGGATCAATGATACGGCTAGTTGACGATGCTATGAGTCCGACACTTTCTTTGTTGTTTCGTATTTCCGTGACAAATGCAGATCATTTTCTCTTTTGTTTCCAAGGAAAGGATTTAGGATTTAGGTGTTGGCCAAACCACAGTTACAGACGATAGTTTACTGTATATAGTCTCCCATGGTTTTCAAATAACATTAGTTGGTACTTTGTTTCACAAGATACTCAAGTCAGATAGCTAGTCAATTGAACCTGGTATAAAACCGATTTCTTATTCTATGGCAATTTTGGTTGGTTAAGTCGACGGGAATAGATGTAGCAAGTATCTCATATGCTTCTCAATTCCGCTAAGGGCTTACCAGAGATTAAGTGATATGTTGCAATCGGAAAGTAACCAAGTTATCGTGCTCCAGAACAAAATGAAAGACGAGGGCTACATGCTTTATACTCCGTATAAGACTGGAAAATTGTGTTGGCCGAGTAATACGTTTTGCCTAAATTTTATCACGATAGGATACCCGGTTCGGTTAGAATGTAACTGTTCGACTTTGGCAGTAGCATCATCTATGGTACGACTACGAAACTCGGCTTTTGTCAACGAGCAATTAATGGTTCGATTGCACCAAACCGTTAAGACAAACAAATAACGGTTCGATTTTTTATTTTCGTTCGAGATTTTGGCTTAATGATTAGACCATCCCCATTGGTAAAAAAAAATGGGGTGGTTGTGATCACTTTAGAAAATTGAAAAATAAAGAAAAATAAAAAAAGTAAGAAAGTGATTGCAAACAATGGTTGTCTTGTAACCATTAATCATGATCACCTTTTTTATTATAATTGGGTAAAAAAATTCATTTATGTTTAAATTTTTTATGTTAAAAGTAATACTCCGTATATAAAGTAGTTAAAGGTGATCACCAATGTGAGTGCTTAAATATAACATTGATCATGAAAGTGTTCATAGAATAAAAACATATTATTTTATTTGGCGATCACTTTAAAAGTGATCAACTAATGGGGATAGTCAAACCGTTTTGACCTAATATAATTTCGTCAAATTCAATTTACTTTAGTCCATTATATGATATAAAATGGTAAAAATAAAATATTATAAAAAAACAACTATTTATATTGAAAATTAAACACTCACAGCTAAACGCGAATGGAACAATTGGCAAGTCGAACTAAACCGCACTGAATCATTAATTAGTGATTGATTAATCTATTCAACCAAACTGTAATTAACTACAACATTTAAGGTTTTGAACACCAAACCATTAGTGAACGACCCCTATTAGAGGTAGACCTAAAAAACCTAACCCGACCCGATAAGTTTGGCCCAATTTTCGAAAATGACTCGAATTAGAATAGAAGTTGTCTGCTGCGACTAACGCTTGTACCGTAACTGACCTGAAACCTAAAATGATTCAACCTGGCCCAAAGTCGGCCTAAAGCTTGTTGACCTAGAATTGAACTAAAAACTAAATCGAGCCGGTTTAAATTTATTTTTCTTTAATATAAAAAAAAAAGCCTTGATTTACCAAAATAAATAAAATAAAAAGACTCTTGATTTTTCGTATGTGGATTTTACTCGCGTTGTATATTTATTTCATTTTGTTTTTCAACACTAACTTTTTTTTATTCCCACAATATACAATTTTTAAATAAAAAAAAAAAAATCAAGTAAACAATCTGGCCACCACCATACCAGTCGCCCCACCACGTCGGACTTCACCGCTGGCCCCCCTTAGCGGCCCTACACTCGCCGATTGTCGGTCTTATCTAGTTACCCACTCAACTTACAAACTAACCTACCACAACCACCCATTATCTCGTCGACGACCCCACCCAACCTGCCATCCCACATCGACGTCAGATCATCTTTGGCAGTCTAACCCTGCCGGTAGCCCCACCACATGCCGAAACAACAACACCAAATGCACCCACCACAAATCCCAAACTTACAAACCACACCAAATCACAACTTACAAGCCACCATGTTGACCACCATCCCTACTCCCACGCTAAAGCCGCGCCTCCGGCTGTCGTCTTTAGCCGCCGCCGCCACTTGTCGCCTCCCCTCAAGTCCCTTCTTATGCAAACCCTTATTCTAGGTTAAAATTAACTCTATTATAAATTTAAATCGATAATATGCTGGAAAAATTGAAATGGAATACGATTATTATTTCATTGAATTGATTATCGAAATTATTAATTGATTAATTGAAATTGATTGAATTTAGATTAAGAAAATTTTGGAGGAAAAAAAAAAAGAATTTAGTATGCCGTAGAATTTAAAAAAAAAAAAAAAAAAAAAAAAAAAAAAAAAAAAAAAGTATGATAAAGTATAGTAAAATTCGTATACGAAAACATAATTAGTAATACTCATGTGAGGCTGAACTCACACTATGTTAATGCGAGATCAAAGTACAAATTGCAGTTAAAGGGGTACAAAAACATGAAATAAATATACTAAAGTCACTAACAGGAGTATTAAAAAGATTTAGTAACAATTAATCATAATTATCACTTAAATAGTACAAAAGCTATATAATCGGGTACAAATGAGGCATACTTACAATAATTTATTGTAAGGTCTAACTTACATCAGAA